>JAWWMO010000043.1:18995813-19035164 GCA_035047845.1 Dendrocincla fuliginosa | reverse complement strand
TTTTTTTAGCCTTTTAAACTCATCTTACTAGGGAAAACCTTCAGACCTGCTGTTGCGAGGTGCCTTACCAGAAGCAGTCAGCTCCCTCATGGGATAGATCGGTTAGATGCTTCATGAGCTCCTCTTTACTGTTCTCCTACTGTATTTTCCTAGGTGCTTAGTTTGTAAGGGTCTCTGAGAGGAAAAAACAACTGGCAAACCTTTGTGAAGAATTTCTGTGAGAAATTGCTTTTCTTTCTTAAAGGAAATGTCTTTACAATTGACTGCTTGGATGTGAGTTATTCCCAATGTAATATCCTGTTGTGTGTTACTACCAAGTGAAAGAGATATAAAGGAAGACATTTGATCTTAGCAGGTAGTAACTGGAAAAGAAGTAAGAAATTATTTGGGTTTTTTTTCTTCAACATGCAATAGAAACCAAAAGTTTAATCAAGGCATAGTTATTCTGTTTCTTTCAATGAATGTTTAAGTTAAACACCTGTTAATATTAGCATTTGTTTAAAAATTGTGATGAGCATTGATTAGCTGAGATAGACACCTAGAAAGACTAAGCAGTGACAGAAACCTCGAATTCATGTATTTGACAAATCATTAGAACCTACAGTTTCAGGAATGCATGAAAAAAAAAAGAATGTAAATTGAATCAAAACATTCAAAACACTACAGGTCATGGAGGAAGGCACATTTAAGAGTCATACCCCATTTTGCCCTGTGAACTTTCTGCTTGGTCTGCACTTATGTGTTAAATAGGAACTTTATTTTTTACAGAATAGATGTGGTCTCTTAGGATCATGATCTGTGGTACTTTTAAAAGTCATGGGAGAAAAGTGCCTATTGAAATTAGTTAGAGCCTGTCAATGGGAAATGGAAAATGTCAAAACTTATTTGAAAATGCTGCCTCTATATTTTAAATGGAATTCAACATCTTAAATTCTAGCAAATACCTTAAGTCTGCAGATGGTTCCAATGTTAGTCAGACTTGGAGGGAGCATTTTTTTAATTAAAAAACTGCTTTGCATTGTCTTCCTAAATGCCAACACTCCAGTGGGCATTTTCTCTTCCCCTACCTTCAGCTTTAATGAAGTCAAGCCCTAAAATCCTCCACTGGCTGAGGTGAACCTTTCCCTCTCTTAATCTTAACTTAGCATTACAGAAGAAGGTAGCATGCATGGGAAAGACATAAGAAGGAAATGTTAGTTTCTGTGGATACTGAAGAAATACAGAACTCCTAAAATAACTGAAGAGGACTCCTTGATGCATATGGCAGCAAAGATGGAAGTACTGTTGTGCT
Source organism: Dendrocincla fuliginosa (assembly GCA_035047845.1). Lineage (NCBI taxonomy): Eukaryota > Metazoa > Chordata > Aves > Passeriformes > Dendrocolaptidae > Dendrocincla > Dendrocincla fuliginosa. Next base: position 19,033,873 of record JAWWMO010000043.1, on the reverse strand, counting down.
GTCTAGCAGCAAACAGTCTGGAAGGTAAAATAAAAGATGTGGACAGTTTGTCACATTCTGACAAGAAGTTTCTGTGGAGAGATTGAAATCTGCAAAAATGTCTTCAAGTGGCCATAGAGATTATTAATATAAATAGCTCATTAAAAAAATTGCCAGGTGAACACAGAAATATTTTGCATGGGAAGAAGCTGCTACTTCAAAGGGAGAGACAACATTTCCTAAGTTCCTATTTGCTATTTCTACTGGTGCTAAGCAACTCAGGAGTAGGAACCCAAATTCTGTTTGCCTTAAAGAGAAATGTAAATACATTCTGCATGAACCTGAAATGTATTGTGACAAATAAAGTTTGGGAGTTTGTTTTTTGCACAATAATGGTCTTATTTTCTCCATATGTGTTCCCAAATATATAATCAGTCCTGAAAATGCTGTTTTCAGTAAAGGAAACTGTATGAAACAAATATTGTAGGTACGTTTCATGTAATATGAGCTGCTGCTGTAGTTTCTTTGGGAACTTAGACCACAGAGGCTAACCTTTCTTCCATTTTAGTCAGCCACAGAGCTGATCTGACTGTACTATGGCCAGCTAATTATTTCTTACAGCACCTTGGGTTTTACCAGACATCTCTGCTTTGTTCTGAAGGACAGGGTTTCAGTCCATACATGCAGTTGCATTTCTCAGCCTGATTTTAAAACCCAAAGTCAGTGGCAGTCATCAAGCATATACATCTTTGAATTGGAAGTTTGAGTTAACAGAGTTCCAGTAGGATATATGGGACCCATGTGCCCCCTGACTGTTTTAAAGCAAGATTGTCCACTTAAGTCTTATTAGTCTTCATTGCACTGAAGTCTGGTCACTCATGTTGCATTTTGATAATGTGTTATTGTGGGTCAGATGTAGTTTACAACTTCACTTCTTGATGGTTTGGGTTTTTTTTAATAAGATAACACTGCAGTGCATACTAACTTGACCTGCAGAATGTGCTCAGAAGATGCACTTTTTCTTTATTTGGCGTTACCAGGCACATAAGCTGGATGGGATTCTTTGAGCTTCCTACTTTCTGATCCACAGTTCAATACAAATACCATATGCTTCTGGTCTGCTTCAGCTAAGGTTGTCAGAGAATAAAGCATCTGTTAGATGCTGTCATTCACTGAATCTTGGTATGAAATACTCATGTATTTTGATGGTCCCTGCAGGTACCACAAAAGAATAGGGGCTCAAAACACCTGCGGTCTCTGCTGATTAATTCTCCATCTCCTGCACACACTGAGGGACACTGGTTTTATACATCAAACAATACCAGAAGCAGTTTCATGCACAGCAGAGCTTAAAATCTCTTCTTAAATCTTCTTAGGAATTCAGAAGTCTGAGTTGGATAAAGGGAGTAGGACTTCTATCATACAGACACTCCTTGAGACTGCTGCATGGATCACCACTTAATGAGCAACTCTTGCGCACAGATTATCTGCAGCCTGTGGGATAGAAACATAATGGTCTGAAAATTGCATTTTCACCTAGCAACCACCTGCAGCACAGAGACAGGGGAATGATGCATGTTTTTTAGCTACCAGGAACAGCATTCCACAGCAAGAAGGTAAGTGAGGACAAGGAAAGTATTTTAAGGATTCATAGTTTTTGTCTGCTGCTATCTTGCTCTTTAATGTGAGCTCCTCTATGCTTAACCTCATTAGATTTCCAAGTTGGAGTTTTCTAGTTTACTCCATGGTCTGCTTCATCAGTAATATTAAATAAACAAATATTCAGTAAGCAATGAGGTGCATTTTCCAGCTAAGTTAGAGTGATCCAGGCATGCAGCTCTTACACCTTACATTGAATTATTTTGAGTGTGCTGTTATCTTTGAGCAGCAAAAGAGTCAGCCAGTGAAGCAAACATTTAATGCAGGGAAAGAAATTGCTCAGGTTCTCTTTGAGAATGCTCTCAGTTTTGCTATGCAGTGTCCTGGGAGCACGTGCTCCTGGGGGCAGGTAAAGTCTCTTGCTGGGTTTGCATGGCACCTGCAGCCATGAGGTTCCTGTGAGAGTGACATGCGTGATATCAACACAGCTAAAGACTGCCACCTAATCCAATTCAGTCTGATATTAATGGGAAATTCATTATTACTGTAACCCTGGTGTTACCACAGATTATAACAGTTTAATTATACTGCTCAGAAAGCCATGGACATTTAGTCCACTGAGGGCCTGGGCCAAAGCAGCTTTTTTTCAGGCATTTTAAGAGTCCCATCTGTACATGAGAGAGTTCCTGCTGCCAAGTAGTACCCCTTTGGCATGTGGCCTGCCATTTTGCTGTTCCTGGGAAACCCCTCACATTTCTGGGCTTGAGTCATGTTTGAATTTCCTTTTTCATAAAAACGGTAGTGTGCTACTGTAAGAAGAGAAAATACAGCTGAGAAATGTAATCAGAAAAACTCAAGTTTTCTCTAAAGCAAAAGATGCACCAAAGTGCTGCAGGCATGGTTCATGTGGCCTCAGAGCCAACAGCGCCTGGAAAATTGTGCTCAGCCCAAACTGGTGGGTGCAGATGCAGATGGTCATTTCTTTGTCTGTTGTCCTCTAGGCATAGATTAACAATGCAGCCTTTGTGAAGCAGTTGTTTGGGCAAGCCTGATGATGAGCTCTGTTGTAAGGGTTATAAGAGCATCACCAGGGGCTCACAGAGCTTTGGCTGCTGGGGCTGGAGGCGAGCTCAGAGCTGGTGCAGCCAAGCATGGCCACTTGCCCATGGTGACCTTGGGGAGAGGCTCCCAGGTGCTGTGGGACCAGACCCTCATGGGATGAGCTGCTTCCAGCTGAGGCTCTCGCCTTGGCCCTGCCTGAGCTGCTGCTCCTCACCATCCTACAGCCACGTGCCTGGTCATGAGTCCCATCAAGAGACCTCCACTCGGATTGATGTCCCAGCCTGGCCTGTCCCCATCCCAGGGAGGTGCCCCACACCCAGGGCTGGGGCTGGCCCCAGCTGCCCTCTGCCATCTGTCCCAGCCTAGATATGGTGGTTTACATCAGATTAGGATCAAGTTGGAAAGATTTACTGGCAGTGCTCCATGATAAATGGAATTAATATATATTTCCCTGCCAGCGGTAGATCTACTGTAAGTTACAGTGAGTCTTTCATCTGAACCAAGTAAATGTCATGACAACATCACTAATAGTTTTTCGTACATAAAGTATTTGTGCAAAAGGTAATGATCAGTTAGGAAAGAAATTACTGCAGAACACAGATTTCCTGTAAAGAAAAAAGACAACACGGGAGGATTTTTTGAAGGCATCGCTAATATTTTAAATAAACAGTCAGACTCATCAGAGAATTAAAACCACATGAATGTTGAGTCCTGCCTGTTGGCAGTGGGAGGGCTAAATCATCAAGGATACAAATACAATCCAGGTCTCGTGTTACAGACTTGAAACATGACTCCCCTTATGTCTTCCAAACACTCTGGTAATGCTTTACAGGTTGCTGAATTACCAGAAGAGGTGTGAAACTATGGTCTAATGAAAACAATATAATGTTTGGATATACATTTGGATAAAATATTTGGAGACTGTGAAATGAGTGTGATACTCTTCACAAACAGCTTACTATACCTACTCAGTAGTACCATTGCAAGTCTATAAAACAGATCATTAACTACTTTTCCTTAGGTTTCTCAATGGGTTTTAGTCTTTTATGCCTTCTGGCTGGATTAGTGATTTTGATCACCTAGATTTGATATAATTGATGTTATGAACTTGCTGCATGTCTTCCACCTTTTGAATTGCTTTCCATAGCTAGTGTTTGATACCAATAATTTGAGACATAAATTATTTATATAAAGGGAAAATTCACTGTGTGCTTTAACCTCAGATTTTAGGAGTGGGGCAAGCACAACCTCCCATGAGAAAACACTCAGGAAAGGCTGAAAAGCTGAGCTGAGCAAGCAGACAGCATTGCTGTATCCCAAACATGTTCCAAACACTGGCTTGCCTTAATGTCCCAAATTCTTACCACTGGATGCCTTAGGGCTCCCTTAGAGTTAAGAAAATTTTCTCTAATAAGGTAATATGACATCATCTGCTGGTTCATACATCTTTGCACATCAATTAGTAGTTTTAAAGAAGGCTAAATCTTTTTGTCCAGGAATGTTAGGCCTTAAAAAACACGGTCATGACAATAAGGCTGGTTGTGAAGAGCCTGTGCCAGAAATGGTCCTTTTCTCTTGGAAGGAGAAAAATTAAAACTTGGCTGTTGGCAGAATTTGAAGTACTAATTCCCCTCATTTTTCTATGTTAGTATAATCTACTCAAGCAGTGTTCTTACCAAGCAAATCAAATGCCACTGATCCTCAAAGAAAGAAATAGCCAAATGAATGCTCTCATGTGTGTAGACGTGGACCCAAGCTGGCTTCTCCCACCAGAGTGGCAGGACAGAAGGGTTGTGTAAGGACTCCAGTAAGCACAGGGACAGAAGCTGTTTATTCCCTTAAAAGATTGGTATTGCTGGAGCCAAGATACTAGGATGAGGTTGCCTTATTCAAACAACCCTATGGTGGGGAAAATACCTCCTATATTGAATCCTTTTTTAATATCATTGACCAAACCCAAGAATTTTATAGAATGTCCTGAAAGATAATTCACCAAAAAGAGTGGAATGAGTGGCCTGTTTATGCTGGTCACCATTGTCAGTCTTGCTCACATCAAGGTATGCCAAGAGAACTGCACTGACATCAATACAATGTATTCTAACCCTCATCAATAAACAAAACAGGCAGAATCTTGGTTTCCAGGGTATAAATCATGGGTTTATGGAAACTGTCATTGCCTTTCTTGGGTACAGGATCAATCTGTCAGTAACTCCAGTACTTTTTTTTCATTCTCCTAGACTATCAGGAAGAAAAATGCTACTGAGCATGAAGAGAAATATGTAACATTTTCTCCGTAGGTTTCTAAAAATATTTTTCTCTCCTACCAAACAAAACAAAGGTCTCCTGCCCTAATCCATTTAACATTAATAATGCTGTTGCAGAGATACAAGGCAAGGCTTATAGGCAGTGGTGACAGCTTTTATCAGTCAGACATAAGAGCAGAGGAAAAATGGCTAAGGAAGCTGTCAGGCAAGCATGCTCCTTTTAAGGTCTGAAACTAGAGCTGCAATCACAAATCCTTTGTCATTGGATGCTCCAGAGTCTGATTTCAAAATACCTACCCCTCTAAACTGTTTGCTTCTGTATGGGTTCCATGATGAAAAGAGCCTTCTGTGGATACAGTTAGCAATAGTTGATCACTGCAACCAGAATGAAACCCTTAATGATATCTAGAGAATGAAAAAGGATACTAAGAGTAAAAAGAAATCAACTTGTCCTGTCTAACCTTAAATTTAATTATGTCCCTGATTGTGCCTCCCTGATCTTCATACACTTATTAGAAGTAAACTATAGTTTTAAAGATCATTTATGTACTGTTTGATTTTGAGCCATTTCTAAATGATTGCTCCGCAATTTTTCCTTACTTTATTCAGCTCTTCTTGTGTAGGTATTTAGGACAGATTCATCTCCGTTTCATTTCGCAGTAGCTCCACTGGAAGAAGATGATTGCCCTGGGATGAAGGTAAAGGGCTGTGAAAGCCAGGCGACATAACATTTCACAGGCAGCCCAGCATGGTCTGCATCCAGATTAGCAAATGGGTGCTGGAGTCAGGGACCCTCTAATCCTAGCCTGGCTGGCTCAAGAGCTCTGCCCAGGTATCGAAATCCAAAGAGGGTTTAATCATTAGGGTAGAGACTCCTTTATCAGTGAACTTCTCCTCAAGATAGGATAATAGAAACCAAATGTCTTTGATGTCAACAAAGGCAATTTGCACAATACAAAGCAGGGAGAAAGGGAACTACCCTGCCATTTCTCCAAAGGCACAAAGAGAGAGAAAAGTTTTCTTCTCCATCTTTTATTATAGCCTATTGCCTCTATGTTTTCTCTTTGAAGACTGATTTGTGGTCTGTTTGGGTTTGGGTTTTGTTTGTTTTTTCTTTGTTTTCTTGTTATTTGGGTTTTTTTAAATTGAATTCCCCTCCTTGCCGAGGATTTAGAAGTCTGTCACTTTAATACTGATTGGGCTGTCCCACCAAACGGAAGGGTGGGGATGAAGAGGTTGATTCTATGACTCTCGGGCCTGCTGTGGGAATGATTGTGGCAATTCGGATGTTCTCTGTCAAAGCAGTTGCTGAGGTTTTGCAGATTTTGAGGGCCCAGCATCACGGTGTTATGAGAAGGCACTATGTAACCCCATTAGGTGCATATACAAAGATTTAGCAAGCACACAAGATGCAAAATCTATTTACTTTTACATAACTGTTCTAAGTGTCTTCTCAGACTACATGAAGATTTACAGACTATTTACAGGGATACCATTCCTGTATGACAACAGAGAGAAAATCATAAAAGTCCAATTCAAAAAGTAGTGTCTGTGAAACCATTATCACATTTGAAGTGCAGAGCTGCCCATGACCATCCAGCTAATGCCTGGCATGGTCCTGCCAGTTGCCTGCCACAGTACTGTGCTCCTGCTCCCTCCTGAGGTCCCTGACACAGAGGTGTGATTTGGGTAAGCATTTGTAATGGAAACAAAAGACTGTTTGTGGCTTCATTCATTTAACCTTCAAAAATGTCTTGAGTTCCTTGATATATGAGAAATACTGGAGAAAAGTATATTAGCTACAGCTGCAATAGCAGAGTAAGAAAGTTCACTGAAGACTCCAAAAGGCTCTCTTTTGTGGCCATATTTGTCCAGATTATGTGTGTAAGGGAATATCTAAAGCTGGGAGAGTGAAAAAAAAGTATTTACACCTTCAGTGAACACTCTTTACCCTTCAAGCACATAGTTTATGGCACAGAACAAAAAAGAACTATTCCCATCAAATATTTGTATGGCAGTCAGGTAAAAATTATATACCATACCCCTATGAATAGACACACTAATTTGTGAAACAGTTACTCTTGTAAGTAATTTGTAATTGCCACAAGTAAAAATATTTTTTCGCAGAATCCCAAAAAGTTTTGCAATATTGACTATACACACACTTGAATTCAGGACACAACTATTTGTTTTAATTAAGGTTTAGTATGCACATCTGTACTTGAATGAAGATGTTTGCAAATGCTTTTAAGTAGAAAACCCAAAATAATCTCTTTTCAAAACTATGCTAACATAAAAACTTCAAGTCTAGGATTTACCTAGGAATATATATTTTCTTTTTGAAATGTTGAGATGTAAATCTACACCCTTAAAAATGAGATGAATCATCGTTTGGAAAGAAATTTGTAACCAAAAAAACTTGCCAGGATTCTAAAGATCAGAATCTCAAATTCATGTGCAGGGTGTAACTTTGACTATTTCTGGACAAATCTTTGGTTTAATCTTAGTTTACCAAAAACATTTGCAACAGGAACATTTGCTTTGATTATTTGCATTTAAATGCATTTTCAATGCCTGGAAAGGGAGCTTTACATTGAATATTATGAAATATTTCTTCATGGAGAGGGTTATCACACATTGGAACAGGCTGCCCAGGGAAGTGGTTGAGTCCCCAGCCCTGGAAGTATTTAAAAGGTATTGTAGATGTGTTAGGTTTATGGCTGGACTTGATGATCCTGAAGGTCTTTTCTAACCTAAATGATTTTATAATTCTATGATCATTATTCAAGGAAAAAAAAAAAAAACAAAAAACAAAAAAAAACAAAAAAAAACCAAAAAAACCATGTTAATGCCAAAGGGAATTTCGCTTAGAGAACATTTGGTAATAATATCTAATTCAGATATTTGAAGCTCATCTATGTATTCATGAAACATTACAGGCATTATTGAATTTTGTTTATTCAACAAAGTGTTTAGGCTGAAGTTTGGTTTTTAAACAGAGGCTTCAGGTTCACTGATTCTGATGGTGTTAAAGTGGAGAAAGCCTGGCCTGCCATGTGCTGTTAGATGCCCAGACCATGTCCTTTGTGTGCAGGGATACATAGAAGTTAGATGCAAAATACTGCCAAGCGACTTAAAAGGGTTGGGCTCCAGGCGTGCTGGAGTTGGCGGAGCACTCACACCACACGGGGCTTTAGTTGCTTAACTGATAGAGCTATCTCCAGTGGCTGCCAGAAGCCAGACATAATTTACAGGATTTAATGTGTTTCCGTCTTATCTTGATGTTGGCTACAGACCACAGATAAAGAGAGAATTGGGGGGGCGAGGAGGGAGACAAGATGACCCTGTTTACTTTCTCAATGGACTACAAATAGTTGGTATGTACTTGCTGTTTACTTGTAGCCCAAATGCTGGTCCTCCGTCTCCCTACGAAACAGTTTGAATCTACTTGTGCTCCCTTTTGTTCACAGGGGTTTGGAAATTATTCGGTGAGCTCTCTATTTAACCTCTCTTTTTATTTAATTTGGAGCTGCTTGTGACAGACAATAGATGAGAGTCAGCTATGACAGAAGTTTGATAGAGAGAAAATCAGCATCAGCCCAGTTGTCAAAAGACTGTGAAAACTGCTTAAGTCTAAAAGAAAGAGGAACTTTCATTCAGAGTATGAATTGTGCCTGAAATACATGAAACTACATTTGTCAAACAATCCTCCCACAGAATTAAATCACAGTAAAACGAAATTGAAACCAAATAAAACTGACTCAAAACTGAGAAGAAAAATAGGCAGTATTAGCCAAAGCAGCAAACCAATATCAACCAAGGGGATAAAAATGCTACAAGTTTAATTTTTTCTGGGGGGAAAACAGAGAAGAGTGGCTATTACTACTATCTCTCTGTGGAAGGTGCTCATCTGGTACATGGTCAATAGTGTAGACCCCTAAATTCAAACAGAATGTATTTTGCTCTCACCTGAAAGCTATCATTTACCACGAGGCCCTGATGTGCAACACACGGGCCATGGCCTAAATGCAATTTCATAAGTGTGCCACCAGTAAGTCAGTCCAGGATTTCAGTTCTTGCCCTAGAATCACTTTACGTGACTTGTCCTGCTCTGCAGTAACAAGAATATCGCTGTGCAGGACCTCCAAAAGCTGAAAGGGTCAATGAACATTGCAATAGCAAAGCTCAGAGTTATATGCCTGCCTTAGCTGCCAGCTGATTAGCAACTCATCTCATCTTCCTGTGCTCTTTTCTCATCCCTGACTGAGTTCAGCCTTCTTAGGAAATGCTACTTACCCATTTTTTTGTGTAGTATTCAGTACTTCTGTGCCTTTGTGTGATACTGTTTGAATCTCTGTGGGTATTTATGCAGCATCTGCTCTTGCAGCATCTGAATACTTGCAAGAGTACAGTGCAGCAGGGTTAAAGCTTCCACAGAGTCAGAAACTAAGTTTGGGTCACCCAAAGCATTGACTCTCTCTCTCATTATTAAAACAAACTCTCCTCTCAGTTAATCAACTGATAGTAAAAAGGCCGGAGCTCAGCATGCCAGAGCAGTGAGCCTGCAACAATTTGCATTACAGATTTATAAGGAAATACAATACTTCTGTCCTTTAAAAAGTAAAGCAATGCTAAAGCCATTGTGACAAATTTATGAGGCCTTTTCAGAGCCATGTATGACTCCACATCTGCTGGTTTACAGATCACATATGTGGCCTATCCTTTATTTTTCTTCATAAAGCAAGGGAAACATTATGAAATAAATCCTGCCTTGCAGAGTAAGGGTGCTGGTCCAGCAAACCTTCCATCAGATTGAGGAACGCCTCTCTGCAGCCTCCTTTTTTGACTCAGGGTGCACAGTTGTGAGCTTTGATCTTTGTCTTGGAGCCTTGTATCTCTGCAATTGACTCCAGATAAAAATGACTCCAGCCAAATATTGCAACAAATGTTTAGATTAAAACCAAAAATCTCTACATCTGCAAGTTTGCTCTCAAACCCCTACTTTCTTTGAAGAAAATTTCAATCCTCTTTCTTACTGGTCTCTTATGGGTGGCTCCTGGTTAATGTCTGTCTGTCTCCCTGGTAACAGTCAAAGGAGAAGACACAGAGGTGGGAATGGACCAGCCTCCAGCCACTGTTCCTCTTATCAAGGTCCATCAGCAGGTGTCCTCTGCTCATATCCAGGAACAATAAATACAGCCTGTGGCTAAGTGAAGCACTACACAGCTTTCTTCAGAAGTCTCAAATGGCATTAGCTGGATCCCAGATTTCAAGACATAAATCTTTCTAAACCCTCAGGTCTTGTATTCTATGCTGCCCACTCTGTGTATCCAGGCATTGCAATTGACATGATAGTTTGATAAACTATTTTTTTTTTCACTTTAGCCAGTCTTTGTTCAAGCACCCTCTACAGACATAAGACTACAATTAGAAATACTGTGCCCCTGCCATTTTTTGTGGCATTCAGCAATCTAAACATTCAGCAATTTGAATGTTTAGCTGGTGTGGCAACAGTAAATCACAGTTTACTGTGTTCACAAAAGCAATGTGGTGTATATTTGCTTGAACTTTTTTGCCATGCCATGTCAATTAGCAACTGAGTGTTTGCAAAAAAAAGGAGAATCTACAGTACAGCAATGTGGGTGCTGCAGCTTCTGCTTCTGCTGAGGAGCCAACATCTGACTGAACTGAAGCACTCTCAAGCAATGGCAATCTACTCCGTGTGGTCATTTTAAGTAACTGTTCTGCAAGACTTGTTAAAAATTATGAATTATAATGACTGGCTGTCAAACCAAGTTCAAAGGTAGCATCCGCTCATGAAGCACATCAAAATAATTGAGCCTCAACAGAAGCAGAGTTGAAGTCTTTCCCTTGCTTAAAAGTGGTCTGTGAGTAGTGACAAGGATGTCAAATTGGTAAATTCCTTAGTTAATGCTGACACTTGAAATGACACAGGATAAGGAATTTGACCCAGCTAACATCTTGAACCAAGTAACTTTCAGAAGAGAGAGAAATCAGAAGCTCTCATAAGTGATTCTCTTTCCTGGCAAAAGATGGCTATCAAAAATGACTGAACTACAGATAATGGTCTGGCTTCAGATTCAGCCTTGGACCCAGTCCAGTCATAGGGATCCAGGAAAGGCATTTATGCACATTTTTTTACCTTTGAACTGGTGACAGTTCTTCAGCCCTTGAGTGAGTTTCATCAGTCCTGACAAATATGCAATGTCTTGCTATTCCATGAGTGAATGGCTACTTCAATCTAAACAGCAAGAAATCAAGAAACAGAAGCAAATCAGATATGTCACCATTCTTCTGGTGGCAAAACCACAGAGCTTCCTCTGCACTCCCCACTGAAATGCTGTGCCAAGCAGTAGCATGCAGCTTCTTCCTGACCCTCCTGCATGGCCAGGCCCTCAGCCTCAAAAGATACCTCTGTTCTCACATGGAGAAAAGTTATTTTCTTTAGCATTACAAAACAATGATCTGACAAAAGCCAGCTCTCCAAAAGCAAGGCATCCAAAAATCACCTACCCACTGTGAAACCCCGGCAGGAAACTGACCCAGAGGTTCAGTTATTTATTTCTAAGAGAGTTCCTGTGGAGACTAAGTTTGCCAGGATAGGTATTAGCTCTCATTAGATCATCTTGCCTCACATGCTCTCATTATGCCTGCCCATGCTCTGTCCATCAGTGCTGGCTCAGGGGGCCTTCTCAAAATCAGCCCTGCTGGCTCACAAGCCAACACACAGGATTTTGGGTACAGCTGGAGCTTGGCCCAGCACAGGCCTGGCATGGGGCAGTTGTAAGGCACTCCAGTGGGAAGGGTCATAGCAACCCTCCTCCTGCAGAACAGCACCAAGGGCACAGCTAGCAACTCAGTGAACACTCATTATCTGGAGTAACAGAGTTGAGTCAGGTCTCAGGATCAGTCAGGTTTTCTTTTAGGTTGTGAGACAGTCACAGAGAAAAACAGAGAGAAAAATATTTAAACAGTTGAGAGACGAAATACTCTTTCTTACTACATGTTCTATATCACTCAGAAATGTTCAGGTAGTATCATGCCCCACATGCAACAGAAGAGTTTCCTTCACCAGAGATCTTGCCACCTCCTTTCAGACAGCAATCAGACAAGAGACATATTACAGAAGAATACTATTGTACGCAGATTTGTATATAGGAATTTGATTAATTTCATAAAGTTATGAGTTGACTCAGTAAAGACATCAGCAACATGGATAGGTGCAGAAGCCTGCTATGTAAGGGGGGCACTCGTGTATGGAGTACAGTTTCACTCCAGCTGCTGAATTCCAAAGAGATGCTCAGGTGAGAGATGTTGAGGTGTCTGCAGGATCTCCAGAGCAGGTGTCAGCTGAGCTCTGTCTATGGGGCAGAGGTGCCTCTGCATGGAAGAAGTTTATGGTTTTGCACTGAGGATATGTGGGAGCCAGATGGCACTGGAAATGTCCAAAGGGGCTGCACAGTTGTCTTGGCCTGCAGACCTGCCCTCTCCTGGCACTGAGCAGCTTCATGCTGTCATTTCATTGCAAATGGTAGGAAGAGCAGCTCTGTGAAAGTGTGGCCTCCAGAGGTACCTGCATAGGTTTAGCAATAATGGGACTTTTATTGACTTTTAGTAAGGCTCTTTAACCTCTTAAGGAATACATGGAGCACCTCGCTAAAGGATGCTACTCTCAGGCCTAAATCACCCTGGTTAGGTGCTCAGTTCTTCTGCTTTGAGTGAAATAATGGATACAGAGAAACCACATTTACTGGAGAAAAATACCAATCTGGCAACAAATGATGTCGAGAAAAGCTGACATTTGTTTTAAATACATTTTTAGTTCCTGGGACCTTGCATGCTATCATTTTTTCCTCATTTATTTAAACAGCTACCATAACTTTCCCAGTAGCTTAGAGTAAAGAAGACTGCTAAGAAGGAATCAGTGGGAGGTTGTCATTGGTTTAAAAAATGCTAGAACTGATTAATCTAACATTTAGCCATAAACATTTAAATTATAAGTAACACATTGTTTAAATGTGCTACATTTCAGTATAAGCACAAAAAGCTACTGTTTCTGAAAAACACATTTCAATCAAGCATCAGTAATATTAGATTATACACTATTAAGAACATACTTATTTTACTCTAATAATGAAACCAGATATTTTGCAGTAGATATACCTACATATTATTAACAGCTAAGCATTTATGCCAATAAATCATGTAAACAGGTGTGAAAATAAAAATTAACATTTGTAACTAATTAGAAAAAAATATTTACGTGAAATAAAAAATTTCCACAAAAATGTTTTGTTTAGATCTTCAACTTTTAAACAAATAATCTGACTTTCCTTTTCATAATAAGTAAGCTACACATTTCTCAGACTCTCACCTTAACTGGTTCCCAGCTTCTCTATAGCGAAAAGCTGTCTATCAATACTATACTAACAGTAATGAGGTACTCAGGAGTAACTGTTACCTTTAATTTAGGAAATTGATTACCCTTTTTGTGTGTGTCATGAACAGGAAAAGTACATATCTGGCATAATTTGCTTTCATACAGCTTAATGTAATTGTAATTTTTAATAAATAGGTTAAGTGCTGCATTATTTGGCCAATTTAAAGTGTAGCCAGCTCCATTTGAAATAATAAAAATGTTTCTCCATATGTGTAACTGCCTTTTCACTTTGAATAAATACTGATGGCCACAACAGTCCTACAAATTCCATTCTATATTTTCAGATACCCATTAAAACTAATAGAAGTTGGGACCTTTATGTAACTGCCTTTTCACTTTGAATAAATACTGATGGCCACAACAGTCCTACAAATTCCATTCTATATTTTCAGATATCCATTAAAACTAATAGAAGTTGGGACCTTTAGCATGTAACAGGATAGAGATCCAAATTGCCAGGCAAAATACTTGGTTAGTAGCAGAAGACTGTCTCTTTTTTTGTGCTTGACCAAAGAAAGTACCTCTTCTACATTGTGAGACAGTGAAAGAGACATGGCCAATTAGCACAAGCAAAACATTTTTACCTGATAAGTCAATCTGGGCTGTTTTTTTCTGCCATGTCTGCAGTGTCTGAAAACAAAGGAGACACAGCAGCCCCAGGAGACAGCTTGTCTGCCCAATTCTTTACCTGGATGATCTCTTAATTTGTGCTTTAGAAAGCACATAGCAAGCCTTACAGGTTTCAAAATTTAATATTCTACATGGCATGCTGCAGCCAGTGACACCGTGGGACATGTGAAAGCCTGTACCAAATCAGTGTCCTTAGGGAACATACTTCTATACTTTGTCTCCACCTCCCTGACTGTCACAACAATCCCTTGATTAGGCAATAAGACCTGGTCTCGTCTCGAGTGATTTGATAAGCAGTTGATAACCAACAGTTCATTAAGCTCTTGGGATATATAAGCCACAAGGTTTTCAGCATACCTCTGCATTTAGGGGGTTTGACAGCTCCCTGCTCAGCAGCCCAGGAGTCACTGGAAGATGTTATTGACTGCAAAAATACTTGGTTTTGCTGTGCATGTTTTCCTAAGCGTGGCAACAGGCTTTGACATTGGATTATCCACGAAATGTGTAGTGATACCCAAGGAGATGGGCATGTGCTACAAGACTGGATACTCTGAAATGAGGCTTCCCAACCTGATGGGACACACAAGCATGGCAGAGGTTATCCTAAAATCCACCGCCTGGCAGCACCTTGTACACACAGACTGTCACCCTCACGTGAGGACGTTCCTGTGCTCCCTGTTTGCACCCGTCTGTTTAGATACGTAAGTACCACAGAACAAAACTCCAGCCTCTATTTGCTAGAGCAGGGATGAAATTAAATGCATGTTTATCATAACCTAAAGGTGATTACATTTTCTGAAGTAATTCTATTAGCTTTTTTGTATTAATCAGAAGAAAGCACTGAAAACTCATACCACTTCAACTTTAGCATGAATGCTATTGTCAAAGGATATAATGTTTCATTTTGTTACAGCTGGAATTCGTTCTTATTCATTGAAGGCTGAAGCACCTATTGTGAATAAAATCACGCTCATACTGAAGCTTTTCTCAGGTTTTCATAAGAACATTTTAAAAATCATGACTCAGTGCTGTAAGCTCAGTCCCATCCATATACAGGCAACTTACTTCTGTAGTTCACACAGCTGCTGCTTCTGGAATTGTATTATTATGGACGAATGTTAAATGTCAGTGAAGATGATCTACTTTGCACAGGAATCATTGTTGCAATATTTTCTGTAATCACTGTGTGAGTTGAACTGACTTAGCCTGGTATTTCCTCTGGCAACAGGTTTATCCATCCTTGTAGGAGTATGTGCGTTGCTGTCCGTGACAGCTGTGCCCCCGTGCTCCTCTGCCATGGACACGCCTGGCCTGACAGTATGGACTGCGATCGATTCCCTGGGGATGAGGACACGTGCCTGGCATCAGTTACTAAGGAATATAAACACTTGCACAAAGGTAGCTCGAAGATGGTAGAGGGGAGGGTGGCCATATCCTGTGTTCCTGGGAACCCAGGAGATACAAGGGGCATTGACAGAGAAAGTCACCTAAACCCTTTCCTACACACTTTAGCAGTTGTAAAAGTAATTCTGTGTTTGTTACTGTATTTGTTGCTGATAGTTGAGCTCATCAGTCTGAACAAGGACTGAATGTGCATGGAAGATGAACTCCTTTTCATCCCTAGCCATGTTTTCAGAGAAGCGTGTTGACTTTTTACCTATTACTGCTGTCCAGTTGTGTATTTTCTCTGTCATTCCTGTGGTCAAACAGTGGAATCTCAGCTTTGACAGCAGATAATTAAAACAAATGATTCTAAAAGATAACAACCAGACTTTGCAATTTCTTACCAGTCCTACCAAAGCCTGCCTGCCAGACCTGCCCAGCAGTGGAAGAATTCTTTACACACAAAAGAGTTCTCGAAGTTTTCTGTGACAGTAACTTTGGTAAGTCCTTGCTAATACAGCTGCTGTTAAAGAGGCTAACAACCTTTCTTCTAAATGCTTTAAAAGTAGGATTACAATAAGCAACAGTTTCTGCTGGGATTTCGAAGGATTAAGGGTTTGGCTGTGGACTTCACTTTAGGTGGTTTTTCGCAATATACTCTTTCTAATCAAAATATAAGGAGGATTTATTTTACATGAAAGATTCATTAAGGATCTAGTTTGCAAATAAATAGCTCTTCTATTCTGGTTTAATTGCTACATTGTAGTACAACATATTTTATGGAAAATATTTCTGTCAAAAGAAGCCAAATAAGTAAGTTTGCCTTTTATTAATGGTTAAATTCAAAGTAAGTCTCTGGTATTTTACCAGCAAACAGTGTATCCTCATTGCTTGTGTGTATGAGGTTTTTATGATACATAGCTTACTGAAAAGGAAACTCAGAAAATCATTTAAGTAAAAGAAATTCTTACTTCTTGTTGTCTTTTTGGGGTGACTAGAGGAGTTTGCTCTAGAGACTTCCTGCAAAGTTTTTATGTCATTGCAGAGACCCTCAGTGACTTTGGCTGGCATTAGATCAAGGAGCCCAGAGAAATTTCACACTAAGAAGTATTGGTAGAGTCAGGTGGGATAGGTAGATGCCTATAGTGAAAGGGGAATATCTAAAAGGGTAGTATCAGCAAACATTACTAGTTTTTGCAGAGGGGTTCCCAACATGGACAAAGCAAGTTTCAGGAGAATTGGTGGGGCAAGCTGGACAGCCTTGTGATACAAGAACAACACCAAGAGCTTAGAATATGTAATTACACAAAAAGTCTGACATACATGGTGAGGGCAAAAACACATTACTCACTTTTGTAAAAATATTTTTTCCTAATTATTTAATTTGATGTATAAACCCCCTTTACTACATAACCTTTATTTTGCAAAAATGTTTTAAACTTTATACTGCTGCTGGAGAAGGCCTCGCCATAGTCTATCATTATAAATTATAATTCTATTTTTAAGAAATCATCTCCTTTCATTGGCAGTGTTTCTTTCTACATTTGAGAAATGGAATGACTCACCTTTCCTTTCCTTTTTTCTTTTTTTTTTTTCCTTAGCAGTGAAAGTAAAGCTGTCCAAGAGGAGAACAGTATTTGATGACCAAGAGTATAACATTGAATGCCAAGTGGAATTCATTACCCAGGGCTCACTCTTGCCTTATGAAACTCAGAGCATGATACAACAGTGGCTGCTCATTAATGACAAATGCACACAGAGGATGACTCCAACCCACCGTCCCATGGTGTATCTCCTTGTGGGCAATATTAAAGAGGGCATCATTTTAGTAAACCAGGTTTATCGTTGGCAGAGGAAGGACTCCCTGCTGACTTTGGCCACACAGAGGTGGCCATACCATAAATGCTTGTAAATATTTATCATATTATTTGTAAAAAGATGATTATATTTCTCATGCTAAACCTATCTTGTAAATAGGAATGTATTATAACTGGAATGTAAAGCTTTAATTCCCTTTTAAATTGTATTATAAGTTGAACTTTAACCCCAGTGTTATCAGGCTTCCTTTCTATAGTGTTACAGGCAATCACATGAAGTTTGAACTTGGACAGCCATGGATAAACGTTTCTTTGAGATATGGTTTTAAAAAATTGTAATATGTGCAAAAACTGGCATAAACCAGTTGTAACCCAGCTGACTACTTTTAATGTATTTTTTTTTATAACACCCACTCTACCATTTTCTCCAGTTTCCTAAACTTTCCCTTGCTTAATGTTTCATGAGTCCACATAATTTTCTCCCGTTGGAGTATTTTGAAAGGAGGCAGCCCTCTGCTGGTCGCTTTTGTCTGATCAGAGTGGAATAAAGAGGAATAAGTAGCTATAGACACGGTATGGTTGGCCCCAGTCACAAAATTTGGTTACCGGGCATCATTTCACAATGACAGAGCTGACAGCATCCCAGTGGTAACACCCGATTGCGTAGAGTTAATGCAGATTTTGGAACGTTTTTATTCTTCTGTGTCCATCTTGGTTGGTTCAACTGGAATATAAATCATATTCTCACTCCTGAAAAGTCCCTTTTCATTTTCAGACACATTACAAAAGCCAAGGTATAAACTTTATCAGGTGTCCATGCTGTCTGCAGGGAGAGACAATAGTAAAAGAAACATCAACAAAAACCAACCAAAAAAACCCCCAAAAGACAACAACAAAACTAAGAAAAAAACCCTAGTGACATACTGTAGTGGCCACATGATTATCAGTGCAATACGCCGACATTATAAATTAGAAACTATTTCAGTAATACAGCATCTATTACGGTCATATTTTCTCGAAACCAATACTGGGAAAGTTTACGGGCAGTAGATGGCTCACAGTCGCACCTGCGATGGTCTGGGCTCCCCCCAAGTGCATGTTTGATGCACCGGCCCCCCCTTTCTGCTGAGAGCAGCGGGGGCCGCGGAGGAGCGCTCGGCGTGGGCGCTGCAGAGCCGTGACCCCCTTACCCGGGTTCTGCCTTCGTTTCCCCTTACGCCAGAGGGTACCCGGGGTGTGGGATGTTCCGCCTCGGGTCAGTTCCGCCCTGAAACCCTTACAGCGGTCGGACCGCCCCGCCGTGCAGCGCTGACAGGGACCCCGCACCGGCATTTCAACCGCGCCCCGGCGCGGGGGCTCCACAGGCATTCCCACCCACACTCCCACAGGCTCTCCCACAGGCACTCCCTCAGACACTCCCACAGACACTCCCTCAGACACTCCCTCAGACACTCCCACAGGCATTCCCACCGACACTCCCACAGGCATTCCCACCGACACTCCCACCGACACTCAGACACTCCCACCGACACTCCCACAGGCTCTCCCACAGGCTGTCCCATAGACACTCCCACAGGCTTTCCCTCAGACACTCCCACCGACACTCCCTCAGACACTCCCACAGGCTCTCCCACCGACACTCCCACCGACACTCCCACCGACACTCCCACAGGCTCTCCCACAGGCTCTCCCACAGGCTGTCCCATAGACACTCCCACAGGCTTTCCCTCAGACACTCCCACCCACACTCCCTCAGACACTCCCACCCACACTCCCACAGGCTTTCCCTCAGACACTCCCACCGACACTCCCACAGGCTCTCCCACCGACACTCCCTCAGACACTCCCACAGGCTCTCCCACCGCCGCGCTAGGGTTGGGGCACCCTTCCCCCCCTCGTTAGCCATCTGTCGGCCGCGGGGCCCGGGCGGCTCCGTGCGTGGCTGCCAGACCCTGCCCGGGTTCCCCAGACCCTGCCCGGGTTCCCCAGACCCTGCCCGGGTTCCCCAGACCCTGCCGGGCCCGCCGGGGCAGGGCCGGAGCAGCGCGGCCTGCGGCGGCTCGGGCCCTGCGCTCTGCCCGGCGTGGCTCCGCGGTGCCTCGCGTGGGCTGTGGGAGGACCGGGGAGGCTCTGACCGCAGCAGAGCCCTGTCTTTTGTTCTGCCCGCGGTGTGCGCAGCCCTGCGGTTCGTACTCTGTGCCTTCGGAAGGCAGGTGTTCACAAGCAGCCGTGCGGCGGGGCAGGTGAGGGAGTGTGGGGCGGGTGAGGGGGTGTGGGGCGGGTGAGGGGGGTGGCAGGTGCGGGGTGTGGGGCAGGCGGAGTGTGCGGCGGGGCAGGCCCGTGCTCGGAGCCGCCCCCGCCCTGCGGGGCCCCGAGCGTGGGCCGGGGCTCGGCGAGCAGGCTGTGCCCCTTGCCCTGCCCCTGGATGCCGAGGTTCTGAGCGCTCGGGCATTGTGAATGCTGCCCGCCCGCAGCCAGGTGCCAGGCCGGGGCCATCAGCTTTGCGCTGCTGCCTTGCCCCTCGGTTTTGTCCGTATCCAAGTCCTAAGTATTTTTTTTTTATTTCATTATGTAAGTACTAAGTCTAAAGTGCAAAACTGCCATGCAAGCAGATATGCTCTGTACTCACATTCTCACTAGCTAGTATAATACTGTTTTAAGGTTACTTCTCATCTGAAATACGTGTCTTGGGATTTTTGTTTTGCTTGGTGTGTAGCAATGGCTTCGGGAACAGCACTGGTTTATGATGAGGAAATGACCACTCACAAACTGCTTTGGAGTGAGTAAGTCACTGCTGTTGTTTTTTTTTGAATAGATTCTTATTAGGACTTATGAGAGAAGTACCAACTAAATGCATTTCCTGTAAACATAATAGGAAATACCTAGTGATATGTACCCTGTCATTTTTCTAGGAAACAGAAAATCTTTCCTTTTGGAGAAAAAAAAAATTATTTTCTTCCCCATTTGTATCTAGATACTGTAAGGATAATATGAAGCTGGACTGGAGAATCTGTAGCCTCCAGTCTGGGTGGCCTCAACAAGAAGTGTAATCATGAGGCATCTGAATAGCCCTCTAAATAAAGTATTTTAAGCTAATTAAGTTATAGAGTATCATTGATCTTGGAAAAAGTATGTAGATATACTCACTCAGCTGAAACGCATCAATTAAACTCAGTTAGAAATTGCTGCATGCCACTTGCTTAAATTCACACAAATTAGACCAGTTCCTTCCTTTGCAGTAACAATCCATTGTTGTCTTCTCTCCCAGAGCTGCTTCTCCTCTGTTCACCTTCATTGTAATCTACAGCATTTAATTTCAGCATTCCCATGCCTGTAGTTGAGCATTGAAACTTTCAGCAGTGAGAGAGGAAACAAAAAATGATACTATTATATAGGGGGGTTTGTTTTAATAACTTTTTTTTTGCTTACATATTTTCTAATCAATTTCTGACTTGGTTTCAAACCAAAAAGTGTTTAAAGATTTTATTTTTCTGTTACCCTCACATTTCCCTTTTTGAGAGTAATGAATCTTCTTACAATGGGAAGTTAAAAGCTAGGCTTTATGAAATGCATTTGTTAGCTGTGGTGGTATAGTATTATAGTAATATGTTTATTGGTTATTTTTAGTCCCATTTGTGATATTGAAGTGCCAGAAAGGCTTTCATCCTCCTATGAGCAGCTTAAATGTTACCACCTTGTGGAAAGATGTGTCCATGTGCCTGCCAGAGAAGGAAGCGAGGAGGAGATCCTGTTGGTTCACAGGTCTGAAACTTAACTTTCATTACCATTCAGGTTAATTCAATGAAACAGCAGAACTCATACCTCCAGGTTATATTTTGATCCATTTGCAAAGGTCTACTCCAAAATTCAATGACTTCCATTAATTTCAGTGGAAAATGTGTCACACTGAAAGTTAGATGAATAATGTTGAATATGGTGTAGGTGCTGAATTATGAATCTGCTATTCCACTAAATCCCCATGCTCACTCTTTGAGATCTTAAGCAGTGAATGGTGATGGGAATAAAAGTAAACTTCTAAAAGAAAATGGGACAAGACTTTGAAAAGTGTGGAAAAATGGGTATTTAGAAAAATAGTAACTTCCTCTTTCTTCCAAGCATCTTTGAGATAAAATAGACCAAGCAGAAAAACTTCACAGCTAATTCTGCAGAGGGGTGGATTTCAGAGGAACAGCAGCCATCCTGTTTTGGGTGGTCATGGCAATGAAGTCTGCCCTGGCATTTGTCATGTCAGTGTGATGGTTCTGCAGCCTGCTGCAGATGATTCTGCATGTTGCTTATGCGCTCATTTGCCCTTGTCAGGGAGTGGCAAGGGCAGCCTTCTCCAAAAGGCAGGGGGAGTTGGGAGCAGGGCGTGATGACAGAGCAGCCAGAGGTCATAGGTTTGTGGACAAGGGCACAATGCCACAGCAGGGTGAGCAGCACAGGTCCAGTGATGGTACCTGGATTCAATTCAGCCGCAAGTTTAGACTGCCCAACGAGGCCATAGTGACATGGCAGGTCTGAGGTGAGGCTGGAGAGTCAGTCCACAGGTCAGGGCCCAGGTCCAGATCATTTGGGTTCATGGCCAAACACAGACATGGCTACACAACACAGCTGCAGTGTAGCCAACAGCAAGAGCCTCATCTTGGAAACAAGAGCCAGGGGGAGGAGTGGCAGTGTCTGCTGAGGCTTCTTAGCAGAGCTGTTTGGAGGGTGCCTCTGCTGAGGCTCCTTCTAGTGCTCTCACTCAGGGTGGCCAGCTGTATTGTCTCTGCTTGCTCTGGACCCCGCAGCCAGGAGGGAAAGGATGTACCCAGGACCCTGATACCTGTGAACAGGGCCATGTCTTGATCCCAAGTCATGCTTGAATTTTCAGATTCCAAAACAGTATTTTTTCTAAAAACATGTTTGTTAGACTACAATTAGTGCTGTGTACCAACATAATTTATTTTCATGGTAAATACATTGCTGATTGGGTATGAGGCTTGATCACTGTTTATAGTTGACTTGCTCCTGCTAGATGACTGGGGCAAACCACTTCTCTCCCTTGGTTTCCATAGGTAAGCTAGAGATGTAGAGCTCTTTCCTCTCCAAAACACTTCTAGATTGAAACAAATTTCCAACTCTTCTAAAAATATTTTATTTGTGCTCACAGTTAGTTATGAGGCTTCTGCTGATGTTAAGCTAGTAATTACATAGTCATTCATGTTTATCTAGTTTTATTCCTGTTAATGCCTTAATTCAGAAGCCACTGTTTATTTCCATTAGGCAGTACTGGCATGTCTCTTTTTTTTTTGTGAAATTCTGGCTACTTTGGTGTTGTCCACCTAGAGAAAGGCATATATGGATTAGGACACAGATGGGATGCCATCAGCCTCCTTGTCCAGCTCACTAAGGAAGGGCAGAAGATCAGTGACAGATAATTAGGGGAACATTAATGTTAGTGCCTTAGTACTTACTGCACTCTTGAACCATTGAAAAGAGGAAGTTAGTAGACACCTAATAAGGGATTCATTTAAATGCTTATTTTTCATAGAACAAGACAGGACTAGATGCACATTCTCAGAGTTGTAATTCACACTCTGATGACTCTCAAAATTCTAGTTTAGTTCTTTTTGAGATGGTGTCTATACATAGCACGGATTACGAAATTGATGGCTGCGTGATAAACAAAGAGCCTTTTTTCGAAAGCAAAACTAACTCCTCGTACCATTGAAAAAGAGATAAAAATGTTGTACTCTTAAGACATCCAAGAACCCCTGCTTTCATAGCGCTCCTTATTTTTTTACTATATCCTGCAACTAGCATTCCAGAGCACCTATTGGACTTGTGAAGTCTCACAGAGAGCCCATTTTAACATATACTCTGTTACTTCTTATTGCATTATGATTAAAAAACCCAACTTTCTAGTTTCTTAATTAGTTGTTGTGTTAATTTCTCTCTCCTCTGCAGTTCAGAGCACTTGGAAGTGGCTAAAAGCACTCAGACAATGAATGAGGAGGAGCTGAAAAGAGTCTCTGAAAATTATGATGCTTTTTTCTTTCATCCGGTGTGTAAGTTAAACTGCTTCCTCTATCAGGAGTTTCAAGTATTTGTGTTATTGCATCTGAGTGGCACTTTTCTAGGGGAAAATTTGCAATACATTTTTTGCTATTTAAGTAATCGCACATTTATTTATGATGTTATTGTTATCTGTTTCAAGTTTCATATAATGTTGTAATTTAAATTGCTTAAGTGTCTTGTCATCTATTCTGTAATTGTATTATGCCAGTATAGTGCACTACTCAAATTTTGGCTCTATTTTTGTCACTTAATTTGACTGTAGACCATTCATGACCTGCAAATCACATTTTGGTGACAATTGTTCCTAAATGTTGTGCCAGGTAATGAAGGTGAAGTGTTCTGTGCTTTGTTTCTGTAGGGTTTGATTTCTTACTTTCAAAAATGCCATGTTATTCCATTCAGTCTGTCCATCTCCTGTTTCTTAACTGCTCCACAGAGAATATCCTTATAAAGGATATGGTGATCCCAGGTAATCCTAGTGGAAAGCACATTGGAACCTGTGTTGTAAAGTTCCGTTTCAACTATCTTCATACAGCTTCACCGGGGTAGAATTATGCCAAGACAGTTTGCTGTTGGGATGCTAAAACATGCCATGTGTGGCTGGTTTAAGTTGATGAGTAATCACCACAACTGTGAATTTCTTTTTCAGAACACTTACCTCTGTGCCAGACTAGCAGTAGGAGCAACTTTGCAACTGGTGGATGCTGTGATGTCAGGGAAAGTGCGCAATGGAATGGCATTAGTAAGGTAAGAAAATATGTGAGAAAGTTTTCACTTCTTGGCAAAATCTCTTTTGTTGTGAATAACTTTTTAAAACTTTGGTTCAGGCCTCCAGGTCACCACAGCCAGAGAAATGCAGCTAATGGGTTCTGTTTGTTCAACAATGTTGCTATTGCAGCAGAATACGCAAAACTGAAATATGGTCTACAGAGGTAAGTGCATGGTTGACTTAGAGAAGCTTTTGATATGCAAATAACAGTTTGACATTATATTGGTTTAGATTAATGTCTAGAGCTTTCTGGGTGTCATGTTCCTTTTGGTTCAGAAAAACATATTTCATTTGTACCTTCTGTAGGTTAAGATGCTGTGGTTCTTCCACTGAATATTTTCTTTTACTGATCTATACAGAATCCTTATTGTTGACTGGGATGTGCACCATGGGCAAGGAACTCAGTATATATTTGAAGAGGATCCAAGGTTTGAAGGATTTTTATCTTTTTTTAATTTTTAATGTTAGCTGTTGAAAGATTGTTTGCCTCTGTAGAGAATAAGATTTCTTAAACTTCTAAAACTAGAATCTTGCAAAACATTTGCCTTGCTATTTTAGTTGCTCTGTTTTTTGTTACAAAATAGATGGAAAAATATAAAATAAAGTAGAACAGTCTACTTTTTTTTTAAAGGAATAACAAAACACAAAATGAGCAATATGATTACCTTGGTTTGCCAGTACCCAGGTACTACACCTGTTCTCTGTATTCATGAATCTCTCAGTTAAAATCTTCTAGTAGCTGGATAAAATACATGGGCTTTATATTATTTTTTGAAAAGTCCCATCAGTAGTTTCTAGAGACAAACCTGCTGTTCTGAAAATTCCTTGTCTTTGATCTGTATGGAGTGCATGCCTATAAGATATTTTTAGCAGGTTAATTTTTATGTTAATTTTGGCATAGGACCAATTTTCACAGTCCAAGTCCTTTAAGAGAACCAAGGGGAAACGATAATTTTATTTTCTTCCTTTTGGGCAATACAGTCTCCAGGTTCAGGATATAAAGTAATGTCCAGAATCTTTTTGTCAAATTGGATTTTTTATTATTTTTTTTATTTTCAGTGTTTTGTACTTTTCCTGGCATCGTTATGAACATCAGGAATTCTGGCCATCACTCAAAGAATCTGATTATGATGCTGTAGGTCTGGGAAAAGGAAAAGGTTTTAACATAAATTTGCCTTGGAATAAGGTAAACATTGTTTACAGCACAACAAAGCAAGTGCAGTAGCTTTGTAGCTCGTTCTTTATGTAATGCTTTCTGAGAAAGTGCTTTCACTTGCTTGGCAGATGTCTTACAACAGTGTATATCCTGTCAGTGGAATGTGTGCTGAAAGATATGTCTCAGAATGTGATAATGTTTAAAAAAGGGAGAGAAAAACTTACAGTCATTTTTACTTGTATATCTTGCCTAGTCATCAAGTCGGAAAGTGTTTCAGGAGATGGTTACAACCATTCTTGTTCAGCAGAGAACTGAAGCTCATTCTTAAGATTAAAAATGGTGTATATTTATGCACTTTACTTAAATAGAGTTTATTTTACTGGACTTCAAAAGATTACGAAATCTTTAACTTTTCCTCTTTCCCTAAAATCTTGAAGAACCTTAGAAAATCTGTCATTCCAACAGAAAAATATGACCAGTGTTTCTCATATTTTTCAGGTTGGGATGGGAAATTCAGATTATCTTGCTGCATTTTTCCATGTGTTGCTTCCAATGGCTTTTGAGGTAATTCTTTACTGTCAAAAACTACTTCCTAAGTGCTTCTTAACCAGGTATCATTGAATATTTTATAGAAATGCAGTAATTGCCAGTAGCACAGTTAACATTATTTCTGCTGGCATGGTGTTGCCCTGATGAACTGAATAGTATCATGGAATTTTAGCTTTTAAATATTCAATATAATGATCTGCAACTTCTCCAGCAGGGTAATTTATTCAAAGAGAATCTTTGTGTTTTGTATTCTAACTGAAATAACATCTGATCATGGTACAGTTGAAATCAGTACAAAATTGAAAACAGGACATAAGACTGTGCTACAACTGTCTCTGTTTTATAACAGTTTGATCCTGAACTGGTTATTGTCTCCTCTGGATATGATTCAGGAATTGGAGACCCTGAAGTAAGTGATTTGTGTTTTTTGTGTTGTCAGTCATCAATCTGTTCAGAAAATATTCCTACCTCTTTAATGTCCTGTGATTGCTAAGTGAAATTCAGTTTAATCAAGCTAAAAATACATTCATTAGACACTACAAGACTTGTAAAGACAGATTATTCCATATATATATATACGTTAGTTTATTACCAACGTTTTTGATTCAAGGTTTCATTTCTTAAAAATTTTTCTTTGACTTAGGGTCAGATGAATGCCACTCCTGAGGTTTTTGCCCACCTTACCCATTTCCTGATGCAGTTAGCTAATGGAAAGCTGTGTGTCATCCTAGAGGTAAAGACTTTTGAAATGTACTCCCAGGGTGCGAGTCTTTGTATTTGAGCCATGTAGGGCAAACTAGAAGCTAGGAAGCAAAACTTCTTAATAAAATAATTTCTTTTTTCTTTTTTTTTTTTTGGTGGTGGTGTTTTTTTGGTTTGGTTTGGGTTTTTTGTTTTGTTGGGTTTTTTTTTTCCTTTTGAGTGTCAGGAATGAAAAAGTGTTTAAGATTTGACAATGCTCTCATACTGTGAACGTCTGAAACAGAGGAGCCATATGGTTATCATTCAAAAAATCTGTTCAGTTCTTGTGAGCAGTTACTAGTCCACTGCTCTGGACAGTTCTGAACTCATTAAAATGTATTTAGCGAATAGGCTGCATTACCAATGTTTTTACAAATATCTCTTTCCTAAATATACTCTTAATTAGTAATGGAGCACTTACAAAAGTATCTCTTTTTTGATTAAAAGCCTCTATGCAAGCTCTTGAAGAGCTCTTCTTTAATCTTTTTTAAACAATTAAAAATGTTTTCTCCTTTTGAAATCTAGATTTCAACTCCCTATTTCTGCTGCATGTTAGAAAAATGGTGGCTTTTCAGGTAAATAAGTATGTGGAAATATTGCTGCCAAAAAGGTGTCCAAGAGTGAACTGTTTATTAATTGATTCACTTGACCTCTGTTTTGCATGACCTTTCTTCCACCATCCTTCTCCTGGGCAGGTTATTACAGATATCTTTGTCTACTATCTGAAGTGCAAATAAACATTTACTCCTACTACAGGTGATGTGACTGCTCCAGAGGTGATAGGTTGCTTCCTGCATACCACCTAGCAGTCTTAAATCCATCTTGGTCTCCAAATGCTGCCAAACCATTAGGCAGCCACATCTTAAAAGTGTCAGGCTGTGAGGGATTTCTCTTGTAGAGACATTTTAGAGGACAGTGATAACATTTGCCCTCTAAGAAATCTTCCACGAGAATTGTTGAAGATGGCACGTTGTGGATGGGAGTGGAGAAGGCATGTGTTTCCAGGGGTTTCATGGCAAAGTCATAATTTCTGAAGTTATTTGAACCCTGATAAAGTGACTTGAACCATGAGATGCCAGTGAAGTACAGCAGGTAGTTGCTAACTTGCTGTTTTCATATTGAAAATCATTAACATAGATGTATATCATCTTTCATTTCTGTAAATACAGATATATTTAAAAAGTATAATTTATTTTCTATTATATATTCAGAGAGATGTTAAAAGTACTTGTCCCCTAGTTGACCCAAAATACTTTTTTTTAGGGTGGATACCACTTGAAATCATTGGCTGAATCAGTCTGCATGACTGTAAAAACTTTGCTTGGAGATCCTATACCTCAAATAACTGGAGAAATGGCACCTTGTCTAAGGTAAGGATATAAAGAATTTTAGAACAACCCATCCAAGGTACAGTTTTGCATACTTTTGTTTCTGAAATTATTTCAAGTTGTGAGATATTACAGAATAAAACCATGAGCCATTTTATCTTTGGGCCTTGTTATCCTATAGAAATCCATCTTACTCAAAGCTGAGAATCCTGCTGTAATCAGGGCAATGCCAATTAATGACATCCAGTATTTGGGAAAGTGTGCAATTGCAAGGATTAGTTTTCCAGACCCCAGAGCCACTTCAGTTGCTGTAGTATGTCTGGAGCTAACCTTTCTCTCATCAGTGAGAGCTGATGCTGTGCAGAGCCAATCTTGATGAATCCTTGTGTTTCTGGAATTTTGAGCATTGCAGCTTGGGGTGCACAAGCACTCGATGGTGTAGAGCTGTACCAAAATAATTAAATTTCAATTCTGACTTCTTTATGCAGACACTGAGACTGTGTTTGTGCAGTGGTGAATCTGACCTAGTAAAGCATTCCAATCCTTGGGCCTGAAGCAATCCCACATCAAAACAGTGTCTTTCTCTCTACTTGTCTGTACTATCTCTTCCACATTTCCATGTTCTGTCCTCAGTCCCTCTCCCACTTCAGTAGCTGCCCTGTACTTTTTCCAGCAGTAATGCTCCTCATGCACTTTGGTGGCAGCACCTGCCAGTTGGCTGTGTTAGTTAAAACTCAGAGCTCAGATCAGTCAGGGAAGCAGTGTAGATACACATGGGCTGTGAGCTGAGCTGCTTTTGGTAAACTGATGGCGTTATTTTGCTCTCAGCATGTTCCATAGCCCCTGTGTGTCCTCTTTTTCTTCTCTATCAACTGGTATCTCAGGTTGTTATCATCCTAGGTAACAGAGCATTGATTACATATTTATCCAACATACCAGTCCAGCTCCTGAACACCTTACAAATAATCTTCAACTACACAGAATTTCTTCTGGATTTAATATGACCTGAATTATTTTTGTATGATAGCTAACATAGTAGGACCATTTGCCCATAATGCTGCGAATACTAGTGATAATAAAAAGATTTCAACACAAAGAATAGCAGGGAATGGGATTTATGTGATTCCTGAGCAGATTGTCTTAGCGAGTGACTCTAATTAAATCTTTACATTTTGTTGATAAAATCTCTGACAGGGCATTGACAGACAGGAGAAATTTTGCCGTTCTTGAACTCAGACAGATGTGCTTCCTCCAACAGCAGGGTTGGGATTTCACTCAATGTGTGCATATGCTGTGTGTGTTCTTCACTTTTTTTTGATTCTTAAATACAATCTTTCCAATTAATTGCCCATTGATTCTCATTCTCTTTATCTTTCTATTCTGCATTCTTGGAAGAGATACAAGCTTGTTCATTTTCAGTTGGATTTTTTTGGTTTTGCTTTTTTGTTGAGGTAAGTTATGTTTCCTCTATTTTTATTACTGCTGATACTGTTAATCCGGTTTCTTTTATAGTGCTGTTGAATCTATTCAAAATGTGAGAGCAGCACATAAACCCTTCTGGAAATGGTTGACATATGAAGGTAATTTTCCTTTCTTCAAGTAAATGTCATTGATAAATGGATTCATACAGAAATTCAAAATTATTCTAATTAATACCAGTGGATTAAAATAATTGAACAAGCAGTTATTCATGAAGTGACTGATGAAACACTGTGAGGCTTCATTCAAGGCCACATCTTCAGCTGGTCTGAAGGGAACTTCTGAAGCTGGCAGACAACAGGCCAAAAAGTAGCACTTTGTTTGAGGATGTGATTTTCTGTGTCAAAAATATGGGCATAAGATTTATTATCATTTATCACCTTTCACTACATTAAAACAAACGTAGTAGCACTGAAAAAATAACATCTGTGGCAGGAAATATTAGAACTAGTGCATGGAAGTAAACTATGAATGCAAGTGTTCTCTATTTTGTATATAAACATATTCAAAAATTGCCACATTGCTTAGAATTTAATACCTGTGAAACTCCCCTCTTTCTTTTTATCTAGACACATCATTTTTACAAAATCTGAGCACCAAATCACATCTGCTAAAGAAGGCTAGTTCAAATCCCTCCATGGAACATGAACCTAAGATAACTACCAGCAATGAAACTGTCAAAATAGAAAGATTCTTGGAATTGCACATGAAAAATATTCTGTTTCCAGTGCCTCCCATCAAAACAGCAACAACTGACTCTACAGGTTTAGCACATTTTCTCCCTATACCTGTTCATTTGGTGAAGGAAATGGGCAAAAGTGAAATAAAAGCTCTTGTAAGGTTGGTGCTATTTATTTAACTTTCAGCATAATTACGAGGTTAAGAGGAGTCCGTACAGACTGCCATCTAGCTCTGCGTCTGCCATGGTCATCTTTTTTGCCTTAGTATCCTCAATTATAGCCAGAATTTCTTCCTTTGAAAAATAAGGACATTTGTTTTGTTTGTTATTCATAGCCTTGAAATCTTTGAACTAATGAGAATAATTTTCTCTAAAACTCTTTCAAATAGAGATAGGACAGCTAATGTAAACATATTCATTTAGGAAGAGTTTTTGCTAGGAAGGTGCCTTAAAACTCTGTATTCACTTTTATCTGGACAAAACAACAAACTGCTCTGTTTTGTGAAACTCAACTTTTTGTCTTGTCTTAGTCTAATTTTGATAGAACTTCAGAACTCTGGTTCTTGAGTATCTTCAGACATTTTTGTTTTCTTTTTGGTGCAGAATGGAGACAAGTTTAGAGAGGTCAAGATTGTCAGGCCAACAGTGCTGTCATCTTCCTGCTAGAGCTAGGTTTCTGAGAACCAATGTGTAGCATCTGTACAAAATGTACACCATTAATACTAACTGCAAAGTACTTTATCAGTGTCCTCTTCAAAGACATCATTCCCTCTAACCTAGTTTTTCTCCATATAATTTGTTTTACAGTGGCTTTTATGCAGACCTTGTGAAAGAGGACGAAACTTTGCTCTCTCTTGGCAGTATGTTGGCCATCCTAGATAAAATACTTAAAAAAGAGGTATTAATACATTTCCTTGATCTTGGGGTTGGGGACAGATTTGGATTTCTCTGATTTTTGCATATTGTTGTTCCAATACTGGTTATTGTGTACCTCACAAGTTCACTAATCTCAGCTGGAATGTGCTTAGCTATGAGAGTGATCATGCAATATGAGAAAACAAATACTTAGGGATAGTTGTTAATCTCAATACATCTTTCTAATGATCTTTGGACAAGTTCTTGTCCAGACTTTCTGTAGGTAGCCACAGCATAAGAGTCACTAAGAACCTTCTCATGGCTCTCAGATCTACGGGTGAACCGGGCATTTACTCTTCCAGTTGAGGGGAGCAGGAGTTGGTGTCTCAAACACCAGTAAGCAGCAAAAAGAACTCTGAAAAAATATCAAAACTTTTCCTGTCTCAGCGTGCAGAGTTTTGCCTCCTGTCTTTAGGAGAGAGTTTACTTCTGCATTACCTTTCTTTACAAGACACCATGCTGTGTGCAGCTGCACATGTTACCATTATTTGCACAACAGTTTACACAGAGTAAATTTTGATTTACATGTGTGCGCACACACACACACACACTCCCTTTAGTGGTGTGTTCAACAGCCCTTCTGCATGGTATGATTCTGAATAGAGTAATTCCAGTTCAGCATTTTGATTCTTGCAAAGCCAGGAATGCAGAGAAGGCAGGCTTAGAGGGTGCATCTTTGAATTCATGTATAAAAACTTGGAGAAGCAAAAAAGAACTGCAAACAAATAAAAAATATTACATCATCATAAAACACTCTTTCCCTTTTAGTGAAAAGCTCTCTTTAAAGTACTAGTCCGTCAAGGAAGAGTAACTGCCAGAACGGTCCCTTTCTTCTAAGCCATCTTCTTGCCATTGGAAGTTGCATATGTAGATCTTGGGGACAAATTTCTGACATTATAAACTGCACACAGGTCCAGGAGAGAGCCTATAAATAGATTTAAAAAAATGCTAACTGGCAAAAAGAAATAGAACTTTTAATGAGTTGCAGATGTAAATTCAACTTTTTGTGCTGCAAACACAAAGAGGAGTGAGGAGGGGAAACACTTTTTTTGCTTAGCTTTCATGTAGAGTTCAAAGCAATACACAACACAAATGAACACTGAAGGGTTGACTGAGTAATACTGTAATTTTCTTTTTCAGAAAGGAATAGCTTGTCGAGGTTAAAGGAAGAGTCAGAATTAGAATTCAGGGACAGCTTCCTTTTCACAGGATGTATTTTTCTGCTGCAGTTTGCCTATAGGCACACTGAGTGTATCTAATCTGTAGATTATGTAGAGAAGCAGTAAAGATAGCACAGAGCCATACTTCTGAAGTAACAGTACAGCTTGTGGCATAATAATCAAATACGGCCTTTCTCTAGAAATGATTTAATAACATTTTCTTAACCCTGCTACTGTAGATCATTAACATCCCTTGATACATATAAACAAGTAAAAAACCAGTTGTTATACTTAAAAACTGACGTGTTCTTCTGCAGCATTAACTGCTTCTGAATGAGAAACGTATTTTGCAGGTATGTAATGGAATTGCAACATCACCCACATCTGCTGTTTCTGCTGCTGTTGCACTAAGACATTCTGTTCGTTTTGGGCTTCAAAGGTGAATTTGTATCTTTTGCATTTGCAGCCCTTTGACTAAACATCATATTATACTACGCATATGGAATATGGCAAACTGCCTGCAAAACCTTGGTTTTCAAATAAATAGCATGCCCATTTGCATAGTATTTTCAAGGTGTGGTCCAGATAATAGCATATATGCCAGCAAAAGCCTTTTGCCTTAAGGAAAGCAAAAGACTGGTGAGGATGATGGCTGTGTTAGCCAATGTTTTGTCAGATTTCAGTTGGTTTTGGCCTGAGGACATTTCCTTGGTTTTGTTTTTCCATGGGAGAAATGGGGTTCCCTTGAACTGTCCTAAATGTGTTTTCTTCATACTTTTAATGGACCAAATTCAGAAACAGTATACATTCTTTTTTATGAATTCATGCAAACTCTTCATACAAATTCCACTAAATGAAAAAAATCTACTTGTAGATGTAAATATATGTTTATTTCTTGTTTCCTGCAGAGTGCTTTGTGTATTTGTTGGAGACATGCAGATCATACCAAACACTGAAGATGGGTGAGGTTTCTTTTAACTTCAGGGAGTCAGATCCCAAAGGCTTTATAAATGTTCGGAAGTGTTTGTATGTGTGATGAAATCTGCACTAAGGAACTTTGCATGGACTTGGCGTTCATTAAGTTTAGCTTGAGGCAAAACACAGAACTTCCCCTAATACATCTTCAAAGATAAACTGCTCTCTCTACATGTTGCTTTATGCTTTTAGTGGTAGGTTTAAATTATAATCCTTCTATATTAAATGAAATTTAAATTCTTATTGAAAATAGGATATTGAAGATAAAAAGTAATAAAGAAGGCAATTATTAATTGTGTAGGTTGTATCCCCGCATAACTGCAGGAGGTACGTAATGCTGATGCAGAGTTCCTTATTAAAGTAATCTTTTCTTATAACTTCTTTTCTACTTCCCCTTTTCTTAAAAGTCTAATACTTTTTAAAAAATACCATAAAAAGGATTTCAGTTTTAATTGTTTCTTACCTTTTGGCATGTAGTAACAAAAACAGCTATCTCCTCCTCTGCTCTGAATTAGTATTTAAAGAATGATGAAAGAAAATATCTTTTTATCCCATTGGGAGATGATGGTTAAATACTCAGATGTGTTTTTTATTTACAGAAAAATGCTCATCATACATATCTGTGAGAAAGAACAATCTGGAAAGACCAATTCCAAACACTGTATTACTCTAAACTGGAAAGAGGTAAGATTCACTTTCTAAAAACAACAGAGGAGAAAAACTTTTTAAACAGAAGTAATAGATTATGTTTACAAATTCATAAAATGACACTGAGAATTACACCCCACATTCTAGCTTGGACCTTTGAAAAATTTTTCCTTTTCTTGCCCTTGCCAGGGTATTCCTCCTTCGCTGAGCTTTAGAGTGTATCAGAATGCATAGGTTTGAGGAAACCTTTCATATCACCAAGGCAGAGTTACAGTGCAGAGACATGAAGGAAAAGATGAATAATCTGCATGCTTAATATAAAAATTGCTGGGAAAATAGATCAGTATCCTGTTTCCAAAGTAAATCAAAAGCTTTTTGAGATTCAATTGTTTTGCTTTGTCTGTGTATTTGGGGCTTTACATTTGTGCTAAACAATTTCTTGTTGTTGTTAAAGGATGTTGAAGGAAATGACTTCTTTTCTGCTGTATTTGGATTCATTCTTCCTGTAGCATATAGTTATCAACCAAACTTAACAGTAATAGCTGTTGGACCAAACAGGAACCTTGAAATAAGTGGAATTTCTCTACTTTTTGCTTTACTACAAGGATTAGCTGAGTCTCGAATTTTTGCTGTGATCAAGGTAAGAAGTGGTGTTAAGCTGTGGTGCTTCAAAGTGTTTGGGACAGAACTCAAATCAAGGAGTAGCATGCCTGGTATGAACTGCTTCAAGCTGCCCAGGAGAAAATACTGGCTGTATCTGTCCTGTGTTTGAAACCCCTGAGCTCACATCATAAACAGCCCAAGTTTCTTTCTGTCCTGAGAACAAGACAAGCCATGGATGCACACTGCACCGTAGGCAGCCTGCATGATGGAGAAGCTGAGGCACGAATGCAAGCCCATGGTTATGGCTATAGACCATAGATGTTCTGACAGTTTGGCACAACTTCCATCCATCTGGGACTCAGAGTTGTCTCCTGAAAAGAGGCACTTGTCTGTTAAATCATCTGGCCTCTTTCCATCAAATCTGATTGAAAGCAGCCCATTGTCCTGTTCATCATGGACCACTAAATTTCCTCCCCTCTCTCCATGCTGTATATTGTCACAAATGACTTCTAACATGCAGAAGATACATCAGAATGGCACATATCCTTCAAGTGAACTTAATTGTCCTAACACAGAATTGAGGGCCAGTCTTACACAGCTTTGTGTTTCTGATAGCATGAGAAAGAAAGTAAAGAATATACAGATCTTTCCCTTGTCTAGTTTTTTCCATATGCTACCACATTAAGAATATCTAAATTTAGGAAGTTGAAGGCTGTATCCAGACTAGTGATCAGTGCCAGTGAGCGTATCTTCCATGAATTTGTCTGATCTCTTAGAGAACTCAGTTTACAGTCTTGACCTCTCCAGCATCCTGCAGTTGTCAGTAATACTGTTTGTCTGTGTGATCTGTGAAACGGTAACTTTTGATTCCTTTTATGCCTTCCAGTTCTTCTTTAATGAGAAACAGCAAACAATTGCTCACATATGCTTATTCTAATCTGTTCCCCAGGAAGTATCCAGTTAAAGCTACGCTATTAATTAAGCTGCCAATTAAGTGGATTTTGACATAATTTTTTCAGTAGTTTTCTCAAATGTTATTTGTTTTAATTTACAATGCTGATACATAAATTAAGCTAAAATAATTTATATGTTGATATGCAGTATATACATACACATTACTAATTGGGAGTGTGAAATGGAGAGAACAATTGGTATTCTGAAGTGTAATCGTTAAAAGGAAGTTAGGCATACATATTGAAAAAAAATACTGATACTTTTGTATTAGTATTCTGCAGGTAGCTCCATAACAGGATTATGTAATATGTGGGGATTTTATAATGCACATGCTTCGCTTTTTAGAATAACTGAAAAAATGCTTCTATCTCTTAAAATAGGGTTGCAGTCTTCCAAATATAACTGACATGTACCATCAACATTTCAAAAATACATTTTTTTCAAGCAAATTATTTTGATTTAGACTGTGAGAAGTCCAAAACAGTCACTTCTTGATGAAGCAAAATATACCACTATTTTCCACTCATAGAAAGTAAATAATGCATAAACAAGCTTCATGCTCTCCCTCCGTAACATTTTCTTAACCCAGAAATAGAAACCCTTAACCCAGCATTACTTCTTTTCTATCATAAAAACCCCCTGAAGATTCTTTCTCTATTTGAAAGAAACAAGTTTTACAACAGATAAAAATTAATTTACCTTTTCATAAAAACTCCATTTTGACACACTTTTATTTGAAAATGGAAAGTTACTCATTCTTGCTACTAATACTAGCAGTTTAATTACAACAGTTTGTTTTAAATATTTCTTGTATCACTGAAACGAGGAGAGTTTGGTTCACAGAAGTATTTTTTTTCTTCTTAATTAGGACACAGAGCTAAATTTAATGCAAAGTGTAGCCAAAGTATTAGTGGGTGCTTCTCTGCCTCCCTTTGGAGTTTATGTACCTCCTACCCAAGAAAAAGTAAATAAAATAAAAACATTAAGAGACCAGTTTCAGCAGGAATGGAAAATGCTTCAGTGTTCAGGTAAGTTGCCTGGTTTATCTTAAATTCTTATGAATATATGTAAGTTTCTGAAAAAAATGGTAAAATACAGCTGGGTCCTGTAAGTCAGTGGGACATTAAAGTCAGTGGGAGTAGACTGACTTACTGTGAAAACAATGAAACTCTGAATGCTTCTGCCACTTGAGCCAGAAAGCACCAAATTTCATAGCATAACACCTGTACTATTGGGACCTTGAATACTCTTCATCCAAAATTTTGGAATGAAACTGCCAAAATATTATGTGCCTAAGGAGTGGGTAACAAGATGTGCACTGGCTCTGACTGCTAATGTGTTATCCAAATATAGTGCCAAATCAGTGATTTTTTTTTATACATTTGTCTACAAATAACTTCACATAACTCAATAGAGATTAGTCATGCTGCAAGTACAGTCACAAAGAGCTGAGGATCAGGCACTGCATTTGTACAGGAATCACACGAGGCAAGTATGTATGTTTTCAAGCATACTTGTCTAGAAACATTTTTCTGCTGAATGACATTTGTTTTGCAACAGGAAAAGCAATTATAAAGATGATCATCTCTCTCTGAAAGAAAATGCCCTGCTCTCTTTCAGAAGTGGCCAAGACCAGGGGTCTGGTTCCACTAAAAATGTTCTTACAGGCTCTGTAATTATGCTATGAGCTTGACTAATAACTGGTTTTCTTATTGCTGTTCTTTTCAGTGAAAGATGGAATTTCAAGAAATTGACTTCAGAATCATTTTACAAAGCAGAAGAAAAGGAAAATATGAGGACTTCACTGTGCCTTCCTTTCAAAAGGAAAATTGTCTATATAAAAAATAAAAACCCCATGCTCCCAGAGATTTGGTTGTGGCCTAAGGCAGCTACATCATGAAAATTCTCAAAATTAAACAAAGCAATAGCCATAGGTTTGCCTTTTTTTGTAGCATTCCAGGTATGATTTAGGGATTCTTTTCAAGAGTACTTTTCTGTGATTGTGACTTCAATAACGTGACTTTTTGATTTCAGACACTGCAAATTATGTTTATAATGGTGTTGCTACTGGGATCAACTTTATATAATTTGAATAACTAAATCTGTCTTTGCAGTTCTCTTTTTTAATTGTTCCCAGTGCTTCCCTTGTTTGTTCTGGTTTTCAGATATTGCTGGATGGGAAATGATACCCACCCTTGAATGTTTTGAAAGTAAAACCTTTTTCAAAAGAAAATAAAAGCCACGTGAAACATTCTCACAAAAAAAGAGCTGAAGAAGGTGTTCTGTTTCAGGTCAGAATTTCTTTAAACTTAACTTTGAACTCAAAAAATTGGAAACTAGGCAAAGGCTAAACTTTAGCTTCAAGACTTTTCCTTACATGAGATTTGTTGGTTCATTCTTCCCTCTCCCACTCTCTCCCCTGACTCCCTGCCTTTTTTTCCTAAGGAAAAAGCATTTTCTGAGAAGTTCCTGAGAAACCCCCTTTGATTGACTTTAACTGAATTTCTAGTGCTTGGATGATATAAATGTATACGCGTTTTCTAAGACCTTTAATAAACGTGAACCAAGAGGAGGGAAAAGGTGTGCTCCTGGTAATGCTTGTTTGCAAACACGGCCACAAGGCTGCACTTGCCTTCCGACCCTCGGGACGGGGCGCTGCGTCGCGGTCCGGCACTGGTGCGATACTTGTCGGCCGCGTGGGGACAGCCTGGAAGGCGATCATCGCAGGGATGCTTTAGGGATGCTTTAGGGATGCTTTAGGGATGCTTTAGGGATGCTTTAGGGATGCTTTAGGGATGCTTTAGGGATGCTTTAGGGATGCTTTAGGGATGCTTTAGGGATGCTTT
>JAWWMO010000043.1:18954847-18995646 GCA_035047845.1 Dendrocincla fuliginosa | reverse complement strand
CTTTAGGGATGCTTTAGGGATGCTTTAGGGATGCTTTACTTGCCGTTTCCCCTCCCGGCCTTCACCGCCCCCGCGGCGGGGCGGGGCGGGTCGCGGGCGCGCGCGGGTGACGTCAGCGGCGGCGGCGCCGTGAGGGGACCGGGAGAGCCGTGAGGGGACCGGGGGAGCCGTGAGGGCACCGGGGGAGCCGTGAGGGCACCGGGGGAGCCGTGAGGGCACCGGGGGAGCCGTGAGGGGAGCCGGGGAGCCGTGAGGGTACTGGGGAAGCCGTGAGGGGACCGCAGGTACGGCCGGGCCGGGAGCTGCAGGGAGGGGAGGGCTGCGGGGCGCACACACACACGCACACACACACACACACACACACGCACACACGCACACACACGCACACGCACACACGGCCCCGCGGCGCCGGGCGGGCGGTGGGGTGGGGCGGGGCTGGCGCGCCGCGCTCAGGCCCAGGGGGATGCTCAGGCTGAGCCCCCCCGCCAGAGGCTCCCCCGGGCACCCCTTCGGGCGGGCCCGGGGATGGCGCCGCCCGGGGATGGCTCCTGAGGAAGGGCAGAGGTGTTCCCACTGAAATACTACATTAGACAAGGACAGCCTTCTCTCTTCTATTTCGGTCTGCCGAGCAAAAACCGGGCATCTGGAACTAACTGGAACTGTTCCTCCACCATCCCTTTGCTTGTGATCAAAGTTACAGTGTGGTTTTTATAGCTCATGTCCTAAATATCTGCTGGGTCACTTCACTCGTTTTGGGCTCAGTTTAAGCTAGGGCATACTTGTCAATTTCTCATACATGTCATGAATTTCTTCCTTTTCCTGATATTTTTCAGGTCTTCGCATGAAATCAGAGCCCTGACTGTAGCTGCTGAAACCTGACGATTTGATTTGAAATGGAGAGCATTACACAGTTGTTCAATGATTTGTGTGAAGCACACTTGACAGGTTTGCCATGGAAGGTTCACTTGGGCAGACAGAAGACCAGCAAGAGAAAGGCTAAGCAAAATCTGAAAAGGGTTGCCTATAATGCTCTGTTCATAAACCTTTTCCAAGATGAAGCTCGTAAGCTGCAATCAAACGCTTCCAGACTTCCAGTGAAAAACAAAATTTTGATGCTGTCTTTCAACTTGAGAGTTGGTGGCCTAGGTGCTCAAGCAGATAGACTGGAGAGTCTTGTGGAGGAACTGGAAACAGCTGAATGCTTACCATTTACTGAAGTTAATTCTGTCTTGGATCTCTTAGTACAGCTTGCTGGAACAGGTCCTCCTCAGCTTGTACCACAGAAAAAGGACTATTTTCTGAACAATAAATATGTTGGGAGAAATGTCAAATACCAGGGTTATGACTATTACGATGTGAGCGTGTTTGAAGCTGACATACAATCTCTGATTACAAATGAGGAATGTCAGTTCAACGACACCATTCAAAAGACACTTCAGATAATGGAGGCTGCCCCTGGCACTGGACTCCCTGCCATAGGGCTGTTCTCACAGAGCTGTCCTGCTGGGGACAAGTTTGAGAAAGAGACACGGGTCTCACTCTTTGGTGCACTTGTCCACAGCCGTGCGTATGATATGGACATCAGGTTGGATTTACCACCAGTGCCCGACAATGCAGATTTGTCTGGACTTGCAATTAAAGTACGGTATCGTTTGTTTTGGACTTAATGAGTGTATGCATGCTTTCACTGTGCCGCTTGGAAACTATAGATTAAAATTATAGGTAGTAGTTTCGTTTGTGACAGAAGCATAACAGCACTGGAATTTAAGATGGAGCAGGGATCCTTTCCTTTGCAGAGAGCCAGATAAGCTTTTTGGATACAGAGATGTGTGATAACAAAGACCGCAGTCTTTTGCTATTGCTGTGTCAAAACCGATCATGTGGTTGTAGGCTTTATGAATTTAAGCCATCAGCTGTACCTGTGCCTTCCCCACCCTGGCAGTCATTTTCTTGCATTTTGGCCTGCTTTTTCTATTGAACTGCTCTGTATTGTTGCTTACTTGTTAGTGCTCAGACTGATTGCATAAACATTCCTGTCTGAATATATGTGCTTTGCTGTTCAGGTTACGTTACTACCTTGCTGCATTATTCTCTTGGCTTGTTGCATCTTAAAAGACTTTTTTCTGTTATTTTTTTTCATTGAACCCCTAGTTCCTACTGTCCGTTTGCGTTTTTAGTGTGTACAGTTTATGCTGTGTCTTTTTTTCCCCTTCGCTGTCCATTCTGTTTATTTTTGCTGTTTTATTCTCATAGA
The DNA here is from genome assembly GCA_035047845.1 of Dendrocincla fuliginosa. Lineage (NCBI taxonomy): Eukaryota > Metazoa > Chordata > Aves > Passeriformes > Dendrocolaptidae > Dendrocincla > Dendrocincla fuliginosa. The sequence continues at coordinate 18,993,392 of JAWWMO010000043.1, read as the reverse complement.
ACTACTAGGTAAACTGTCAAGGTTTCTTTTCTTTCTTTCTTTCTGTTTTTAATGTGTTAGGTAGGCTTTCCTATAGCCTACCTTTTGATCCTCATCCTGGTCCCTTTACTTAGCATGTTGATAGATCTTGCAATTCCTTTAATTCAGGGTCTTAACTGAAACTTGAAGGCAGACATTAAATAGAAAACTGTGCCATTCAGTGTGCACATACGGATGTAAGGTGTAACCTGGAGGATGCAGAATGTTTTTGAGTTAGTGCTGTACTCTTTCCATCAGATGGCAAAATTTGCAATTTCTTGAGGAACATACTGCTGTTTATGTGGCTGTGATTGTCTTTTACTAAAATTGAGGACAATTCTGCCCGTATGACTCCTGCTGAGTGGGAGCTGAAGATGTGGCATATACACGGTTTGGACACCTGCAGGTGTTCTGCATACGAATAAGGGAACAAGCTATGTTAGTCATAGTTAACAACATGTTTTCAAATTTGAAGAGTTAGGGCCTGAATCATTTGCCTCAAACAAAAGCCAGAGCAGTATGATTTTATTAATGTTACATATTGTTGAATATCCATATCTCAGATTCTCAATTTGTAGAACTATATGTTTACCGAAGGAGGAAGTTTCAAGTTTAACACCATCAAGCATAGTATATTATTTTGATGGCGATTGCTGTTTTATGTATAGGCATTAATACTTGTAGAGACTTATCAAATGAAGAGAATGCTTACAGTGAAAACTTAAAGTTGATATAAAGGGAGAGTAGGTAAGATAGGTTGGTTCACATAGAGTCACTCGGTCACAAGTGATAGCAGAACATATTTATTATTATCATCAGTAAAATATTTTCATGTCTAACATTTGAACTCTCTCTGGCAGGTTCCTCAAAGTATAGATCAGTCAGAAGATGAGGGATTCCAATCAGCATCCAATCTGACTCCTGATTCTCAGTCAGAGCCGAGCATGACTCCAGACATAGACTTGTGGGATGCAGTGCTTACATACGGACCCAGCAAACGAAGATGTTGGGAAAGAATTGGATAGTATGTGTCTGATCTTACTGGCACACTTACTACATACCGTATGCAAATCTGTGAAAGTGTTGCATCTTAGTTCTGAATGACCTCAGTATAAATAGAGAAATGTGTATCTAGTTCGCAGTATTCAATATGCTGCATTAATAGGGATAAAGGAATAAAGGTTATCAAGTTTCAACAGACTGGTTCTTTGAGTGTAGTGGTTTCATAGGAAGAGATAAAATCAGTGTTAAAAGAACTGAGGGATTATGAAAACACTTCATGTTTGTGTGAAATGCAACATTTTTCTAATTATTCTGACTTCTTATGTGCTATGCAATTTGTCTCAGTCTAAAATGATTGCATATTTTCAGTTTCCAAAGAGAAAGTGGTAATTGTAGAGCAGCAGAAGAATTAAACCCGTATCTCCCAGTATTGTATGATATTTCCCTGCCTGTAGCCAAAACAAAAATTATTACAACAGATTCCTTGATGGTCTAGTTAGACTTGTAATTCTTTTGGCTGTTGAGTAGAAGTTGCCTGAAAGAAGGCTCTATACAGTCCTGTTAAGACTTCATGGCTTCCCTAAAATTGGAGAGAAAAAAAGGCAGGTATGGCAGATATCTTACTTACATTCCTGATTTATGGTCATGTGCCTGATTCCTGGAGAAGCTTTGTATGTTTTCTGTAATTTTAAGTAGTAATCTAATGATGTGCTGTTGCAGTGTTATACTGTGTTTTTCTCAACTCTGAGTCTGAGAAGCTCAGAAACTCAGAAGTTCCCTGATCTGATCTTTCAAAGCTCACCTGAGCTTTGTTCCTAGTACAAGACAGATTTTCTTGCTACCATTTAGACTGTAAGGGTCTTAGAGTCAAAAATAGACCATATGCCTGAGACATAGACAGCTTTTGTGTAATACCTGCTACCAGAATTCAGAATTTTTGGAACAATTGGAAGGAGAAGTTGTTTTGGAGTGGATTTTTGGATCTTTGCTGGGAAGAGCTAAAATGTGTTAATAAGAGTTCATTCTAGCATTTTGAGCATGTTTCTCTCTAGCTTATTTGAATGTTAGTATTAATTGAACCATGGAAATCTGTTTTTCTTAATGTGAAAAATGCATCAGGGAAGGCCACCAAAGCAGCTGGTAGTTCTCTGTCAAGAATTCTGTCTCTGAACTGATGTTCAGATTATCTACCTATTTCTTCACTGAGTTTGAGCTACAGTTTCATTGACTGAATTCCTTTAGAGGTACTATATTGCAAGTAACTTCTGTGAGGAATTCTGTGTTAAATTCTGAAATGCTTTTTTTTTCTGTGTGAGTTGCATTTCCTTTTTTTCACATAATCACCTTCTAATGTTATGCTTACTCTGGCACAGCCCACCTGGTAAAAAAGAGGAGCCGTATCTTACTGAAGCAGGGAGAGAAGCTTTTGACAAATTTTACAAACTTCGAGAAGGGGAATTGCAGCTCTTTAGTAATACTGTACTTCAGCTTCCTCAGCTTGTGCTGATGAAAGAACCTGAGCTGGTTAAGGATGTCTTGAATGTCCTCATTGGTGTCGTATCCACCACTTTTTCTCTCAATCAGGTATGCGACATTTTTATTTGTGCTTCCTAGTCAAATCTTTTTGTTTCTTTCTTTGTAGAGGTTTCCTCTTCAATATTTACTTCTCTTGAGATCTTGCCATTGTGGATACTGTTAAAACGTTGAATGTTGCCTAATGGCAATAGTGTAGTATTTGTATATTGCAGTAATTACGTTACTGCAGCAGGCTAAGAGTATTTGTAGTCCTCTAAGTGAAAGTAGGTTTATGAACACTTGAAAATACATGTGTAAATGGGATTTTCTTTAGAGAAATAGATGAGTCATTCTATATATTTGAAGATACCATTCAAACTCCTGAAATTTTGCTGCAATTTAATGTTTATCTCACTGTCCTAGCTATATAGTCTCAGTCACCAGAGTATCTAAACAGAAAATTGATCTGCTATTATTTGTTTGTAAATGTTTGCTATTTTACAAAAGAATACAGCTATGAAATACTGGAATCTGCCTTTTCTTTTCTCCCTATATCCTTTTAGGCAGCACAGACATTTGTGATAAAGGAGGGGGTATATGTATCTGGAACTTCACCAGAGACAATGCACAACCTGCTCTCAGAAGTGGCAGAGTACGGAACCTATTACACACGACTGAGTCGTTTTTCTCTACAGCCAGTTTTGGATTCTTCATACAGCAAAGGACTTGTGTTTCAGGTAAAACAATTGTATTAAATCATCTAGATTTAATGGGCCAATGATCTTAGGTATAAAAGGTAACTTTGATTTCGTGCAAACTTTCACAATAAGACTTTAAATGTTTTCTGTTGATACTAGGCATTCACAAGTGGACTGAGGAAGTATCTTCAATATTACCGAGCCTGTGTTTTATCAACACCTCCTACTTTAAGTCTTATAACAATCAGCTTTCTCTTCAGAAAATTAGGTCGTCAGTTGAGGTAAGAGAATAATATTAAATGTTTAAGCTTTTTGTAGCAGAAAAAATGCATTCTACTCATATACGCTAAGAGACCATAGTAAATGGTAAATACTTAGTCTGTCTGTATTTTGTGTCTATTTCAACAAGAATGTTTTTTATGTCCAGAAGATTTTAGGGAAAAGATGTAAGGTCTTTATATTCAGTTTCTTTATAAGGTTTTTATATTCAGTTTTCTGTTATCATTCAGCAGATACAGTATGGTTTGCTGTGTGATATTCAGCTTCAGCAAAGTTCATCATTATGATCTCAAGAGACTTCTGTTTGAAATTTTTATATCTGTTTTAATCCTGTTTTTTAGGTATTTAGCTGAACTTTGTGGCATAGGAACAACAGGACTGGGGATCAGTGGTGGAGCTGGTGCTTCATTTCCTACGGTGACTTTTGGTTTTATGTTTTTATATTTGGTTTGGGTTAGAAGTTAATATTCTTCAAAATTATGTTGGATTTTACATGAAATACTTAATGTTGATCTCTCTGCCAGCAAAGCTATGGTCTTGGACTCCCTTAGAATACGTTGATCGTTTCTTCTGATGCTTAAAAATTTGGAATTTTATCCTCCGTTTTCAATTCCTAATTCCTAAAGTAAACACAAGGGCCCACAATAAGCCTCAGAGTGCATTTTGTTTCATTCTAGTCACATGAATCCAACTCTAAACATACCTGTTTCTCTTTAGTGACTATAAGGTGAGCGTAAGGGAACTAGTTCAGGGAAAGTGATCTCAACTGCAGATAGAGAGAGGAAGGCAGATGAATCATGACTTCTGTGCCTAGTGGAACATGTAAAGCTGTGTCTTTATGAGTCTTTTGTCATTAAAGCTGTAGTGAAGTTTGCTGTGTAACTTTAGGCTGTTTTTCAATTTTTAGGGTGTTAAATTGCTTTCATATCTGTACAAAGAGGCTCTGAACAACTGTAGCAATGAGCACTATCCAGTTCTTCTGTCTCTGTTGAAGACGAGCTGTGAACCATACACAAGGTGTGTCCATACTGTTCTGTGCATTACTGAGTTTAAGGGTTAAGAATTGGTAATCTGGTGAGTAACTGCCCATTTAACAATGGCTTTTAACAATTAAAAAATATAAAAGGTGTCTGTATTTGCAATATATATTAGAATTAATTAATTTTGCTGAATCCTTCCTTCTCTTTTTCAGCTTAATAACAGCATAAGGTTTTATGTGTGACTAGATTAGTAAATAAATACATGTAAATAAGACTTCTTTCTTGCTGCTGGTCCTGGAAATTCATACTGGAATATGACTCATACCTGTAACAAAATCCTGAAACTGGCAAGTGACAAGTTTCTCTTGTTGCACAAACTGGGAAAGTTCATGCTTATTTCCACTGTCTTTTTGTTGTGGGCTTTTTAGTAAGCAAAAATGAATAAAATATCTGTTGTTCATTAATTACATGTAACCAACTGATAACAGGAAGTAGAGTTCTTTACATTGCAATTGCAACAGTTTTGTTAAGCAGAGCACATCAGTTTAGAAGTCATTAGTTTATAGACTTCTGAAGAGATGCTAACTTTTTTTAGTAGCTATTTACAGGGACTATAGCTCTAGTCGATTATCAGTTTACAATGTTACTTAACAAATGTGATGATTCTTAGAAAACAGCCTGTCAAAATGCTCTAAATTTAAGACTCCTCCTGTGGCCACCCTTCTTGTGCTTCCTTCCTTCTACATAAAATGATCTTCAGAGCAATTTAATTTCAGATTTACCAGAAGACTCTCTGAAGTATCTTCACAGCTTCTGCCCTGCTATTTATAGAAGGAAGTCAGATTTCTGAAATATCAAGGGCAGGATCTCATGGCATCACAGGGAACCTTAAAAAAATTTGAAAGTATGCTTACTATTACGTGATACTTACTGCATTCGTTCCAAAATTTGTTGCGGGTACCTATCAAAGCATCAATTATATATGATCAGGGCTGCTATGGAAGGAGGCCTCCATTATCTGCAGAAAGTGCTATCCCTCTCATTTATTAACCTGAAAGAAATTAAATAATAAAAGTTGCTGCTCAAATAAATCATAAAGACATCAGATTTAATACTTTAAAAGTTCTTAACATTTTACTTACAAGCTCAAAATTAAACAGTGCTTGCTGTGTTAAATGCTTCCTCTTTGTTACACCTAACGTCTAGAAACAGTGTTAGGAAGAAAAGAAAATATTATCTTCAAGAAGCCCCACTATAGCTTCAGAATGTGTTGTATAGAAAATTGTATTTTTTTATTTCTTCAAAAGTTTGTTTTCACACAAAGAAAATATGAGAAAACATGAATAAATACTCCAGAATAGGAGTTTTCATTATTCAGTGTGTATTGAAAATGCCTCTGGGTCCAGGGGGAAAGTGCTTGGTATTGCATCTTTGTTTTATACCCTTTTCATTTCTCCCTGCAGAAATTAACCTCTCTTTAAAATAAATCCTTCCTTCTTGTCTCTGTCTGTGCTCTTGATGTGCTGCAAAAGTTTCTATACATTTTTTATATATGCTTCATAAATTGATATACAGAAATAAAAAGATTGTTTAATTAAGGTACTGTTCTTTCATCAAAATCACTGAAATGTTATATATAAAAATGGTTTAAGAAAAGTGTAGAACCACAGTCTTCTCTGTGTATATCTGAATATCATTGTCCCAGCACTTAATTGCTGGGGTTTTGTCCTGTCTATGGCTTCTGTCTTTTGGGATTTTAAAGAATATACTAGCTGCTTGGTTATAATAAAGGTGAGAAAGCAAGAGGGTTGATTTTCAATTTTCTACAATATTTGGTTTTGGTTTTTTTTAGATTTATCTATGATTGGGTATACAGTGGTGTATTCAGAGATGTTTATGGAGAATTTATGATCCAGGTGAATGAGGATTATCTTTGTTTCAGAGGTACAGTATATATATGGAACATTTATAATTTATATGATTTGTGTTGTTAATTAAATAGCTAAAATATATACTTTCATCTTTTTGTTATGTAGATAAACATTACTGGACTCATGGTTATGTTTTGATTTCAAAAGAAGTAGAAGATTGTGTCCCTGTATTTCTTAAACATATTGCTAATGATGTATACATATGTGGGAAAACCATAAACCTGCTGAAACTTTGCTGTCCTAGGGTAAGTTTTGGGTTGGTTCCTTCCTATTACATTGAGAAAATCATGTCTCTTGAGGGCCAGTTTCTAGGTTTTTAGCAAGTTCACTCCTCTATTGAAAACCAGTATTGCATAAGTAGGATGTTGATCCATGGAAGGCAGTTACTTGCTCTCAGATACTTGTGAGCTGATTATCCACTCTACATGCTAACACCTCACTGTGGGAATATAAATTTTAACAGCATCAGGTTTATCATATCCAATGCACGTGCTGTATTTCTGACTTTTTTTTGTATTTAAAGCAGAAATATTTTAGGCATCTAAACAAGTGCCTTCCACTTTTCCCACAACTCACACTGCTGTCTTTTGATTTCAAGCTGCCTCACTTACCAAGTCTTGACTCAGTTCTGCATAGCTCTTGTATTCCAGCTTTATCGTTACATTTCCAAGAAGTGCTTAAATAGTTCTGTTTATTCATATTTTGCAGAACGAGTCTTGTTCTTGATAAGAAAAACATGTTAAACTACTTTGTCTTCCCTCTTCCCTATATGTGTCTAAGAAATGAAACGACTAGAGAGATGTCTAAAGTCAATAGGCACTCTTTCCCAGGTAACTGGAATTCTCTTTTCTTTAAAGATCAGAGCTTCCCAGTCTTGACAGAGCAGAGCAGCTCATTATCAGCCATCTAGTATCAGGTATAAGCCTAATACCTCGAGTGAGATGTCCCTCTGTTAGTTCTCTCGAGTCTGCTCTGATAAGCATTCCCAAACCATGACTCTGGTGTGCCAGTAGTACTGGGCTTTTTATAGAAGTGTCAGCCGTAATTTCCGTAAGAATTTACAGCTTTATTAGTCACTAACAGTCACTAACAGTGTCTTAATAGATAGAACATTCCCCCAGGTCATGTGGCACCCAGGCTCAATCATCGATCTGAGAGTGCCAGTCACATTCCACCCCTTTTTGATAGTGCCCTCAAGAGATGGCTCTTCTTAGTCTAATACATTCCAAGGAACACAGCTCTGAGAATCTCTTCCTCTGGCTTATACCAATAGACTGGGGAATCCAGTGTGAGTCTGTTTGTGCACTAGGGTTTGTTTTTAGGGTTTTTTTCCCAAGCTCAGTTACCTGTTTTCTGCACTGAGTAGAACAGCTTCAGAGATTTAGGGCTGTCGAAGTGGAATAGAAAGAGCTAAGCTGCTTAGAGAATAGGTACTCTATGGTGTAAACTGGCTGTGTTTTTGATGTGTGGAGCTCTCTCCTATACGGTGCATGTTAGTTCTGTTCTAGACATTTCCTACTGAGTGGGGATCTGTCGGGAGTGTAAGTGACCAAAACCTAACTTTTGACAGGAGAGATGCATTCAGCACTGAGTTACTCATGCTCAGTTAATCTGGATATTCAGAAAAGGAAAATCTGAGACATTCAGAACATGATTAGTGTAAAGGTAGGCATTGCATTTTAGATTCCTGTCCAGTTCGGTGGTAAAGGCAGAGTCTTGTGAATCTAACCTGTGATCCAAGTTGTGGAACATTGTACCTCTGTCCCCTGCTTTGAATGATATAAGTGCTAAACCCAATGATATTAATAAAAAATTTTAGATCCTGTACAGATGCTTTTGTCTGTGTCTTGAAGCACAGCTATGTTAAATATATAATCTCAGTTCATAATATAAAATTTTACAGTTTTAAAAGGAAATTTCTCATTTTTCAGCATTATATATGTTGGTCAGATATACCCGTTCCCCGGATTTCAGTCATTTTTTCACTTGAAGAGCTGAAAGAAATAGAGAGAGATTGTGCAGTGTATGTAGGTCGAATGGAAAGGATTGCCCGATACAGCTCCATAAGCAAGGAGGAAAAGGTAAATTAATAAAGGAATAAATACCTCATTGGGATTTTTATTTTTAAATACTCAATTTTAATTTTTCTTGTAACTTTTAAAGGATTTGTATTTATGGTCAGATTTTTTTTTTCATTGGTCAGTTGCTGTTTTAATTGTTCTCACAGCAAATAAACTTATTTAATTTAGCTTTTAAAAGTATAGGTGGTGTGTTGACATTTTTGTATATTAAATGAGTGTTGGACTTCCATCTTAGTTCTTTGCAGCAGCAGATTTGTTCTCCTACTGAAAAGATTGTTAGATACTAATTTAACAAATATGAGAAGCTAATTAGTAACCAAATAAGATTATTTGTAAGTTGCATAGCTAATTGTTTTTTCAGTTTTTAGTTAGAGACTTCTGTCCTTCAGGTTCCATCAATTTAGTGTATGTATCAGATAGATTTGGTTTGTTTTAAGATCTGGGGTATTAACTTTCAATACCAGTTTGCAGGCTTTCCATTTAATTAAGTGTTTTATTCATATTTCTGTATTGTACTAATATATTAATAACCATATAAAGTATGCACCTGTCTGCAACAGTGTATTTTGAAATGTAAAATAATATTAAAAAAAAAATTCCATGAGTATTTTTGTTTCTTCTTTTTTTTTTTTCCCAAGGATTTGCGCATGGAAATAGCCAAACAAGAATTAATTGTTCATGCTCGGGAAACTGCTAGCAAAGTACTAAAAGCCATTAGTGGTAAGTTGTAATGGTGTTTTATGTGTTTTCTAGTGGGTTTGTTAATGCAAACTAACAGTATCTTTTTTAATACAGATCAGCAGATATCAGAACGAATGGCTTTGGATGCAAAGAAACGGGAACAGTTTCAGAAGCTGAAAGAGCAGTTTGCAAAAGACCAAGAGGTATCTTTGTGTGTTTCTAAAGGCCAGGTGTATTTCTTAGGCAAATAAATGAAAGGGTATCTTGATTTATTGTACAGAAGTTGAATGAATAGCTCACGGGGTACAAATAGAAACTTCTTGCAGATGTGTGTTACAGCTGGTGCTGAGAGTGGCTTTTAAAAGTATTAAATATTTACACAGCGTCGCCTTGCAATAAAGCAGGAGGAGATTGATGATGATTTCAGCTATGCTCGAGAGCTCAGAGAGAGAGAAAAAAGACTCAAAGCTTTAGAAGAAGAACTGGAAAAAAAGGCAAGGTAAATGTATCGGAGTAGTCTCAAACTGTCATAAAGACCTTGGGAAAAATTATTAAAATGTATTGTGCTAGTGGTTCTCAGATATTGTTCTATAAGGGTTATGTTTGCAGTTAGAAGATGGATGTAAGGATTTTTGGTAATCTGAGAGCAACTTTTTTAGGAATGGTTAGTGGCCCAAAAATCTGGGACCCGCTAATTTGTGCCAACCCTATCCAGCCTGGGTTTTCTTATAATCAAAATTTCAGGGAAAAAAAATTTAACTACCTCTTACAATTAAAGGCAGAGTGCACAGCAAAAATGGTCACATGTGTGTCAAAGCAGAAGTAAAAAGTAGATGAAGGAGTTTGATATTTCACTTTCTTCTGTTATATCTAAAAATACTTAAGGTAAATGAGTGACCTAGTAAGAATAGTTAGAGAAATACATATTGAGTAGAATATAGTCCTGTTTTTTCCACTTGTTTATTCTTTGTGATTGAAGCCTCTGGCTTCTACATTTTAAAACCTATTTCTCAGTTCTGAAGTGCTAAAAGGTCTTATTCTTTAGAAGGGTAGATGAAAATTGGTATGCAAAAGTCTATAACAGCTTTACTTTTACCTTCATTTAGGCAGGAATTAATTGACCATTATAGCAAACTTTCTGATGATGCAGCCCGTAGGGAACAAAGAACGTTATGGAAAATCCAGCGGCACAAACTGGAAACAGCCCGTCTCAAGTTTCTGTTAGAAGATCAAAAACGCATTGAGGTATCTTCTGAAAAGACTTAAGAACTGTAATTTAGAAAATTTGTTATTTGCTACTTAAAGACTTTTGGTTTTGTCTTTTACTTGTAGGAAATGCTTGAAAAACTTCCAGATAGAAACTACAGGAGAAAGTTAGATATTATTCCTTACAAACAGTGCCAGTTGATTTTGGATAAAAACCCTGTTGAGAAAGATCCACCTTCACAGGTGAGTTTATTTTCTTAAAGAACTCCAAGTTGCTGTTCCAGGTTTCCCTAAAGGGAGTTCGTTTCATGGTTCAGTTCAGTTCACCAGGTTCACTGTAACAGTAGGGTCACTAGTTATCACCTACTTATACTACTCATGAAAACCAGGAAAAATTTAAATCCTGTAATAAAGTGGGACCCTGATAAATAGTTGGATTATGTGACTAGCCATACAGTGTAATAATTATTTCTTTTTTAGGTGTCTTCTGTGAAACCCCCGCCTTCTAATGAGACAGTTAGCAGAAAAGAATCTGAGCCTGAACAGGAACATGCTACCTCTGCTGACAAAGCACTGCCTGTGCCAGAGCCAGCAAGTAATAATGCTGATCAGCATTTTCAGCCAAACGCTGCAGGATCTGAAGGCAATTTCCAAAGTTCAGAGAAAGCATGCAGTGCTGACTCCCTGCCTGAATCCAATGTGAATATAGAAGATTTCTTATCAAAGCCACAAGATGAACAGCCTATTGCCATTGGCACACAAGGATCTTTGTTAGATGAAGCATTCCGAAATATTAACTCAGATCTTTCTGAGACTTCTCAAGTAAGTGAAATTCAGCCTGTCTTGAGTGGAGCACCAGAAGGAGAAGACAATGTACCATTGCAACAGCAAAGTGAGTATGATTTTAATACGGTTCTCAGACCATCTGCAGCTTGGCAGAGACATTTTAGAGTTGGAGAAAATGTATTTGATGTGGAGTGCACAAGGCCTCAGTGGAATATGCATGGACACGCATCCGATGCCAGCATTAGAGTGGGAGAGTATGTACCTCAGGGGGACACTTACCAGCCGCATTCAAGTCCTCCTGAGCATTCTTCAGACTCCCATATAAAAATCAGCAGCTCTGTTTCTGAAGTTGAATCTAGCCGACCCCGGTGGAATGTTCATGGACATGTTTCTGAAGGTCATATTAAAATCGGGGAATATGCTTCAGAGATAGAGCCCTCGAGGCCTAGGTGGAACATTCATGGACATGCTTCAGAAGCCAATATTAAGATTGGAGAATATGTGTCAAATGTAGCTCCTGCAAGGCCTCGGTGGAGCATCCATGGCCATGCATCTGATGCCAATATCAAGGTTGGTGAAAACATGTCAGAAGTGGTCTCAGCTAGACCTCGTTGGAACATCCATGGGCATGCGTCACAGTCACACATCAAAATTGGAGAACTGGTTTCAGATGCAGAGCCTTCGAAATCCCGTTGGAGCCCATTTGGACACGCATCCCAGTCAAGCATCCAAATAGGGAAGTGGGCCCCATCTACAGAAAATGATCCGATACCTCATCGTAAAACCATTTTGGGTTCTTCATCTGACTCCACAGTTCAGACACTTTTGTACAGTGAAGAGTTATCTCCTGTGGAAGGGAGCAGAAGGGAAGCAAAACTGTCACAAGTTAAGGAAGAAACTTTGCCACAGTCACAGATGTCTGAGAGTGTTACAGACTTTCCTGATGCTAATATCAAAGATGATAAAGAAGAAAATATAATGGAAAAGAAACAAGAAGGTAAAATTAAATTTTCAGTCAGCATTTGTCTAAGGGCTCATGAAAGTAACTGCAAGTGTTTTTGTTCAAAATGGGTACTTACTACTTAATTCCTTGCATAACTTTTCAGATACTACTAAAATTCAGAGGAAAGAATTTGATCTTAGTCTTGTCTCCTGTATACAAGAAACAGCATTAAAAAAATTCTAGCCTGAAACTTTGTGAAACAGGACCTTGTGGGTTCTTGGGTAGAGAACGTGCATAAAACTGCCTGGGTGGGGCTGTGGTGAGGGATTGTTATTGGGATGGTTGTTTATATGATAGTTCATAGAGAAATTTTAAACAACTTCAGGAGCAGATCTGAAGTATGAACTAAGTATTATAAGTAGGTCTAAGTAAATGCTGTCTTTAATTGTGTTTACAGTAGTTGCAGATGTGGTCACCAAGGACCCTCCTCCAGATTCTTCACAGAGCTTACAGGTAAGAAAGTAGTTGATTGTTCCTTTGAAGAATTAAACACACTGGTAGTTAAGTAAGTACATTTCTCTCCTAATCTAGTAGTCACTGTAAAACCATATTGTTTTTACGTGTCAGAAATGTACAGGTGAGTAGGCTCTTTCATATTCAGTTGGAACAGGTAGTCAATTACCTATAAGAACATATTAAGCCTGAGTAGACAAAGCCAGCATCTCTCATATAATTGGTCCATTTATGTGTTTTAGGCAGAAGAACCTGAAATAGCTGTTCCACAAGATACTGTGCCTCAAGAGACTTTACCTTCTGAAGTTAATGCTTCCAAGACTAAGGAGGAGGAGGGGGAAGAGGAAGATACATGGAAGAAAGAACAAGCTTATTTGAAAGCCTTATCGGATCAGTATTGTATTGAAAAATATCAAGATAGTTACGATTTGATGTGTGAGTAGATCTGTAACAGTAGATCAACAGATGTGATAAACCTGATCAAGAAAGCTGAGTGCCAAAAAAATTACCTGACTTACCAGTAAACTACTGATGTTATGAATTGCAATAGCTAAACAATTTGCTCACAGGGACAAAGATGAGACTATGATTTTCTAACCTAGAGGTGTTTGTAGAGTTCAGTAGGAACATACTATCAAACTTCTTAAGTATAATAACTGACAATGTTTTTATATTTTAAAATTTAGCAGAACTACCAGTTTCTCATCTCTTGCATCATGTGATACCAAGATCATACACTTTTCCTGTGGATCCTGTGGTGCAGTCAGCAACAGATGAAACTGCTGTACAGCTGAGTGAGCTCTTGTCTTTGCCAGTGCTGATGAAACGTTCTATTACTGCTCCACTTGTGTCTCAGTGAGTATTTGTTAGAAATTTAGCAATTAATTTAGCTATTAATGTGTTCTATTTTGAGACAAGAATTGCACATAGATCTTTTCTCTTAAATTTTCTTTTTGCTCCTAGAAGTGGTTCAGTGGATGGTTCATTGCTAATTAAAAAGTTCAGATCTATGTGATAAGTAGTAACATAAACTTAGATTTTTATGTGTAAATTAAAAATTTGAATATCTGTTTGAAATACAAGGGCTTAGAGAGAAGTGTTTGCTCTCTGGCTCATGGATTATGCAGCAGTGATTTTGACACCATTGGTTTCATTGTTCTTTTAAAAAGAAGGTGTATTCTCTGTAATGTTCATGTTAGTTTTTATTTGACAGATGAAAGCTAAAGGCACAAGAAAAGAAAAATCTTGATTATGTGAAAGCTCATGCGTATTGATCAGAGTATATTTCATGTTTCTATGGGAACTCCAGCTTCAAGGCTGTTTTGAAGTATAATAGAAGCTGTTCTAGTTACTATTGGAATATAGGGAAACCACATATATGTTGGACTGTTTTATAAGTATATCTAATGATAGTTTAAATATAAGTTTCTGTTACTATGCACAAGATTATCTTCTGTCATGAAAAGAGTTGATCGGAGATGTGTGAATTCCCCTTTTGGAATCTGCTTCCTTTTAAGTTTGAATTTCCATTTACCAGCTCTGAGTATGCTATACTCAAAGTTTGTTGCAATGTAGACAGATGTAATTGTCTAACTTAATTTTAAACATCCAGACTGGCTACCAGAAGGATCTGTGTAAAGATTCACACATCTGGTAAAGCAGAGTGAACCTGAGTTGTGTGTGGCAGAATTAGCCTATCCCTGATAGGCAAGTTAAAGTATTTAAAGCTAGGCTGAATACCTACACTGTACTGTAAACTGTAGTATAGACCTGCCCTCAATGTCTAGTGACAGAGCTTTACCAATTAGTATATTCTTCTTGGGGATTTAATAGTCCTCTTAATCTGTTTATGTAGGTGACAGAGACAAGAAGGCCATTGATAAAATGTTGCTCCAGGCCCAGCAGCATGTTTTAAAGATCATTATACGTAGCTAGTCTTAAAGTATGTCCCCAGTCCTGTTCAAAACCCCATTACCTGAAGTAATAGGTTCTAATTCTGGTATATTTTGGGTGAAGATTTTTTTATCTCATGTATTTTTGCCTATGTGAATATCATCCTGTCTTAAATGTTAGTTAAGTACTGGAGCACTAATCTGATGTAGTCACAGCTGAATGTTAACAGTAAGGAAGGAGTTGCATGTAAGTATAATATCTTTTCTGTGGTTTTATTCTTAGTGTTTCTCTTGTGAACAAAGCAATAGTTGATTACTACTTTGTGGAGCTGAACGTAGAGAAGCATTTTGAAGCACTGAGACACTTTTTGTTAATGGAAGATGGGGAGTTTGCTCAGTCACTCAGTGACCTGTTGTTTGAGAAGGTATTTGCTTTGTTGTTTTAACCACTGTGTTTGGGTTGTGTGCTTTAGCTTGATCTCTGAATTAATTTGAATGGGAATGAGGGAATGGTATGAATTAGAATCCTGGCTTTTGACCTTTTCCTCTTTTGTACTGTGTTGAGAAGTCTTGTAGCAAGGAACAGTTAGCCTTGTAAGGACAAAGACAGAGGCTTATCTTTGACAGATAAGCAGTCATGGAAGGGTATTTCACTCTTTACTGTGAAAACTGCTGCACTATTGCTGCCCCCTCCCATCTGCTGGCAGCAAGGCTGGAAGAGCCTGTTGCCATTTGTTAAAATCCAGTGGAAAGCCCAGTGTTGCAAGATAGCTACTCTTACCTCATATATCCTCAAATAGAGAGCTGAGGGGAGGGCATCTGAAGAGAGTGCCAGGCCCTCTGATGAGACTTCTCATGGCTTACTGCTGTGTTCATGGAGAAGACAGCAAGGTAGGATGGATACCTCGGTTAGTATAGCTGGTTGCCAGTGGAGATACGCAGCTGTAAGAGAGTTAAGGCATTTCTGAGTCCTAAGAATGCTTTAGACTCATCTAGGGAAAGCACTTGGGGATTTAGACCCAATGAATAGCTTTATTTGTAAACCTCTGAGAATGCTGAGTTGATGAAATAGGCAGATTCCAGTCAGATAAATATTAGTTCTGTCCCTGGCTTTCTAAAGACTCTATTTCCTGCAGGAGGGATATGTAGCATCTCCTGAACCACAGCAGACATATAAAAATAAATCAGTGCAGGAATGAGATTACCTTCATGCTGTGAACAGCAAATAGTTCAGAAATTGCTTATTATGCTGTTCAGGCATCCTTGCAGCAGAAGTAAAAGCTTCCAGTCAAAGTGTCATCACTTTACCATTCTGCTTTAATTCACCTGTGTTCAGGCGCCAAGACTCTTTATTAATACTGTGTAATTAAGATTTTTATTTTTTTTATCCCTAGCTTGGATCAGGACAAACACCTGGTGAATTGCTGAATCCACTGGTTCTTAATTCTATCTTAAATAAAGCATTACAGTACAGTCTTCATGGTGATACCCAGCTTGCTTCCAATCTTTCTTTTGCCCTCAAGTATCTTCCAGAAGTGTTCAAGCCCAACGCACCTGATGCTCTGAGTTGCTTAGAGCTAAGGTACAAGGTAAGAAAGTATGCAGAAAGGTAGAGTAGTGCCATGGTTCTTACATACCATGGTAGAGTGAATATGTTCTTAAGAATGGAGTAAAATAATTGTGTAGTGGAAATTACAGGATTTATTTAGCCTGGCCATTGCATTACGGTATTAAAATATATAGATCAAATTGTTGAAATATTTGTATTTTAAATAATCTTATAATTTCTAATAAAAAATGTTGTATGATCAACACTGTTACTTCTTTTAGGTTGACTGGCCTCTGAACATTGTCATTACTGAGAGCTGCATGAATAAATACAACAAGATTTTCTCCTTTTTGCTTCAGCTGAAGCACATGGTGTGGACTCTGAAGGATGTTTGGTTTCACTTAAAACGCACTGGTAAGGATAATGAGTGAACTAGAGAGCATCCTGTTTAAAATGCCCTTAGCATCCTCTGCTGGGCAGTTCCTTACAAAGTCAGGTCAAGCTTCAAAACCCACAATTTTTTTAAGAATCTTTCTAGGCATTTTAAACAGACTCTACTAACCGAAAGCTTCATTCCTTTAAAAATTCTGATTTCAGATGGTCCCTGTGGGTGCTGATAATGTATTTCTGGTTTCACTTGCAGCTTTAGTGAGTCATGCATCAAATTCTGTTCAGTTTCGACAGCTCCAGCTGTATAAGCACGAAATGCAGCATTTTGTGAAAGTTATTCAAGGTTACATTGCTAATCAGATTCTTCATGTTACATGGTGTGAATTTGGAAACAAACTGTCTTCCGTGGGCAACCTGGAAGAAATTCACAGAACACATGCTGAATACCTCAACAAAGCAATCTTCAGGTAAGCTACCGTACTTATTTTTACTTCAAATATATAAGTTAATGGAGTTGTCAGTCCTAGCCTAATGTATTTGTGCAAGATTGATTTCTACCTGACACTCTAAGTAGTCTTTACTTACATGAAAGTGTTTTTATGAAAGGAAAACAAACTTCAGGCCATGTTAGGAGGTCTGTGCTTTTCCTCAGCTATCCAGCCTTTTCATTTCCCTGGACTCTCCTGCTCCTGTTCACCATGCCTCTGCAAGTTTCCAGTCAACTCAGGACAGCTCTAACCAAAGAGCTCTAAACTAAGGGCACACTTGCCACAGTTCTGTTTTTCTTTCCCCCCATCCTTGTCATAGCCTTTGTAAATTACTGCTGCTTCATTCAACATGAGTAATGTACCTGATAAGCCTTGCTGAAGGACTTAAAATGCTTCTCCTGTACATTGTATGTGCCTTTAATATATGTGCAGTGACCAGGGCTGGACTTGGAATGGACAGAATGAATGCCTCAGTCCAGATTTATAGCAGTGCAAGAGACACCTGCCTTTTAGGAAACACAAGCTTTTAGCCCCTTGGTTACTGTCTATGGGGCAGAGGGGTGGAGTGTTTAAGAGGAAAGGAGCTAGAATTTATTTGGTCTTCTTGAAGAGTGTACACTGGAATGATAAAGTGGTGAGATGGAGGGAGAAGAGATGATAAAGAATAGAAATTATAAAGAAGAAAAGAAACCTCTCCTTTCATATCTCTCTTTTTCAGTTTTAATCCGAAACAACTTGTTAGAGCTGCTGTTTGGATACCAGGTGGTGGGATGAGAGGGGATTAAAGTTTAAGGAGAGACAGAGTATGATGTTATGAAATGTCATCTCTTTTGCAAATGCAGGTGTCATTCTAGAAATCAGATACATTGGAGCAAATACCAGTTTCTTGGAAGTGCAAGTAAACTATGTTAGTTTTCGGCACCTTGTTTAAAATCCCCATTACAGTTGGCTGCAGTCTTGTGGATTTCTTTTTTAAGCAATTATCTTTAACCTAAAGGATCATCACCCCTTTGTATTTTGAGTCTTAAACCCAATAAATTATGTCAACTAATTTCTAAAGTTATTTTTGTTTTCTCTTAGGGGTCTGTTGACAGAGAAGGCAGCCCCTGTGATGAACATCATACATAGCATCTTCAGCCTTATTTTGAAGTTCCGCAGCCAGCTCATCTCTCAGTCCTGGAGCTTTGATGCAGGGAAGCAAATGGCTGTTCATCCCAACTTTGGTCTGATGCAGCAGTCATACAATACCTTCAAGTATTACTCCCACTTCTTATTCAAAGGTGAGAAATTGCATAAATTTTAGATAGAAGAAAAGGTCAACTGACAACGGAAAAAATTATAAAGATATTTTGGTAGTATAAAATTAGGAAGATGTGTGTACTTAAGAGAGTGTTAGAAAATGTAGTTGCCAAATGAAAACTGCATTATTGTCATTTGCAAAGGTCTGCATATCCATTCATTAAAATGTCCACACAAGAAATCTAACAGATACCCCAAAACTGACTGTAAGTTTTTGCTAATATACAAAGTAAGTATTTGGTATTTAGCTCTGTATATGTGCATATGTGTGGGTTTTTTTCTGGAATTGAGTTCTGGAACTTTTTATTGGCAGCAATGAGAGATAGCTAGATACCACTTAGAAGTAATTTTATATATATGTGTATATATATGCACTAGTTGAGTATGACCAGTGGTATGAGGTTTGAAGATTCTGATTCCCATGTTGGACTAAAGCTCTGAGACCCTCCTAGCACTAGCTGGAGCTTAGAACCAGCACTCCAGGCAAGAGTTTTTCAACCACACAGATCATTTGCCAAATGTTCTTTAACATGAAAAAATTTCATCTCACTGTCAGCTTAGGCTATAATGTGAAGAAATGGTTACCTGTCTTTCCTTTCCATTTCTCTTTCAGATCTTGCTTGTGTATTTAGTACAATACAAGTTACTTATCCTTCCTCTAGTATAAAGGTGGTTCATGGGGTGTGGGTTCCTTTTTTTTGGAAAATCCTGGATTCCTGAAGGAGGCTCAACTGTTTCTTTTAGATCTATTTTTCTAGAAATGAGCTGCCCTTTTTATTCTTTAAGGGTGTCCAAAAATGGTGTCAAAGGACCAAAAACAGATATTTCAGGATGAGTTAGAATGGCTGCTTCCAAATTCTACAGGAAGTCAGAACACCTGTGTGAGCCGCCTAAGCCCATACTACGAGATCTATGGTTGCTTCATGGACAGAGATTAATAGACCATTCCGTAAGGAAATATGATGAGTGACCCAGTTCTTTACACCCTCATTATTAAGCACTACAAAATAAATGTGTGCTTGTTCATCTCCACTTGTACCTTCAGTCACCATGTATTGTAAAATGCTTTCCACAGTGGGTTGATGCAGAATCCATTGAAAGCCAATACAAAGTTGTCTGGACTTCAATGGCTTTGGCTCAGGCCCTAACTGCTAACAATACACTTTCCCTTCTTCCTTGCATGCTCCTGCTGCTTGCTAACTCCCTTTGTATTAGTGCATGGGATATTTGTGAGTTTAGGGAGTTTCTACTGGCTTTTTCCATTGTAATTAAGAATGTTTAGAGCAGTGGGTTTGTTCACTCATAGAGCCTGAGGGGTTTGTCCTAGGAATTTCTCTTTGGTTTTCTCTCTCACAATGGACTTTGCTCAAGAAAACTTCCGCAGAGCTGCTTCTTTCACAGAGGTCGCCAGAGGACCTAAACAGGCTTCCTGGTCAGTTGAAATTATAAAAACACACCATCTTACTGTGAAACATTCTATGATTTCTATGTTTCTGTGAAAGCAACTTGACAAGGAAATGCTTTGTTAGAAAAAGACATTTCACTTAGAACTGACACATAGTCTTTCTTTTGCATCTTATTTGAAATACTTTATAATTACAGACAGAGATACTGGACTTATGTTAAAATATACACTGGTTTATATTGTCCTCAGATTTCTGCATTGGGCTTTTTTTTTTTTTTTTATTAAAAGGCACAGATCAAGTCAAGGCTGACTTTAAAATATTAATCTCAGTTGAAGCTTATTTCTTTTTTTTTGTTTTGCTTCCAGTGGTAACAAAGCTTGTAAACAGAGGATACCAACCACATCTGGAGGACTTTCTGCTGCGAATCAACTTTAATAACTACTATAAGGATAACTGAACCATATATAGAGTATATCACTGATAACATAGTAAACCAGAAACTATATATATATATATATATATATATGCTTGTGATTTATAGAAGCTTATGTGAATGCCATGCAAGAGGCATTTTTCTCCAGTGAAATAACCCACCATCTAAAAGCATGAAGAAATAACCACCACATACAAGGCATGATGATGCTTAAAATCCACCAAACCTGCCCATTGTCTGATCTGCTGAAAATTAATGTCATTATTGCAGAGATAGAAAAGCTGAGTGCCTGATCTTAGGACAGAGTGCAAAACTGTATATCTGTGAATGTGTAAATGTTGTATTTTCAGTGGTGTGAATTTCCTTCAATGTAAATACATGTATATGAAATAAATTAACAGATACTTTCTAAAATAGTTTAGAGATGGGTATGAGATACAAATGTTCAGACAGATTTAAGTATCTATTATATGATGTAGCTTATTTTCAAACTGATACTCATTCTCAATCTAAACATAATTTCTTCAAGACTATTAGTCACAGTGAAAGAAGGCATGATAAAAACACCTTGTGCTAAGGTGACCTGCTTAGGAGATAACAGTATTTGACTATTCAAGCACTTGGTAATTATTGGATAATGTGCCAAATTTTTTTTTATCCCTAATTTAAGCTAAGCATCTTATTTTGTGGTGATTATGTAAAACACCTAAAAGAGAAATTCAGCATCACTAAAGCAAAACAAAACTGTAATTCCCAATATATTCCAACTGCTGCTTTCAATTGAAATATCACATTTTGAATTTGTTAATAATTTTCCTTCTTAGTTTTGTTTTTTTTTTTTTTTCCTGTATTGTGAAAAGAGACAATTGAACTTTCAGCCTCATGGTATGAGAATTTTGTAGACAGGCAGTTAGCTCTGAAATATGTTGATTTTGAGATCCTGGAGTCACACTTGCTTAAAATGTATATATGTTCATCAACAGCTCTATGTCTGATTTGGGGACACTTACTTAAAGGTGCAGGCCTGGCTAGCAGGTTGACAATACTATGGAATGTGGAATAAGATTATTTTCTGATGATGTATAGGTAGTTTTATATTTTTTTTTCTGAAAGAGAAATAAGCATTAGAATCAGAATATACCAATGTGGAAGTTGACCTGAGTGTTTCTGCTCCTATTCTGGTTCCAAAGTCAGTGTAAAAACATGTTAATGCACAGTTGTAACACACATATTCTGTGCTGTTGCTTTATCTGTGGTGTATTGAATTGACTAGCTGCCTTCTACAGAACAGGGGATTGAAAGAGTAAGTGACTTGCAGACTGAGCTGTTTTGTTGCCCAGGCAGGCAGAGAGATACTTGTCTACCTGAGTTGTTCTTCAGGAATTTGTAGGACTGGGTGTGTATGTGCCAGCTCGACTTCTGGTGCAATTGATGTCTTGTCCTGAAGGACCTAGACTTCCCACTAGGGAGCAGCCACACAGCTTCTGCAGAGAGCAGTATCTGAGGTTTGGGACTTTGGAGCTTGGCACTACATTGTAACTGTGGAAAATTAAGTTTTAGCTTTCCCATGAACCCAGTGTAATGCTTGGAGGAAGACCACACTTACCTGCAGTCAGCTCTCCAAAATGCCTGAAGGCCTTGTCTGGCTGCTGACATAGGCAGTCAATAGAGAGGGTAGAAAGAGGAGCAGCCTTTTCTCCCTTGACTTCTGAAGGAGTCCTCACTGGTGAAGGCAAAGAAGGGCAAGATTAGCAATAGCTAAAAACTTCTCAAATACAAGCCATGATGAGTACTGTCCATTATCATCCTGCTGTGTCTCAATACAAGAATCCCTTCTGCGGTGCTACAAAACCAGCCCACCATTGCTGCACTTGCAGCACACCTCCCTATGCTGCACTTCAGCATACACAGCCACACCAAAGTGACAGGGAACACGAAGTGTCTCTGAGTCATTTGAACTGCTTTACTTAATCCCCCATACTCTTGCTATATGCATGCTTCCAATTCTCAAACATTTACAAAGATAGTCTGATCCAACAGCCCCCAAAAAATTACTATCTCCAGTGATCTGTTCAAGCTTCAACTATTCTGTGATCTTTTTTATTCAGCTTAAATGCTACTGTTTGAATTTTTTTGCATCACAACCCCTTCTCTCAGCCTGAGGTCTGTAATGCTGCTCATTTCACCAAATTAATTCTTTTTGATGCACCCAGTGACAAATCCAGCGGCAATCGTAGAGGGATTATCTCCTTCCTTACAGACAAAAGTCTTGAGAAAAAAAGAGAGCAAAGTATGGAAATCGAGACGCATACCCCGCACACCACTCCCCATGTTCATTGCTGAGCACGATGCTGTAGGGCATGGGTTAGCCCTACGGCCAGCTGAGGTTAGCTGTGTCCTGTCCCAGCTGCTGGCCTACCCCTGGGCAGAGTCTGAGGGAGAGAAGAGATATCATATCCTTGACACTGCAACCACGGTTTATCAACAACCAAAACACTGCTGTGTTATCAGACCTGCTTTAGCTGCAAATCCAAAACAGCCCCGCAAGAGTATGCTAGGAAGAAGTTTAACTCCATCAAGTCCAGACACTGCACAAAGGAGAATTAACATGATTTAGAAAATACTGCTTGTTTAGGAAAGGGCAGTTAGAAATACCAAGAATGTACTCAAACTGGAAAAACTAAGGTGTATCTTCAACTTCGTGGTTGAAGCACTTCATACAGAAATGGTTGTATTAGCTCTCTGCTTTTCTGCACAGTAAAACTTTTGAGTGCAGGGGACTGAAAATCCTATACAAATCCGAATTTTGGTCCACACTTTGGCACTGGTAACTCCTAATTAAAAGTGGAAGGGTGAAAGCTCCACACCCAGTGCAGCCACAGTGTATGGGGCCTGCCAGAGACAGCTCAAGTGCATTCCCTCCTTGACCTCCTTTTGTTCTGGTTTCACATTGACTGATAGGGGATCTGCTATCTCTACTGCTGGGGAAGAGTTAAAGGTGGATGGATCGCCTTTTGTTTTTTGGTTGCAAAAGAAGAGAGGAGAAAAGGCAGTTTACATAAGAGGAGTGTTGTAATGTCACTCCTGGTGCTGAATTAACTCATAGGAAGAGCATTTCAGATGGGAGGTTTCCTGTCTGACAGCCACAGGAAGGGCAGAGGGCCAGGTGGAAGCACCCACACAGTCCCTGCACAGCTGCTTGGACCACCACGGCTGAGGAGGCAGAAGCTGGCTATGACTGACCCCAGTCACTGCCCACAGTGTCAGCCCAGGTCCTCTTCGTTTCTGTGTGCAGCTCATGCACCACTACAGGCTGCTGCTCACCATGGAAAACCTGCTTAGTCACCAGCCA
Organism: Dendrocincla fuliginosa; assembly: GCA_035047845.1. NCBI lineage: Eukaryota > Metazoa > Chordata > Aves > Passeriformes > Dendrocolaptidae > Dendrocincla > Dendrocincla fuliginosa. Next base: position 18,969,950 of record JAWWMO010000043.1, on the reverse strand, counting down.
GGCCCGGGAGCCAGCACGCCTTTGCTGTCCTCAGCAAAATCATTTAATCTCTTGGCGCTTTAGATTTTCCACCTGAAAAAATGGTAATAGGATCCATTTCTTTGTGCCACTTGGGAAAAAAGCGCAAATGCTATTTAAAAATGTAACAGTCTGTGGTTCTACTGTATTGTCAACTTCTAAGTCAACTCCAGAATAGAAAACACATGAAAGTAAGTTTAGTAGGTCAGCTTTGCCTACGTTTTCTGTTTATACTTGCACAAAGTATCATTAAATCTCCCCTCTGGGTTTACCTGCTGAGCTTTGCAGTGCTGTGGCACTGTCCTTGCCCAGCAGCTGGGGAGGAGAGGAGCAGCAGAGAGCGTCAGATTTTTCACATGCCTTGGCTAGGGACTGATCAGCCTACATTTTCCCTCTGGGTTTCTGCTCTGCTGTTAATTAGGCACTTGCTGCAAGAACTGCATGAACAGAAGAAGATACTATCTATACTCATGTCTGTCTGAAACTACCACTGCCCCTCACATCCTTGACACCTGCCCTGACTCCAGGAAGCTGCATCCTCCAGTTCCATGGCTGGTAAAATAGAAGTGTTAAGGGAGGTGAGAGGACCAAATACAATATTGTTATACAACTGAGAGGAATTGAGAAGTGTCACCACACACAAAACACCTCCCACTGTAAATGCAGGAAGCACAAAGCCAAATGAAAAGATGTAGCAGAGATAGTGGCTGCATTATTTAGAATACAGCCTGGACTGTGTGATCTTACACTGGATGTGACAGCACCATGAAACCCTCCTGTGGGGTTCACATCCATTACCTGGCTCTGGAGGGATAAGCACAGGTTCCTGCTGCCACCTGTGTCATACTGACTGGTCAGACGTAAAGCTGCCTGAGCCACACCCACCTGTGTAACACAGCTGAAGGGTCTGCTGAGAAGGGACATCCTGGATGCCTGGACATCATCGAGCACAACTGAGCAGCCAAAGCATGTGGTGGTGCCAGACCCAATGAAGGGTGCTGTCTGGAGAGAGATACACACTCAAAGGTGTAAGCCATGGATCTGACAAAGGAAATTCAGGATAACCAAGGCCTGAATTTGCTCTTTCAGGGGACCATGTTTGGATGCACTCCATGCTAAGGCACAAGCAGCAGGTTTGGCCTGAACCCACTTTCATCACAAACTGAAATGCAGAATACCAGAAACAAACCTGTGCAACAGATATTTTTGAGTGCAGAGATTTACCCCAGCTGAAGCACCCTGAGGAGCCACATGTGTGTTTAAATAAACTAATAGAAAAATATAACTTCACTTTCCAAAGGCCGATTTCTGTGAGCAGAGTTAAAATCCCATCCTGCATCTGCTGACATCAGCTGATGCATTTAATTCCAGTGACATAAGGAAGAAAAAAAGAGATGTCAGGCCAAGTAAGTAGGAGGGAGGTTTCTCTTTGAAAAAGGTGCGGGCCCTTACCGTGCTCCAAGCATACTACCAAAATAGCTGGCAAGGCAGGAGACCATACCTGAGTTCAGTCCTCAGAGAACACTTCAAAAATATAAAGTGAGGTTTCTGTGCTATCCATCTGATATTAACACAGAGTGAATACTTAAGAAATGAAGTCTGTGCACACTGTGGTTAACAGCAAAACTGTTTCAGGAAATAAGCATAAACAAGAATATTAAAACTGCAATTTTTATTATTTTTAATAAAATAGTCAAATCTGTAGCACTTCTTTGGAAAAAAACCCCCACAAATAACCAAAAAAACCAAGACCCAAAACAACCCACAAAACACTCCAAAGTAAGAGCTGACAGTAAAACATTTAGAAATTACAGATTCACAAGCTCATGAAGCAGAGTTACAGTGAAATCTTACCAGGTCATGAGAGGAGTCCCACCCACTACCACGTGAGACTATCCAGAGACACATCTCCAAGAGGTTCTCATTTCAGTTTTGTAATTTGGGTACCACTTGCTTTTAGGCAAGGGTAGTTCAGGATGTCTAGCCACAGGCTAAGTCTATTTCCACAGAAAGCTGTTGATAAGTTACCACTTCATTTTGAGCACAACTCAGAATTACAGAATCATAGAATCAACTAGGTTGGAAAAGACCTCTGAGATCATCGAGTCCAACCTGTGACCTAACACCATCTTATCAACTAGACCACGCCACCAAGTGCCACATCCAGTCTTTTCTTAAATACCTCCAGAGACGGTGAGTCCACCACCTCCCTGGGCAGCCCATTCCAATGTCCAATCACTCATTCTGTGAAGAACTTCTTCCTAATGTCTAACTTAAACCTCCTCTGGCGCAGCCTAAAACTGCCCTCTTGTCCTACTGCTGGTTGCCTGGGAGGAGACTGACTCCCACCTGCTACAACCCCCTTTCAAGTAGTTGTAGAGAATGGTAGGGCTGCCCCGAGCCTCTTCCAGGCTAAATACCCCAGGCTCCCTCAGCCTCTCTCATAGCACTTGTGCTCTGGTCCCTTCTTTGGACCCGCTCCAGCACCTCAATATTCTTCCTAAACTGACGGGCCCTGAACTGGACACAGTATTTGAGGTGTGGCCTCACCAGTGTCGAGTACAGGGGAAGAATCACTGCCCTGGTTCTGCAGGCCACACTATTCCTGATACAGGCCAGGATGCCATCGGCCTTCTTGGCCAACTGGCCACGCTGCTGGCTCATGTTCAGCTTCCTGTCAATCCAAGCCCCCAGGTCCCTTTCTGCCTGGCTGCTCTCCAGCCACTCTCTCCCCAGCCTGTAGCGCTCCATGGGGTTGTTGTGGCCAAAGTGCAGGACCTGGCACTTGGCCTTGTTGAACTCCATACTGCTGGATTCAGCCCATCTATCCAGCCTGTCCAGGTCCCTCTACAGAGCCCTTCAGCAGATGCACACTTCCCCCCAACTTGGTGTCATCTGCACATTTTCTAGTGGTAGACTCAATCCCCTCATCCAGATCATCAATAAAAATACCGAACATTATCAGACATCAACTGGATGCAGCACCATCCACCATCACTCTCTGGGCCTGGCCATCCAGCCAATTCTTAACAAAGCGAAGAGTGCACCTGTCAAAACTCCACAGCTTTTATACAAGCAGAATATTTGACCAGTAAGAAATATTACTTTCCGGTTTACCTATTGCAAAAACAAGCTGTAAATATCAAGAATATCCTTGTAAATATCCTCTAAAACTGCTCCCCTCTGTCTCTCACCAGGAAGGATATAAACTGAGAAGTGAAATCAGCAGAGAGTTATGCTGATCAGCTTGGAGCAACTTCTCCCCACTCCATCACTCCCTTCTGGACCAGGCACACCATAAGAGACAACTGGTTCTGCAGGGGAATGTTTGAAGCCTCTTTTAAATTACTGGCACACTTTCCACCCTGGTGCAGTCCTTTTTACCCAGCCCTAACTTCCTGCTAGAAGTTTCCACTAAGTGGGTTGGTTCCAGTACCCCAAGTTTAGTGGAAGGATAATTCTCAATGAAAATCTCAAACTCCTACAGAAATGTATTATTCTTAGAAGGATCATCAGCTGCACTGAGCCGGCACCACTTTCTGCCAACTTCTTCAAAGTGCTTCCTCTTTCAACTGCACCATTCTGCCATGGGCTATGTAAATATACCTCCTTTCCTGTAAGAACTCCAAAACCTCACAGAAAGTGCAGTTCTTGTCAGAGATTCTGGTTTGCCACAAATCAGTTTCTTCAGCTTGAAGGCAGGAGAGAGTGAATGTTACATTCAAAGCATTGTCTATGTACTGCAGCAGCAAAGAGGACAAACTGATTATTAGTACAGATGGACAAGCAGTAGTCCAACTGTCCTCCCTGTTTTTCAACAGCTTGTATTGAGGAAGACTTAAAAGAGCACAATTCTACCTGAGCTACTACAAAGCTTGCACGGGGGCAGTGGGAGAATTTACTTGAGTACATATAAATCACAGTGTAAAACAGTGGTCTCTTTGGAAAAGAGCAGCCTTTGCACTAAACCCAACTTTGCAAGTGTCTGAACCAGTAACACAGTCTTTTAGAAAGAAGTTTAGAAAGCCAAGTAACAACTGATTACTGAACACCTCTCTTTTGCTAATGTGGCAATAATGGCAACCAACTTTCCCCTGGAATCTGACCTGAAAGGTTATCGGTAAGTAACTTGCAAGCAAGTCAGCTTCTGTTCTCCTCCCACATCCTCCATCATCTTTCACACAAGATTAAACAGCAGGTTCCTGAATGGCAACTTCCAGCTTAAAGATTTTTCAAAGACCATGAAAGTAAACGAAATGGTGCGAGACTAGAGTGGGAATGGAAGACCCCACTGACAGGTGTGATGAGCAGGTACCCACCTGCACACTTCTCATACAGGGAGACTCTGTTAGAAGCACAGAAATAAATAATGAACCCGGATTTGAGTGCTGGGGTAGTTTAAGGTTAACTCTAATTTGGCTAGTGGATCCTGCCCCAGGCAATTGGCTTACAAATTGCATTCATGAGTTTAGTAAATATTTAAACATGTTGTATGCAACGTACTGAACCTGAATAAACTTCACCATCAAGTTTTCAAGTGCAAATGTATACAAACTCCCTTAATTCTGCTCTTAAAACAATTTCAATTGCTCCCCCCAAACTCAAGCCTGCCCTGCACAAATTCTCTGAAAATAGATAAGGATTAAATACCAATCTGAAGCTTCACAAGAAATGAACTACTTAATTGAATGAAACATAGCTTCAAACAAGCAACAATGAATCTGTTTCTCCATTAAAGAGGACTAAAAGTTCCTGCATAGAGAAAGCAGTAAATAAATGTTAGAAGTACTATTAGTTAAGACATCAGACAAAAACGGGTCAGATTCCTGACTTGCTATTTTTGTCTTCATATAACAACTCCATTTGGATGTTCAAAACTCAGCCTGCCTCAACATAAAATATTGCTTTATAATTGCAACGGAGAATGGATAAAGGAAACACTTTCAGTCTCAAAACATTGAGATTACTGATATATAGAGACTACTGATTGTCACTGGTTTGTTCCAATGATAAACAATTGCTTCAAAGTAAGCACAGCTGGAGAGTTGTGCAGATGCATCCAAATGCAGGGTTGTTTCAATAACTTAATAGCACTTTGATGTTTGCCTTGCTGAATTCTTCACTGCTGAAGGAAGAATGGACTCTTCAGTTTACAGCAAAAAACAAAACAAGGCAGTTATGAAGATCATGTAACGCAGAGCTCTGAAGCCCAAAGTGGAGGTTTGCTGCAGTATGGTAATCTGCTTCTGGTCTCTTCAGCACAAGCAGCTGCAGCAGCAGTTGCTCCCTCTTCCTCTGCATCTTCCTTTACCTCCCTGAAACCTTCTGCGTCTTGGAATGGATGCTCTAAAAGTTTCAGTACATTTCTTACCTAGAGAGAAAACATTGCATGGTCATGAGAATTTAGAAATTGAAGGAAAAATTTTGTGGAGAAGAACCTCACACTAAACAATGAGCAAGTGTATTGTATTTTATACATGAACTCCAGACAAGCCAAATATTAAACAGGTTAAGAATATACATATCAAATAAGCTGAAACTGGAAAATTGTAACTGGCTTGGTTTGTATCTGTATGGGACTCAAGCTCAAATAACTTGAAATGCAGGTATTAAATACAAGTTCTTATGTAATTTCTCAAAATAAATTAATTTCCCCACATTCTGTATGTAACATTCCTTGTGCTGAAGCACACAGGTGGAAGCCATAAGTTTTAAAAGGTAAGACTTGGCACAGCAAGGAACAAGTATAAATTAATTCTCAACTGCCTCCCAAGGTAAAGGCCACTCCAGAGACAGTAAAAGCAAGGGTAAGTGTCTTGTCCTGAGGTCAGCCTAGAAAAGCTGGTGAAGTTGAGAGACAGATTTTTGATTCCATTATTTGTTCTGCAGTCATTACAATTACAGCCTCCACAAAACCACCACAGAGCTCTTGAACAGTGAAGTCCCAATGCTCTTGCTGCCTGAGATGCCAGGCCAAATCTTGCCAAGTATAATGTCAGTCATCTACAGCACCACTACATATCCATGCAAAGAGAGTGCATAATTGCATACCTCTGAGAAATCCCCATTTTCAGCTGCTTCTATGGCATTCTGGGCAATATAATTTCTCAAGATATATTTTGGATTGTTTGAATTCATGACCTTCACACGATCAGTGTTCCAGGCATCAGCATCACCAACACTTTCTATTTCTTTTTGCAAACGGACTCTGAAATTAGGCAAGCAACAAGTAGTTTGGATCAAGAATCACATGCAGAAGTTGATACATTTCCTTGCTTTGAGATCCTTGGTTTGCAGTTCTTAATAAATACTACATATTTATAATCCTCTCAGTTTATAAAATGCAGCAGGACAAGAAAACATAAAATGTCACTCCATTTAAAAGCAGCACTACAGACTGTCAGCCATCCTGACAAGGCTTGAGGAAGTGGCACCCCACAGCTTTTGTACTCTCAAAAGTCAGACTGAGACACTGGTGAATGGCCTGTTCTGCACTGCTCCACAAAGACTACTGCATTCATGTCTTGTCTTTTAAGTACTTCCATGCTTGTTTATTGGTTTCTATATTAATACATAGATTTTTCTTTCAGAAAAAAAAATTCAAAGACTAAAATGTTTAGAGGTCAGTCAGTTGTAGTTACTGAGCACTTAAAAGTTCACAACTTAAATTAGTCTCTGTTAGAATCAACATTCTTGAAGGACTTTTAATACTAGATTTGATGCTTGGTGATTTCTACAGCCTCACCCTACCTCAAAATCTAGCAAACAAAATACAAAAATGCCCTTGACCTTTCACAGCAACAAAGACACTGATCATGGCAGTAGATAAAATTCTGAGTGCATGCTCTCCCCATCCTTCCTAATCTATACTGGAGAGAAGGTGCCTTCCGTGACACAGGCACATTGTTCTCAAAATGCAGAAATAACATACAGCGCTATGAATACTGAGAAACCTTACCTGTATTTCTCCAGCCATTCCTTCCAGTGTTTTTTATTTCTGCTAAGCAAATCAGCCGCTGTTAACTGCTGCAGTTTAGAGAATTGTTCAATGCGTTCTAATTCTTTATTTATATTAGCTTTTGTTCCAATTAATGCAAACAGCTGTGGATTAGACTGAGCCAACATCACCATCATTGACAGTTGTCTGGGAACAAAAAGAACAAAGAGATATTAAAGTTGAGCTGCCTGTCAAGAACCATCTCTGCAATCATAGAGTAGATATGAAAACATTTACAACATTCGTAAGAAATTCAAAATTAACAAAACTATTTTTTATTATAAATTATGCTAACTTTAATGCTTCTTCTCCCTTCTTCTGTGTGACTAATTCATATATCTGTGGTAATGAGCAGATAGAAGATTTTCAGAATTACCAGTTGAGTTTAATTGTGCAATTCTCATCACAATAACCACAGACCTTTGAAATTGATTTGGAATAAAAAAATTTGCTCTTACTTAGCTATCAAAATAATGCAGAATTCAAAGGTGGTGTTTTTTTGGGCTTTTTATTTCTTTAACACCTATTAATTTTACTAGTACTAATAAAAACCTAAATGATATGGCAAAAATGCTTCATTTAAATTGCATGAGACAACACTGTGTTTAATGTGTTCAGTTAGCCAGTCTAAATCACAAAGCGAGAACTGCTTCTTGGTAATAAATTCCTAATAATATCCAGACTGTTTTTTTGCAAGTTGGACTAGGATTGTGTCTTTTCACATTTTACTGTGTTAGCTCATGCTGTACAATAGTTCCATTTATTTTTTTATACCATGCTAGTTTTTATTTTCCCTGGATTAATAACTACACTACAGCATAGTACACGTATTAAACAAAGGGGAGGGGGGAGGAACATATCAAAAATACTTCTCATTTTTTCCCCCATCTACAAAAAGTGAAAAACTGCTGCAATTACTCTTACAAGCAGCAGCTGGACATGTTCAGAGTAGCCAGACTGCAGAACAAATAGGACATGGACTGCACCAGTGGGCATTTAGGTTATACTTAGGCCAGAACACTGGTGACTGAAAATGACTTTTTTAGCTGACAGTACATTAGCAGAACATGGTAGCATTACAGTTCACATCCATTTCTTCTGTAAAATACTTCTGTATCACTTCATTTTTTGGCACTCTCATTGCCTCAGTCAGCAGAGACAGGGGAGAATGAAAAAAAGGACCAAACAAAAGCTCAGAAACTTTAACCTAAGAGCCAACTGCTGCAAGACACCAATGTAGATCATGATGCACCTGCTTAACAGTGACACTTCCAATCTTAAAATTAGCCAAACGTTACATACCATGCAGAGTTCATTATGTTCATAAAGAAACTACAAGCAAACACCAAAAGCATTTAAGTAGGGTAATACCTTGGATCCATTTGTGGTTTGAAAGCAACTTTCAGTTCTTCCACAGAAGCACACTGACTTGTAAGCTCCTCTAAGAAATCGTCAAGTTTTGAAGAATCAGTGTCTACTGAGAAGGAACTCAGCAAGTAGAAAATATTTGTGAAGTCTCCACCTGAAAAAGTGGATTCTATAAGTAATGCAACTAATAAATCAGCAGCTTGAAACAGGTCACATACCTCCTTCCTGCCTCTCCCTACAGTAGTAGAGGTCACCTCTCTGAAGAGGCAAATAAACTGTTCCCTCAGTGAGGGTGTAAATGTGAGACAGGAGCCCTGTATACAGCAACAACTATTCCACAGCTCACAATAAGGTAATTATTTTTCAGTATTTTGTTCTTCTCTCAGATGACAATGTAGTTGCACAAGGCTACTCTCTTGTAAGGTCAAGTTATAAATGACATTTTGGTTTGATTATAGATACTGATGGGCTATTAAATGATAATGTTCTGAGCTCTTCACCAACCTGTGAGATGCATGGTTTCAAGGAGTTCAGAAACCAGCTTACTATCTTCTTCTAATTCCAGCTGGATTAGACCTAGTTTTTTCCTCATCTTCTGCAAATAATGTTTCTCAAATTCTGCATCATATTCCTCTTCCAGGATGAGTTCACTTATTTCCAAAGGCAGCTCTGGAACTAGAGCTTCAGCAAGTTTCCCCAGGTTCCACTTGCAAATCTCTGGCTGTTTGTTGTAAGCATAGCGTCCTGTGTTATCAGAACCATTGCAAACATGCTCAGGGTCATATCTACAAATAAAGGAATAGTTAGCATTCTTCTAGTTAACTGGACACCAATACTGTGAGAAGTAGTGCTTTTATTATTTTAGTCTGCTTTAGGAACTAAAAAATTTGAAAGGGAACGTTCCTTAATTTCTTTCCCAAACCCACAGGCTACAAGAATAATCTAACAGCTAAAGATGTTGTGAACGGTTAAAAAGAAATTGAAAAGAAGAATTACAAGACAACTAGAACTAACTTAAACTACTTTGCCATAAGGAAAATTCATGAAACTGCTTTAGAGTTAAAATATTAAAGCAACCATGAATACCAGGACTGTTCTACACAGCACATACGTAAGCATAATTCAAATAATGATGCCACACTGACCTGTCCATAAATCCAAAAGGGCCGTAGTCAATGGTTAGTCCCACTATGCTCATGTTATCTGTATTCAGCACGCCATGGCAAAACCCAACACACTGCCACTCAGCAACCAATCTCGCTGTTCGTTTGGTTATCTAAAAACAAGGATATTTTTTTCATCACAATGTATTTCCAACACATTTATGTATTTCCAAGCATTTCCTAGTCTGAACTGATGTCTCTGCAGCTCTGATGGAAGCAGATTCTGGCAGTATGTCATACACATTAATATCTTAAGGACAGATTGTCTCTCTCCTCCCATTAGTAGCTGCCCTGACACTCTTTCTCCCATTTTCATTTGCCCCATCTTCTCTCCTTCCATGCTTGGCTTGCAAGTCAATTGAACAGCTTTAAAATGCACTGGAGACAGACTCGTGTACTTACACAAGTATGTATTTTTTGCCTATTACTCATTTTAAAGAGTAAGTACAGGCAGGAGTTCACATAAACGAAGTCTAAGAAATAAAATTAACTATATACAACAAAGCCCAGTGTAAAGTTAGTCTTCTGGTTTACCTAGTGTGTAGGAGGGATTTACAGGAAATTAAATGTTTTACACAAAAAAACCATTGAACAGGTTTTAGCAGTGATAAGCATTTCCATCAATTTGCTGAAGAGTGGGAAAAAGCTACAAGATTAAGTAAACTATTCCAACAATGACAATTTTATTTAAACACAATTCTTAACTGAATGCATGCTTCATCAGAGGTATTTCTGCTGGTTAACTGAGAGCTATTTTCATGGAATCCTTGACTGCAATCACTGCACGTGCCCCATTCACCAAACAAATAGTGGAATATTTTAAAATAGCCGTAGTTATTTAAATATATTAACCTACCTGTCAACTACAACTACTACACACTGTGAAATCTAAAATTCTGGAAGCTAACATGTTTTATATACACTGTACTAACGTAAAACTTCCACGTAGCCATAACCTAAAACTTTTAAATCAATTATTTTCATAGCTAAAATCACTCATCTTCACAAATAGCTATCAATGTACAGAAATTCAAAGCAACTATTTGCTCCAGCCTTCAGCGTAAGTGTATTTCATTAAGGTTCAAAAACCAATCTAGGCATTCTTTCCTTGGACATTTCTAGGCCTCTGTCTTCGAGCCTATAATTTTTATATTTTTCTTTTTTTAAAAAATATGTGCAGTCAGGTAAGGAAGAAAAATTAGACAAATCTTACCCTGACAGGTAGTGAACCACGAATGATGCTTGGAACAAAAGCTTTTGGTTCACCTTGAGCTCCCACATTTCTACTTTTTGCAGTATTCTCATGGCAGGTACTTTCCCCATTTTTCCCGAACGCTGCCTCACCGGGCAGCTGGAAGCCAGCAGACAGCTACATGTGTCCAAAACTGATTACTCAGGCCAAAAACCAGTAGGAGAGGCACACCCTGCACGATGGCTCTGTGCCAGGAAGATGGAAGAAGTTAAAAATAAAAAAATCCTGGCCACCAGAGTTGGGATGAAAGCACTCCAGTGGTCAGGCAGTTCTTTACTGATGGATGTCTTCCTGTGAATGTACCACACACCACCAGTGTTCTGGTAAAGAAGAAATCCCCCTCATGAGAGTGTCCAAAAGCAATTAAAGCCTAGGTTCCACTCAAAGATGGGTATATTGATGAGAAAGAGACAGCTTTGCACTCACTTTGACCTTTATTCTTTTAGATCAACATTCTTCTACCGCTAGTCAAATTAAAAAACAAGTATTGTGTATATATAAATAAGAGCACTATCTGAAGGACACACTCATTTAAATTTAAACAAGAGCTACAAATTATTTGAGAAGTACAGATAATGTTTGCTTTCTAGACACTGCTGTGAAACGCAGTCACTTGTACTTCTCCATGACTTCCACAGTGCAAAAAGAAAAGTAAAACATGTTAGAATTGAGCTGACAGCACTTCCTGGCTATTAAAAGATATGGATGTGTTTGTCAAATTAGAGAAGGGACTGGGGTGCTTCTCAGGTGGAGGAAAATCTGTGAACTCTCCACTAAGGAGGAAAGAAAACACAGGAGGCAATGCTAGCACAGACATGGAGTGCAGACATGCAGAGGCAGGAGAAGCACAACAAATAAAAAAATGCATATGGGACAATGAGAGAAGGATGCCAGCATTGTGGGGAGGTTGGCAGGGAATGGAATGGGGCTGGGAAGAAAACCAGTAGTAACTGGCCTAAGAAAACCTGCCAAAAGCAGAAGGAAGTAGGACTGGGCACACACACATATCCACAAAGATCCCCAAGTCCCATGACTTTTCTGCCATCAGGAAGTAAACATGCCATCAGCTACAGAGCTGGACACGTACACAGCGGGTGACAAGCCATAGTTCTCCTCATCAAGTGATTTGTAATCAACATTGCAGTTTGTAACTTGGAAAACGATACAGGAAGTGACTCAGCATTCTCAGTATTTTATAAAATGATGCCTTTCAAGTGATGTTTCAATACTATCAACTCATCATCTACAGTCAGGGCCAGAACTCCCTCTCACAGTCTAAGACACTCTCAGCAAACAGAGAGAAGTCTTGGGATGCTACTCCAGAACAGGGAAATCACTACATACTATTAAGAAGGTTAAATTGTTTTCATTGGTTAGATCAATATCAACACTGCTTTCATCAATAAAGAGGTCTACTTAAGAGTGCTTTCTTCAAAGAAAAGAGCAGTTCAGACAATTGGATGATACATATTAACTGACTTCAGTCATCTATGCTTGCAGATGAAGTCCCTAACGATGACTGCTATGGATTTATGAAGAGAATCTGATCTTCCTTACCTCTCTGAAGAAAGCAGCATTCCGCTGAACAGTGTTATCTGAATAAGCCTCCTGAATTTCTGGGTAGAAGGTGCTGATCACATAATCCAGCATCTGTATTCGAATATCATTTCGGTTAACGCTGGGACCCTTGCGTCCAGTGTATTCATCAGGAGGTTTAAAAATTTCAAAAGAACCAAATCTGTTTCAAAATAATAAAAACACAGTTTAGAATTATCTGATACTTGTTGCAACTTATGTTGCAATAACAGCACATCATTTCTTGAGTTTAAGGCCAATCCTTCAACTGACAGAGAAAAGACCTGGAAGATTCCTACACTGATCCCACCTTAGTGATGTGGCACAAGGAAGGACACACGTCTACTGAATTAAACTGACAGATCAAGACCCTACCCAGTACTGAAGACCAGCTCATTATAGTTCTACATAATTTTTATTCTGAGTAAAAGTACAGCAAATGGACTTACTTTAAACACTAGACAGTATATCAAGCATATGATAGTTTTTGCCACATACATATACACACACAAGCATATACACACATATACATATGGAGGCACATATTCCTTATGCTTCACCTTCCTCTAATATTCTGTTACCTTACAGGAAACAATGCAAGTTCCTAAACTGCCTAATGGCTTCTGCTGGAACACAAACCTCATACGCTTCTCAGGCAGGCAAAGCACACCCAAACTCTGACAGCACTACACTAGAACTGGAATTAAGGGTAGAGCAACACTCCACCACTACTATTATCATCAAAAAAAGGCATGCATTCTGTGCAAGCATAAACAAAAAAAAGTCTTACTAAGTCTGCAGAACTCACTTCTTTCTACCAGGTTAGTATCCCCAGTGTTTATCTGTCTCTATGCAAGGACATCTGCTTATCCCATCTGCTGGGTAAGAAAAACAGTTTCCTACAGCCCAGCAAATGAAATCCCAAACCTCCAGAACAAGAAACACACAAACAGTGCGGTTAGGGAAATTCCCTTAAAATGGTATTTTAAAAGACTGCTGTGCTTGGTTTTAAAAGAAAAAACACAAATAAACCAATCAACAAAATAGATTTCTACCTTAAAAATGTAGAGGCAATTCTCAGAACAACTGTACACCTTTCATTTTTTGGATTCCCATCGTAAAATATGTCACGGACAACTTTTGAGTCAGATGTCACACATGTCCCAGCCCTTGTTGTTGGTATCCCGAGGTGAAACATAGCCTCGCTGCACAGGAACTCCCGTATGCTCGACCGCAGGACTTTCCGTCCATCAGCTTGTCTGAAACAAGACATGCACAACTTTTAGGCTATAAAGGCAGGAACTCCTGTCTCCTCTGTAGCAGGGGACGAATAAAAGCCTGAAGTGTCATGCTCTGTCCAGTAGTGGCAGATCTGAAAACAAAAGCTGGACTTTCAAACTTCTGTTAAAGTTCAATTAGATGGGCAAAACAGCTTTGCAATGAAGGCCACACAACAGAAGAAAATAAACTTTCCAATTACACATATCTCCTCTAATCATTAACTCCGTTGGTTTTATTGATGCAATAGTCTTTCAAAAAGGGAAAAAAATTGACAAGTATAGTTATTTTATTGTATATCAAGTCAATGGTTTCCTAATAAAATGAAAAATATTATTTTGGATCTTTCTGGGTAAGTAATCTAGAAATGGAGTAAATATGGTCATGCAGAGCAGTTGCATTAAAAAACCCAAAAAACAAACCCTGAACAGACAGAAAAGAGCAAACTAGCTTATTTAGTACATATTAAGTAAATAGAACAGATGCAGGTGGTCCTCAGCCCACACTCCCAGAACTTCCAAAGCCACAGGCAAACAGGAGAGCTGCCCAGGACGGATCTGCGAGGGTACCACCGTATCTGGGATTTCCTTAACCTCCACAGACTTAAAGGAGGCCTTCAGAGGACCACAGCCATGGAGCTAAGGTGTTAACCGAACCTGTGAACAGCTGAACAGAAAATAGGGGAAATGCAAGAGGGAAAAATTACCTGAGATATTTAAAGTAGTGCAGGCTAACGTGACTAATGCAGATACACAACCCTCACAGGGTTTTCCCTCCAAAACCCTCCAAACCCGCACAATTTGGTCATTTTGGGGGCTCTTCCACTATTCCGTCCCCCAGCTGGGAAGAATGGGGGCAAGGACGAGCGGCACAAGCAAACGCCCCCATTTCAGTACCATCTGTGTGGGCCGCAGGGCAGCAAGGAGCCAGGTGGGTATTACACAGTGCCGACCCCGCTGCCACCACCTCCGCCTCCTCCCAAGGGAGCGAAACCCGCACAGGAGGATAACTACAGGCAAAAGGAACATGCCCCCTGAAGGAGACGCAGTTAGCCTCGTTTAACAGCGGCACGTTTTGCTGCCTCCTGGTCTGGCATGTACGTATTACACCTGCCGCTGCCAAGACTGACACAAAAACAAACCCACGAGGGTGAGGCGCCGTTCTCCTTCTGGGCCCCGACCCCGCAGGGCACAGCCCGGGCCGCGCCCCCCGCGGTCCCGGTGCCCCCGCTCCGCGGCCCTGCGCCCGGCCCTGCCCCCGGCCCTCCCGCCGCTCACCGGGAGAAGGGCGTGATGCCGGCGCCCTTGAGCTGCAGCTCCCAGCGCTCGCCCCGCGGGCCCAGCACCTCGCCCAGGTACATGGCGGCGCCGTCGCCGAGCTGCCCCGCGAAGCTGCCGAACTGGTGCCCGCAGTAGCAGTGGGCCGCGGGCTCCGCGCCCGCCGGCACCCGGT
>JAWWMO010000043.1:18939260-18954747 GCA_035047845.1 Dendrocincla fuliginosa | reverse complement strand
GGCCGGGGCGCGGGGGCGGGCCGGGCCGCGGGGCGGGGCCCTCTATAATAAACTCTGGCACCGGCTGCGGCAGCGCAGCCCGCCCCGGGTCATCGCCCGGGCACGGCGGCTGGGGCCGACACCAGGAGTGCCCTCGCTGTCCCGGTGCCCAGTGCCCGCTGCCCGGTGCCGCCCGGGCAGGCAGAGCCGCGGGGACAGTGCCTGTGCCGCTGCCCGAGGCTGTCCCGGCTCGCCGCCCGCCGGGGCTGGCTGGCTGGCGCTAAGATGTCCTGGCTGACCAGAGGGGGCAAATCAAAGGCGAGGGAGGAGCCGGAGAGCTCCCCGGGGCAGGAGGAGCGCGGGCTGCTGGTGCAAGCCATGCTGGAGCACGGCGGGGACCCGTGGGACGGTAACGCGGTCGGGCAGGAGCCCACGCTGGAAGCTGCGGAGCGGCACTGGCTGAACTTCGTGTCCCTGTACCACCCCAAGGGCGAGAAGAAGTGCTCGGCGCTGCAGTGGCTGCTGTTCCACGTGTCGCGGGCGCTGCAGGCGGCGGCGGAGCAGCGGGAGCGGCGCATCCAGAGCCTGCAGGGCAGCCTGCAGCGCGCCCAGGACGAGGCGCTGTCGCTGCGGCGCGACTGCGGCCGGCTGGCCCCGCAGGACCGGCAGCTGCGGGAGCTGCGCGACCAGCTGCGCGACGAGGCGGCCGAGAACGCCCGGCTGAGGCGCAAGGTGCAGTGCCTGGGGACGCTGCTGTCCCTGGGCAGGGGCCCCGGCCGGGGCAAGGCGGACTGCGAGGCGGAGGCCGGCGGGGAGGGCGGCTGGGGCGCGGAGGAGCGGGGCGAGGCGGCGGTGCAAGGCGCGGGTGCTGGGGCTGCCAGGAAGGCGCGGCCGGGGGAGGGAGGCAGAGGCCAGGGAGAGGGGGATATGTCCCGGAAAGAGGAGGTGTGGAGGAAGGAGAAGGAGGGCTGGCCGGTGTGGGTGAGCCGGGTGTGGACCCTGGAGCAGTGCACCCCGTTCTCGCCCGAGGCGGCGAGGCGGGCGGTGAGCGCCATCGGGCTGCCCTGGCCCAGGGTGGGCGCCGTCATCAGAGCCCTGCCCAACGCCGACACGCTGGGCGGGGAGATACTGAGGCTGGTGGTCAGGAATCTGGGGGAGTACGAGCCCCTCAAAGACAACATGGAGGGGGCCCCCTGGAGAGATGTCCAGGAGGTGTCAGCCTACGTGTGTGGGAATGTCTTGCTCCGAGCCTTAAAGCAAAGGGAGAAGCCGGTGACCCCTGACCTGGACATCTTTGAGGTGCACGTGGAGCAGGGGGATGTGGGCGTGCTGGCCTGCCGCGTCCCGGAGCTGCACAAGGGGGTTTTCATCAGCATGGGGTCTGCTCTCATCGGCCGCCCCCTGGGTGAGTGCTTGGCCACCCTGGAGAGCATGGGCACCCTGATGGGACCCGAGGGGAAAGGGATGGCGAAGAAGGATAGGACTGGGGCAAAGGGGAGGAAATACATTCCCCGACGGACAATTTGGAGATATTTAATAAGCCAGGGGGTCAATGAAGGAGAGCTAGATAGTCAGCCCACAGGAGTTTTACTTGCCAAAATGAAGAAAATCCTCCAGGAAAAGGGGATGAAGCAAGAGGAGATGTGGGAAAAACTGAAGCAGATGAATCTATCTGCTCCTCCCCCTATCCCAAAGAGAAAGCTATACCCACCTTCAGGGGACCCTAAAGATTAGGAGTTCCAACCCTGGTGTCAGTGAGATTAACTTCCCCTGCAGTGACCTGGGTTGCAGGGGAAGGGGCTGTGTGGAGGTATGAAGTCTGTTGAAGGGGGAAGGGGGGGAGTTGCTTTCTTAAATGCCATGGGATAAGAGATGGCATTATTAGATTATCAGGGTCCTCTGCTCCCAGCTAAATCACTCTGGATATTGGGAGTAGAAGGGGGAAAATGAAAGGGGAAAGAAGTAGAAGCCTAGTCATGGGTAGGGTGGGATAAACTGGATGGATGGATAATTCTGATAAAAGCAGGGGCAAACATTTTAGGCATGAATCTCCTGTCTTAGTTCAAGGTAGATTTGTCCAAGGGAAAACTGTTCTGCTGCTGCATCAGAAAGAGACGTGATCAGAGGAGTCCTGAAGTCAGTGACATGCTGATCTAAAAGTGAGAGTAATAGCAGTAAATGAAGAGCATGATATGGTTCTAGCCAGAGCGCCTCTTCCCGTGCCAGTACCCATATGGTACTGAAGCACAGAAGGGTCATGAGGAAGCTCAGGGTGTGCAGTGAAGGCTGAATAAATATAAAATCCATGATTTCACAATTTCTGTGGAAGTCCAGGGATATGAAGTACGTGGGTGGTGAAAACCCCTTGCAGCCCTGGGGTTTGGGATAGATGGTCTTTAAAGGTCCCTTCCAACCCAAACCCTTCTATGAATTGTAAGGCTGTGTTGGGTAATGGCTTTGGCTTCTGCAAGTGGGCACCACTTGAGCAGTTGCAAATTGATTATGTGACCCCTTTCAAGAGGCTGAAGGAGGGTTTGTGTTGGTTCACATTTGTTGCTGTGGACAGAACAGCAAGCTGGACAGAGGTGACGGCAGTGTGTGACTACTGCCTACATCACGCTTTGGTGTCTATGTGAAGTATTGAATGGAAGTGGTCCTCCAGTCTTAACAGGTTCAGATAAAGGAAACCACTTGACAGATGCACCAGACCAGAAGTTCCTGGAGGGGGTAAGGTTGCATCAGTAAACTCACATCTCCTACCATCCACGGTCCTCCAGGGTGGTGGAGAGGACTGGTAGATTCAACACACATCTGAGGAGCAGCATACCAATATAAACCAACATGAAAATCCACCTCCACTGTGAAATGTGGTCCTGTCCACACCACAGGTATGAGGGGGAAGGCCCAAAGAAAACTTAGGGGTGATTGTGTTTTGTGGGTTGGGAAACACATAAATAATTGGAAACAAAAAAGGGAGAGTTTCATGGGTAGATGAGGCTCACTGCCAGGAAATCAAAGAGAATGTTTCTATCTAAGGTGAAGTAAGATTGATCTTCAGGATCAAATATGCCTGTGGAGTTGATCATAGCTGTGAGCTGCAGAGTGCCTCACCAAGAACAGTCATCTTTAAGGTGCTTATTGTTGTTTTAAGACGGCACCAGAAATGCTAAAGAACTGCTGATGCTGTTCATTGTTTTTTGCTGGCTTCTAGGTGTAAGAGTAATAGTTTGGATGGGAGCATCACCACTGCTGTTAATAATTTTATTTCCTTCAGGAAAGATGTCAAAGGACTTTTAATGAGACCTGGAGATGATGGGGATGACCTCAGATGTTTGGTTTCCCACTAATAAGCTTTTGTTAGTTCTTCAGAATTACCGGAGTTCACCTGTAAGAGAGCATGGACTGGACAAAGACTGACATAACAGAATGGACATTCAGCTTGGATCCCAATGTGGGTCAGCCACAGAAGGTGCACAAAATACCTTTGCAACCAGTGTGATGATGGGGGGTGCACTTGTATCATCTGATGTGCTCTTAATTGTGCAGGTGGTGCAGTTTTAGTTTTGGTCACTGAGCATGTCCAAAACTAAAATCACACCATCCACAAACCCTACTGTATCCATATTCATTCTGTAAGATGGGGAAAGAGATGGAGTATTGATATGTGAGGCATGTAACTATTTTGGAATACTCTGGAATGTGACTGGTATGTACATGAGCTGTGTGTCTCATGATTGCAAAGCCTCTATCCTTGGAGATACACAAAAGTATTTGGAGACAGCCTTGGGCAACCAGCTCTAGGTGACTGTGCTTGAGCAGTATGTTGAACTGGATAATCTCAAGAAGTCCCTTCCAACCTCAACCATTCTGTGATTCAGTCTGTGAAAATGGCAGTAATTTTGAAATATAGACAGGGTAAATGGGTAACAAACTTCAGACTGCTGTTTAATACAATAGCAACGTGGGATAACCAAATATGGCACGTGACAAAAGCAACTGCCAAGTTAAAAAAAACCAAACAAAACAACGAACTGTAAGGGATTAAATTCAATAATATATCTGTTGCACTCAAACCCAATTTTCAGCTATTAAAACAGCTTTTTCAGATGGATTAGTTCTGTTCTTATGGATAGTAAAACAAAGAGATCCCATATCTGAAGGGAAGTTTCACCAACAGCTATTGCAAATGGACAGTTAAATGAACTGCATGTGCTTGTTCTGTACAGTTGGTTGTGGACCGCATGAGGATGTTGCTGCTCATCAGTAGAGCATGTGAGCATGGCATGGTCTTTGGTGACAGTGCAGGCTGTGTTGTGTATGTGTTGCCTCACCTGTAGTGGAAGAGTGGGAGGCTAACATGGCCCTATGGCTCCTCCAGGAGAAGACCAAAGATGTGGTATTACATCCATGGCTGGTTTGCATTCATCTGCCTGTTCTCAAAAGCAGGATTTTGTTACAGGCTGAAGGACTAATGATGTCTGTCTGGGAACTGAGAGGCTTAGCTGGGAAGAGGTCAACATGACAGCACACAGAAGAGCTGAGAAACCAGAGAACGGACAAGTTGCAAGCCTGAGGACCACCTTGGTGGCGAGTAAAGGGCTGTCAGAACTGAGGACTGAAATTGTGAACTGTACATTGCTGGTATGATATATCCATGGGTTGGTTTCCAAAATTATTTCTATGTAGCACTTAATCCTGTCCTTGTTATGAGTTATGATAGAGGTCACATTGTTCTTTATTTTTATATACATTATTTCAAAAGGAAAGAGTGCGTGCAAGTGCTCAGCTGAGCATCTTGCCTGTGTTGCAAACAGTTGTGGTGGCTTCCAGTCAGAAGGGATTGAGCTTCCTGAGCACCCAGAGTGGTCTAAATGTCCTTGGAGGTGGGCAGGCAGACCAGGGGGTGGCTTGTGAGCAAGAGATCAGGCTGAAGCTTGCAGCCCCCCCGAGCTGAGGCCCCAGCAGTGCTGGCGGAAGGGAGACAAACAAGTACCTCTGCTGCTGTTGTCCAGTATGTAAACTGCCAGATAAGATCCTGCTAGTGCTTGGTCAGCTTGCACAGGGATCAAGGTTAATGAGGGACAGTCTAGTAACAGCCGGAGAGAAACCTAAGGGGACTACCAGGAGCTTTGGAGAGCCAGGCTGCCTGCATTGGGTACCCCTGCCATTAACACCATAAAAAGCTGGAACTGCCTGCGTAATGGTATCAAAAGCACCACAGTTAGGTATGGGTGTGGCAAAACCAGGACCAGTGGGGAGGAAGTAATTGGGTGCAGTTTGTTTATTTGGGAAGGATTTGGGTGGAGGAGAGGAGGTGGCAAAGGTGGGCCCTGATGCTGAAGAAGGTAGGATGAGGTGTGAAGTCCAGTGAGGAGCAGCGGGCTCCAGCTGATGGTAAGAGTGTGGACACCTATGGCTGATAACACTGACCTGTAGACTCCAGGTCTGGGAAGCTGGAAGGCATCACCTGGGATAACCACCTGGACTCACTTCCATCAGGTCTGTGGCTATATGTCATGGCATGGAGGAATGAATATGCACCTTGGGACTCAAAAAGCCTCCTATTGACTGTTGGCTGTGTGTGAGAATCATTCGATCTGAGATTGAGAGCTTGTAACTTCATAGATGTGCCTTACAGTTTGCATAAATACGTAACTTGCTCAGTGTATTGGGTTATTTTTCTGTTTGGCTATTTTCCTTCTTGTGTGTTCTCCAGTCAATAAACACTGTGCCTCAATTATGTCTCAGGTAACTGGTTTGAAGAGGGAGCCACACCTCAGCACAGTTACAGAGCTGTGGTCCATGCCATGGGAGTGCTGCCTGCCACACGGGCCTGGGCATCCCAGAGAGCAGGCACAGGACAAAGTCTGACCATCACTTGGCCAAACACCATTGTTGGCCTGCCTGTACCCCAGGCAGAGAGGCAGAAATCCATGTATGTAGTGGCCAGGCAGAAACTGCTGATAACCATGATAAACCATCAAAGCTCTTAAGGGTTCACCAAATCCTCCCACTCTGCCCAACATTAAAGAGCAGCACCAACAGCCTGCCAGGGTGGTCATGGCAGGTGTGGCTTTGGGTAAGAAGCCCAGAGTCCCAAGTTGCCTTAGAATGCACAGTCACTCAATGCAACAAACAAAAATGTTAAAACTTAGAGGAGAGTAAAGGTCTGCTGAGGTTGGGCCTTACATGATGGGCAAATTAACTCTATCTTGGAAATGGGACAAATGAAACAATCCACATCAATTTAAGAAATTTTAAACCCATGATTTTTACAAGAGTAAAATGAAGGTGTAATTAGCAGTGCAATTCTGTCTTTTCCACAAAGTACCCTAAAATCAAGATAATTATGGGAGATACTTATTTTTTTTAAGTGAAGGTTAATATGGTATTGCTGGTTCATCAAAAATCTACCTCTCAAGCATCACTGCAATCACAAGAATAAAAAAGATAAATGAATGCATACCCCAAATCAGTACTTATTCAGGACGCTTCTGTTATGTGTTATTTCAGTTAACAAGTACATTGGTGATTCAAGACCAAACCTCTCCAAGATGTGCACACTTGCCTTCTTCTCTAGAATAGCCTCAGGGTCCAGTAGCTGCCTCCAATTAAAACTGGACATACCCAGTAAACCATCTGCAGTCAGTAGGTGGCACTAAATTATTACTTGTGCTTTCCAGCTAAATGCAACACTGGGTCTCAGCTCTAAAGAACTTGGGCTGTAATCATGAGGTGAGACACAACAGGGGCACAGCAGCCAGGAGGTGGAGAGAAGATGTTCAGTGGCAGGTGGTGCACGCCCTGAACCCTGCTGCACTCACACAAAGGTAAAGCCCTGAGCAGTCTTGCCAGCCTTGCCCACACAAAACTCCGACGAACAAACAAACGGATGGAACAAACACTCCTGCTGACCCTGGAGAAAGCACATGTGCAGCTTAGTTGCTGTAGAGACACATCACATCAATAGCCACCATGCTGTAATAAAGTATCACTCACTACTTTGTCTAGTTTGTAAATCATCTCTGTAGCCAACAGCAGGGATATTTTACCACTGAAAGAATGGCACTTACCTGGAAGGAGACACAACCTACTGAAACTGGAAGAAGTGCATAATGGATTTTTTTTCACTTTTAAAGCCTGACTTTTCCCACTTTCCCTCATGCAAAGTCTGATACATCAGTACCAAGTATCTTGGGTAAGGCAAGTGTGAAAGTGGTGCATCTTTCGTCCCCCTCAAACACCACTAGAGCTTCCCTGTGCAGTACTACACAAACGACAAAGCATCCAACAAAAGCCAGCGTTTCCTCACTTTGCAGCACAGCCACCCCCAGCAGGGAGCTACCGAGGAGGAGGCAGAGCCAGGCCAGGTGTCAGGACCCAAAGGACAAGGTCAAAGGAAAAGAGCACAAATGCCCCCAACTCCCCCCGCTTTTCCCTACAGGAAGTGAGGGTAAGGGTAGCCCCATCTTTACTGCTGTTGCCTCCCCCAAGGATAGACAGAAATCTTCATTCTGCAGGAGGCAGAAGGCAAGTGACAAAGGACAGGATAATCAGACATCCCTCTGCCCGCTTCTTTGGCTGGAACCTCCTGAAAAGGACAGCTGCCTCTGCTGTTCCTGGTCTCATCTCACATACAAACTGACACACAAGACCTGCTGCTGTGGGGATACACACAGCTGGCACATTTTTTCACTTGAACAGCCAGTAGACCTATTTCAGCTTTGTATATTTGGAGCTACTTTTGTCCTGTGCTTGATGCCTTCCATGTGCATTTCCACAGCCAACTGCAAGGGCTCAGTACCGCACTGAAGTCTGTCCATCAGTCAGAGCCTAAAGAGTGACCCTTCTGCAGATACTTAACCCCTGCATCTTACAATAATGTCAGTCTCAAAACATTTAAGTCTAAAATTAAAGTTTATTTCAGTTGTATAAACAGGGAAGTAAGTACACAAGTATCTTAGAGTTACAGAAGTGGTAATGTGCTGTTTCTTTTCCATGTGCAGTTCCCACTGCCTGGCATTTGGAGATAATTTGATGTATCTCTCAGTGCCTTTCAGATGTTTTACAATACACACAAAAATACAGCTTCCAGTGGAAATCACAGAAATTTTAATCCACCTCAGAAAGTCAATTTTTAAATTTTTTTTCAGTATTTGCCATAGAAAAGATGCCTCAAACATGACCTGGGCCAGCAGCATGCCTGTAAGGCTGGTGAACGATACTCTGAAAGCAGGCAGCTGCTTTCCACCTGCATGGGGGTGAAAACAGAGGCTGCCTCGCTGAGCACTGCTCGAGAGCCAAGGTGCTGTGCAGTCTGTCATCTGCCAGTCCCAGGGACACTATCTGACTACAGGATTTAAACTTGTTTCTTCCACCTAAATGGCTTTGCAGACACAGCTCCAAGTGCAACCAAAGGGAACTTTGCCTGATCAAGGAAAATGGGGCTGCACTTTGCTTTACATACAGACAGTCAAAAAAGTATGGTCCACTGACTGATAAAGGGTACAAATGGGACTATTCGGACAGTACATTATCTGTATGGAATACAGTTTACTATATATACTTACTTTCACTATGAAAACAGGGTCTTTGTATTAATACATTGTTGTAATACATTGTTGGTCATATTGATTTACCTGGCTCAGTTTGAAAGATTAAACTCTTTGCCATTAATTTTCCACTTAAGGGGTCTTTAATTCCTACATGGAGGACAGCACTTTAAGCACAAGTGAGTGTGCCTGATGATAGGCCACTGTTGGAGCACTTTGCTGGATTGGGACTAAGGCCAACATCTTCTTGCACAACTGAGCACTGGAAACATTAAAAAGAAAAGCAACAACAAAATCAACTCACCGTGCCTAATTCTGGACTCTGAATTTAAGTACTCACATTAAGCAGTCAACTCTTCCTGCGTGTTCAGTAGGGCAGGGAAACTATCCTTTCCTCTCTTATCCAGTTACATGTAAAGAAACTAGTTCCACTACTTCAGCATTACACTCAGATGCCCCTAAGCAGAAGATACTTAGTTCAACCAATGTTCTTCAGAAAAATGTGTTGGATGTTGAAATTATCCTGTACTAGCTCCAGCTAACCAGTGTTTGCTCTCAGTAAAAATACTGGTTAATAAGGAAAATAAATGCCTTCAACAGAAATGGTG
This sequence comes from Dendrocincla fuliginosa, assembly GCA_035047845.1. Taxonomy (NCBI): domain Eukaryota; kingdom Metazoa; phylum Chordata; class Aves; order Passeriformes; family Dendrocolaptidae; genus Dendrocincla; species Dendrocincla fuliginosa. Next base: position 18,945,608 of record JAWWMO010000043.1, on the reverse strand, counting down.
GTTAAAATATTTTATTTTTATATAATAGAACATACTGCTGTTTAAATCACTTTAGAGTAAAGGCACACATTGTTAAAAATACTTCAAATTTACATCACATGTACAAATGCATAAGACAGATGTACATGTCACCAAAAAAATACAATATGGCTTCATAAGGTTGAGGCGGGGCTGGGACAATTCAACATATATTTAAATTTTACAGGATGCTGTCAACACTGAAAGGACTGACTAGAACAGAAAAGAATAGACCTAAAACACTGATTATGTTATATAAACAGTACAACACATTGAATATACAACATCGAGAATTTGTGTATGGATTCATAGAATTGTTAGTTCTGCAAATTCATCACTTTCCAGTGCCACTGAGTAAACAGTGCACGCAGATGAGCTGCCAATTTGCAACAGTGGGAAGATAAATTGCAAATTCTACATCCACAAACAGGTTCCTTGAAGAATCTGCTGATATGCTTTGTAAAGAAAAAAAAATTGAAACAGACAACTTAGATGGTAATCACTTCTGGCTAAGAAGCATAAAACATTAAGCCTGTAAGAATGCTCCAAGACAATCATTTAGCATTAGTCCCACCCAAGTTTAAGGCTCCTATCTAAAATTCACCTTAGATTTGTTTTCCTTTGTGTAAAAGTACCTGAGCACAGATATCAAAGATCTACAGAACTTTAACCGCATCTGCAGATACTTTAAAAATCTGTAGATAACTTAAAGCAAAAACATCAATATATTGAATTCTACCATCTAAATATTCTTGAAAAAAACAACCAACAGAACAACATTTTGGTATGTCAGTAAAGCCAGAAGAGCGAGCTTAAGCTACTGCTTTTGTCTTTTAAAAATGTACATAAAATGCAATAGAATTATTCAAATAGGGCTGCTTAATTGTAAACAATACATTAAATGTTTTTTTAAAAACAGGAATCAAAATTCAGGCAGTCAGTCTACTCTTCTATAAATTGTTTACAAATGCTGATTTTCCTCTTGCAAGAGATGGCTGGTGGTTTCTTAAGCACTGATAGAAAATAAAAGGACCTGCCCCCACTGCATTCTGTATTATCACTTACACTTTGTGTCCAAGAAGTGTGAATTGCTGTCATTCTCATTCGCTAAGGTTTATTCCCTGCACAACTGTAAGGCCCAGACCCAGAAAAGCACCTAGAATCATCTTAAGAGCTCTGCAAAATCGGGTTAGATTTAGCAAGTGTAAATATAAACATGCACTTTAATAATTTGTTGCACTGGAACTCATAAAATTTTCAAAGTGCAAGGCAGGAAAGCATCATGTTGCATGGACAGACCAGCTCCCAGCAAAGTCAATACCCTCACAGAGAGGAGCATCAGACCCTAAACTTAATTTTAAAAGCTCAAAAAAAGACAACACTGCACAGAAGATACAGGAACATACTTTCAGCAAACAGAAGACTGTACAGGACCATTCCCAACAAAAGGCTTTGGAAATATGCCCTTACTTAAAAATGTTTTGCTGATTTTATTGAACTGTCTGAAAACAACAGAGAAACACAAAACACAACATCACCTTTTCCTCCTCCTGCCTCACACACTGGTTCCCACCTTTCATTCCCAAAAGAAATTAATACAGATAAAAACCTCACTTTCAGCAATGAGCAACTGTATATGAGCCTGAGGAGCAAATGGGACTTCAAGTTAAAACTTTGATATGACAAAGTTATCTGTATTGTTGAACTGGGACTAGCTGATTGTAGAGGGCACTTTACAATCTTGTATAAAGGAAGGGTACCAAAAAATTCCTATGAAATATGAACTTCAAATTTGAGAAGAAAAAAAACAAAGGTAAAGAAATAGATTGATGATGGATGACTCTTCCGGATAATTAAGAAAGAAAATAACAGCAGTCTGTAGTACCCATAATTCTATGTATCAATAGCAGGTAATCCAAATAAAATGATACTAGTTTGAAAAACTAAATTGAACATTGCTTTCCTATTAAATAGATTAAAATATTCATCCACCAAGAAGTTACATTGATAAATAAAATATTTCATATCAAAAATGAGGGGCAGGTACTATAAATTCCAGACTTCTTATCCCAAATATGAAAGGTCTGAGAAACAAAAGTAAATTATACAGTAGTTCTAGTCTCTTAAGTTTACAATACTGAATCCAGCAGGATTTGGCTAAATAATACAGTTTAAATAAGCTAATCTAAAGGAACAGAGTGTCCTGTAAACATCTGACACAAACCACATTGCATTCTGATGGGGTGGCTATTCCTTCCCTATGCAGGAGAAAGACAATTCAACTGGTGGTGGTAACAAGGGATGCAATCTAAAGGCAACGTTCCTGTTCTTCAGTAAGGCTTGTAAAAAATTTGAGCAGTGTACGTATGACAGCCTGTACAACTCTGAAATTTCTGGAAAGCTCTTGAATTTAAAAAAAAAGCCTAAATGTTTTATGTATAAAACACACATTGAGAAGATGTCCTTTTACATTATGTGTAAAAGTGTCTGGCACCAGAAAGAACCACTTGGTATTATTATACCTAAGGAAAAAAAGCAAAGAATCACTCAAGACAAGTGTCCCTGAACTTCGGCAGAGATGCAGCCGATTAGGTTTCTTGGTGTTGTTCTGTTCCTCTGAAAAAGAAGTCATGAACACACACTCTTTAAGCTGCCTGTACTGCATCATCAGTAATATATATATATTACATATACAGTATGCATATATAATATATGTATTTGCAGACACATTTCTTTTACCTCAATCTGGAATCATCTGGTTTCATGCAACACACTTACCAGGAATCAAAACTATTAATTAGGTCATAGCTGGTGTAACTTTAATATCAAATCTTTTACTATATAGTGACTGAGCATTGCTCAGCATCAATCAGCTCTGACTAGAATCCTCATCTTCTTTCAGTTCAGCTCACGTGTTGCCTCCAGCACCCCTTTTTTCAGCCACCTTCTTCACACAGTGCCTCCGCTCGATGTTCAGTGCTGAGGCACCTCTGTCAGCCTCTGAAGATAGCTCTGTGCTGCTGGCATTGAGAGAACAAACTGAACTGTCCTGTGACCTATTCGGTAGCAGCCATATCCCAGCAGTCCAAAAACTGTTGCTTTTAAGACAAATTTGAAAATCTTACTTGAAGTTGATGGAGGAGGCACACTGAAACAAAAAATAAAAAGCCATATTAATATCTGCATAGCTGGAAACAGCAGGCATTTTCCAATCAAGGAAAAAGGATCTTTTCTCTCCCCTTCACCCTCAAAGTGCTGGAAATTTTCAGGGAACAGATGCATCATGAATGAACAACATATTTCATCTTCAAGGGCTACCTACAATAAAGGTTTTTCTACTTATGTCTGATGGCACTCTTAATGGCTAGGAAACTTCACCTGTCCACCACCCTACCAAAATAACTAAATCAATATCCAGACTTCTGAGGAATACTGGAAGTGAATATTGTTTGTTGAACTGTTTGTAACATTACCACGCATATCTCTCCACAGAGACAAAAGTCAGAAGAAACACAGGACACAGCCTAGGTCCAACAGCTGTACAGTCAACTCACTGTCATTCAGGGTAATGGAGGAAAACAGAGCTTGGATATTCTAGATAATGGGAGTCAGGACCTGGTCAGGTCTGTGCAGCCAGAAGGACAGGGGCTAGGATGGCCCTGGCACAGATTTGCAGTGGTGTTCCAGTCAGGCATTCCTCTGGATGCCAGGCAGGCTTACCAGCCTAGCTACAGCTACTCATGTGACCGTGGGGAGGCTGAGCCTCTGCAGTACTCCTTGCCTATGGAGCTCTGCAGAGGACTGTGTTGACAAATCAGAGAGGCTTCACCTGAAGCTGTGTCCAGTCTGGCAGGTACTGCTGGCTTTGAAATCTTCACAGAGCTGCTTAGAAATCTCTGCACTGCCCACCTAGAACCACGAGGGCACAGGACAACAGGCACACCAGATCACCAGATCTACCCCCACCTTCAAGCAGTCTCACTATCAGTGTATAAAGCAAATGGTTATTGTTAACCTCACAGTAAAGCTGGCTTTGAGAGCACAGCCATGAGCACAAGCAGCCCTGCAGCCTCCCTAACAGGCTCTGCAGCAGCTCAGATGCACCCACAGCATCCCTCCTCTGCAACTCTTAATCCTTTCACAGGCGACTCAGAGGTCTCCATACGTTGTTTCAGAGAAGCCACAGGTTACCATTTTCTTATAACTAGAAAATGTTTCTAATGTATTCAGAAGCAATCAGTTACAATAGTGCAAAAACATTATGAGTGCTCTCAAAACCAGGTTAGGTGTGCTGACATGAGCATACAACTCGACTGAATTTAGATCTTTGTGCTCTAACTAGGGAAAAGTTCTGACCAGTAAGAGTTTGCATGTTAAGGCAACATACAGGAAGAGTTTTAAAAAAGTATAGATATTGATCAAAGGATGGCATAAAGGCATCTCTTTACACCTCCTTCCATGCTTCTCTACCTATTCTTTCTCAACTCTAATCCCTCACCATAATTTCAAAAAATCAGTTAGTTACAGTTGGTTAGAGCATGGTGCTTATTAATGCCAAGGTCATGAGTTCACTCCCTGTACAGGCCATTCATTTAAAAGCTGGACTCGATGATCCTTGTGGGTCCCTTCCAAATCAGAATATTAATACTAGTGATAGATAGTAAGGTTTGCTCGGAGTCAGGTTCAATGCATGAACTTAAAAATTAGAAAAGAATGAGATAGGTATATGTTTTATCTAGACAATTTCCAATTTCACTTTGCAACTTGAAAATCTAACTAAATACCTTTGAAAGGCCTAAAAACTTTTCAGTTTAGAGAGGTGGCAAGCACTAAACATGCAACTCTGCTCTGCAAATGCAGTGGAACAGCATGAAGGGTAAAAACATTTAACAAGAAATAAGTCTCAAATATAGTAATCTTATGAATGTCATTTGCTTCATGTTTCTAGTGGTTTTGGTTTGGGCTCTTCCTGGTAACTAGGGTCATAACTAAGGAAGTATTCCATCTCATTTCTTTACGTAAGCAAAGATATAAAGAGGGGAGTCAGAAGTCAGGCGGCCATCCTTCTGCCGGCAGTGCTGGAGGGCAGAGAAGCTCCCTGCGGTCGCTCTGCTGTGGAGTGGGCTGAGGTGTGGATCTGCTGATCACTTAGCTGGGTCGGGAGGAGGTGTCCTGAGATGCGGGAACGACAATTGCTTTGGATAGAGGGAAGTGAAAACTTGTTTTCTTTCTCTTTTCTCCTCTTTATATACATATAAATATATAAATATATATAAAGCGTTTCTGTTCTACTGAAGTTTGGGTTCGTGGGGTTTCTCCCCCACCACCTTCTTTGTTTTATTTCTCTTCCCCTGTGGCCGGGAGGGGCCTTTGGGGCCTCTGTCCTGGGCCCTTTGGCTCTTGGCATTTGGCCAATTTCAACCGGTCACACTTCCCTGTCCCTCAGCCCCTTATCCTTTCGCATCCCTCAGTCCCTCAACTTTCTACATCCCTCAGCCCCTCAACCTTCCCCATCCCTCAGCCCCTCATCCTTCCCCTTCCCTCTCCACCCACTCCCCTCTCCTCCCTGCCAACCCCTGTCTCTTGTAGGGTCCTTCACTGTCCGCCTGCTCCAGACCACCACCTTCCAAAACACCTCCTATGTGGAAACGGAGGGGCTTGCCCTGCTGGAAGACATTGAACTTGGTTCTCTGGATAAGCACAACTGGTCCATCCACTTCTACCAGCCCTGGTTGCGCCCGGCCCTGCCGCACAGTGACTGGGAGGCCCTTCATACAATGCTCAGGATATACTTGCAGTGGATCAGCCACCTCGTCAATGAAGGAGCCATGCAGAGGGATGTGCCCTGTGAGTATCCAGTCTTCTCTGTGTGCCCACCTGGGTATTGGGCAGGGTCGGGCACTGCTGGTGCTGTACAGGGGACACTGCCCATGTGTGCAGGAAGGCAGTGCCAGCCCCTCATGCAACGTCTGTCCTCTCTGCCCTGCCAGACCCCTTTGTAGCTCAGGTCACGGCAGGCTGCGAGCTCTACCCCAACAGGACGTCTCGTTCGTTCTTCTACGTGGCATACAACGGGCAGGACTTCATCAGCTTTGAAACTCACAGTGCCACCTGGACCCTCTCCCAGGACACCAGCCTGTCCCGATACATCCAGGCTGCTCTGCAGAACTACACAGGCTTAAGTGACATACTGGGAATACTCCTCAACGACACCTGTGTCAGTAACATAGAGGTCTTACTGAGGTCTGGAGGGAGGGCAGCTCTGGAGAGACAAGGTGAGAGCACCCTGGCCCTGCCGTGGCCACCCCCCAGCCCTGGGGCCGAGCCACC
>JAWWMO010000043.1:18924474-18939160 GCA_035047845.1 Dendrocincla fuliginosa | reverse complement strand
GGTCATAACTAAGGAAGTATTCCATCTCATTTCTTTACGTAAGCAAAGATATAAAGAGGGGAGTCAGAAGTCAGGGGTCCATCCTTCTTCTGGCAGTGCTGGAGGGCAGAGAAGCTCCCTGTGGTAGCTCTGCCGTGGGAGTGGGCCGAGGTGCAGATCTGCTGATCAGCCAGCCCTCAGGAGGAGGTGTCCTGAGATTCGGGAACAACAATTTTTTTGGATAGAGGGAAGTGGAAACTTGTTTTCTTTCTCTTTTATCCTCTCTCTCTCTCTCTCTCTATATATATAAAAACCGCTTTAGTGCTGCTGAAGTTTGGGTTCGTGGTTTTTTTTTTTTCTCTCCCTCCTTCTCTGTGCCCGGGAGGGGTCCTGGGGCCTCTGTCCCGGGCCCTTTGGCTCTTGGCTCTAGGCCAATTTCAACCGGTCACACTGGTACTTTAAAAAATCAAGTTAATGCATCATTAGTGTCTTGTGAAATATACTAGTAACTCTTCTGCTCAGTTATGGCACTGGCATGGTAAAGACAATCAAGCCAGAACCTAAATTTCAATGAAAAACACCATTTGTGCACGCTTGAAGACACGTAATTGGGCTTTGGGCTGTTCAGTTCTGTAACACCAATGATGCAACCAACAGCAACCACACAACTATGTGGATTTGGACAATCTCATTTTACAGGTTATTTGCGAGGGTGCAGAGGAATATGGATATCAGGTTTGTGACTCGGGTGAGGCTTAGTCTTGAAAGAGACTTACAAATGGCTAGGCAGAGCTTCTGCACATTGCATTCTTGGATCCAGACACCAAAAGTCTCTAAATCATATTTCAGACACCTAAATACACCACTTAGACAGGTCACAGTTTTTTCTGTTTCTCATAGACTCTGAAGAGATGGATGAGGTGGTTACAAAAACACAGTAAATGGATATCATAAAATAAAGTGCCAATAAATGAAAGGCTCTATTTTCCTAAAGCACCACAGACTAATACTAGCAGGTCATATTATAATCCCTTCTGTATTTCTAAAGTTCTGACCTTCGTGGCTTTATAGGGTAATAGTTGAACATTTTTGTTGTTCAATTCTGTCTTTTACAAAGCACATACATGTATTTTAATAGGTACTTTGGAGCAAGAGTTCATCAGAGACATGGCTTAAATCAGCCTATACTTTGGTATATACATTAGAACAAGTAATTACTTAAATATACAGTTAAAAAAAATAGGCTTCAAGCAACTCTGACACTAAGCTTGCCAGAGCCAGCAGCGTCCTGACAAAACAAAAGCTTTAATTCAATAATTTATATTTACCTAAGGTAGACTGGAAGCCTGGTTTTGTTTTCGTTGTCTTCTACAGCCCTCATTTGAATTCCCATTTTAAAAGACTTAAATGAGGACCAATTAATTTTCTTTCTAGACAAGGAATTCTTATCTCTACTTCTCTCCATATTCAACTATTTACTTTTTCCCTTTGATATTTTTCTTTCTTTTGCTGTAAGCACAATCTGCAAGCACTGCACAGCAAGTCAATGAGCTGACGGGGTAGGGATGACAGCAGTGATGTTTCTTCAAGTGGTGAAAAACAACCAAAAAAACTCCAAAGAAACTAATTACTTCTGTTTTTAGCAAGAAAAGCTGTTACATCAACATGTAGGAAAGGACAACTGTTACCTCATTATTTCCTGGATCTTTAAGTCAGAATTCCAGTTCTTCTCAATTCCAGGTACATGACCCATGCCAACAACACCAACTACAACAGCTGGGATATATTTTCTAGGCTCATCTGAGAAAAAAAGATGGAGAGAAAGGAACACATCCATAAAAGAAATAATTTCAAGCTAGAAATACATAGGCAATGTGTGAGATTACAAAACTGATTTTTCCAAGACATAGGGACTCTTACTACCAGATATTGAAATCCTGTTACATACTCATATCACCTACTGCCTCTTTCACTGAAAGTTTGAAAAAAATCAGCAGTTTCTGGATTTTTGGGATTCATTTGTTTTGTAAACAGACATGGTCAGTACTCATACTCCAGCCTCAGGGTGAAAGGCTCAGCACATGCAAGCTAAATTCATTTCTTTCCTTCATATTTCTGAACTGCTTATCAGGAACAGCCCCAGTCTTTGCCATCTCATGAACAGAGAGCCTTCTCCACCACTTTGTAGTGGCAGCCAGCATATACCCAAATTGTGACAAGACCTGGGCTAACCATTGGAGAGCAACGCTCGACTCTGTGAGTTTACTGTTAACAGACCTGGCCTCAGGAACAGCAAACCCCAGCCCATTAACATGCAGCAGTTAGCCAGACACCCTCAGACCACTGCAATACCTGCCAGCTCTCACTCTCACCTCCCAGCTACCACCCAAATATCACGTAGTGGAGATCAAAATGTCGTTCCTGGAAGTTTTCCCCACTGAAAAAATAGCACCATGCCACCATAAAAATAATTCACAGAAAACTTTCTAAGTAGTAACAATCAGGCTGCTTTCCTATGGGGAAAATTATACATAATACATAATTATAAAATATAAGTTCCACTGTCGTGCTTTACATTGATTTTTCCAGAAAAAATTAAAAATGTGAAGAGCAGTCCCCCTCAAAACAAAACAAAACTGTATTGAAAACACTAGAATTATTACACATATTTACCAATTTGTACTTGGACTTGCCTTTTCTCTGTTTATACCAGGGCTGTTCTAAATCAAAACTGCAACTACAACGAAAGTTCTGCACTGATGACAAACAGTATTTTCTTAAGATATTAGAGATAACACATCCCTCAATATGCTTATCTATAGGAAAGGCATGCACACCACACATGGCAGCAGAATACTTCCAAAGGTTAGAGAAATGCAACTACTCTGTATGCCTATACCTTGCTGAAACATGCAGTCACACGTTTACTATTGCCACATCATGAGGGTTCCTAGCAGCCCAATTTATAATAAAAGAAGTATGAAGAGTACTGAAATCAGAGATAATCAGTTTGGCAAGAAGTGAGTTCCTGAGCAGCTAGTGATGACAATGAATGAGATAGCAGAGGGGAAGTGGGATAGACAACTGTCCCATGCTGTGCTGTCATACCGGATCCCTGCCTTTTGAAAAAGCTGTCAGATTAGTTAGTATTTTCCCATTTTAAATAGCACAATGGGAAAGGAATCATAATTTAGAGTCTACTGCTCTAGATGGTTTCAACAGAAGAGCAATATCCATTTTTAACTTTTTAAGCACTGTTATCTTATATGACGTGGCATTCATGAATAGAACATCCCAGATGTCCTGAGAACTGAACATTGGACCAGTACACAGAGAACACCTTAATGGTTAAGATATCTGCTTTGAAATAATTACTTTCTGAAGCTCGAGGTAGTTCTATCTGCTTTGCTGCTTGCTTCAGCATGTACGTCAAGTAAATATCTCGTTCCGAGACAATCGTTCGATGAAGATCAGGGAATTCTCCAATCATTTCTGCCATCATCTGCTCCAGTAAATCCTTCTGTTTGCATTTCTCCACATCATCTTTACTGAAAGAAAGGTAAGTTTTCTCAGTATCTGTTATGCTTTTAAAGGCCAACACCAGTGAATAAAAACAATTGAGCATTATACACACTATTCACCTAAACATGTTCTACAGTTCTCCTCCCCCAGTTCTCCTTTCCAAAAGGAAAACAATCTCCATAAACCTGTAAAACTGGATACCTAACAATGCCTCTACAGTAAGGCAAAGGGAAAGAAGAAAGGTCACTTGCCTTTAGCCAGCTGTACTGGATTTTTCCCCTTCCCACTTTAAAAGCAGAAAATTCAACTCAGCAAAACCACTAGAGCTTCAGAGGCAACACTTTATCATGGTGCCCCACTTTCAGTGTGTATTAATAAGCTTAGAAGAGCTAACACAGAGCACTCCTGAGGAAGGAAATCACTGAACACATAGAGGCTCTACTTAAGGAACAAAAAAAAAAAGCACACCATAAGGCACAATCTGAGGGGATGGAAAGAGAACTGCAGGTTCCTAGTGTCACTCACAGGCCTTCAGCAGGGAAATCAAAGTTATAAGTCAATTCCCTGAACAGAAAATGGGCAGGAAATAAAAACTAAGCACTACAGGAGTAAATGTAATGAGCTTTTACAATTTTTGTAGGTGCTGTAAACCCTTCTGTTTGCACCTGTAGCTGTGATTTGTTCACAGCCTGTGGCAGCAGAATTATCTGGTTTTGCATGTCTACTGGAGAATTATGTCAAACAAGCTTCCTTTATTTTCCAGCATAAAAAGGACACTACAAATGTCAACAGGGCAACCAAAAGTAGAAATGCATTGCTAGCTTTCAACAGATCACAGAACCATCAAGCTGAAAAAAATTTGATGTTGAAATTATTACTCCATTTTTCACAGAATCTGATGTTGATGGCTGGGTGCACAACACTCCTCCCCCCATCAACTCCCCCCAGTAATTTGCCAGCTAAAAATATCTTTCCTTTTCAACCTCTATCCACATATTACATTTAAAAATCAATTGTACGACAACAACTGAGATGTTATGGCCAAGCTTCAGGGGGAAGCTGGGATGCATATACCATAATCATCTTAATATTGCAGTTGAAAACCAAAGTGTTCTTAGGATGGACAAAGAATGGCAGAAAATGCACCAGAATATATCCTCCGATACCACCCAAAAACCTCATCTGGTATTAGACCAATAATAGTAAGAAAGTGAAGGGTAGCACAAAAACTTTCTTTGTGCATGAACTTGAAAGTTAATGGCTTGAAGGAGGGTCAAACTCATTTTACAGATTAAACTAACAGTGAGTATTTACAGGAAATGACAACTAGGTAAATGCTAAAACTGCAAAACAGGTTTGATTGACATAACTACAGGCTGAGTCCTGGCCCAACTTTAAAAGCCTGTAAAAAACGCCATACATCACTGCATGAGCTCTGCAGAGTTCCACTACAGGTTATGAGAGAGGCACTGAGATTCAGGGACCAAGTCCACACAGAATCCATTTCTGGCACTTCAAGTCTGTCCACCACTTCTCCACTTCTGGCCAGCACTGCAAGTCTGGTAGGAGCAGACTGAATTTAGGACGGCAGCTGTGAATATGTTCTCAGCTAGTTCAATCAAGTTATCACAACCTACATGTGGAAAAAGCATGCAAACCTGGCACAGGGATGTCCCTGAAGGGCAGGAGAAACCACACTGAGCAAGAGAATATATTAACGTTAAGGCAAGAGTTCCTTTATAAAGGCCATAATAATTTCAAGTCTGTGGACAACATGCGGAGTCTTAAAATTTTCTCTTGTTCCAACAATCTGCTCAGATGGTAGATTCAGTTCTCAAGCTGCCCTGATCCAGATGTGAATTAGCACAAGAAATCCTTGGAAATCCTAAGGATATATAAATTATTCTACTGAGATATTTACAATATCCACACACAGTAGTGTGAGAGATTTTATTTTCTGCATTAAAACCAGACAAAAAAAAAATTTAAAAGTTTTTTGTAAGCATGCTAGGAACTCTCCAGCACCGAATCTTTCACTTCACCTGGAAGCAATGCATCAACAGACAATGAAAGAAAGATCCAGAACGAGATCAGGAAGGGAGCTTTCTTTTTCAAAAGTACTATTATTGCAGGGTAGTTTGTATATTTATCCTTCTTGCTAACTTTAAATTTCATTGCAGCAGGCTGGATACCCACATATTAAAGTCAAACTGAAGAACTGAACAGTTTACCGAATAAACATATGGGATGCTTATTCATACCTGATTGGGTCAGATAAGAAGCAAAGGCCCCAACCAAGCTTGACTTTTTGCCAGAAGGAAAGTGCAGCAATTGCTCTCTTAAATGTTACAGGGATAGGTCGGTCACCAAGATGGAATTTACAGAAAGGTACTTTACTGGCCTGAAAGAGAAGATACAAATCACTAGCCAATATTTCATACTGTAGCACAGTACATCCTTATTAATGGAATGTTCATGTTTTGTTGTGCTATACAAGGTATCTTAAAAAAAGAACAAGTAGTAACACACTTCAACAGAAAATAGTATTTTGGCTTTGCAGTAAATAAAATTTACAAAATGCTACTTCATAAAGGACTAAATCAGTTACACAAGGTAGGAGGCATTACAGTTAAAAACATTAAGTTGTAATGTCACACTCTTCAGGTTACTTTTACCAAAGCAGAAAGCCTCTGCTTATTACTACGTAAGGTAAGCTATGAGGCTCAGTATCTGAATAAAGTCTGAGGTCAAACAACTGTGATCATTTTGCTTTTACCTAGGATTCGTCAGGGTCATTAATCTTTCAGTTTGCCATGGTAAAATATATCCAAGAAGGAGCTTATGAAACAAGAACTGATACCACATGATAACGAGAGGCGAGACTTGGCCATAGCTCACACTGAAAAATTTTAGCACAGTATGGAATTTCTAGAAAATTATTTCCTATGCATAGCTGCTTAAAAATTTCAAGCAACCACTTTAACATAGAACAGAGCTATGTTTTTTTTCTTTCCTACTTAAAATGTTTCATTCTGGTCTGGAACGCTCAGGAAAATATACCTTGAAAAAGTTTTCTTTTTATTAAGGATAAATACACCAAATTATTTCAGATGCTTTATCAGCAATGTTATCTCACATTTCTTTAAAAGTACAGGTATACTTTTACATGAAGACAACAAGATACGTTATGCAAGGCATGAAAAATGCTGTCCCACTATTCCCAGACAAAAAAAAAAAAGGTAGTGTGATACACAGCTACTATTTAGTTCCAGGTATCACAGATGGCAATTGTACAAAAGGGAATGTTAAAATACCAGATAGGAGTAACAGTCAGACGTTTCACTCCCCCAATCTTTGTAGGTTAGTGTGTTAGATCTCATTAATCCTTTAGAGCTGGTTTTCACATCCCAAAATCTTGACACCACCAATAGTGGGACCATGATTGATACTCAGAATTCAAAAACAATTACTTAGAAGGAACTAAGTTATAAATGAACACAAATGCCTTTTTGGAGTTGCTTTCGTACCACTTATGGCCATAAACCTTTGTACCTCTAAGTACATTTTGAAGCCAAAAATTATTCTTATTATTTCATTGGCTTCAGCAGAGGTATGGCCAGAGTGCTCTTTTGAGTTAGTAACAAAATGGTTTTATTTAGTTCGACTCTGGGAGCAAAAGGCCAGTAATCTGACCTCAGAAGAGCCATTTCAGGATCGCACCTCTTTGAAAGCCTCCCTGAATTCTCCTCCTGGGGCCATTCCCAGCTGTTCTGTGATGTGAGCAGAAACCTTCAGAAGCAGCATTTGCATCAATCCAGACATGACCCCATTCTGGCAGAAGAGGGAGAAAAACATTAAAAAAATAAATTAAGCAGTGTGGATTTCTAAGAATGCACTATTCACAGTAATAAAAAAAAAGAAGTATTTTAATGAAGAAGCAGCACTGAAGCTATCTTTGGAGCCAACTGACTAATCAATACAACTTGTATTTCAGGTTTTATCAGTTTACCACATTGTGCAGCCAAAGTATTCTCACTTTCAACAAAAATGCAAGGCAAAATTAAGAAAAGAAGGGAGGGCAGCCAGACTTATTTCAGCCTATATTTACTGTGCCTGCTTGAAGGAAGTGTCTGAATAACTCATCTGGATACAAAAAACCCAAAGGGACTATATTCCATTGAATGCACAGTGAACATCACATCATACAGATACTGAAGTGAATAGCCAGAGGTCTAGTCACAGACACATCCATAACCCTGGAAAACACTAAGTTGAGGACCGGTTAGGTTAACAGATGCAGAAACACAGAGAATCTATCACTGTGCAAAAAATTGCAATGCATGACTTCGGCACATGAGACCTTAGAAGAGACTTCACAGTCCTGAGTATGACTCACTCCCAAAAGCAGAGTGAAGGTCCTCTATTACTTTTTTGAACAGGGACTTAAAAATCAAAACTCTTCTTTTTAAAAAGAAAAAATTTCCCCTATGTATACCTATGCAAAATTTCCCTTCCCTGACCTTTTACAAAAAGAGTGAAAACACATCTCAAACCCATTCAGAGTTGTCCCTTCTGTCCAGCTCTGGCTGTCCTCAACTCAGTCCTAAGACTCACTGGATGAGCATTACCTGTCCCAAAATGTAACCTGCACCTTGGTTACACACCTCCTCCAATGTGGCATCAGTCCATAACACTACCAAAAGGGGCACTACCCCTTCCCTCACCAAAGGTTAATTTCCTGCTATATCACCAGCTTCCTGCAAACTGAAGATGAGGCTTAGCCTGAGTTAATGTAACTGCTAGAAGTTATCAGAGAAAGGTCCTGGTCTCCATTCCTTTTTCAAATGATCCATCCCATGCCAGATCCAATGCTTGTGTGACCTCTCCAAAGGCTGTACGCCATTACTGCAGTTAAATGGACTCAAGAGTACCTGAGAACCGGAACTGGCAAAAGAGAGGAGCTATTTTCAAAGCCTGCTTTATCATACTACAAACTAGTAAGCACGGCAGAAAGGCAGATACTGGGCTCCTGGGAAGAGCTGTGGAAGAAAGAAGGCAGGGAGAAAAGGTGTTTTCAATATCCCAGAGATTAAGTTAAAAGTGTCTGGAGAACACAGGTTTTCAGAAGTTCAGAAAAGATGCCCAGAAAAAGAAAAAAAAGGTAGGATAATGCACAGCCTGAGGTTATCTGCTGGCTGATCTCCCCTTCAGGATTAGTGCACCTGAAGTTGCATTTTTACACCATTACAGAAGATTCATCCTGCTGGCTAAGAGAGGAATGCATCTATGAAGGGTGTCCAAGTCATCTGTGCTCTTAACCTGCATGAAACTCAGTGCCTGAGGTATTTGTTTAACATCAAGTTGATAAAAGGTGACGAACAGCTGTATGTAGTAGCAACCAGCAACAACTGGCCAGCCAGATATTGTTGGGGGATAAAGAGCAAAATGTAAAAAAAAAGATGAGAGCAAAACAGTAAAGGAAGTTGTTACCAATATCAGACTATTCAGTGTCAGATAAAGGAAAGAACATTAAATCCTGAGTGGATGGCAATCATTTTGTAGGTAACATGCAACAGCCATAAACACAAAGCAATGCACAAGTATACAGAAATTCAACAGCAGAGGCAGAGGGATGTAAAGCTATGAGTACACAGGAAAGAGAAAGCAAAACACCAATTTTATCAGCCAAGTATTCAATAGCATTCATAAGGCAAGAAGAGTAAGAGTGATTATCAGGAAAGGAACAATAGGAAAACATGAACAAGCTGCTATACAATCTTCAGCTGACTCCTGTGTTCAAAACCAGATACTTCAACTAGAAAATGTACAAATTAAAAACAAACATATGAGAAGAGATTAAACCTACTCATGATGCTTGCGAAAGGATGACTGATAAAGATACATTGTTGGACGCCATCACTAGCATGGAGACAGTGAAAAGGACAGGAAGAGCAAGGAATACCCAGGCATGGTAGGACTGCAGGTTCCAAGGCCTTTCCCCATACACCTGCTATTGGCAGCTGCCAGAAGGCTTCTGAAGAAGATAAATCTTCCACTGGCCTCAGCACAGGAACGCTTATGGGAACACAGCCTGTGCAGGGGGCCTTGGAGGTACTCTGACTGCAAAACAAGTCACAGATCCAGCACCAAGTGCAGAAACAAACCATCTGTACTTTCATCCACAATTCTTTTAAAACCCCTAGTTCCCATGAAAGAAGCCATCACAGCCTTGACACCTGGAGCCTGGCACTTGCTTTCCTACTGCTGCAAGCACACTGAAGGCTAGACTTTAAAACACAAGTGAAGGTAGCAAGTCGACAGCAGTGTGCTCCTGTCCATATGGATGCTTCCATCATCTACCAATTCATGTTATATCCATTTTATTTAATAGAACAATCCTGTGGGTTACCTAAACATGGAGGTCTGTATTGCACAGTGTAAAATGAGAGCTTTGTTAACTAGCCAGAAGCATGATGAGAACAAACATTACAATATATTCCTCCACACGTAACTTCAAACAAAAAGAGGAAGTTAAGCTAAGATTCTGCTGTCACTAGCTCACTTTCTCTTCTGCCCCAGAAAAGGTTTCTCAACTCCCTCTCTGTGTCAGACTAGAAATCTTAAACCACAGGGAGATGATGCAGCTAAAAAACAAGCCCTGTGCAGACTAACACAGAGCCATGGTATAGACACAGAAGAGATAGCGGAACCAGGAAGCCAGAAGAGAAGACAAAACCTGTCTTACCAGTTTGGTTTAAGCCAAGTGCAACTGTGTGTCTTCAGGTTGTCCACACTTGAGCCAAATACAGTTTGAACTGTGTTGCTTTGCTTAACGGAAAGCAAACAGGTACTTTTCTGCAGACAACTGTAAGGGTTTTGAAATTCAAGGAGGGGCTAAAGGAAGTCTGGTTTTAACCTACAGCAATTGCTTGATAAACTGTGAATGCCAATGACCCACTGTAAATACGTACATTTCATGTTAACATTCTGCTCAGTTTCAACTTCAATTAAGAGCAATGAAATGCAATTTTACTGCTTAATATTTATGGAAGTGATTATAAAAAGACAGTTGGTTTGGATTTTTTTCCTAATTCACTAACTCAGGATAAAAGTTGCAAGCAGTTTTGACTTTTAGTGTAGCTTTTGGGCCTGAATGCACATTTCAATGAGGTGGCAAGTAAAGTGTAACTGAGCAGCTTTCCAACTGTTTTGATTCTTATTAGAGAAAAATCACGTCTTTAGCATGAGACAGTTGGACCGTTCTTCCTGGGTTTCATTATATAACCCATGCTGCTAGTGAATCAAAGGGGAAATGTTGGGGGCTATTTTTGGTTGAGACTACAGACTGAGAAATATGTTAGGAGGCCCAATGTCCAAATTTTATTATTTGCATTATCTCTGGTGACAAAGGAAATTAAGATTGAACTGTAAAAACAGGAAGGATCCTCGTATTGCTCTCTAGCTTTGGAGCCAACACAGTCTGTGTTTCCTACTGTCTGCACACAAGATCTCCTCAAACCTTGTTAGGAAGAGGTAATCGCAAAACTGCCATGAATTTACACCACAGATCAAAAAAAGTCTGCTGTTTCCTTCTCATTGTTCTTTTCCTCTTATCAGAGAAGAATAGCAAAAACTGTTGGATTAGCTTTGCTATTAAAAAAATAAAAGCTTCTGTGCCTGTTTACAAGGTCACATGACCCTCAGCCGTGCTGCTCTGGTTGTTGGGAACATGCAGTTTTTGGCTGCATGCATCAGAATAATCCACCTTACCTAAAATAAGCAGATGGCTACAGCAATTCATGCAATATGCAAGTGTTTTGAAATGTTCTTTCCTTTGATAAGGCATAAATACAGAAAACAGGAAAGAGACACTATTGCCTAACCTGGTGAGTCAGAAAGCCTGCTCTGAAACACTATGTGCACACACACACAGAGCCAGCCCCAGCACTACATGGATGCAGATTATATTCCTGTAGGGGGTGCAGTCCTGGAAATTCCCCAATTACATCAATAAAACAATTCCAATATACAATTACCACACACCCAAAATATCAATCCATGAATTTCTTTATCCAACTGGATGCTGGAAACTCTTTTTACTATTGACCATGTACTGACATTTTTAAGTCAACTTCGTGCAGTTTCACCGTGCCTAGCTTAGAATTACTTAAATACAAGCCAACTGGGTGAAAGGGAAAAAAACCCAGGACAACACTTGTTTTGCACACACACATCCCAAACATGTCAACATCAAGCTGCCAGACTAGTTAAAATTTGAAAAGAATCCCACACTTTTCAGCCTGGATTTTTCAAAAGCCTACTGTCAATTACAAACTACTCAAATAACAAGTTGATAGGAATTAAAGAGCAACACACTAGGATGAAGAAGGAATGCAGCTAAACAGACAATACCAAAATTAAGTGCTCCTTAAAAAGCTGTGGTATGGATGCAGATTGTAGGAATAATCATAATCACACTTAAATAAATACAGCAGATTTAAATATATTAAATACTTAAATATATTAGCAGAGCAATACAATTGCAAAGTTAGACTTGTGTCCTACAAATGAAGCAGCTGTTAAATGAAGAATTGCTGCCAAGGTCAACAACTGCCCAAACAATCCAGTTGTGAAAAGAAAGTCATCGATACTCCATCTGAAAAAAAAAAATACCCAAACCTAACTTTGCCAATGTAATAGTATTCTCACCTAGGTGAACATATTAGGTTCCCAGCTGATAGGAACATTGGTTTTGGTTGCAACTTGACAAATTTCTCTGAACATAAACCGTTAATTCTCGCTGTAGGAATCATACCTGTTTTATAGCTTGTTGAAGTTTTTCCAGATTTATTTCTTTGGCTTCTTTTAGTAATGTCTTTTCATCCATCTTCAACATAGAAACTCTGTACTGGCACAGTTCCACCACAACTACATCAGGCTGCACTTCTTGTATTGTCTGAAAAAAGTAATTTATTTACACTGCCTTAGAAAGGAATAAATAGAAATGCAGCCAATATCAATATTGTAAAGAGAAAAGGGACTTAAAAAGGATGTTCTGACCATCATTTTCAATTAAAAAACCCCAGCAGAATAGTAAATAAGACTTTTCCAAGTATCTAGGTAGTGAGAAAAATTATTAAGGAAGATGACAACAAATTGCCTCAGTTACTGAATGCTGTGGGACAGAAGACAAACATATTGTGCTGGAGAGGGGAGCAGGAAAGAAATATTTGATGTTAAACTTTTCACATTCACAAAATAAATTTGACCATACTCTGTGATTAATTGCAATCTGAGTTAGAAATCACTTTGTAAGAACCACGGCTGATGATTCTGGGACAAGATTCCTCCCCCTCTAGCTGCTGGATAATAAAGCCACTCTAAACTGCAGTCTTGGCAGGAGGCACAGTATGAAACAGTTCCCACTTGCACTAGGGCTTTAGACCTATTTGTATCTTGAGAATGGAATCCAAGTTTGAGACAGTATGTTTTTACAGCCAAGTGTTAGGCAACATTAGCTTCACTAAAGAGACTTCTACTTTCAACACTAGCACTGTATCTGCTTATTTTTTTAAGGAAAAATCTTTGGGATGGGAGAGCAATGTACTGCATCAAGAATTGTTACTATAATATGTCTGCCTCTCATCCCACAGTGCTGTCAGCCTTTCAACAACCAACTAGAAAAAAACCCAGAACCTGAAGTTTACAGCACAGAACCAAGTCAGACACCTGGACTTCATTCTACTTAATGGTAAGTTAACATCATTATAAACATGCTGCTGAAGGGCTCACATTTAGCGTTTACCTTTACTACATCTTTTTTGCTGCTGTCACTGAAGTGGGCTGTTCCAACCACATATACTTTAGACCCATCCTCAGTGTCAAGCTCAGTCACAGTGCTTGGTAAAGCAGGCTTTTTCTGCCTCTTCTTCAACTTCATCTCCAGGAGAATTTTAAATGCATCTGCATCAGCTATAAATGTAACAAGAAATAGAAAAGAAAAGTACACATGATATAAAGTGCAGGTAATTAAAACAGAAAATAAAATGTCGCCACTAAACAGCAGAGCAGAGCTAAAAGGCCATTGATTTACCACTGTAATCTTACATTCAATTCTGAGGCTACATCATTGAGAGTGCCATCACTGGAGAGGCTGCCTCCAAGCATGGGTCTCAGTCCAGGTTTCCTACCCTGTGGACACTGGGACAGGTTGTCCACGCAGTTCAGTAAGGGAAAGAGAGAAGCTGTGTGGCAGGTGAGGTGGACAGAGAAGCAAAGAATACTTAGAAAAGGTATACACTAAATTAGGAAAAAAAAAAAAGAGCATTTTTTAAATTCTAAAGCAAAAGTGTTCTCTTTTGGGGTTTTTATCTATATAAAAGACAGTAACACATGTACACTGGTGTATGTTGGCAATCACATGCACACACTGGCACATATAGGATACCTACAGTTCCAACCTTAGTCTTTTCTGTGATTAACACACCAGAGAGCAGTACACAATTGAAAATTAAACCTCGAGAGGTACTTAGGTCAGGAAGCCAATCATTGTTCCCTAGTTTCAACAACAAACTATTTAAGTTCACAACAGTACAATGTGAGTTAGCCCATCTATGTCAAGCTTGCCATATGGAAAATAGGAGGATCTATCAGTCCTGTCATAGTTGCTTGTTAAATGCCAGATAGCCTCATTAACTGAGATAGAGAAGCTTCAACTCTACATCAGTGGGAAATATAGTTGCTTTGAATGAGTCATCCTTGAGCTGTAGTGCATCTTAGAAAAAAAAGTATCAAGCAGGAAAGCAGAGTTTTGTTTCCAACCAACTCTCTTTCTCTGGCAAGCTGCTGTGCAAGTTAGCAGAGGTCTCAAGTGGTCTCCAGAAGCCTGGAATAGGATCATAATCCCAGGGGAAAAACAAAAAGGTTAGTGAACAGTTTGCAGGCAGGATGTCAAAGATGCAGATAAATTAATCTCCTACCACACAATTATTTCATGAATCTGGTTTAACTGTGTGGTTCTGGCCCCAGATTTGTCCCACAAATACTTATCTCATAAGACTTTATGCAAAAAACCCAAACCAAACCCACACACACACAAAAACAAATAAAAAAACCCCAGCCAACCAAACAAAAAAAACCCCAAACTAAAAAAAAAACAAAAACAAAAACAAAAAAACAAACAACA
>JAWWMO010000043.1:18913689-18924374 GCA_035047845.1 Dendrocincla fuliginosa | reverse complement strand
TACATATGCACTTCATTGTAAACTCATCAATAATCCCAAATTAAGCACATCTTGAAGTGTTGAAAGGATTGAGGCCAACCAAACAAAAAAAACCCCAAACTAAAAAAAAAACAAAAACAAAAACAAAAAAACAAACAACAAAAAACACTACCAAAAAATCCCAAAACAAAAGCAACCTTTCAACATCCTTCTTAGTCAGCCTTTTAGCAGCCTACAACTTCATAGTGTGTTGCAATCAGTAATGTCTGGGCTAAGACAACATTGCTGCCAAAAAAGATGAAGATGCTAAGGAGAAAGTAGGGAAAACATGACTGAAAAAGGAAGAAGAGGTAGGGCTGTTGGGTTTGTAGCACTCTCATTCACGTAATCATAAAAGCAGCCATAGTGGATCAAACAAAACCTACCTAAGCAAATATCTTGCCTCCCACAATGGTCAAAAGTGGATGTCTAAGGGAGAATATAGTAAGTGGGGAAGTGTGCACAATACTGGCCCCACTATTCTCCTAGCCTAAAGACATTTCAGGCTTACATTCCCCCAACTGAAAGCAGTTTTTATGTATTTGGTAAACCTTAAAGGATGTAATTTGTATTTATTTTTCAAGCCTTTCCCTCATACGTATACTCAGAACAAGACTGAATAATGTTTCATGTAAAGAAAAACTGCTGTAATGGTGCAGTACCAGATGTTATAATTTAAGGACATAAACAAGGAAAACATTCTCAGGAGCAACTATGGTTTTTATTAAACAAACTTCCATATCTGGAGAAAAAAGCAACATAAAAAAATTAATCTCCTTCTTTAGGTCTGAATACAGTTCCCATAGCTTTAGTCAAGGCTCTGTTTGCTCCCATGAAACTGAGATCCCTAGGGATTACTTGGCAACTTCAGCATTATAGTAATGCTGCTGTTACTAACTTGCCCTAAGGTGGTTCAGAGCCTATTATTTGCCAGAAAGCACAATCTGAATGTTCCTATTGTTATAAATGAGCACTGTCCATTAATACCACAAAAGTGTATCAATATACATAAAGCAAATACTAAGAGGCCTTTGTTTTCTCCTCCTGAGAAAAAAATGCCTATCATTACTTGATCCTTACCAATAATAGGGAAGGATCAATACACTTCCTGGGCTTTGGAAGACAGTTTTGGTTGGAATACTTCTATTCCCATATCCTGCAGGCTTGGCCTTCACATCAAAACATTATCATGCTAGCATGGCCAAAGGATTCCATTTGGGACGACTAATGAACATCATATCACTAGATGTCAGACTGCTGAAGCAAACACATATTTATACATCCATGGCTTAGAAAGCAATGGCTGAGCTTAGAAAGGTACCTGAGTGTATCTATTAAATCTAAAAATACTTACTTTCAAAAGAAAGTATGGGATCAGCAAACTGACAATTGATATGTCATTACTCTTTCTAAATTTGATTTGCAGAACTGGGCCTTGAAACAAATCATGAACCGGTTAAGTCAGGTATGACCTTATTTGCATCTCCCTTTTTAAGCTAACAGCCATGTCCCTATTAGGAATGGAAAAATTAAGGACATCTTGTTTAATACACTTTCAATGTGATACACCCTCCCCAGTCAAACCAGAAACATACAGATATTCTGCGATATACTTGACGTTTCCTTTGGGCCATCTTCGGGTGCATCAGAGGAGGACATGCGATCTGCAGCAGCCTGTATGGAACAAATTCAAAAAGAGGCTGGGAATTATAATGAAATGTTTTAATACATCTTTCCCTTTGAGAGTTTGCTCAATTTGAACCTATATATAATATTCAAAAAAGTAAATAATTTCAGCACTGTCACAGTTCAAAACATCTGTGGTTTTACAACTATTTTTTCCTAGCTGCGTAAGTATGAGAAAGAACATATTAAAAACTAACTACTTCATGCCTATTTTGAGAGATAGTATTTATACCTGACATAGAGTTTTAAAATAAATTGGATTCTAGATAAAACGAACAAATTTATCTCTAACACTACTATATAATTTTCTGTGTTGGAAACTAAAATGTGCACTGATTATTTTAATACCATTTGACTCAACTACCAGTCAGCATTAGTTTGTCAGGAGTCCGATAAAGTTAATCAGCACACACAAGACTAAACACATCCATTCTAGAAGAGTTGGGCCAAGTATTTGTCAGGACTAAGTATAAGGCAATTACACAGTATGCACACCCAATCTTATAAAGGTTACATGCATGATGACTTAATATAGACCAGAAATCAAAGTCAAAAAGATACAAGGCATCTGCATAGTTTTGCTCTCTAAAGGATCAGAAAATAATTGAAAAATATTCCAAAAGACTGACTCTCACATATAATCACTACAAGTATATGATGGAAGACTTTGGCTAACAAAAGCCCTTCTTGTTTTTAATTAACAGGCAAGTTTTAAAACCACATAGAATTCAAACAATCCCAGTCATTCAGCCAATGTCACCCAAGTCAGCCAGGCAGAATTAGTGCAGAAAAGAGACTTAGAAATAAGGGAAAGTTAAACCATAACCATTATCTTTAGGTACCTGTATTAATTCAAAGTTTAACCAAAATTATTATTCGGAGAATTTGGAATTCCTGAACAGCACTAAGTCAAAGAGTTTGAGACAGAATGAGAATCCATCATCATTCAAGTACTTTCCAAATGAAAGGCAATATTAAGGAGTCAGCGAGCAGGCAGCCAAGCTCTCCTGAAGGATGTCAGCTTTTTAGCTAAAATGTCTGGTTTATTTACTTTGGACTTAACCTGGTAAGATTTAAAGCAAGACTGTACAAAGCACATCCAAGTGTTAAGAGCTTTCAACAACAGTAATTATTTTCTTCTTGCATTCCATTATGCCAAACAGGAATTTTCAGAAAATAAATCCTGGGTCTTACCATGGCCCCACTGAAGGCAAGGAAAAATTTATGATACATTTCATGGAGTAAACTCAAAAAGCACAACAGCTTTACAGTGCAAAGTTTAAAATAGTCACAGAAACACATCAACCTTTCACTACAAAGCAGAAGTCTGTTCACTGACAACTGCAAATGCAATTATACTTCAAATTGAAAGTACATTCACAAATCTAATTTAACACCAGCTCAGCATTTGATCACAACATATGGCTTGACTCTATTGCTTGCACACGTTAACTCTAGTCACAGAAATATTTTTGAAAAATTTATCCATCTGTAACATAAGGAAATAATCCTGCCACTTATGCTGGCTTTATCATCATACCATCACAATATTGCAGTGAGAAAAGCACTAAGCCACCACATTAGGAGACTGTTGTTCTTTTTTTTTAACTAATTAACAGTACAAAACAACTTACATTCTTATATCTCATAAGATAAAAATCTCTTGAGCTTCACCTATTATGTCAGAAAAAGGTTTTGAGATACGTGGATACGAAAAGAGATGAGAAGAACAGAAAGGGTAGAAAAACTGTATCAGTGTAATTTGGCAAGCAACTTCAGCTAGGTACAGTGTGCTTATTTGTATCTAATCAATTTCGGTAATTTACTCACAAAATATTTTTTTCTCCTAAAGGTTTAAAAGGTTTAATCTCATATCTTAGGCAATCTGCTGCAATTCCTTCCTTGCAAGTAGATTAATACAAATGACCCTTTTTAGCTTCTGCAATTGGAGGGAAAAGAAGTCTGAAAGGAACTAAATGTGGCAAAAAAACAGCACTCAGCTCCCCACACCCGTTTTAAAAGAGTCTCACACTGGTATTTTCAACCCTACGAATTTGCAGGACTTTCCCAGGGATGAGTGGAAGAACCTGACTGATTCAGTCTTCCCTACGATTATACTGAGAAACAAACTTTGTTTCCAAAAGCCCTACCTCAGGCTGTTGCTCCTCCTGCATCCCTGCAGCGTAGGCTTGTTTCACCAACCACACAAGAACTGCAAGAAGTAAAAGGAAGGGGAGAGAATTAAAAATTAATGACATAACAAGAATACTTGCTTAAGAACTGTAAGAGAGGGGAAAAAAGCAGATGTGTCTCTACAGTCTCAAATAAAAGGTTGATGTAATAAAAGTGGCAAACTGAAGATGCACAAATGTCACTTCTTCAACTCTCCTGCTGTTAAAGTAACCACACCAAACAACAACAAACCAACAGCAATGCCCCTCACCAGTAGGGCAGGACCAGCCTCTTTCAGTATGGTTCTTGACGTGGCTGTAAATTCAGAGCACAGTCCTGTTCTCACACACACACAGCGTATCTTGATAAACAAGGGTGGATTTTAGGGCAACTTGTAATTTGCTGGTTTTACTGTCTTAAAAATGCATTTTTGCTCCAGATCACTCATAAGTAATTAAAGATACAATACAGCTGTCAAAATTGTTTCTGCAATGGCAAAAATCTTGCTCATTAGTAGCCCTGTCTTGTCCAAAAAACTACATCAAGACAATTCTTAGGGAAATTTTAGGAAACATTTGTATTTCTAGGACTTCACTGCTACACAGAATAGGAGCAGTCACAATCTTAATATTCAATTAGAGCAATACACACTGTTATTTGATCTGTATCATGGGATCACTTATGTATTTACAAATATGCCAGGGTCAGAATATCAGTAACTGTGTTTGTGTGAAAAATTCAGGAAACTGGGTTTTCAAACCCTTACGGTATTGTTTCCATGTCTTAATTTAACAATATGGATGAAAGAAGAAACCTTAAAAGTCCAAAGGTTTTCCTGAAGCTGGCAGAGTACTATTATTTGACTTGGGTGGTCCTCTAAGGGGATTGCACAAGACAATGAATGTGCGTGTAGTGTTCATTCTGCTTATTCTCATTGCTATCCCACTAAAATTCAAGCACTCAAAGAAAGTGCTGCTTCTTTACTACAACATTTTGGGTTACCTCCCTTTCATCTGTTTCACAGTGTTTGTGAACAGTGTTTTATTTCATTAGGCTGGAGAGCAGTCCGGCCAACTTATTCATACAACATATTTGCAGTCCTGCTCTAAGCAGTGGAGGGACAAGTTTGGCTCCTGCTCTACGCTCAGGTGATGCCGGCGGAAAGCTGTGTGACTGGCTATCTGGGTGACAGCATACTTCAGCCCACAAATGTGAAGGCAAGCCCCCTCCTTCCCTAAACGCAACAGTCTCATGCAGTCAGATTAATGCCCTGCACCCTGATTTATCACCTTTACTTTCAAGTGAGCTGTTTTGCTTTCTAGCTTTGCCTAAAGTATTTTTCTTTACAAGACCATTGGCCAAGGCAGTGTGAAGCATGTGAGTGTAATTCCGACTGCTGGCACACCTCCCTGCACGTGTGTGTGGAGGGATTTCAGCCATTCATGCATTCGCACTGTCCACTGCTAGTGGTCAGTGGGCAAAACAGAGATCACAGCTGCAGGCTGGGCAAGACAAAACTGGAGTGGCCAAAAAAATGGAGATCCTGGCTTCTGCATGCTCTCCAGAGCAAAATTCCCCTGCAGTCCAACAGAGCCCCACGCCTGGAGCAGGCAACAGCTACAGATGCAGCTCCTGAACTATGAGGCAAATACCTCATTAAAACAAAATATACACACTGCAAGTCCAAGAGGTTTGGAAAAAAAAACTATTCAAAAAAATCTGAGAAATCTGCACAGGCAATAAAGCACTCCACTATTTTGCATAATAAAATTTTAAACCCAGGACCATGTCTTCCCACCTCCAAGGAGTCAGGTCAAGGAAACTTGGATGTCAGAGTAAGCTGAAATGGCAGGTGAAGCTGAGCTGCACTTCTGCTTCAGTGTTTCCACAATTTATGTGAGGACAGATCAAAAGAAGCACAGCAGAAGAAAAGCCCTGACACAAGACCTGCAACCTGAATGGGACACAGCAACCCATGTGCACCTCACTCCAGACAATCTGGTGGCTTTGTGGGGTTACATGAACCCAGTGCCTGTTTTTTATCCTGTTCTGTCTCGGAACTAGTTTAACTATTTGTTGACTTAGGCAGTAAACCAGACTGGGGAGCAGCTTCAGGTTAAAAAACAAATTCCCCCATTCCCCATGCTACCAAGGCATTTTAAGCTCAGATAACCAAACAGGTGCAGGAACAACTGCAACAGCAAAACTGGAGGGTCAGCGTGAAGCAGAGATGCTGAAACCAAATGCCCTCTGAGAAAACACTTGTTCAACTACAACAACACTCAGGGTATACCAGTATTCTGATGCTCAGCTCTGGGCTTGGTTCTCAATTGGTTTATGTACAAAATACTACAGCATTTTTCTGTCAGTGAATCAGATGGCCCTAAACAAAACCTAAAGTTCTAACTTTGGTTAAGACCTGCTGGTGTTTGAAAAACATGTATCTTATCTACACAGTGCTCTTAAAAATAGTAAACTGCAAGTTTTGGTTAAAAAATTAGGTTTCTATACAGAAGCATCCAGTACTATTTTTTTTCCAACAAGTGACATTTTAGAAAACCTCATCCCATTCTCACTACTAACTAAATTATATGTCTGGTACTGGCTGGAGATGGGGACAGGGAGAGAAGGAGAGAGGTCTTCTTCAAAATTTACTCATGTTAAGTAGCACCACTTTTCAACTGACCCGTACAACCTTTGGAAAAAACAAAGATGTTGGTTCACTGTGGTTTCCAACTCCAGCCTCTGCAGGGAACCCGTGGCACTATACCTTGGTGGCCAGATGAGAGACTGGGCAGACAAAATGACAGGCAAGTCTGCCAGTTTTCTTCTAGGACAAGCTCACGAAGCGAGCCCATGGGAATCTCATGAGGTTTAGCAAGACCAAGTGCAAGGTGTTACACCTGGGTTGGGGCAACCTCTGGTGACAATACAGTCTGAGGGATGAAGAGATTGAGAGAGCCCTGATGAGGAGGACTTGAGGGTGCTGGTAAATGAGAGGCTGGACATGAGCTGGTAATGTGCACTCACAGCTCAGAAAGACAATTGTATCCTGGGCTGCATCAAAAGCAGCAGGGGCCGTAGGTCCAGGGAGGTGATCTTACCCTTCTACACTGCTCTGGTGAGACTCCACCTGGAGTGCTGCATCCAGCTGTGGGGTCCTCAGCACAGCAAGGACCTCGACCTGTTGGAGCAAGTCCAGAGGAGGTCACCAAGTTGATTAGAAGGAAGGAGCACCTTTCCTACAAGGAAAGGCTGAGAATTGGGTTTGTTCATCATGGAAAAGAGAAGGCTTTAGGTTGACCTAATTGCAGCCTTCCAGTACCTGAAGAAGCCTACAAGAAAGACGGAGAGGACTTTTTACAAGATCATGTAGTGACAGGACAAGGAGGAATGGATTCAAACTGAGAGGTTTAGATTATATATTAGGAAAAAATTCTTTTCTGTGAGAGTTGTGAGGCACTGACACAGGTTGCCCAAAGAGGCTCTAGATGCCCCATCCCTGGAAATGTTCAAGGTTAGGCTGGATGCAGCTCTAAGCAACCTGTCCACAGCAGGGAGGTTGGAACTAGATGATCTTTAAGATCCCATCCAGCTCAGGACATTCTGTGATTCTATGATCTTGCTCTTAGGTGCTTGAATCTGCTCAAGTTTCACTGGAGGTGAAATTTTCCATGCAGAAGACCTGTTTCTGCATTCTGGCTTCTCAGCTAGCCCGCATTCTCCTCAGCAGCATTGGCTGAAGTCCATACATTTTGGGAATTAGTCAAACACCTTGGACTGGACTCCAGGCTGACCTAGCTCATCCATGTTGAAAAGATGCCATCCCTGTACATCTACGTATTCACAGGAGACTTCTGTATGCCAGAATACTTGAAATACAATCTTGAAACCTCTAAGAGAAGACTAAACGTACCTTGCTGTTACACAGATAATGAACTGAAGCACAGGAACCTGAAGCACTTCCTCCCACCATGTCCAACAGCAAGAGAAGGTGCTGATTCAGATCGAATCCTGGCAAACACCTGAAAAACTTAAATCCATGCCTTTCCAAGTTTATTAGAGTTTGATTTTTCAACCTGTGTTTTGGTTTTGGGTTTTTTTAAAGTTTAACTTTCTGAAGAAATGACCAAGGTAACATGGCACTTACTTGTCTGTGCTTGCTAACCCATAGGTGAATTTTAAACAGACTTGGCAGGGAGGGAAGAGTCTCACAGTCATTTAGAGGTGCAATGCACAGTACTGATCCTCCAGGAAAGAAAGATCACTGAAGATTACAGGGGGCAATGTGCATGTGAAAGAGAGGTGGTCAGCAGAACCGGCTGGGGAACAGAAGGAAATTCAATCCCAAGTTGTAAAGCCACAGGCAAAAGAAGCTGGTCAGACAATTATTTACTGTGCTTCATAACATGTATACCTCAACATCTCATAACGTCAAGTTCCACTTACTGTGAGACTTGGCATGAACATGTGAAACTAATCAAATCCCCCTCCTCCAGCTACTTCAAAGGCCTGTAAGAGGCCCTCGCAAAATAAATCACACATCGAAAATCTCAGACATGACAGTGCACTTCTTTTAGACAAACTGGGAGATGCAGCTTCTAGGCACTCATAAAGATCAGAGATTAGAAACTATTTCTGTCTTATCTGCCAGGAGACTGTCTTAATTGGGGATTCATTCTTCTGTTGAGTGTCATCAAGAAAATTCCTGGAGCTAGAAGAAACAAGCATCTGATCCAGTTCCTTATGATCTATGAAGACTACACTTTGCCTCTGGAATTTTCTTTAAAGCACTCCTTGATGACTGAATCCCCAATTCCCTCATCTTTTTTTCCTGGCAAGTGGAGTTCTTACGCTTGTTGCATCTTTGCTTGTCCGAGGGGGTCTGCCGTTCACTGAGCCATTAAAAATTGCTCTTTATATACACGTGTGAACAAATTAAGCCCTTCTCCCAACTCTTAAGATACCTAGGCAACCAAACAGGAATTTTTGAGACCACCAAATGAACTGCAAGCCTAGAATTTAGCCATTACTCATCTCTACTGATAAACACCTATTTCCAGTCAAGGTCTTCTTGTCCTGACCACACACACAGGACAGCCCTTCACATCGACATAAGCACTGCCAAAGAGCAGCTGTATTTTTCTCATGCACAATATTCTCTCCCTCTCAAAATAACAAGTTCAGCATCTTCTAGCAATGTTCATCCTGCACAGGCTGAGAAAGCAGAGTGAGAAAGACCTCCCTGCCATGCTTATTTCACATTAGCCCTCCTAATATAAAACAGCTTCAGCAGCACTTCCTCTTTACGTGAAATCTGCTTATGAACTACTGACTCATTTTTCATACTTGGTAGTTTTAGCTAACCAAAGTGTTTCAGTTCTAGCTGCATATTTAGATATCTGAAACTCTCTTAGCTTGCAGTCTCAAGAACACAAGAGGTACACACACTCACAAATCAGGGGTTCTAGCAAAGAAAATAAAAGAACAAATGCCCTTTCCTGTTTCATTTTAATGAAGTAGTTCAGTGAGAAAATTCAAGCACAACACAGGGGATGGACAGCCAATTCGTTAAGGTATCCTACAGTAGGGCTGCACTTCTTCCTTTATTGTGTTGTTTAAATTTGCTTTCTCCAGTCATTGAACTGAATCGATAAAAAAGCTCTCAAAAAAACTCGCATGCTCCTACCTATAAAACAACCTAGTCAGCTATGCTTTAAAAAGGTTTTTATTGAATGTTTTCCCCTTTCTGAGCCATACAGAAATTCAGAAGCAGCATTTGCTTTCCTCAACATGTTGACACTGCAAGAGGGAAATAAAGTTCTCAGTAGTCTTCTAATTGCTGTGTACTTTCTATGTGCTGCATACACACCAGAATAGCTAGTAAAGAAAACAGGAGCCACTAAACCACCACAACTTGTTTCACCTTTTATTGAAAGGGACAGGCAAAAATTTTATGTTTGATTCCCCAACAAACAAACTGAAATGTACCTATTAATGCTTTTGATATTTACAACATTCACTAGCATTGCAGAGGGTACCCACATCTCTTGGTACTCAAAGTTTTAATCCTGTAGCCTTTGAGTTCGGATTATATGTACTTCCCTGTTTTACAAATGAGGAACTGAGTATATGATGCTTAAATGCATCTACAAGCCTGACCTCTAGTAGGTAAACAAGCAGTTAGAAGGCTGCTGGAACTTTCAAAACATTTCAATTTTGCAATATCAATTTTCCTTTGGTTTTACGCATCGGTCTTTCTAGGATTCCCATACACCTTGCAGGATAGCACTTCCTCATAGGAACATGCCAACACCCCTCATCCGTGTTCCTCTACAGCTGCTGTGGAAAAGACGAGAGATAGGCTAAGGACGGAATTTGAGAGCCAGCTGTTGAACAACAAAGTGGGAGCTCTCCAGTGAGAATACAGCACACCTCACACAGGTCAGGCAACTGAGACAAAACTGATCCGTGCAGGACATAAGTCCCAGGCTCACACAAAGGACCGTGTCACAGTCTTGTGTGCCAGCCCTCTAACACTAGTATCCCTGGCCAGAACACAGCTTCCATCAGTTTGGCATGAGACGCAGCAATAAAAATTTACTACCATCTACATGCACTAAGTGTGCTGAGCTTCATCCTCTAAACCTGCAGTTTCACCAGCAATGGATATTTGGTTTAGCTTGGTATATAACAGTATAGCCTGTGTACTTCAGATTCATATTATGCACTTGTGGTGGTTTAGTTTTTTTGGTTTTGGTTTAGGCCTTCCTTGGTAGCAAGGTTGTAACTAAGGAAGTATTCCACAC
>JAWWMO010000043.1:18893471-18903515 GCA_035047845.1 Dendrocincla fuliginosa | reverse complement strand
TGCTGCCCGGGGGTGTCAGTGACGATGCTGCCCGGGGTGTCAGTGACGATGCTGCCCGGGCTGTCAGTGACGGTGCTGCCCGGGCTGTCAGTGACGGTGCTGCCCGGGCTGTCAGTGACGGTGCTGCCCGGGGTGTCAGTGACGGTGCTGCCCGGGCTGTCAGTGACGGTGCTGCCCGGGCTGTCAGTGACGGTGCTGCCCGGGCCGGGCGGTGCCCGTGCCGCTGCCGCGGGGAAGCGGCGCCCTCTCTCGGCCGCCCGCCGCCAGCGCTTTTATCTTCTCTGGCAGAGCCCGTCCGCCCATCTCAGGCTGCGAGGCAGAAGAAGAAAGCACAGGCAAAACGAGTAGCAGCTCCGCTGAATTTATTTGACCATCCTTCCTTGGGGAGAGGCAGGTTTCTGCCATTTCGGTCTCACTCGCTGCATGTCATCGCTCAGAAAAGCACCTGAGGGGCAGCTCCGGCGTGCTTCACTCCCCCTAGTTGTTAAGTGTGGAGTATACTGACGTTGCTCCGAAATAGCATCATGAACTGCACACAGCATGCTGAGAGGGAAGTTAAGTGCGGTTCCATGCGGCCAGGAGGGATACAGAGGGATATGGAGGGATACTGAAGGATACGGCCGTTCTGCCCTTGGGGCAGCGCAAAGAAGGCAGCCTGCCATGGCAAGGGTGCCAGCCAGACCCAGTGCCCTCCGCCGCACCAGTGTATCTGCTCCTGGGGCTGGGAAGGTCTCGGGGTTGATTCTTCAACACTGCCTCGACCGCTGGCTGCTGTATGTGGCTGGAATCCGCTCCAACAAAACTGATTTGGTAAATCAGAAGAACCAAACCACACACTGGACCAGCTCAACTGCCTCTGGACTTTACAATTTATCCTTAAAATTACATGAGGCCTGAGGCCAGTCCATCATGAGTGGTTGCTGTGAAGCAAAACTCGGTGGGAAGCTGATGATGATGAGCAAGGCTTTAGTAGCCCGGGGCCAGCTGGAGACAGCAGCATTAGCACAGGTGGGTGTGTAGCCCACAGTGTGCATGTGGAAGAGGATGGTGCTGATGGCAGAGGTGGAAGAAGGGCTACAGCTCCTTCATTTTTCCTCTGCATCATTCTCTTTCTCTGCTCTCCCCCTTTCCACTGAATTTGTAGCTGACCTGCAGAGCACAGTGCAATGTAAAGGCACTCCGAATAGTTGTGGGTAAGACACCTTGGGTAGCAGAAGGTACATTGGCACAGAGCTGGTTGTGGGATTGTTTGTGTGGGAGGCATGCGAAGCGAGCAATGTGGCATTGCTGTGACAGCAAAATGGATGTGAGACGTGGGCTTTCGTTGTTCAGGAGGCAAATCAGAGCTTGTGCTTCTCTACAGGAAAGGCTGGGAAAGAAGGCAGACCAGAGATGTGCCTCTGTGAGGGAGTCTAGGATTGCACAAGTTAATCTTCCTGTTCACCAAAGGAAACACCAGTCTCACAACAGAGCCTAACCCCCGTAAGGTTTGGAAGACAAGGACTGACAACAGAGCTATTACATATGGTCGTGTTCCTACACATGGACAATTAAATAACACAATGCTGTCTTCAACTAATAACAGACTGGATTAGAGCTAGAGAGCAGAAAATCTGGGCTAATGCCAGTTTGCAATCCTTAATGCGCATTTGTCTGCCTCAGAATTGAAAGCTGTATGGCATTATGGGAGACTTTGTGTGTAATCCCCGAAAATAAATCAACAAATGAGTTGAAGATAAAGACCAGATAATGAAGTACTGAAAATCACTGCTGATGTCAATGTGAGATGTGGACACAAGGAATAAAATGATAGGTCCAAATCCTTGGTTTAAAGTTGTACTGAAAACACTGGTTTAGCAATGGGACTGCTTCTGTTAAATTCCTCCCTTCTCACAAGCCTTGGGGCATACATAAAACTAACAGCTTGTCCTACAATGTCCTACAACAAATTGAGCTGGGGATTGAAAGAGCTGGTTGCTTTCTGCTCTCCACTGTTTCCCCAGGGGATCATTCAATGCAAAGAACAGTAAGTTAATTTGAGCAGGTGGTACAAACGTTTTCCCACATGCTATGTCCATATGGGGAATCAGTGAAAGTGCTGAAAGAACTGTTCTTCAGTTCCCCTATTTGCATGAGCTGTAAGACTCCTTATGTGTACAAGCGTTCATTTAAGGACAAGGCTTGCACAACTGAGGTCCCTGGCCAAGTTCTCTCACACTTCAGTGGCTACAGGACCTGGCTCCAAGAACTTGCTGTGAGTCAGCTAAGGCTAGAGAGCCTCAATACTGTTAGTATTGTATTCCTTGAATTATGTAATTTTATTTTAAAAAATCAAGCTTGTAACACGATTACAATCTCTTTCTTACTAATATTTAGAAACACTCTGATTCACATATCCCAGCTGCTTTTGCCTTCATAGATTGGATGGAAAATGCTTAACTCCTGAAAGATCCCTTCATAATGCCTTTCTCCTGAAAAAAAAAAAAAAGTTGCTAATAAAATCAATAGGCCACCTTAATGTTACCTTGTGTTTGTGTACATGTTTCAGTAGTAGGGAATAGCACAATGCAGAATCAGAACCTAAAATCCAAAGTTATACCTATTGCATGTCAGAATACTCAATTACCTCCCATTGATTTGAGTCAAAATGTCAATTCCCGTGCGTCCTCTGATAGCCCTTGAAATGGTGATGTGCAAGCTCTGAGAAGTAAAATATGTTCACGTTTTCTGCAGAAAATCCTGGGGCATACGCATAAGGATAAGAATGAAGAGAAGGAAGAATTTGTTCTCAAGACAAATAAATGCTGCTTATTTGCTTTTTTGAGCTTAAGCTGAAGGCGTGGAACATACTTATGATCTGGACACAACAATTGCATCTAAAGCCAAATATTTTCTGAGAAGGTAGAGAATTTACTGGTTAAACACAGAAAACAAGTTTGAAAAGGACTGTGTTAAGGGGAAAAAAAGGAGGTGAAAATTACCACACAAGCATAAGGAACAGCTTCCATTCACCTGCCCTGAGGCTTGTGGTCCTGGTAGAGCGGTTTAAAGAGTTACCACCCTTTAGTCAGAGTTCAGTGCCCCTAAAGAACTTGTGAGGGTTCATGTAAATCCATCTTACCTATCATGACATGGCCTAGAAGCACTAGGAAGTAACAGCAATAACTTCTTAAACCACTTGCTTAAGGTCTACATGTGCCCTGCAACAAAATTCCTACATCTGAACACTTGAATAGTCCCCAGGCAGATTATTAAATTGGCTGCTTATTTTTTGGGAAAAGAAATGAAAAATACAACAATATAGAAGAGTATGAAACCTATGAATTTAGCACCATACAGAAAGAAAAAAACAAAACAAAACAGGGCTCACAGATGGCACACGAGAGTTAACAACCAGGGCTTCCAAGTGTTCTAATAAACATATTGACCTTGAGCTCCTTTTCTTGTGTAGTTAACCTTGCTATCAGCAGGAGACTGTGAAATAATACTGCTTAACTGTATAAGAAATAGATGAGACACACCAAGATAGAGGACTTTGCAAGCCCACAGATGGTAAATATCACTGCTAAGAGCTTCTCTTGACATGACTGATGTCCTGGTGACATATCTCAGAGCTGCCAATACAAAGCAGAGCTATTTATGAAACAAAATGTTTGCCAACAATTGTAAATGTGACTTAACCCAATTTAAATTGGGAACTTATTTTCACACCTGGGGAGATTCCATATCAAAAGTGAAGTTCTTCACAAGCTAACTTACCTTGAGGATGGTGATAATGACCAGAATTGTCCAGAGTTGTGATTTGCTAGCTAAATCTGTCTTTTTCCTAAATACTTTAAATAGCTGAGCAAGAAGACAAAGGGCATGTGTTCCCCGATCGCCTTCTTCTGTTAATGTGTTTGGTACAAAGCAGATGGAGAACAGGGAAAGGGGGTGAATTAGAGATGTGGCAGATAACAATAGCATCTAGGTATTTTGAAGGATGGTGGGAGGTAAAATAAAGCTCCCATGACAGTTTGGTCTTGTTTCCTGTGTTTACTCTGGTTTTCCATTAGCCCAACACTCCTGTACTCAAATTTGGGCTTGCTTTTAATGAGTAACCTTTCCATGCCATGAAAAATTGAGTCTTATAAGCCTAGGGGTGCATTCTGCTTTTTCTACTCTCTTAGGAAGAATTAAGTTATTGTTGTATAGCAGAAATCCTCCTTTAGCTCAAAGATAAAGAGGCTTCTTTTGAATCTGTAAGATTCTGTAAGGATGGTTTGCTGTATTTTTTATTTTAGGGAGGAATTAGACACTCCTGAGTTGACTACAACAGTCCTTCCTCCTCCTCAAGAGTAAAGGAAGAATTGTGTACAGTTAAGAATCACTGCAAATTTTCAGTTCGTTACTTACATAAAATAAGAACTCTCTTTTTCTCCAGTGTTGGATATTATAATTTTCTTGTCCCTGACCAATTGCAGAAAACTGCACCCCCGCCCAACTTTCTTGTCCTTTGCCAGTTTTCAAGTCTGTAGTCCATAGTCTGGAAGTACTATAAGAGGTGGTTAAAATACTATTTTTAAAGGAGAAAAATAGTGTTGTTTACCTAACCTTTTCCAAAACAGTTTTTGAGGAACCGTTGTTGCTGAAAATTAAAAAAATTTCTATTTCAGACTCAGATAAATAGTTGTCCTGGAAAATTTCAGCTTAGGTGATTATTAACCATAGAATCATTAAGTAACTTGAGTTGGAAAGGACCCATAAGGATCATCAAGTCAAGCTCCCTGCTCCTCATAGGACTGCCTAAAAGCAACCTATATGGCTAGGAGAATCATTCAGATGCTTCTTGAACTCTGACAAGCGTGGTGCTGTGACCACTTCCCTGAGATGGCTGTTCCAGTGACCAGCCAACCTCCCAGTAAAGAACCTTTTCCTAGTGTCCAATCCAAAGTTCCCTTGATGCAGCTTCATTCCATTTCCTTATGTCCTATTGCTGGTTCCCAGAGAGGGGAGATCAGCACCTCCCAAAGCACTGCCTCCTTTGAGGAAGGTGTCAACTGTGATGAGGTCACACCTCAGCCTTCTCTTCTCCAAGCTGAAGAAGCCAAGTGACCTCAGATACTCATCTTAAGTCTGACCCTTGCAGCCTTTCATCATCTTGGTCACTCTCCACTGGACACACTAATGGTTTGATGCATGTCCTATATTGAGGCATCCAAAACTGGACATGGTAATCAAGGTGAGACCACACCAGTGCAGAGTAGAGTGGGATCATCACCTCCCTCAGCTATCCACCCTGATCCACCCCAGGACACACTGCTGGCCTTCCTGGCTGCCAGGACACACTGCTGACTCATCCTTCAAATTGTCCCCCAGATCTCTTTCTAAGGGACTGCTCTCTAGCCTTTTGTCCTGTGGTGTTGTGTATAACTGGGATTACCCCATCCCACGTGGAGAATCCTGCACTTGCTCTTTTAAATGTCACATGGATAGTCACTGTCAAGCTATCTAGTCTATCTTTATCTCTCTGTAAGGCCTCTCTACCCTCAAGGGACTCCACAGCTCCTCCTAGTTTAGTGTCATCATCACACTTAATGCAGGTTCTATTCTTACATCTAGATAATTTATAAAAACATTTAAGGGAACTGGCCCTAAAACTGAGCCCTGGGGCACCCCAGTGGTGATTGGCTGCCAGCCTCATGTAATCCCATTTACTTTAACTCTTTAAGCCTGACCTATCAGTCAATTGTTCACTCAATGTATTATGGACTCATCTAGTTATGTGCTGGGCATTTTGTCCAGAAGGATACCATAAGATACAGTGTAGAAACCCGTGCCAAAATAAAAAAAAAGAAAAAAAAATGCCATATGTACTTCCTTCCCTTGTTCAGCTAGATGGGTGATCTTGTCATAAAG
This sequence comes from Dendrocincla fuliginosa, assembly GCA_035047845.1. Classification (NCBI taxonomy): domain Eukaryota; kingdom Metazoa; phylum Chordata; class Aves; order Passeriformes; family Dendrocolaptidae; genus Dendrocincla; species Dendrocincla fuliginosa. Next base: position 18,897,617 of record JAWWMO010000043.1, on the reverse strand, counting down.
GGAAATTTAGTTAAGCAGGACTTCTCCCTCATGAACCTATAAGCACTAGTAACTTTAAAAGTGCATGAAAATTATCTCACAAAAAAAAAAAAGAAAAAAAAAAAGAAAGTTTTCAGCAGTCTTTCATATAAGAAACTCCAGGAAAATTGTCTGTAGTTCTCATAATCTCTGTCATGCTGATTAGTGTTTTATTGCATACAGACAAGCTATAGAATTAATAGTGCAACAGACATTTTTCAAAGAAAATGATAGTAAGGATGTTTAAGATTTTACCATCACAGGAGAGCTAAACAAGATTCTTCATATCTGAGTATCAGAGAAGACAGGCAGGCTGACAAATGATTGCCCTGATTAAAGCAACAATGCCAGTGTGGTGTGTTGTTTGCACATGGACTGTTTCCTCTGAATAAGCTTTTCCTGACCTTTACAGCAGGTAAGATCAATGCTTGCTTGAGGACAGAACACTTCATGTGAGCAATTCAAGGGAGCTTGAAAAAAAAAAGTCCATGGATCCAGACCCCAAGGCTTGGAAAATCCTCTGGTGCTCTACAGTTGTTGCATTACAGGAGTGCCCTAACCATTCACCTCAGCAAGGACACAGGTTTCAGTGGCCCCAGGAAAACAGTCTGTGCCCCATGACACTCTTTAAACAGCCTCACAGGGTGTGTGTGGTCACCTTGCCCGCTGTGATGGCAATATCTGCCAAAACACAGAAACACAGCAGAGACAAAGAAGATACATGTGCAGGTGGGAATCAGCTGGTGCATGTGGAATACCTACCTTTTCACTGGACCTCAGTTTTCTGCTAGATGTTTCAGCTGTGGCGATTATCCATGGGATTTCCCTGTTCCTCATTTAGGAACTCAGAAAGCATGAAGCTTGCTTGTAACCAAGTATTCCTTTTCCCCACTAATCTTGTAGTAAGCACCAGTAGGAAGCAAGGGACTACTGGTAGATATTTTTTGATATAAACATATTCCAGGCAACAGATTCATCACCTCTGTACATCAGGCTGTGTACACGGCAATTTTAATATAATCAGCAATGACAGATGTTCATTTTATGAAACTACACTGAGGATATTACTTAAGATTCTACTGTCCATTGATTACATATCAAACTAAAATTACATGGTGTATTGTGGTTTATCGTATGTATCCAGAGAGGAGTAATCTCCCTTACACCACTAACCTTCATCAGCATTTGTGAACTGAAAGCCTCCACTGTTGTGATAAAACTTGGCAGAGAAGTGGTTGTGCTTTGCAACATAACTCCCTAATTTACCCTAATTTATTCTGTTTTGGATTGGCTACTCCACAATTAGTATCATGGCATTTGTTTAAGACAAGATAGGAAAAGAAAAGGGGGCTTAAAGAAGCAAGGTCTTTAGCTTTCAAACCCAGGAAATGTGATACAAAATTATACCAACCACATGAAAAGTAGAAGATATTTTTGCTACAGGAAATCTTGGAAATCTCCTTCATATATAGAAATCTGTATTGATAAGTGTAGGTAAGTATCATATGAATGATGACTTGCCAAGTACACTTAACTGCTGTCAATATGCACATTATGCAGATCCCATGAAATGCTCGATACCCTCAGCTCCTAATACAGCAAGTGGAAACCAAATATTAGTAGAAATATATTCAAATCTTTTTAAGATCAAGTGTAAAATTTAGCAAGGTTTAATCTTGACCTGTCTTCCCATTTCTCCCTGCAATAAAAAGTTTAAAAATCTACTTCTTTTTTGATTCATTTGGCTTGGTATTTTGATACTTTGCCAGCAACCTAGCCTTCATGCTACTTGTATATACTAGTGTTGAAACATATCTGATGTCCAGCACAATATAATTTTCTCTGAGGTAACTGGAAAATGCACTTAATTTTTCTTGAGAGACTTGCTCAAGGCATGGATCATATTTTTCTGTAGTTATGGTGAAGGTACAGCTAAAATTAAATTTTGTGGGGTTTTTTTTAAGGTTAAAAAACTCATTAGAAGTAAATCATTAATCCAAAGGAGATCTGATCATTGCTATTAATAGAAAAGTAGCTATATATAACAGAGATTGTATACCTGAGTTCCTAAAATAAACTTGTTGTGGAAAAAAAATTGCACTCCTGCTAGTACTGCTGGTGAAGTACATTCCAAGGATCAGCAGGTTGAGTTCTTCCTTAGGATCATACTTACTGCAGGTAAAGACATCTCCTGCTCAGCTGTGCAAGCTGGTGGGAATCCTGCCTGAATGCCTCTCTGCTCTGCCCAGATGCATCCCTCAGTCTCGCTGGTAGAGCAGAAGCAGTTTATCCAACATTTTGTCTTGGATCGATGTTTTGTGATGGGGCCAAGAGTACATGGTGTTTCATAACCTATTAATTTTCCCTGATGGGACCTGCAGCTCAAAGTGAATACATTGTGAAACAGTGGCACATTCCATTCCCACATTAATGGGAAGATTAAGGGGAAATTCTCTTTTCCTCCAAGTCCATCTTTTCCCATCCAACCTGAACTGCACCACATCCATGCTGCACAGCACTGGGAAAGTGTAAAACTATGACAATTCAATTTAAAATAAAAATAACATTCAGTTTTACACAAAAAAATTTCAGTTGGATTTTGATAAATTTCCTTATACTGAATAACTCCTTTTCCTAGTAACAGTTCTATTGAACTCAACAAAATTGAATTAAAGGTGTAAGAGATCACTCAAGGTGACAAAGCATCACAAAATCAGACTTTCCCATAGGAAATATTTTTTGTTTTGTATTTACAAGGATACCACCCAGTAGGCATCTTCTCTGTGGGAGGAGTTCTTAATCATATCACCAGACAGGAAAATAACAACAATAAATAGTTACAATATCAAAGGTACACTGGTACAGCACCAGCAGTACACTATGGTGGCATCATGGGACTTCTAGTTTTCCTCAAGATAAAGAAATGCAGGTACTTTAGCAGCTGTAGCACCTCTCTGTGAGGCATGACATGAAAATCTCATTTAGGTGTCTACGGAAAGCACACTTTGGAACACTAAACCAGTGCTTTTTAAGATACTCTTGCTACCCATATTTTTGTGGTAAAGCTCCTAACTACCTGAGCTTGCTCTGTGCCAGTGTTGCCACTTGTTCTAGCCAGAGATAAATAGTCATGAACTGGGGGCTACAGAAGGACTCAATTTCCTTGAGAAGCTGTGAAAAGTCCCTGCACTGTTTTTCCTTCTGTTACAGGGTGATTGGACATAGCCGCTTCAGAATTTCAAGTGTAAACTCTGGTAAAAAAACCCTCATAAAGTGGAGATGAAAAACTGCATTAAAGTCATCATGCCTCTGCCAGGGAAGAGATGTAACACTTAAGACATGACCAAACCGAAACAGTACAGAAAGAGAAAAATTCATGCTTCAAGCAGACTGCTTTTTCTTGCCAAATAGTATTGCAAAGCTCTGCCCAATTAGGTATCTCCTATCACCCACGTCCTTCAGATGCATGGCTTGGCAGGAGGCTTCTTCCTGTCACTAAGCACCAGTTTTCTCTAAGATATATTGGTTTGTATTTTCCAAGGTCAATCTCGCTGCCCATGTTTGTAAACTCTCTTTGATAATCAGTATTGCTGCTCTCACCAGTTAGTTTGGCATGTCTGACTCCTTGCTTCTTACAGTCTTTCCATGACACTGTGTTTTCCAAAATGATAAGTAATAGAATATCACTTCTCTTTCATCAAACTGTCAGTCCACATCTCACATGTAGTATCATGAACATTTATTCACTTGCATGATTTCATGAGATTCTCTAACAGTTTTCTTACTAAGATGTAAATATGTCTTTTTGATTCTGCCAATGTCTGAAAAATCAAGCTATTCCAGTAAGATTATTTTTCAGACACTGAAACTGTTTCATTTTTCATGGCTTCATGTACAACCAAGGAGCCCAATCCTACCTTCTTTACTTATCCAAACAGTTCCAGGGGCACAGATTATGAGAATGGGCAAAATTTGGCCCTGTATGCTTATTTTAAGCATAAAATTAAAGTTAAAAAAAGGCACAAATGTTAATATCATCTGGCATCTTTCAACACTGAATGCTTAACATGATTTTTGAAGGCAGTTCAGCACTTAATTGCTAGTGAACCCAATAGTTGTTATGTGCCA
>JAWWMO010000043.1:18843796-18893114 GCA_035047845.1 Dendrocincla fuliginosa | reverse complement strand
ACACTGAATGCTTAACATGATTTTTGAAGGCAGTTCAGCACTTAATTGCTAGTGAACCCAATAGTTGTTATGTGCCAAATATGCCCCAAACCTCGGGAAAGAGCCCTAAGGAACATCTGTACGCGCTCCTCCTTTGCGGGTACCGCTGTTTGCTGGATATGCACTAACGTGGGGCGACTGCTTGTCTAAAAGAGGTCGGGAAAAGGGAAGTGGATCCCGGGGACCCCGGCCCGGCTCGGGGAGACGAGAGTGGACGCCGGCCCGGCAGGCTGCCCGCTGGGGCCGGCTCGTCGCGCTCCGCCGAGCCCCGCAGGGCGGACAAGCACCACCGCCCCGGCCGCGCCCCGCGCCGCGCCCTCAAAAAGGGGACGGGGCGGAGGAGCGGCGAGACTCGCAGCGGCTGCCCCGGGGGAGCTGCTCCAGGCCCCCCCGACGGCTGCCCGGGGAACTGGCGGGACGCGCCCGCACCTCGAACACCGCCGAGGCTCCCGCTGCTCCTCACCGCCCGGCACCGCCAGCACCGAAAGCACTTGGAGCACCGGCAGCACCGACAGCACCGACAGCGCCGAAAGCACTTGCAGCACTGACGGCACCGACAGCCGCGGGCCCCCTCACCGTGACGGCCGCCGCGCCGGCACCAGGGCCCGAGGGCACCATGACCCTGCTCAAGCTGTCCCTCATGGCCTTCAGCTTCGTCTTCTGGGCAGCGGGGCTGACCATGCTCATCATCGGCCTCTGGGCCAAGGTGTCTCTGGGCAGCTACCTGGCGCTGTCGGCCAGCGGCTATCCCAGCGCCCCCACCATCCTCTTGGCCACGGGCGTCGCTGCCATCATCTGGGGCTTCCTGGGATGCTTCGGCGCCGCCACGGAGCACCGCGGGCTCCTGCGCGCCTACAGCGCGCTCCTGGCGGCCGTGCTGCTGGCCGGGCTGTCGGCGGCGCTGTCGGCGCTGCGGTACCGCCAGACCCTGGCGCGGGGGTTCCGGGAGGGGCTGCGCCAGGCGCTGCGGGCGTACGGAGAGGACGATGGGGTGGCGGAGGCGCTGGACGCGCTGCAGCGCGCCCTGTCGTGCTGCGGGGTGCAGAGCTACCGCGACTGGCTGGCCTCGCCGTGGGGGCTGGAGCAGAACGGCTCGGTGCCGCTCAGCTGCTGCCGCGCCCGCCGGCGCTGCCCGCGCAGCCCGCCCGACGCCCGCAGCCTGCACCGCGACGGGTGCCTCGCCAAGGTGTCGGCCTTCGTCGACAGCAACATGGCTTACGTTGCCACCGCTGCCCTGGGGCTGTCACTGCTGCAGCTCATCGGCATTGTGCTGGCCTGCCTGCTGGCTGCCCGCGTCCCTGCCCACCTGCTGGGCACCACCACCCCTCGCTGAGATGACCCCACTCCTGCCCCTTGTCCTCTCCAGCTCCTTGCTTTCCCCCAGGCCTCAGTGCACCCCACTGAGAAAGTCTTCTCTTCATATTCACCACTTCCACTTGAGCATCCTCCTCCGGGCTCCATTCCTTCTCTGGAACACCTGTCACACCTGTCTCAGGTGTGTCAATGCTACAGGCATCTCCACAGCGCCTCAGAATGGAAGGTGCTGGGAAGGTGCCTCTCGGCCTGACCATGTCCCACTGCCCCCGGGGCAGCAGGGACATCTGGGGCAAGGCTGACCAGTTTTTCGGGTGATGCAAATAGCCAAGACACTGAAATGTGGGCCGGGAAAGAGGAGAGGATTTGGGAGAGCAGAAGGGGTGTCTCTCAACATTACACCATGATGTTACTGGAAAATGATGTTTCTGGAAAATGATGTTACTGGAAAACTGCTGGAGTGCACGAGGAGCAGGACTGATCCGGGGCCACTCAGGTAGGCATGCCAGAAGCTGCTGTTGGGAGCTGCTTGAGGGGCTGTCCAGCATCGCGCACCCCATTGCCACCAAGATTTCCTACCTTTGCTGTGAGTGGATTCAACCTGTCCAGCTGCATCGGGTGCTTTTCCTGCTGTGGCGTTTCCGATGCTGATGTCTATCTAAAGGTGGAGCTGCAGCTCCGAGTGTTGCTGCTGCCTTCAGAATGTGCCTGTCCTCTTAGCCAGTGCGTCACTGGTTATATTTTTGCAGAGCTGAAAAGACCTTAAATGCAGATCCCTGTCATACAAAAAGATGGCAAAAACTGTAGGATCAGATCTGATGAGTGGTGACAAGAAAAGGGAAGGGCTTGTTGCCCTTCAGGAGTTTCTTTTGGACTTTTGCAGTGAACTTCAGGGTGAGAGGAAAAGACTGTTTTATAGAAGGGTTTATAAAAAACCCCTACCTTCAGACTCCGATGTTTTTCCTTTCTCAAAAGATCTTTCTCTGATGTGCATCCCCCACCTACATTTTTGAAGTCAGATCTGTACAGACTGAAAGCAAATGAAGTATGCACAAGATTTGCTGTGTAGCCCTGGATATGTCTGGGTCAGAGAGCAGTATAAAGCTGCAGAATTTTTTTTTCCACAGCAGTTCTGAGTTTGCATTTGGAGTTTGAGGAAAAGCAAGCCCTGTACTTGAGAGGGTCCTGAACTTTCAGAGCTTCACTCCTCCTTCTTCCCATGTCGTTAAAACCTGTGAACTCGACTTTTACATATTTCTCTAACTCGCAGCACAAAGACATGCCTCTCTTACCCAGCACACTGGGGAGGAAGAATTTCAGGAAAGAACCAAGAACTGCAAAGGACCTCCAGGATGTCGCATCTTTTAGGAATGTGATTAGCAAAGCTGTGGAGAATGATCAAGTGTCAACAAATATGAGGACGACAGGAAATCTTGAGTGAAGAAGGTGACTGATAGTTTAATGGGAGGAGTGGCATAACCTTGGGGGAAAGGGAATTAACAGTGTCCCTTTTTTTCAGATATTAGGCAGCTATTTAGCTATGATATTCATGTTCCAGGTGAAGAGTGCAGTGTGAACAGCCTTCTCCATCGTTTGGGTAATCACCTGCATAGGTGAACACTGAAAATGTGTTGGAAATCTCCCTTTATAGAGAAGACAAAGGCTCATTTCAGGGCTGAAGTTTATTGTTTATTATTTTGCATAACATATTTTTAAATTTTTGTTTGTAAATGTCCCTGTGGTGTTTTTTTGTTTGGTTGGGTTTTTTTGTTGGTTTGGGGTTTTTGTTTGTGTTTTTGGTTTTTTTAGTTACATACTAGTGGAACTCATGTTATTTTCTGGAAGTCAACATCATGTTGTACAGTTTTAACAATGGACAAAGAACATAGTTTGTGTGGGAAATGGTACCTGAGAAATAAAGTTTAGCAAATGCTAAGAGCAAAATAGGTCACTGTTTCGACTCCAGTAAAGTATTTGCATTTCTGTATATCTCCACTGGTATAACTGAGTGCAAGTGAAATGAAGTCTGCATTGAAATGTAAAGACAGAAGCATGTTGTGTTTTTGGGGATTGTTTTTTTTCAGAAGATCCATTATAGAAGCAATAAAATAGGTGTTGTGGAGAGTGTGGGATAGGGACATGGAGTTGCACTGGGTTTATTAAAAAGGTCGTCTTTCTTGGAGGCAATAGGCTCTGGAAATTTATAAGAATATGATATTACTCTGGTTTTTTACTCTGCTGATTACTAAAATTATTTCTGATTTTGACTCATTGCTATATATGACACGTAGCATTCAGTCGGAATGAAGTACACTGTTAAAACACATTCAAGCAAAACCCTTGTGTAAGTTGCTAAGAATATCAAAATAGGAATAAGACTTAAGTTTCAAGCATACAAGTGTATGTTTGTATGATGTTCCAGTCTGAATCTGAGGGCATCAACTTAATGTAATGAATAATAAAAAATGTAAACCATCACTCTGCACCCTTGGCATCACTGAAATAGGATAAACCTTGGCAGTGACCACGTAGATTTTATGGATTGGCTGTGAATGTTCGTTGAATGTTTATTGCCAGTTCCTAGAATTAACAACATTAACTTTTGTAGATGTATGAAAGGTCATTTTTCTCTAATTAATTCCCAGAATAAGAGATTCCAAATAGCTCTTTCAGTTATCTTGAATTCTTTGTGCTCAGTGCCCAAATCTTACTTTAATTTTTAAGAATTACCTAGTTTCAATGTTATTTTGTTCTGGATCGTTAGAATGGCTGTGACTGGAAAGTGCTACACTGGACAGCATTATCTTCCTTGCTGGAATATGTGTTTGTTTTCTGTCATACTCTTCAAATTTAAAGTCACGCATCAAAATGGCATACCTTAATAAAAGATCCTATCTTTTAAAGAAAACTAATATCAGTTTTAATATTGCTTGTTCAAATTAAGTATAGGAGCCAGCTGTGTTGTAGTTGTAGAAACAATAGCTGTGTTGTTTGGACAAAGTGAGATTTAGGATTAATAGGGTGGTAAGATTAGACCCTTGTTATGAAACAAGAACTATTTTATAACATCGATCTAGAATGCCAAGAATATAAATCTTTCAGACTTCAAAAGTGTTTGATATTTTGTCCAACATGAATTATTTTCTGTAGCTGAACTTTTTGTTACAGATAATCAGAACTGAAAATGGCCTTCATAACAGATTGTAAATTTTTAAATAAGAGATGGCTTTCTCTCAGTTAGAAAACTTGAACAATAGCAGTAGGATTGGGTAGTCTAGAGAACAAAAAAGATTACTACTAGGATTTATGTTTATTTATATATTTATCTTATATAACATTATCTTCTTTCTTCTGGAGAAAATACAATCATGTACTATCAGTAAGCAGCTGTTATTGTATAAAACCACTGACAAGAATAACACTCATCTAAGATTTCTACCAATAAATCAGAGTAAAGGTGCCCTTTTTCTTAAATCCAGCAAACTACAGGAGATTTTGATAAATCAGATAGCATGGGAACTGAGAAGGAAATGCGGTGTTTTCCCAACTGAATGTTTTGGGCTCCAATAAAAAAGGCACATCCATGGAAAATTTGGGTAGCCAAGAAGTCTTAAGACAGTCTTGTTCTGAAGCACCACAAAATATTGGTCAGAAACTTAAAATATAAGTTGCACAACTAACAGAATGCGAGACTTTCTTTTCATCTGAAAGCTGTGCAGCCCAGAAGATAGCAGGTATCGTCAGAAAAGTAGCACTGCTTTTGATATCATGTTAATATGAGCGGCACTGGCATCAGCATGGAACAGAGCAAGTCAAAGGATGCTCCTAACTTAAAAAGATCTCCATAATTTTTAGAAGTATCTGTACAGATGTTACATGTTCAGTCCTTTCACTGCTCTCAACCACACACTTCTACTCAGGGAGCTTATCAAAGCCAGTCTCTTTCTCCTAACATCCCAAATTTTGTCTCAAACAAAATGGTTTTCTGTTTGTTTATTTGTTTGTTTATTTGTTTAAACTAGGAAAGCAGACAGTTCACGCTGGTTTATTTTGCACTCGTACTGCTTCTTGAGCTTTTTGATCCAGAAGTCCAGCTGAAAGAATTTAGATCTGACTAGAGACATGAAGATGAAAAGAGAGAAAGAAAATGCCCAGAGGTGAAGGCAGATGTGTTGACAGTGAGACTGAAAAGAGAAAACAGTGCTAAGTTTTGCACTGCTTGCAGAAATAAACTATTTTCTGAGCAGAATTTAAGCATCAACTATGAAAAGGATTTTAACTGTAGGGAATCCTTTTCCCATTAGCCTTCCAAATTTGTGTAGTGTTTCCTTTTAAATGTCACTGTTTACTTCGTGTAACTTCACAAGTTAATGGCAGTCACATCGTAGCCTTGAATTTTAATCTTTTCAATATGATATTATGGAAAGACATTCAAAGCAAACTAGAGTGTAAAACAACTCAGTAGTAGGATCTCCTGTGGTTCTTTTCTGTTTCCTTCTGTTTCAGAGGCTGACCATCTTTGTAAGGTAAGACTTTTGTCAGCAGTAGTTAATACTTCATTTGTCATGCACCCATTATATTCCAAAATGGTAAAAATACATATTTCTTCTCAATTCTATTTGATTCAAACCCACAAATTTCACTCTGTTCAATATGCCATTTTAGTTTGCTGAGAAACTGTTTAAAAATCAAAATGTAACCTTGTTTTCTTGTGCCTTCTCCTATTCTCACCTACTTTCCAGGCCTGTAAAATTCAAATATCAAAAGATACAGCATTCCCTGTTATCAAGGGAACACAATCTCACACACACATTTTTCAGAAACTCTGTATTTATTGGTCATATATGTGGATTGCCTTATGAATGGGATCATGGCAATAAAAAAATTAAGCAATCCAAGGAACATATCCTTCTGTCCTTCTCATTAGCTTTCATTTGCAATTAACACTCAGTAATCTGTTGTAGAGAGGAAATCTTTTGTTAATGATTTTAAGTCTGTGAAATAGATTTACTAAAGAATCTCATCTGGGCTACAGAATTAAAATTATCAAGTTAAACATTATTTCAAATGCTCTAATTCTATAAAGATTTCTTAAATCTGCTTAAAGCAATTTCTGTGAATTTCTTGTCTCTCATTCTCCTGATGTCTAGAGTCACTCTTGGGCTGACTACACAGCAGCAGAGTTTTGAGTTAAGTAGTGTTTGAAGCTTCATTCTCAGACTTCTTGCATAGCAGCTCTCTGCTGAGAGGGGACCTTGAGTGGACTGGAGTTCATCAGCACTTCAGTTTGCTGAAGCCACTTTTTGGACAAGATGCTTTTCTCAGTAGTTGTGCTGGAGTATTTTGTCATGTTCCTTGGCATAGAGTACTTGTGTCCCACTAATCCCAGGTACTGTCATTCTTGCCTAGAAACTTGCAGAAGAGATAGAGGTAGAGGCTTTGCCAGATGCAGTAGCACCTTGACTTTCAGTGCAGAGTTCAGCCAAAATAATCCTGAAAGTAAAGGACAAATCCAACAGCCAAATATACATATCTCATAATTTGGAATAGATCTATTCACTGAAACTGGTAAAAAAAAAAAAAAAAAGCACCACCACCACCATCACCAACAACAAAACCCACAACACTAGGAGGACTAGGGAGTAAGCAGGATTGGAAACTCATTAACACTGCAAAACTTCCCACCAGTGTGGCATGTTCACACTTGTCCATTTTGCCTTTCCACCTATCTCTGTAATTCCACCTCTCATTCCTGAGTGTAATTATCTGTAACTCTCATCTCAGTTATGAGTTTTCTGCTGCCTTATGGGTTGTCTTGAACCAACCCCTCTTTCTTTTCCAGCTTCACACCCCAGGAGTCAGGCAGTCCTTCCAGGTCTGAGCTCCTTGTTGGACAGGTTTTTGAGAAGAAGGCTCTTGATCTGCCTCATTTTAGTAACAGCAGCTTTCTAGCACTGTTGTCTAGCAGTGTTGTCTAGGTGACAAGTAGTCACCTTTATGTTTTGTAATCATATGAAAAATTTGCCAGAAAAGCATAATTAAACAATATTTTCAGATAGCTATTGTTCTAGTAGATATTTGTTTCTTACCAAAGCAACACCCCATCCACCCCACTCTGCATATATCCGCTCTGTAGCCTTGATGGTATTGTTTGTAGTTGCTCTTGTTTTGTTAGAATGATAATACTCTAGGAAACTTAGGCAGAAGCTAAAATAATTATTTTACAAGGAAATAAGTGGGTTTGGACCAGCTGTAGTGATCACATTAATAATTTAATTAATAAACTTTAGAAGGTGCCATTGAGCAAACTCATGAGAAAATAAGTATGTCATCAGATACTTCCTGGAGAAAGTAGAGGTAGAAAATCAAGCTCCCAGAAAATGAGCTTCCTAGTTTGAAAGTAGAATGGAGATTAATTTTAAATCTTTTGGCAGAGGCCATTGAGACATACACCTGGTCAGTGCAGCTGTCACTAACAAGTAGAAATGAAGATGTGAGTGCTGTTTCAAAGCCAGCTTTCTGGCATATGTTGTATATGTCATGCTTCCAGTGTGTCAGGGATGCCATCCTTTATTTCCATTCTGTGTGATATTCCTTGTGTGCTTATGACATTCACATTTATTTATTACTCAGTTTTGGCTCGAGACACTTTTTGTTATATTCTTTTCCTTTTGCAGGAGGCTTAGCAGCAGTGTTGAAGCACCATTCTGTCCCTGCTAGTGGATCCAGTAAGATTTCTCCAGTGTTTCCTGCACATTTCACCCTTAAAAAGCCAGGATAGCACTATTTTTCTTGGAGTTTGCACTGTGCAATATCTTGTTTGCTTCTAATTTATAATATGAAACACAGATAAATCAGCTTGCCCACAGAGACTTCTATCATAGAGCATTGCTTGCCTTTAAGCCATTTGTTTTTCATAGTTCGCTCAATGGTACCAGCTAAGCTTCATTAATGTAACTCTTCTGAGGCTGCTTCCTCTCCAAATTTTAATTATGACATTGTAGTACAATGGTCAGCTCCTTAGTTATTGCATTTTTTTGAAATTAATTTTTTTTGTTCTTTCCCCCAGCTTATATCACACTGGTTATTTCTGTCCTATATTTACATGTTTTCAAGGCATATTGTTCTGCTTCAAATGAGATTTAAGAAGTATTTGACACCCTAAATGTTAGATCAGATATTTCATATTTAACTTGATACAAATTATTACAGCACTGAGTCCTGGGACTCTTCCAGAGCTGATTGTTACAAAGCTGTAAGCTATCAGGAACTTCAAATAAAATTTCATTGCACAAAAATAAGGGTCCTTAAGTTATTTTGTTGTATTGTTGCACTGTTGGTGGAGACCTATACACAGGAGCATAGAAAGCATGATTGTGCATATCTGGGCACATACCCGTGCATCATTTAACCCAGGCTCTGCCATTAGGTGTTACGACTGAGATGGCAGAAATAGGAATAGCACCTTCAAGGCTTTTGAGCAGGTCTGCCCTTTGTCCACAGAAAGGGCCAGGACAGCTACTAGAAACTGAACAATCTCACCAAGGATAGTACTAATTCAGATGAAACCACCAGGAATTGGCCACTGTTGTGCTGTGTTTACTTTGAGGGCACTCATCCTCCCAGAGCCTGGAAGGGCCATGCAGACAAGCCCAATGCAGTGAAGGGTTCGTGGTCGAGGCAGCTGACACTAAGCAGATGTGAGATATCAGCCCACAGAAAGATTGTGGTTGTACTCTCTTTTCAGTGCCTCGTGCCCTGGTGGTGGCAGAAAGGTCAGAAACCGTGAAGCCCGAGGCCCATGTGAATCTGTAAGCTTGGGTATGGGGAGAGAGAAGGTGGCATTGATATGTTATATATGATATTATATAGATATTGGTATATGGCTGCTGCTATGTTTGCCTGCATAGTGTGCCTGGAAATATCTCTGCAAGCCCTGTGCTCTCCTTGCTCAGACAGAAGCTCTGCTGTGGAGAGCAGCTGCTTTACTGCCTGGCTACATCAGGGTGCCTGTTCCTGATGGGGGCGTAGACTGTGAGCAAAAGGCAGTTTTATCGGGCTGGGGGTTAATCTCTTCTCCCAAGGAACAACGAGAGGGTGAGAGGAAATGGCCTCAAGTTGCAGCAGGGGAGTTTTAGATTAGATATTAGAAGGTCTTTTCCAACCTAAATGATCCTATTACTCTTGTGATTACAGTCAAGGTGTTTAGCTGAAAGTAGTTTCATTCAGTGCAGAGTTCCCAATAATCAACATAGCTTAGCAGAGCCACCTGTGCAACATAAGCAGCTGAAACAAATTCTTGTTCTGATATGACCAAAAGAAAAAAAAAAACAAAACCTTAACGTTTCATACAGAACCTCAAATAGTTCATCCAATTGGTTAATAGCACTAATTCTTACAGTTTATGAGGTGCCTTGCAACTCTCATTCTTAGCTATAATACACCTCCCATCTCAGATAAGACAAATCTGGATCTTTTCCAGTTTTAAGATTGGACAATCTATATAAAATACAGTTTTGGGGTTTACTACATTTTTTTCCCCTCCAGTCATTACAGAAAACATAATCACAACCTCACAAACATCAGATTTTCTGATTTATGATCCTAACTGGTAAATCATCCCTCTATTCCCATTTGTCTTGTGAATTGTATTATCATCAACATTTTGCCAAGGCTGTAGTTTTATTGAAAATGCTTATTTCACACACATTAACTGAGGCTAAAACCTTCATGTTTTTCAGAGGTCAGTATTGTTTTATTAACATTTTTGATCCAGAAGTCCAGTAGTCATTAGTTTTTACAACATTAAGAGGAGTGTCCCTATACTTTTTAAAAATCTGTTCCAGGGCACTTCAGGTTCATACTTTCTGTGGAAGACCTAAACATAAAGTTACAGCTTTTTATTTCACAATTTAATTCAGATTTGACAAGACACTGAGTAAAACAAGTGATAAAAAAGCAATTTTGAGAGATTCTGGGGACTAGGTGTATTTGAAGTAAATAAACAATATCTTGATGTCCTATTCCCTATCTGCCATTTGTCATTGTTTCACAACACTGTGGTTCTTCCGTAAAATACCACTATCCCACTCAGAGGCAATAAGATGCTTTTAACCCATTGTTGGGCACAGTTTGAAGTCTGTGCAGGGTAGAAGCTGTAGAGAGACACAGTCAAGTCAGAAGGGCTAAGGGTATGGCAGCAGAAGTCTGCAGAACCCCAACAGCATTTAGGGTAGATGGCTGAGTTCAGGGTGTAGAAAGCAGCAATGTAGGATGCTCTGGTTGTGACACATGGTATTTCCTGGGATGTTGACTCCAAGCAAGGCACTTATGAGGGCAGATGTCAGCCTGACTAACTGGACCAAGCTGTCTTTTTTTTGATTTCTCAGGGCAAATTTTCTACAGTTAAAAGTTGTGAGAGTTTCCCCACATGCTTTTTGACTCCTCCTGATTCAATAAAGCTACTCTGACAACTACACAGACTGTAGCCAACAGGACCAAAGAAAAGATTAATTTTTTGTCTCTGGCACTCATGAGATTGTATTGGGAGTAGTGTGTCCAGTTTTGGACAAGAAAGGGTTGACAAACTATAACTTATCTGGCTGAGGGCCACCAAGCCTGCTGGGGAGCTGGAGATGACACATCAAGAGAGGCTGAGGAAGCTGGCTTTGTTCAGCCTGGTGAAGAAAAGACTTGGTGGGGCATCAAATTGCTGTCTTCACCTGCCTTATGGCATGATTTTAGGACGCCCAATATGCAGTTCTCTGGGTATCAGAGTTGTCTACATTTGCAGATCCTGCACTCCTCTGTTCAATTACACGTGGTCACTTGTAGGAACTGGGACACATGATAGTCACACTTTAGGTCTGAGGCAAAACTGAGTGGGAAAGAACAACCACTACGTGAGCAAACACAGTGTGTAGAATATTGCCATTGGCAGCCACTACATTGCAATCTGTCTTTATTTGCAAGGAAGGTGACCGCTCAATTTCAGTCCCACCATGTCAGAGACAAAAAGCAGTGATTTTCTTCACTACCTTATCCAGCCATTTCAGGACAAATCAGTTAATGATTGTGTCCAGAGATTTTGTACATCATTCATCATCTATTCCTATTCTCAAGCTGGACAGACTGATTTGAAGCTGTGCTGAGTGGAGACACTTGGGATGAAGTGGTATGAGTTCCTATTGTGCCGTTGTCCTTCCCTCACCCATTCCTGAGGTTGTTTTCCACTTAAAAGGCACTGAAGAACCATGGCATAGCCAGGAGCACAAACCCAGAGGAACCCAGGACAGACATCTCAGCTGGTGAGTCCCATATAAATCTGTCCAGCTGGGGCAGAGCACATGCTGGCATCGCTAACCCTGCTTCTGGTTGCAGTGATGGTTCCCACAGAGCTGAGTGAAGCATCTCTGCATGTTGCTGCTGGGGTTTACTCACTGTGGTTACCAGCTTGGATGAGTCTGTGTCCATTGTGAACACCCGGCAAACCACTGGTTCATAGAAGGATTGAATGAAACATCTTGAAAAATACAACCAAATGTGAAACAATAGTCGTTGAATACTAACAGATGTGACAGACCAGTCAAGTGTTCTTGAGGCCTTGCCTTGGCATGCAGCAGCTTTTGTAGCAGAATATGGCTAAACATAATCCTGCCTTTTTATTTTCTGGATCACGGGAATGTGTTTTATGCTCTGAAGAGGCCAGGGTAAATGCTGATTGCACATGTGTAAGAAATTCTAACCTGTTAAGAGAATCTTGATCTTGAAAATATGCTACAATGCTTTTTGGAACATTTCAGCTATATTTTGTTTACAATAAGCTTCAGTAGAATGGTTGGATTCTGCATTAATGGTCCTGTACTCACTGAACTTAGCTTACAGTTGTGTGGTTTTATTCATGTGGACACATTCTAGAAAGGAGAAGACCAAAGGTATTATCTCAGGAAGTACCCTTAGGCACTCTGCTGCAGTACACTGACTGCTGGGGAAATGCTTTTTGGGAAATGGGAATTTTACGGGTGCAGCAAGAAGTTTTCCTTTCAGTGAAATTCCTTGTGCAGCAGTAGGCTGCAAGCAGATTCAGAGAGTAACATTGTGGAACACCGACCTGAGAGGGCAGGAATTGCTCTGAAGAGATTCATACCTTACATGTATTTATTTGTGTACACAGGAGAAATAAAAGGCAGTGATACAGTCAGCTTTACTCATGTGTTCTGTGCTAGGCACTTTGAATGGCTCTCAAATGCTCAGGAAAGATTCCTGACTTTACAGGGGCAGTAAATTAATGTAAATAAATGAATAAATAAAAATCATTGATGTCCAGAATTAATCAGTTGTTTCTAAATCAGCTCTCATCTCAGAAAAGAGTGCACAATGTGAAAATGGCAGCCTGCATGGACCTGATCTGTTTCTCTAGTGAGGCAAGTGGCAAAGCTGTATCTCTAACACAAATGAGATCAGTGTCTAGAGGGATATGTGAATTGACAAATACTTGGAAAGACAGCAAGTACTATGCTACCGGTACATTGTTGGCTAATAATATCTCATATCCCTATTAGGAAAAGGGATTGATAATACAGACATTTTCTACCTCATTCACTGGTCTATGCTGGAGGAAGGGCAGTAAGAGATATTGTCTATGTCAAAAATAGCAGAAGACCAGGCACATGCCCATGTCTCATGTAGACTTTGATTGTTCTGGACTACAGAGATGATGCTGAGAATGCAAGAGGACATGATTTGACTGTTCTGGGCCACAGAGCATTCCTGGGAGTGATGAAGAGTTTATTGGAAATCAGAATTGTTCTGGTATTTGTTCTTGTTGATGACAAGTCATCTGACACAGTGCTTGGAAATCAGGGATGCTCAAAACTGAAACCAGCCCAAAGTACAAGGCACCATATTCCTAATTTCTTTACTGTCCGATAGTGCCCTGTTGCACTCACAGAGCATGAGCAAATCTGAATCATGAAATCTAGTTAGCACTTTTCTTGGTAGGAAATAAGAAGCAGGAGAAGATAAATACTTTGGATCACTATTTAAAATTTGGAACAAATAGAGTAATTCAATAGGTTAATGAAACATCTCTCTGAAAACATGATTACAGAGCACCCAGGAAAGCATCAATATTGTGTAACATCTTATTAATGTCAGAAACTTTTCGTAATGCCCTTATGTAAGGATTTCCTGGTCTACTGCTTGTATTTTAAACAAACATCTTCAATTAAAGCATGCAATTAGCAGCTTCAAAGTACATTAATTTTATTTTTTCAATAAGTAGAGCACATAAAGCCCCTTATGTAAAGAACAGACAAGAAGCCAGTTGTTCACCTTGCTCCCAGGCATCTCATTTCTGGACAGATTATCTTACGTGTTTTATAAAGGTGGACTGTAAGAAAATATTTGCACTTTGACAGGGCAGGTATGTCACTACTATTAATGCCATTTCTGGCAAAAAGAACTGTACTATACAGTTTCATGTTAAGTTGCTTTCTCCTCCTGCAAATCTCTACCTTGCACCCTGGGGTGGTACCATGAATGTGGCCTCAAATATTAAGCAGGTGTGGTAGGTTGGAGAAATCACTGCTTGCAATGCTGCTTGTCATTCACATTAATATGGTGCATGGGCATGTTTTCATAGAGGGCCCTTTTCACACGATAAAAAGTCAGTGTTTGACATAATTATGGTAGATATTGGAAAGCTGACATGATTTCTTTTCTTGGTATAAACATCAGTCATTTCCTGCAGATTCTGCTTTGAAAAGTAATTCTTGTCTCTCTTTTTAGAGACTATCAGGCTGAGCAGTTTTTAGTCACCTGGTGACTGCACAGCTGTTGCTATTCATGAAATGGGCAAGTTTGGGCTGTCAAATTTTGATGCTGTTAGATTGATTTTCTGAAAATTTATTTATTAGCATTATTAAAAATACAGAAATGCCTGTATAGCTGAAGACACTCCAGCAAGTTTTTAACAATGTAATAAACATATCCATAAGCTAGCAAGGGGCAGATAAGGCAGCTGGATACCATGTCATATCCTTTAGGATTTCTGGGAAGCCCCTCCAAAGTCATGTAAGACAGAGGCACACCACAGCTGTGTCATGTGGACTCAGTGCATTACCAAATCTAGATGGTTTCAGACTTGGAGAGCAGCAGACCTGCATGTTTTCAAGACCTCCCAGTAAACAGTCTTGGTCCCTGTACTGAGGGGAAGTGTCAGAGGATCCCCTCTGTGACCACAACTGTGGAAAGAGATGATTCCTCACAGGCTTGGCCCTCCTCACAGTAAGTCAAATTCTTGCCAAAACCTAGCAACCCACAGATCTCCTTGTAAATCCCACAGTGCTATTGTTTGATGTTCTCTATAAATTGACCTAATCACTGATGTTATAAGGTATCATGATGTTTCTCAAAGATTTTATTATATAGCACATGTACAGGATTATTTTTGCTTCCTTGTTTTGTATCTTCTTCTCTGATGTGAAAAAAACCTGAAGCTGAAACCACTTTTCATTTCACTGGACTCAAGCTATATTCTTCATGTTTGTGTGGTTTTACTTCAGGTATTTTTTCCAACTACCAATGATTTCTTCATTCTAGCTAGGACTTTCAAGGCTGATCTGCCTTCAGGAAACTTGGGCTGTCCTGAGCGAATGCTAGAAAATGTCCTTTAATTTCATGGGTCACTTACACTTGTGTTCAGGCGTGACATGATCCAATATTGATCATTTCAGAGACTGACCTTGCCCATCAGATAATGTACAAATAAAACATGTTTAATCCTTGTTGCAGACAGTGACACAGAGCCCTGAGGGAAGGACTGGTTCCAGCAGCCATGTGGCTGCTGCACACTGCAGCTCCATCCTGCACGTGGGGCTGAGCTGCGGCTACACTCTGTTATCCTACCTGGAGCCGTGTAATTCCAGTTGTGAACCTGCTCTCATAGCACAGTGGTATAAATTACACTTATGCAAAAACAGTATTTTCCAAAAAAGAGTTTAACTTTAGACTGATTCAACAAACCTTCCTAGAAAGAGCTGTTTAATTTCCCTGGGAACTGTTGATATCCATGGATGTCTATGAACATATTTATTCAGATAATTTAGAGCATGAGAATGTGATAGTTTGTGACAGAGGTGTGGAAATGCCTGAGTAAGTGGTGGCTTGGGCTGATGTGGGCAAGCAGGGACCCATGGGGTCATACAGAGATGGGCTCAAGCCCCAAAACCAGCCCAACCCACAGGTGCAGTATCACACTTCAGTGAGCAGTTACCCTGCTCAGCATTTTGGGAGTAGCTCACATAAAGACCGCCCCAGTGTCTTTATGTGCCCAAATCCTCTTCATTATCTCTGGCCTTTCAGCAGACCTGGTCTTGTCTCTCTGTTCCACTTCATCTGCTCCTATCCCATGATGGGAATTCTCTGCTGCCTTCAGTACCTGGAACATTCCCGGGAGACTTAAAAGGAGATGTTCTATTAGCCTTCAGTCTGGGTAATTTTCACCAGGTGTAATTACAGCCTGATTTCTCCCCACCCCCCCTGAAATTTTGCTTTGAAATTGTCTGTCACTCCTTCCTATTAGAAAAGCCATTTTACCTCACTTGGGGTGACTGCACTTCAGAAGTGAGTAAAGTGATTTCTAAATGCAGCTTGAAAATGCTTCCAGCTGATGGTTACTCTGCCTTCTTTCTTCCCCTCCCCTCTCCCCCCTGAAAGAATGCAGTAAATTTGTCAGTCAACAAAAGAGATGGAAATTTAAGCTTTATATGTACACATCAGAGAGGAGTCTGACTGAGGAAGGGAAAGGTGAAATAATTCCTTCTTCTTTGAAAACTGACCTTTCCTCCGGCAAGGTAAATCCAATTACAATAACTGCACTGATTTCATTGCAGTACCACTGGGAGCACTCTAAAACCATAAAATAAATTAGCATAAACACAAAACACACATGACGGGTATATTGGAAAATGTTCCAAGTTCTTTCTGTGCAATATTAATATGTTATTTATCAAAGCTCTGAGTGAAGGCTCACAAGTGAGGGATGAATGTTTTTAGCTACATATGACTTGTGATAGTTAAAGAACAAACATTGCTGCTTACTGCTAGGAGGGTGTCCTTTCCAGACGGCTTAGTAAAAGAAGAATTTCTACTCCCTGTCCATCATTGAGGTTAATTCAGATCTTATTACATAAGCTTTTGGAAGACATATTTTTTCTATTTCTGTCATCTGCATTTGTGCCAGTTTCAGATTTCATGTTGCAATATAAAAATTTCTTCCAGAAATTGATTATAAACCTCTTGATAGAAAAGACTGTACAACACATGCAAAGATATGTAGTTACCTTGGTTGATAACAAATGGGTACTAACAAAAAAGAATGGGAATGTATAAAAAAAAAAATCAGATAAATGACTGTGCCTGCAAGTTACTTTTACAAGACCAATGCTATGATTATTTCTTAGTAAGAAATTACATAAAAGGCATTTTTTAGCTTTAAGCTATTAAAAATGTCTATTTTTAAGTTTATCTTGGGGCAAGGCTTTTAATGCAATATGCAGTTAAGGTATTGTCTGATTAATTGTTCTTATAGTTCATTTAGGAAGTCTATTATTGATACTAGTTACCAGCATACTGGATGAGATTATTACAAATAGTTGTACTAAACAATAAAATGACACATAAGGTAACAAATTATTTTATTTCTTCTGATTATGTTAGTAATGGATTCTTTGTGAATATTAATTAGCAAAACTGGACATTCAGTGAGTCTATTTATGACTGGTTAAATCACATACAAAATGTCAGCTTCTGGATTAATTTATCAGAGAGAAGAGAAAGTGGTTCCTTTCTTTCATTTCCAACTCAGCTCATGACTGTGATCAATGTCTGTTTTGAAGCTAGTGGAGATATTTCCATGCCTATACAGAAGGCAGCTCCTTTCAACACTATAAAAGTCTCCTGGAGGGATGGGAAGAGTGGGAGAAGCTGGTGTGAGCTCATTAGAAATGCTTGTTGTGTATGTAGGAATGCTGTTACCTGCACTTACCACCTGCACAGAGCATTGGTCAGGCAGCCTGAGGCTGGGCAGAGCTGCCAGGCTCCCAGCAGGCAGAGAGTGAATACTGAACAGCAGTTTTCAACTAAATACAATTCAGGCACAAGCAGATCTTCTACCTGGGTGGCTGGCTTACTGGCTAGAACATCTTTCTTACTGTAAGATTCTTAATGAACAGGACAGTTTTAACAGTAAAGCAGAGCTGGTGCTGAGAGGAAGAACCCCATCCCTCTTCAAAACACTGAACTCTAAGAATAAAGAGAAGAAAATCTGTCTACTTCAAAGTTTTTACCCACTGATCCAAAATTGCTAAGTACAGTTTAATTGTGTATTTTTCTGTGAAATGCAAGAACTGGGAGGAATTCCTCACTTAATATCTGCCATGGGAAGGGAGTGGAATTGTTGCAACTGGTGAATAATTCAGTGTACCTGCCTGTACTCATACAGTTCACACGAAAAGTTTCAGAGGTGGAGAACTGTAGTTTTTTTAATGCAACCTCAGATAGTAGCCAGAACATTGCTGGAACGCCTCCTGCAGGTGAGACAGCTACAGAATCCTGATTTGGGAGCCCCAAAACGGGCTAGCAGCAGCCTGGTGTCTGCAGGCTTGTACATGCCATTGGCTGAAGGAGATGCTTCAAGGATCGGAATGCAGAGTGTGGGCATGCTCAGCCTGTGTTGCCACCTTTGAATTAAAAATGTGAAACCCCTCAGAGAAGGATGGGTTATGCTTGCCCAGATGAATTTCTTTGTGTATGGGAACTCAGCTGGCAACAGACATGTCCATAATAAAATCAGACCAGTGATAATATCCCAACAAACCCCATTGGAGCTTCCACCCCCAAGCCCCATTCCCAAAAGCTATTATCCACAGTGTTCATCAGTGTGTTGAAAGGGGGATAGTAAAGAGAGGTGATGCAGGAAGGTCAATGAAAATGTATTTCACAGAGGAATGTTACAGTGTGACCTTGACATTTTGTTCGGTTATATCCCATAGCATTTCTGTATTTTACCTGTGCAATCTCAGGCAAATATACAATTTTGTACCGGCTGCTTTTTGTTATCACTGAGTTTTCATTTAGTAATTTGATAAGTGTGCCTGCTGTCCTCTCTCTTTCCATCTTGTACATTTCTTTTTCTGGACACGTTAGGTGTTTTCATCCCAATATTTTTGCAGGAGACAGAGAAAAATCACTAATTGAGAAAATATTTCACAACGGTGTTTTTACATTTTCTCTTCTTTTGTCTGACATCTACTAAAGTAATGAGCTCTCAAATCTCTCTGGCTAACCTTAATAAATAAATTATGACAATAATTTAGATTATAAAAAAGGTCCTGTGCCAGTTGTGTCTGAATAAAGCAGTCTATATTAAATTCTATCTGAGTTGGCTTCAGCTGACCAAGTTTGCTGTGGTGGAGGGCACTCAGCCGAAACGTGGCCTTTCAGTCACAGCCTTCCTGAGGACAAGCTTTTGCTGTCTCTGCCTTGCTGAAGACAGGAGATCACATCCTGACTGCCCAGCAGGACTCATGCTGAGCATGACAGTGGGAACAGCTCTTCGTCCAGCCCAAGTGATTGCAACATAAATGGTCCATGCTAATGTACAGGAGAGTTTAGTTCATTTAATTGTAAAGCTTTTCACTTTGAACTCTGTAATTAAAAGAGTTAATATCTCAGCAGAAGGGCAGATACATACTAACATTTCAAAAGGCAATTAAGGGAGCTATGAAGAGGCATATATTTTAACAGAAACATTTGGAGGTAATGTATCATTGTAATAACTGTTCTGATAAACACTAGGAACTATTCTCCACTAGTAAGAGATAATTGGACCACCACACAGTCCACAAACAATGTTATCTTATTCATACATTTGCTTCTTGATTAACGTTCAGGAGGGAAAAATAGAAATGATACTATAAAATCCTCAATTTGCATTCAAGTGTGGCAACTTCTATGCCATAAAATCTGGGTGTATCAGCTATCCATTCTAAACAGGTCTTGCCTGTGCTCCTTGGGAGCCAAATGCTTTGGGGCTTTATTTCTGCTATAAATCTGCAGAGGAAACATCATTAAAGCTAGTTATTTGTGTAGTCATTTATTACACTGAACCTGATAGATTGCTCAGCACAATCATAGCTTATTTGGAGACATTTGGTATCACTTATCACATAGTGTCTGGCTTCCAAAACAAAACCAACAAATGAACTTTTAAAATTTCAACATTACAATGAAGACATTAGTGTTCCTGTCTCTAAGGAGTTTCCTAATGGAGTCAGCTTCAGAGAGTACAGGAAACTGGTGTGGGAGGCTAAGAAGCAGGTTTAGGAGGTGTTAGGTACTCTGGGGTAGCCAGTCCTGGATGTGTCCATCCCATGGTAAAGCAAAGCTTGCTCTTCAGCGACAATGAGGGATTTATTTAACATTTAGCATGGGCAAGAGTAGACAACACACACATAGTTGTCACACAGAAGTAGCACGTACACTATAAATCCATAGTCTAATTTTATTTCACAGTAGCTGAATGTTACCCCACATTCAATGGGCAAAGCTGAAGATGATGATGGTGCATGTCCATAATCTTACCCTCCAGGCAGAATTCACATTGCACAGGGACTGGTAAATTCCACTGAGTTTGGCTTTCCAGAGCTAGTGAACAGTATTAGCGCCTGCTGATTCTTCCTGTTTTCTTCATTGCTGGTGGGGTTCTGCAGTCTCTCCTGTGCCAGCTCTGATGGTGAGCTGTGGCTGGGCAGGTGCT
Source organism: Dendrocincla fuliginosa (assembly GCA_035047845.1). Classification (NCBI taxonomy): domain Eukaryota; kingdom Metazoa; phylum Chordata; class Aves; order Passeriformes; family Dendrocolaptidae; genus Dendrocincla; species Dendrocincla fuliginosa. The sequence continues at coordinate 18,872,941 of JAWWMO010000043.1, read as the reverse complement.
CCGGTGAGGCAGAGCAAGGTCCTTCCCAGGCCATATAGGACCTGTAGATCTAGGAGTAAGGTGTTATGAGGATGGCTGAGGGAGGGAAGAGAGTATAACAACAGCATCATCTTTGGCATTTTGGCTTGGAGGAGGAGTGTGCTTTTGGAGAAAATTCCCAGATGAACTCACCAGCTGTGCACTGGTTCATTTTGCTGAGTAAATCTGTTGTGATTTCAGCTTCTCCAAGAGAAGACAGCCCTAGAAATTCTACCTGAGGTACAAACCAGCCCCTTGTAGACAATAAGGAGGATCCAAACACATGACAGATCACACATGCATGCCTGGCAGGAATGTTTGGTCCAGGACAACACACTAAATATCATCTGAATTTTAACTCCCAGACCACATATGCTGGAGCAGTGAGGAAATCAGCACTGACTACTTCAATTTGCTGATCTGCTCCTCTGGCACTGCATTAATAGTTAATGAAGAAGCAGGCAGTGAAACCTAGGCACAAGTTAACTGTAAGAATTGCCTTGAGAAGAAGCTTTAATGTGTAAAGAGATATATGGTAGAGAAATAGGGCAGAATGTCAGAGGACGGTTCAGTCGGTAGGGATGTCACAGACTGTGGGCTTTGGGTGAAGGGGAGGAGAGCAGAAAGAAGTTAGTGACCTGCCCCAGCACTATGGGCAATATGCAAAAAAAAGCAATATGGCTTTTGGCTGTCTGACTTCCTGGAGGATACCTGTTGCCTCTGGTACCTCTGGGCTCTGACCCACCCATGTTCTGCTCATCAACAGCTCTCTTGAGAAAGGCAGCAGGCCAAGTGATCCCTCCCATATCTCCATGCCTTGTGTAGTCAAGGCTGCAGATCCCTGAGCTCTCATTTCTCACTGGGTAATGTTTTGGCCTGCATAAACAAAGAAGTGGTCAACCCTCCAGAATAGAGTGTGTTTTAAAGGCCAAAAAGGTGAGGCTGGTCAATGCTCACACAGGAGCTCTCCAAGGAGGGGCAGCTCTAAGCCCAGGCAAGCAGGCAAAGCCTAACTGAAGGGTTAAAGTTGGATTTCCACAGGCTGTGGGTTTGCTGACTTCTTGGTTGGAGCTGCCATTGTACTGCTGCTTTGTGACCACTCCCACACATCGTTGCTGTCCAAACACTAGGAAGGAACATGTGCTAAATTAGCAAGTTATCTCATCAGAAGTATTCTGCCTTGATTTTGCACATGAAACCTGTCATCAAGTATACTGCAATTTACTGTTAGCCCAAACAAGAAGCATTTATAAAAATCCTAGTGATTTACACATCTTAATTTACTACAAAACTAATAAAATTTAATTATACTCCTTAAACTTGCAAAAATTAGATAATTTTGTATGGATTTTCGTTTCAATGCTTAGGGTAAAAATCAAAAATCAAGTTCCCATTTATACTGAAAATGACATCCCTATTTTAACATGTATTTGCTGAGGAAGCAGCACAACAAAAAGCCATAAAGTTTTAATTATAACTGCTTAAAGTTCTGGGCCAGAAACTCCAGAGGAGATAGTTGGCCTGCTGGGAAAAAGAGGAGTGTGCCTACAGAGGACAGTTCATTTGCCATCCCACATTCCCTCTAGTGTTTCCCAGAAATTCAATGTAATGTAAACCTGCATTTAGATGGTAAAAGGGAAAATAAGGAGAAGAAATAGTTCTGGCTTTAGGCCCAAGTGTCTCTTTCCAACACTTTACTCTTCGACCAGCCCTTCGTTCCCATCTTGCGGTTACTTTAATATGAGATTTTGTTTAAACAAAATGAATTATGGCAGGAGACCAGGCCTCCCCAGCACTTGAGTAGAAACTGATGATTTAGAGCAAATTAGGTAGTGGCAGGCCAAGACAGGAACTCTTATAAGTAAAGACAGGCTTGCACAGAAACATTTTGCTGCTGTGAGACATTCTGACAAACTTGTGTGGAAAAAGTGTTAAGCAGACTTTTGCAAAGATCTTGAATATAGAGGGGAAAATACTCATCTGCATATATATTGCATTGCTGATGTTTCCCAGGCTCTCTTTCCACAACAGAGAATCCCTTGATTTTACATGGTCACGTGGAGAGTTTTCTAGTGACCCTGGTGCCAGGGGCCTGCATGGGGACAGGCATTAGGTATGCCCAGTGCTGTTCCTTTTACACCCAGAACCTGATAGCTGAAAGGTATACTCATTATATTCATTGTCCCAGCTCTCTCAGCTTTTCCTCACAGGAGAGATGCTCCAGTACCTCTGTCGTCTTTGTGTCTCTTCGTGTCTTCTTGCCAGGCATTAAAATATTCTCTGTCACTGCCTTGGAGTCATTCTCATGATATTTAAAGCTTTTCCCAGAAGCTCCTTTGACTCGTCTGCTGTTCTTGTTATCATGGGAAGCGTCCCTTTGCTCTGCTGGGATACCTGGTTTCTCAGGCTCTCAGCTTTGTTATATTGAACTATTCTTTATATCTAGTCTGAATCTAGATATATCCTCTTCTAGTTTAAACTCTCTTTTGAACCCTCTTCTAATTTAAAACAATTATTCCTTGTCATATTGCTACAGACCCTATTAAAAAGTCTGTCTCCATCTTTCTTATAATCCCCATTTAACTATTGGAAGGCCACAATAAGGTCTCCCTGGAATCTTCCCTTTTTTCAGCTATTAATTTATTCTTGACATCTAGTCGCTCCTTTACACCGTTCAGGCCTTTCCAATAACAGGATAAATCTGCCAGTGTGAAGCCCACAGGACTGTACTTAGAGGACAAATAGTACATAGTTTTCTTAGCCCCCATTGTGGTACATCCTTTTTCCAAGTTTGCATGGGTGAACACATCCATCACTTTGCAAAAGGAGTTCCTGAACTGCTCTCAGAAGCTGTTTTCCTCAGCAACAAAATGTACCCATCTGTCTCCTCTGCTGTGCGCCCCAGGGTCTGGGCACAGCCTTGTTATTCCAGAGCAGTGACTGGTAAACTGCCATGGGGTTATTGCCATGCTATAAAACCTCTAAGAGCAAAAACTGGTATAATCTTTTAAGCATGTAATTTTTCTTTACAGGCAGCCATCTGCAGTGGAGTGGGTTATGAGGTGGTTTTCTGTCTCATTTCATGCAAGACATCAGATTTTGCTTGTGAATCATGCATTCCTCTTTCAGGGATTTATTGTAGTCTGTGCTCTCCCTGGATGTGCTTGTGGAGAGCCAGAGCAGTGAATGCTATGAGTACTGTGATTATAAAGCAAAATTAGTTAAGCAAGAGTCAGTAAACTTCTTTGCTCTCCAGTGCAGCAGGAGGCCCAACAACTTCTTTCAGCTGAAGCTGGCTCTGACTCCAGGCAAACCCATTCTGTGAACAAATAGCAAGTCAGTAAATAATTAAAAGTCAGAAGCATCAAAAACCACTGAGGACAACAGGATTGTCAGGCCAACATTTCCTTCAATCTGACCCACTGAGCCCTGAGATTCTTACTGGAGTGGCAGTCATTCACAAGCTTTTTCATTTGTAGAGCATTGCAAAACAGTTGAAAACTGTTCAGAGAATAGCAATAGCTGAAGATCTGTGGCTTGTAAATAAAGTACATAGAATGTTTTGCCATTAGTTACAGTCTGTTTGCAGACAGAATGAAATATTCATCATTAACAGCCAGAAAATATTGGAAGGTGTCTCATGATTATTTTCCCGTTTAAAATTCCCAATGTGCTCTGTGGCATGTATTTTTGCAGAATGATTTTAATGAGAAAACACATTGTTTCTTTAAACTGAAATATTCCTGGATCAATATTCCACAAAGTTTCTCATAGAATTAAAAAACAACAACAACAAAAAGGTGTTTTTAATAGGAGTAGTATTCAGAGATCTTTCCTGCAGCACCCAAAACTGTCCTGACTTGGTTATGATGGCAGGTAGAGCAGTGCCCTACCTATGGCTTGTTCTTAGCTTTAGATTAGATAGTTTAGACACAACATGAGTAGCTTTGGGATAAATTGCTTCACTTTCTTGTTCTTCAGTGTCTGTAAGCTGGGAACAGCAATGATGAGCTCTTCTGGAGCTTCTTGAACCCTCTGACTGAAAGGTTAAAGCTGGATTTTCACTATTTCTATAAATACTCTTCTGTGACCGTGATAGGAAGATGAGAATTTTCCCCTATGCAGCACTAGGTCAAGTGTGTTTTAGGCTGTCTCCAGTTCTCATTCAGTCAGTGGCTTTAGGAGCTGGGGCTCATGCTCCCAGACTTAGCTTTTCATTAGTGCTCTTTTTGATGCAAGCCTGAGAGGGCAGTGACAATCTTGTTTAAAGCTGGAGATGAAATTCCCTCAGTGTGGTGTCTCTCTTACAGCCTGTGAGCTCTATCCCTGATGTATTTTTAACTGGCAGATAACCTGGTGGCTGGGGCAAGCGAGAGGAACTTCAACTCTGCTTCACTTGCTTCGGGTCCAACGCTGGCTTTGAGGGCTAGCTCTGGAGATAAAAAGGATGTGCAAAATAGCTGCCAGTTATACTAACTGTGTCCCGAGCCCAGAGTTAAATTCTGCCATGGGTTTTGGTGTCAAGGAGTCATAGGAAATACAACATAAAGGACAGCTCAGCTCCCAAGATCAGGCCTGACTCACTGGCAGGATCAACCCAGCACAGCTAATTCTGCAGGACCGGAGCATCCTCACCAGCATGCCGAACATAACAAAATCCCAGTGGAGTCAGAAGGACACATAACGTTGATGTGTTGGGCCTACTGTATGATAATGGAAAATGAAGGGAAAAGAAATTACTAAGTCGAGCTTATTGGCAAAGCAAAGTACAGAAGACGAACATTTCTATGTAAGATGCATATTTACATGTACACATAGAATTTGTAGGTATAGAGTTGATATATATAAATCTATGTGTGTGCACGTGTATATTTACTCAGAACAGCTAAATGTTAGTAACATCAATACTAAAAATCATTATTGCATTAAAAAAGTCCCAACAGAAACACTTCTCTAGCTGCTGTGCGACAGAAATGGCTGATCTCCTGCTGGGTTTGCATAACCTAAATATAGCTCAAAAGATGTTTCTGACAGACTTGTCTCTCCTTTTTGGTTGTCAAATGTAGTCTGAGCAACAGTACCCTGAAGAAAGGGGTTTCTGTGCTCTCAACATGCAGTCCTATTTCCTGTGAAGTAAATGGGAAAGCAGCCGTGAGTCATCCGTTCTATCAAGCCGAAACTATTAGGCAGAGACAAGGCAGATGGAGATGTAAATGCAATTCAGGCTGAAGGGACATTTAAAAATGAAGCCTTATCTCATGCTAAAGAGACATTTAAAAATGAGGCCTTATCTCATCTTTCCTCTCTTTGGTCATTTAGTTATGGTAAGTCCTTTTTGGTGGGTAGGACGCAAAACTTTTCAGTTCAGCAAGGCAGGGTTTGCTGTGTGCCTGCATCAGATATTTACTCCACATCAGCCAAGACGAAGCTGCCTTTGCTCTCTGCCTGTTTGGTCAGTGCAACACCATGTCTGGGCCACCACCCTGCCCTTAGCAAGTAGTTACTGTGCTAACACTCAGAGCTGGGTGGCCACATCTGCAGCCTCCAGCTTCTGAAAAGTAATGGTGCAAAAGCTCCTGTAACACAACAGGTAAAGATGAGTAAAGTGGGCTTTCTCCGAGTTTAGCTTGTTCCAAGGATGAGGAAAGCCATATGGTTTCCTTTCTTTCTTTCTTTAAGTCAGTCCAGTGAAACCGGATATTGATTTCTACAAGGACAGCAACAGATCCTAAATCAATAGAAACCAGCAATATCACAGAGAATGACAGTGTGTCCACAGAGACTTGAGTCCTACTCTTGAATGAATAAGGCACATGTGCACCTTAGTGGGCAACTCTTCCTAGGAAACACCACCCTCATCACACGTGTACATGTCTGAGAAACCATATCTGCATTTTCTTCCTAATGAAATTCCCTCTAATTATTGAATGTTGCTATTTTCAAGGTACCTTTCAATCTGAACAGTTTCAATTTCAGATCCTTAGCTTCGAGACTGTTTTCCCTGACACTGATATATCCAAGTGGATACCAAGTGGAGAGTGAACAGGCAACCTCAAGGATTCTCCCCTCCATTTGGAACATTGTCAGGTGAGCTGCTGCAGCCAGGAAGGGATACACCACACTGCCATCTGGCAATTGAAAGCACAGTGGCATAAGGTAGTTAGATCACTTTAAAACTGGCCTCCATGTCCTATTCTTTCACTTTGCCTTTATTAAGAAGTTCATGACTGTCATATGGCAATTTTCCATATTTTTTCCTAAATATCTGTTGGTGTTTAGCAAGTCCTGAACTATAAAGGTTTTGTCTGAAAAATTGGTTCTAATTACATTATTCATCTAAATGAATACGATGTAGTGGGGCATTTGACTCACCTCCAGTCTCTATGTGCTGTTGCTTTCAGGTGATTGTGGGTGACCCATCAGGCCAGGCAGAGACCTTGCTTGCAGTCCTGTCTCAGGTGATGCTCCACTCCTTACTTGTGGAAGTTTCCTCCTATACCTTGGGTAGAATTAGACCCTGACTACGCAAGTACAGATTTGTTATGTAAAACGTCACACCTCTGACTCTTCCCAGGGCTGACAGGAGACAAGCCAGCAGGAACCATTGCAGTCATCATATTCCAGCTGCCTTGGACCGAGCCCTATGTCCCCCATTAGCTCCATGCCACAGTGCTCCCAGACCTCAGGGTGTTACAGCCAGCTCCTCCAGCTGTCCCTAACCCCTCTTCCCTGTCTGTGGTACATGCCCTGTGCCTTGCTGCTTGCTACGTTAGTATTGGGCTGTCCAGGCCAAAAGGCTGGGCACAACTAATGTAAAGGGGAATGGTGGCTTTACACTGTGTGAATTACATGTCCCGGGTACTGCTTATCACAAAATCCCAATTGTATGTAAATAAGTGTGATGGACAGAACTTTGCTTGGATGGGCTGGCTGAGCCAAGGGTTTTCCTGCCAGATAAAAGGCTGATAAGATGCAGATCCTGCAGAGGTGGGGTAATGCTTTTTATCAGGTCAATTTCCTCTCTGCCACTAAGGCTGGCAGTGTCAAACCCCCTCCCAGGGGAAGCATGGGGGCATTCACAGCTCAGCCTGAAGGTAGGAAGGAGGCATGCCTGGCAGTTTAGAAGCAAGGCCAAACAATGGGTATGTCGTTAGGAGAGGCCACAAACCATCAAAGATCCCTGAAGATTACCCCTCCCCTGGGGAAGTACTGGGGCATTCCCACAGAAGCCTGAACGAATATAAGCTGTTGGATTGTTCCTGTGTGGGCCCCGACCCCAACAGATCAAGACTGCCACAACCACTCCAACATGACATCAAAATTGCAGTGATCAGATCTCACTGAAATTGCAGCGATCAAATCTCATTGCTGGATCCACACGTGGTGATATGTTTCCGTTCCACTACCTACTCTTGACCTTTCCTTCTCTCTCTTTCTTGTCCTTGTGTATTTCTTTGTCATATTTTTAAAATTTTAGAGAAAAGAACCAGAACTGCTACATACCTCCTTTCTGTTGCAGCCAAATTGTTTTAAAATAAACCTGCCTCATACATATATACCAGTCATTCACTGTTGGTTCACTGTAATCCACCCAAGGGATCTATTGACAAGAACCTCAGTTAGCCTTCTTTAGAGGTCGACTGTAACACTAAGCTAGGAAGTAGTACACATTAAAATATTCAGAATAATAAGTATTTATTTTCAGTGCTAATTTCATTAAATATTGGTATAATATATCCATGTCTGAGGTAATAAATTAAAAATAAACTCAAGATTTCAGTCCCATATTTGTGCTGCATATTTTTTTCTACCATTATACATAATTTTGAAGCAAACACACACAGTTTGTAATTCTGAATGCAGTTAGGAATATTATTTTAACACAGTCACTTTTTGTTTCACTATAATTTTGCTGAGAATGGTTATTGCATGATACACTTTTAATAGATGTTTTAGTTATACTAGTTTTCTATTAAATCACACATACCGTAATTATAGGAAGATGGGCATGAAGATGTGCTTTGAGCCAAGGATGGCAATATTGAATCAGAATGATAGCACATACCACAGGATTATTGTCTGCCCGCACTAGAGCCCAGATCCAGCAAAGCCATTTCAGTGTGTGCTTAGCTTTAGACATGAGTCATTTCAGTGTCATCCATGGCCTTAAGTATTTGCTGAATCAAGGACTAGCCAAATCTGCGGAACTAAATTCATAGACTTCTTTAACTGTGTGTTATTTGAAAACAGGTATGCTGGTTTCATATTTTGTAAGATATTTTGTAATAACCTCCGTAAGATTTTTCGTATCAGTGAAGCACCCATGAGAGTTTCTAACCTGGTTCATAAATACACTATGAAAAAATAAGCAGCTACAATGACTCTCTTCTACACACTTTGTTAAAAGTAACACTTGGTTTGAAAAGTTATTAAAGTAATTTTTTCCATGGTAAAATATATTTAAAAAAATAAACTCTTAATTTAATCATCTTCCATCAAACATATAAGCATGTTAAAGGGCAGGGCATACTTCAGGTATTTTCATTTATAAATGCAAGAGATTGAGTGTATCAATCTCTTTGCACTTAAATGCTGGTGGTAGTAAGGCCCTTTCAGCTAAGTCTCCATCAAGCCCAACATCAGTGAGCTAAAAAAACAAACACAAATTTTGCTTGCATATAATTTTTTCATCATCCTGAATTAAAAAAAAAATCCTCTCTCCTTAGAAAAGAACTGTTATTTAACTGCTGCCATTAAAAAGTATACCTCACCTCCACATTGTTTTAACTTTAATCAGTAATTCTGAACGCAAAGGATTTAAACACTCACTAAAATTGCTGTGGCATGCCGTCAGACTCCTAATGTTCATAAATTGTGCTAATTCCCACTTAAATCAGGAAGCTATAGTTTAGAGCTAGAGCTAATGGTTGTCTTAGTGTTAAAGGTCTATTTCCACCAGATTTTCTTTATTCTATTTTGCAAATAACTGACAGTGCTCATGATGTGATCCTGAAAAACCGTTTGGTGTTATTAGCAAAAGCTACAGTCTGTGTGAAGACTCTCCATGCTCATGCAGTGAGTTGCATTGCTGGGGGGACCATGTTCCACACTGCAGTGGTCTTGGGCCCAGCCACGAGGGTGCAGCTGGGCAGCCTGGGGTCTTCAGTACTCCACTGAGCTCACAATTGCCATTGGCTCGTCAAATGTTGCCAACCTTATCTGCTTTGGGGTAGGGATGGAGAGAATTTCCCCAGTGTCAGTCGGTGAGTGAATCCCATTGTCCATTATGTTTGAAACCTCCTCCTCATGGTCCTCGTACAGTGTGTTGATGTGCAGCAAAGGGTGGGCTGGGTTGCAGTTCAGTGCAGGTGTTGGCTCTGGCTTGACCTGGTTCAAAGCCATACTGGTGGCAGCAGCAGTCGTGGCTATATGGTTGTGGTTACACGTGACAAAAGCTGCAGCAGCAGGCACAGTTCTGCATGTCTCAGATGAGTATAGGATCTCCTTTGCAGGATGAGGGGTGTCTAAAAGAAAACAAAACAGCCACTTAAAAGACAGGTAGTCTGTCACCCTTCCAGTCCATCAGTGAGGAGTGTCCTGAACCAATAAAAGTCATTGGCAGTTTTGTCACCGATTTCAGTGGTGTAAGAAGTGAACCCCAAATTGAATTTTCTTGGGACCCCTTGAGAAATCCAACAGGACTGTTTCAAAACAACAGGGTTGTAAGCTCAGGGAAACAGGGCAAACAACAAATGGGGTTTGTAAATCTCGCTCTCTTTAACGCATGCTCATGCTTCCTTATGTGAATGGTATTTTTGTAAAATGATGAAAAAAACAACCAAAAATATATTTTATTCCCCTCTACAGTCTGGCTGGTGTTTTATAAATGTTATGACTTAATGTTTTGACAAACATTATGACTATTGAAATCCACAGGATGGAATACGAAAGGCACTGATACTTTCAATGGGAAAAACTGGTGGTTACACATTGTAATCCACCTTTTTTTAGAAAGAACTCAGCAATTTGATATTAACTGATGTCTCTTTCCAGAAATTGCAAGTCTGCCTTACCTGATGGACTGCAATGTAGGTCTAACTCAAAAACAAAGCTGAAAATTTTTAATGCAAAAAGGGAGTCACAGAGCCCCAAAACTCCAGTAATTATTTTTTGTCCTTAAAATATTCAAGCACTAATTTAGATGAAGGTAATTGAGACCAGAAAACCCCAGTAGTTTTGAGGAGTTGAAATCAGAGCAGGTAACTGGATAAGGAATGCTGTAGAATAGCTCACATGCACATTGGGGAGTTGGAGGGCTCTAAGGAGCATAGGGATTCGGAAGTGACAGAAACTTTTATACCTCAAATCACTTCTTTGCTGGGCAGTGGGGTGACGGTAGATGTCAGTCTGTCGAAGCCCAGAGGGAGGTCTTAGCTTGTAATGAGATGAGAGCCATTGCTTTAAGTACATACAGATTTTTCTGTAACTTCAACTGCATTGTGCTTCTTTATGTCAGTAGCTTACAAAAATAAACAAGAAGATATCTGTCTATCAGTTTTTCTACTGCTCTATCAGTTTTCTTAATGTTCAAATGGCTTTCCTCATCACTCTAGCACCTAGCAGTTATTGATATACTTGAAACACTCCTTTGAGTTAAGATAGGGACAGGCTTTCCAAGACACACACAGAGGAATCTGAGGCACAGAAAGACTGTCTCCTGTGAGGCCACAAAGGAAGGGAATAGCAAAAATCCTGAATCCCTGACCAGCACCCACACTTCAGACCATCCATGCTCTGGTCCACATGAGACACAGGAGAATTTAAAGCATCTTTTGTGTGAAGGACAATGTCAATGAGCTAAGTTGTGATTTCCTAGGTGACAAATACATGGCAACCCCTAAGAGTTGGTAGTTACAATATTTTTTTCTTTCTACAGGCAGCTTTAGCCTTCCATTACTAGTTTCTCACACACTCCTAAGGGGTTATTACTGATCAGAGTACTGCTCATCTACCACGGAAGTCTCCATAAGACTTGAAAATAACACAGGTTTGAAACGTGCCAGGTGCTGGTGGAGAAGTCGGGGTATCATTGAGGCCAAACGCTCCGCATTTCCTCGGCAAGGCATGACCACACTGGTAGTTGTGAAAATCTGCTTACATTTGAAAAATTACCCACATCAACAGCCTGAAGCCTGTTTTGTACAGCTCTGCCTGTAATAATCCTTACCCTCCCTATAGTTGTTAAAGAGAGAATCTCTACTTCTGAGGCCTGCAAGCCCTAAGATTATTAGCTATTTCAAAATCTAGCAAGGTAGGTCAAACAGTTCCGATAAACTTTGAGTTCCTGAAGACTGCTACGTAAGTTATGGTCTGTGAAGGTGGTATGGGCATTATGGCATACTGTACCTTTGAGAGAGGAGGTAACGTGCACTACAACATTCTCTTCCTGGTTTAAAAATCCACCCTCTTGGCTTTTTGATGTAGGCATCGAGGGCATAGGTGGAACCTCTGGCTTGGGTTTTTTGCTACTGAGTATATACGGATGAACATCCAAGGAAAAGTGCCGTGTGTGCTTTTTTTCACTGCTTGTGCTTGGGATGGCATTTGGCTCGGTTTTATGAGCGGAGGATTGCTGTGAGGTTTTTGCAGCAGACTCTAACAAAGGAGCTATAAGGCTGTCCGTTGCTGTTTTTCTCCGCACAGGCTTCGGTTTATCAGGTTTATGGTTTTCCACCTTCATAATGGCTAACTGTTCCTTGAATGGCTGAGGAAGGGGATTGGTAGTCGGGATCCATTTCATCTTCTTCCTTGGTCTCTTAATGATGAGTTGTTCATTAGCATCAATCTCTGCTGGATCAACGCTTGGGTCTATCGTTTGGATCCCTGAATCACGCATAGTTGGAGTGGCATCATGATTGGACTGGGCCAACGCTGCAAGCAGCTGGCGTACCACATTGTCATACATCAGATCGCTTTCATTTGTAATAAAATCCAGACGGTTCAAGGATTTTATGTGGTCCCGATTTTCATTACAAAACATGGCCAAAATATTGATATCACAAAACTGGGACTTCTGCCACTGTTTCTTGGTCTTTATTCCGACTTTGTTCAGTTTATCAAATATGAAGTTAGACTTGCGAAATATGAAGAGGTGAATTAAGTTGATGAGGATTATCAAGTTCATGAAGCAGAGGAGAACGATATCTACACCAGCAATAATCCGCTGGAGCTGGACAGATGGCAGCTTACAGTTCACTCTGATGTGCAATTTGGAGCTGCTCGTTTTGTCTGGAGGCTCTCCTAGTGCACATGTAAATTCATTTTGCTTCTGTGTAGCATAGTAGGTGGACAAGTATGTGATTGGTATGATGCTTAAAAAGATAATGAACAAGTGTCTTGCGAGATAAAGCTTAGCTAAAAAGTTACTTCGTCCTCTTCTTTCCAGGTATTTCTCAAACAAGTTCTGTTCAGGGCTTTTTTCCTTCTCTGCATTCTCAATAATTTCTCTTTTCTCTCTCTCGGTGATCCCTGGGCCTTTGGACTGAATCTGTTTCTCTATTTTTGGTGCCCGCCCTTCAGCTGCACGATGGTAGCAGTTATCAATCTCCTGAAGCAAAAAATTAAGCTCTGAAGTCAGTCGGGTGGAGGCAAGAAATTCCCAGCCCAGAGCTGGAATGTACATTATCCCAGCAAAAGCCAGCAGTGCATAAGGTAGGAACTTATGCTCAAACAAGGAGGGCCAGTGGCTGGCATCAACTCCTGGCAAGGCATCTTTTAATTCTGTCCAACAATATCCTCTGGCATACAAGGCTTGATCGCGGGTGAAGTTGTGTGGTGTATAACAGTATATTGGCTCCTCTGTATAACAGAGAGAAAAGTCACTGCTGTGCATTTAACCTACAAAAGGAGCTCTGGAAAATAAACATTTCAAATTATATCAATTTTATTTTACTGTATCTTTACATGACCATTAAGCCCTCCATGTCTGTTAGCCAGCTTAGCCTGCACACATTCTCACAAACCCCAAGGCAAAACTATTTACATGGAAGTTTTAGAATGAACCTGAGCTAGAAATGTCAGCAAGAAATACATATTTTGGTTTAATTACCTCTCTAAAAACAATATCCTAATGAACTGTGACCTGAACTCTGCAAAGCTAAAAGACCTGATATTCACTACACAGTCAGTAGCTGAGGATGTTCCACACAAATTTTGAAATTTAGATGAAATTTAAGGTTCATTCCAGCTAAGCATTCTTCTAAATAGAAAAAAAGTTATCTGCAGCTGAAAGCAATGTTTTTAATACTTATTAACAAAGTCTACTCCTTTGATATGGTAGAAAAAATTGAAATTTACAACACACAAGGATTTAGTCAACTGTATCCTCTTAGCTAACGTTCTTGAATTAAAGTGTGATTGACCAGGAGAGAATCTGGTGTGTTACCAATTTATTGCTATGAAAATTTAATTCTACATTCAAAATTGTAACGCTTTTTTTTACACAATGTGTAATTAAATGGTGGAACTCTGTCATATGGTATTATGGAAGAAACAAATAAAATGAAATAAAAAATAAAGTATAATGTTGTTTGTTAACAATAAATAGAATATTAAAAATTAATAGGCAGGCAAAACCTCCTGATCTTTTTGGCTTAACAGATGACTCCTTACTTGATCAGTTACTTTTCACATGTGATCAAATTAAAAGCTTGGTGTAGAGGCATAAACCTCTTCTGTGACCTACAGAGATCTACATGCTGAGAACTGCAAAAAAAATTGTGGGTATTTTTAAAAAGTGATTCAGCGAGGATTCTTTTCTAAAAATACTACCAATTTAAAGAGAGTTGACAGAATAAATGCTGCTACCCAAGGCAGCATGTACACAGAGTAATCCCTGCAAATTCTTTAATACCACTTTTGAAGACTATTTTAAAATTATCTAAGTTCAGTCTCAGAGGAGAGCTTGAAGCACTCTAAAGTTATACAGCTTCCCATTTAGACTATTTTTGAGTATTCACAGCCATGTGTACAAGAAAAATGCTTGCTGACCCCCTTGGTTTCAGTAATTACATGCCCTCCAAACTCTACCCATGAAGGGACGCATACAAAAAATTTCATCTACTATCTAAGACTTACTGTAGGACTTCCCAGGAGAACAAACAGATTCCTATGTGAAAATGTTCCCCCAGGGAAATTAAAAGGCAAGTAGCATGCTACATTTCTCATAAGTAGACATTTTTTGAATTAGGTGTCCCTAAGCTCATTAGAACTTGCCAATATGAAACCCAGTTTCCTGTGGCATACATGGGTTCATTTCTACTAGATCTCAACCTAGGATAGGCTGGGAAAACAGCAAAAAGTATTCATACAAATCACACATATGGATTATTTTTTGATTCATGCATCAGTTGCTACTCTCAAATAAACTGAAGAATTTTTTCAGTTCTCTTCACTGAGACCTAAAACTTAAGGTGGCTTTTGCCAAAATTGTATATATACGTAACAATCCAATACATATTTATTTCGTAAGTAAAAAAAGGAAACAAATTGAAATGTCTTAACATTTACATATACATTGGACAGATACACTAAGAGACTGACTCCACACTCTTCTGATTCAGTGAAAAAAATCTGAACTGCTTCACAACTCCAGCTTGGACTGACCAGCTGCATTACAGGCTACAAAGTTGGGCTGTTCCAACTAGTAGAGAAAGCAAATGTCATTCTACAGGAGTCTATTTCCTTTTCCTCTGTTAAGCATCTTTTTACCTGATCCCACCGCATGTTAAGTTGTGAAAGATTTCTAATTTATTGGGCCAGCTGAGCATGATGTCCCATTCTTAGTCAATGGTCTGTAGCTTGTTGATATTAGTCCAGAATTTTCTTTGTATATTTGTAAAATTTACACAATTAGCATTTAAAAGAAGGCTGTAACAGTGTTATAATCATATATGATATATATCATATATCATATATATTATATCATATATATAATTATATATGATATATATATATGATATATATATATCATATATATAATTATATATGATATAATCATGATGTTGGATCATGCAATATAAAAAAATGTATTTGCTTTTATGTTCATAAATACAGAAACTTTCAACTGATACTCTCATTTCACTCTGAAAATCTTCAAGCAGTTTAGGAAACTTCTTTTTCATATAACCATTTCAGCCACCATGAAACACAGCTTTTTCCCAAGACTATGCAGTTTAATTGCATACGGCATAACTGTTCAATCATGTCAGAAAATACAATGGAGTAAGGTGCTGTAAAGGAAATTTTTTAAAAGCTTGGGGAGCATTACTGAGTGGATTGGTCACCCTCTCAATGTTGTCTAGTCCAAAGCCCATAAAAATAATCTATCCCACTGCTCCTTGAAAGCTATATTCCTGTGAGTCCAAGGGACAGAAATTCCTGTAAAAAACCCAGAAAACAAGGTCATCATCTCCAAAATAATCTTTTGCCAGTTCCAAATAATTATGAAAAGGTGGTTCAGGGTGGACATGAAGCTGTGATTTGCCCACATGTGCACTTCTAGCAAAGGCAATAAAAAGGTAACTAAACTGCCACTGTTACTGGTGGATGGAATACTAAACTCAACTTTTCTGCAGTAAATGTGATGGCTTACTGCAAGATTTAGTCCTGATGCTCAGAGTAAAGTCTCAGTAAGTTCAGGGTCTGAAGGTTCACCTACACAAATGTGTTAACTGCATGCCAGAATATGAAGTGCAACATAGGTTCAGAAAAAAACCAGTAGGAATACCTAAGAACAAATCCTGTCTTCAGTAATACTTTCCTAAAGTCATTGTCATTCTCAGGAAATGTCCCTTTGGAATAATTAAGATACTGTTACGAAAACTTCTCAGTCTGACCATTCATGAGACTGTGGCAGTCATCAACAATACTAACCCTCTGCTAATGCTGTGGAGAAACAATTACTACACTGGGAAAAAAAAAAGTATTTGATGATAATACACTATAAAGTATACCATACTTTTATCTTATGCCGACCAGCATAAAGATGCACACAAAGATGCTTAGCTTCCCTTTTTCCAATACATCAGATGTTTCAACAGTTACACATAAATACCTTTTTTCCTGCTCACTATGCACGTAAGTAGCTTCTAGACATCCACAAAACTAGTCTCTTAGATAAGGTATGAGAGATATCTCACAGAATTTTTCAGACATGCAATCAAGATGAAATAATTAATACAAAATTACTTAGTTGTGTACTATAACTGATTATGTTATGCCACTTGAAAAATTAAAATCCTTTGGCAGCTAAGTTTTTTCACACGCTCCATTCTGTACCATCTCATCCCATCAGTATAAGTACTACTTCAATGGAGAAAAATGACTTATGGGAGGTACAAAAGGCATACTTTAGGCGAAGGAGAGTGTATGGCTGTGAGAAGACAGTCAAGGTATGGAGAGGGACGAAGGAAGTGGCTGTGCTCAAAAAACTCTGAAGAATCTAAGCACAGTATAGAAAGAAGGAGTGAAGGCAAAGCATGGAAGCTAGGAGCTGCTGAGTCTTCTGCCTTTTAGGAAAGGCTCTGAGAAATGCTTATGGGCTTTCTGCAGGCATAGGCTCCCACTCCTACTGTTTCCTACCCAAGGTCAGCCACCTCCCTTCAGTGCTTCCTCAACCTCTACGTACTTTAGTATATGTTCAACTGCCCTTTTCAAGAGGCCCAGAATTAAACACCAGTTGTCAGGCTGCAAGTACTAGGCATGAAAGTATGTTACATAAATAAATATCCTGCTAAATTTCAAACTGAAGTTACAATATCAAAAGTTCTGAATTCCTCAAGAAAGGGGCTGGAATGCTGAAGTTTGGGGTTGGAACTCCTGTGAAACTTCCCACTACAAAAATTAATCTCATATCTAGAAATGGAGTTACCAATGGAAAAATCTGATGGCTGCTGTTTTAGACCATTCCCTGAAGTTATACCCCAATGCAGAATCACGGAAACACTGACAGGAACTTTGGAAGTTATGGAGTCCCACATCCCACTCAAAGAAGAGACAAGACTGATTTCAGACCAGCCTGATCAGGGCTTTGTCTGTCTGAAAACCTCCAAAGACGGAGACTACATGGGCTGCCTGTGCATCCTGTTCTGATGCTTGACTGTCCACAAGGTGAACTTCCTTTTTCTTTGGGTCATGTCCAGCAAGAATTGCTGATTTGGGCAGGAATAATTTTTTTTCACTTTTGAGAAATGGCCATTTCCAAAAATTAGTGCAATGGCCAGTTGCACTAGGAGCGTATCAGGTAAAATATAGCTAGAAGTCTACAATTGACATACACTTGGCTAGAGCTCAGGCCTCAGTATTGCACCTCAGTCAAAGGAAGAGATATCAGCAGCACAGTCAACGAGGAAGCTGTGTGTGTGTGTGTGTGTGTGTGTGTGTGTGTGTGTGTGTGTGTGTGTGTATGCATACATGTGTGTGTATATTTGCCTATTTATAACATGAAACACCTTCCAAAAATGTGACCTGATTTATGGTACACCAAAATGATGCTGTTAAGAAGATATGGTGAAGCTGTAGATATGTATCATTCTCCATTTTCCATGCAAGGTTACGTTTCTACAGGTCTTCTTGGGAAGGTGAGTGAATTGCATTAAACACATTCACTAGCCGCTTAACAATAAAGATAATAACAACAATCTTAGCATTCAACAGTGTAAAAATCAGACCTGCTCCTAAAAAGACTTAAGCAACTTCATGCCTTGGGCATTTCCCTTAAAGCCAACGGAATTACTCCCACTGCATAAAATCTGGCATGTGCAACTCTTTTTGAAGAACTGATGGTGTAGTGGGGTCAATTTCAAGATTATAAAATATTATTATAAGCAAAAGTTATTTAAATACATATGGATAACCTATTTAGAGTGCTTCGGTAGGCATTACAAAGGAAGAAAAGAAAATATTAGTAATAAATAGTAGCTGCCCCTATGTAACAGGGCAAATGACTTTACACACCTACTGCCTTCCCAGTGGAATAAAGCATAGTTACCCA
The DNA here is from genome assembly GCA_035047845.1 of Dendrocincla fuliginosa. Lineage (NCBI taxonomy): Eukaryota > Metazoa > Chordata > Aves > Passeriformes > Dendrocolaptidae > Dendrocincla > Dendrocincla fuliginosa. The sequence goes on along the minus strand of JAWWMO010000043.1, from coordinate 18,854,871 downwards.
AAGCAAAATATAAACCATAATAATAAATTGTGTATGTCTCCTGTGACCTCCAGCTTTTAGAATTTATTCTGGAAAAACAAAATCACACCTCACTAATCTTCAAACTGAATTGCTTGATTTGAGGATTCCAGTGCAGTAGCTCAGTTAAGCAGAAGAAACAGTACAATTTTCTGACAGCAGACAGAAAAAAAGAAACACAGTTTTCAGAAAATGTAATTCAAATATAAAAAATATGAAAATTCTTGCTATACCAAGGCAAAGGTAAGTATGCCTCTTGTCCAAAAAATTTTTCAAGGATTGGAAGTAAATATTCAGCCTGACTGCCATGGCCCTGCATGGGTATAGACAGCAGAACTGCTGCTTAGGTGCTACTGAATAGGCTGGACCTCCCAGTCCCTGGGCAAGTGCCTAAACCCTCATGCTGGAGACCTGAGCTGAGTATCAGGTAAGTATATTGATAAGTATATTTGCTGAGTTAAATATACTACAGACTCACCCTGGCCTTCTGGCCTCTTGAAAGGGGCTGCTAAATCATCCTCATAGCTGTGCCCAACCTGCCTATGAAGAAAAGCTGGCAATCCAGTCAACATCTCTGAAGTACTCTTAGTACTCTCCCCTTGTCTCTAAGGAGAAATTCAACATTTAGGTAGAATCTCTGAATCTCCCTGCCCATCACTTCCCAGTACACAAGTTTCAAACAGACAAAATAATTTAGAAACTCGCTGAATTCAGCAATAAATGCTAGTATTTGGCAAGGGTATTCCTTATCATACTGCTGTCCTTACTTTGTGTCACATTCATGTAATCGATCTTACATGTATGCCTCATTCATCTTGGGTTGTAAAAGGAGTGCACAAGAAAGCAGGTAACAAACTGTTTATTTTAAGAAACAGAAATAATTTATTTAGTACTTTCTTAGCAATTTTTAAATGGAAAAGAAGAAATGTCCTGGATCCTCTTCTCTCTGGAAAAAAATGAATAAAAAACATTCATGTTACTGAGGTTGAAAATGTAGTCTAAGAAAGTAAAACATTATCTAAACAGTATACAGTCACATAGTCCACAGGGCATATGCAACTCTGCTTTGAATGTGATTTTAAGAAATGCTAGCCAGTACCTCAATTAACTGACAGCAAAAGGAAAAATCCCTTATCTAGTTCATTTCAGCTACTTTATTTAAAGATTGGAAATTAGTACAGCATAAGAATGGATCCTTGACAATACTTCTGTGTATCAACTTAGTAGCCCTATTTAATCCATCAAGTTTACTCATATGAATAAGAAAACATCCATCAAACTAAACTTTAATTTAGCAAGCTAATTATTAAGAATTATTACTTTTATCCAAACAAAAAGACAATTACCTTTCTTAGGGAATATTCTTTCCAAATCTGATACAGGTTCCATGCCCATGAAGTCTTTCTAAGGTACAAATTTCTCCATGATCAGCAAGGTAAGGTATAGCCTTTTTTGCCCAATCTCTGAAACCACTTGTCCTGTTTAAGAAAAAAATCTTGAAAAGAAAGTCCCTAAAGAAATGAGATAGGAAACCACTGCTGCTATTAAGTGTTACTGGCCTGTACTCTACAAAGATTAGTCATAATGAGTGAGATGTAGATAAGCAGTTTCAAAGACATATGGCTATTGGGTCACCCACAGGGGTAACTGCAGTCCAAGGGCAGAAGCAGGTGTCCCTGTATTTCCAATTTGGTTCTTTTTTACCTTGCAGGACTGCTATTGGAACTGCATATATTTTGGATCTGCAGAATCAGTAAATTAACAATGTACTTTCCTAGTGTACATATAAATTTACAGAACTGTATTCCCTGTATGTAATAAACACTAGCTCTTCTAAAAGTATGCTGAAGTTCCCTTACCAGCAATCTGAGGCTTAAAGACTTGTAACACCTGTCCAGCTAGTCAGAAGAAAAAGATATCCACTCCTACTTGGCTGATATGTTGAAGGCTGTTGAAGTTTATTCTAGAAATAGCAACTGTTATGCAGAAGGTCCAGAAACACCTAAATGAAATCCCTTCAGCTGCTCCTACAGAGAAGTTTTCCTCAATAATGAGCAACCATTACCACCATGGCTGTGCAGTATGGTGGTAATGCCACTGGAAAGAGAGCTTATTTATAGTGACTGTACTGTTGAACTCCACTAGCAGCATTTCCTTCTGAGATCAAGATAGCTCTGTGAGCACACAGAAAACACCTGAAAGGGAATTACAATGCTTGTGTTTGTACATAGAGGTGTGTTTCTGTTTTATAATGTTGCTCTGTACTACACAAGGATTTGAGGGAAGGTTAGATCTGAATTTAAAGGAATGTATTAATCAAAACATAATTAATGAATTCAGCCATGCAGACAATCCCACAAAAGAGATCTGAGTAACATTTACTTCTAAATTTAGTGCTTACACGAGAAGGTGAGTGGAATTTTGTACAGATGTACAGATCTTCTGCATAGAAGTCGTACGGTGTGTAAATATTTTAATGTTTTGCAAAGATTAAAAAAATAATGAATGTTGGGCAGTTCAAAAATTTCCCTCTAGAGATGGAAGCCCAAAGAAACTAGACAAGTACCCAGGCAGTATGATATGAGGACTACAGAAATACCTAAAGCAAACTGGAAGAATAAATGCCAAAGTGAACTGAATTATGAAAATCCAGTGAAACTGATGATACATAAGCAAGTCTGGCTTCTTAAATCAGGGGTCAAGTGCAAAATACAACCACAGGAAGCAACAGGAAACAGATTTGGTCTATTCCAGCATTGTTATTTAATGACTAGAAATTAAAAAGATGGCTTGTATTAAGTACCTCTTGGTGCAAACGTAGCACCAGGAAAACTTCATATTGAAAAGGAAGAAAAAGACCAATATATTGCTCATTAGGTCATAATACTATTTTAATACCATAGTATTTAGAGAGCAGAGATGGCCAGTATACTGCTTTTTGGAGAACTGCTTCCTCCATGTGTAGAGAAACTGGAATTTGTATAACAACTGTTTTGATTCATCACAGCAGAGCTAGGAGAATCAGCTGCTCAGGGGCTCTGCCAGTTCCAGCGTGGAGGTCTCCTGACCTCCTGCAGAAGAGTTGCATCTTGCAGAAGTTAAGGGACCTCAACCTCAAAATGTGAAATAACTACTTCAGCATATAACTAAAATGGTCCAGAAATAGTAACTGGGCTCTAAGCTGCAATAAGCACAGCACCCATCTCAGCACCTGGCTGCAGCATTGCTCCAGCAACTGCGAATCTGCATGGCAGGCACGGTGCCACTAAAGAAAAGCAAACAAATCCCCAAACCTTGCCATCATAATGAACTGCTGCATTTCCCAGTTCAAGTGCAAAAGTATAATACATGCCTGGGACAAAATCCCCAATGATGTAAATCTCTGCACTGCTTTCCATGTTTTTCTTAGAATAAATCCTGTATCGTCTGAAACCAAAGGAACCTCCACACAAATCATGCCAGCTGACTGCAAAATTATTCAGCCTTTGTAATTAAATGTGTATACCTATTGAGGGTGCCCACTGCAGTTATTTTTAATACTGACAGAATCCAAGTAGCTCAGTGACAATGCAGATTCTTCTTGAAGGGTTTTACAGCTCTAAGAAACCACACAAGCTGAGAATTCCTCTGCATCATGAATGCATGATTTCTCTCTAGTTTAGAGAAAACAGAGAGCCTCAAATATGTCAGGGTAGCTCTGAAAAACAGTCTCAACCTTATTCTTATTTATTCACAAGGTTTCCGCTTGGAAAAGGTGAATAAATTAAGTAGTTCTTAAAAATATTTTTGAGCATCTGTTCAAATTGCTAGCTATCTGAAAGTATGTAGTAAGATAAAACTCATCCAGATTTTAGACCTCTTCACATATATGACACTTGAAAAAATGAAGGGGTTAATAATGCAAACAGGGTCATTAAAGACTATATAAAAAAAGATGATGTATGTGTGTCGATGAAGTTTGAGAAATTGAATTTATGATAGAAAAATATCTGTAATCGCTAGAAGTTGCAGTGGAGTGATTACATATATATGGCTCATGTAATTCCTCAAGAATACCTTTCTATTTACCATTCATCTGTGTAACTGCAAATATTTAAATGATGAAAACTCAGAGTCCCAGCTTGTATATCTTGTGCACACTTTGTGTTTGTACATGTGTAAACTGCCCTTACCCTGCGAGAAAAATCCCATCAGCAATGCAAACAGCGAGCAGTTGAACTGCAGCCAGCTTGTATCATTTAACCCTTTTTAAAAATGCATGCTTAGAAGGCACTTAAGTGGTACTGAGACACTCCTTAAATTCTCTTTTCTCTGGTAATATCACCTCAGAAACAATTTCTGCAATGGTGCCATCAGGTACGCAAAACATTTTGTTCCTGCACTCTTAGCACTAAGAATAATCACTTGGAAAAATGTCATCTTTACTTTCTTACTGTATGTGGCTTTAAGTGCAGTTAAATAGACAAAATGGAAAATAAGATCAAAAGTCATCTAATTAGAAAAGTCACCTAAGTAAAGTCACCTAAGTAAGCATATGCAAATATCCTGCCACAACTTGAAACAGAAATACAAATTAGAAAAGTTGACCAGAAACACAAAATAAAACTCCATCTCATAATACAGAAATCTGAAACATATACTATTTCAAACATATTGTAGGGTGAAAAGCAAAGAAGATACTGAATTCATTCATATACTGTATTACACAGTGAAATAGGCATTTCTTATGTGAATTATTACAAACCAAAAAATAAACTATAAAAACAAGAACTGACCCTTCAGTCATTTAACTTACTGTCTCCATTGCTTTCTCATGAAACTTTTCTAGCACGAGGATGGTAGACAGCTGAGCAATGTTACTGCTAAAAGACATAGAAATACAGTATTTTTGAGCAATGTTTTTTGTATTGTGTAGGCACTGTTTTATAAACTAGCATGGAAATCAATGCCAAAGCTTGGCTTTTGACTAAAGTATAAAAATCAACTGGATGATTGCTTTGCTTTATTTTAATAAAGTACTGGTATTTAACAGTTTCTGAGAGAAAAGCAAATGACTACAATATGGAAAGAATAATTCACGGTACACAGAGGAATATGACTTAGCAGTGCCTCAACCACATCAGTTTGGAAACCAAAATACTTCAATATTGTGAAGATAACAGATAAAAAAAACAGCAACACATTCTCCTTTAGGGCCCACCACTCTCTCGTGCCTTACATGGAGAACTTCCCACCGACATTACTGATGGTGTTGCTTCTGAACCCAGCACAACATTGAACTGGAATACTTAAACCACTCAATAAAAACACTAAGCAATACAAACAAACTAAGCAACACATCATGGAAGTCAAGTATCTCTTAATCTACTGGATTGTAGAACAGCGTCTTAAAAGTTCAGCAAATGCCATGAGACACTTCACTACAACAGGCTGCCACCCACTGCCAGGCAGGGAGGACAGAATACAGCACTTGCTGACCCAGCAGCATCCTACTTGTGGCTGTGGCTGGTGTGTACTAGTACTGTGGTAAAAACAGGGAGAGTAAAGGATGAAAAACACATGGTACATTAAACAGACATACTTCAAACTGGCAATGAATGTGGCTGTCTAATACTCCACATTCTGTGCATTTTGGAAAGGAAGTGAAAATGATAAGGCAGTGCAGTGTTTTAAAGGACTAATCCCTTTTTATCCAGATCCACACCTCTCCAGACTGACCATGCCTTGACAGGTGATACTAAAACATTGTAACTAAAAACAACTGCTGAGACCCAACAGAGACTGCAGCTGGATTAGAACTACATAAATGAGATCCTTACCTACTAACATCTAACTAAAAGTTTGGTGGTTTACCATTTTTTTCACCAAATATTAACCTAAGCCTGGCTTACATTAACAAGGAAACACTTTAAATAAAAGGAACCTCAATACCTTTATCACAGGAAAGGGAACAATCCAGCAGCCTGCAATACATATAAAATAAAAAGATGAAAGTGACAACCTAAACTTACAGGCTTCAAATTTGCTTCACCACCAGCCAGTACCTGGTACAGTCACCTTTTCATGCACTGGGACAGCACAGTAATATCAAATCTGAACTCTCTGTTCACAGTGGTTGTATTTTACTTCTAGTTTTCACAGGAATAACTAAAGGCTCAAGTTGCTAGGAAATGATAAGTTAGGCATGAGAAATCAAACCCTCAGTGTCAAATACAAGCATGAGCCTTTGCAAAGCACTGTGTATACATCTGCATGAATGCTCCAGCAGATGCCTAAGACTATATAGGGTGTGATGGGGCTCATGTCACTGTTCTGACAGAATGTCAAATACATTTGCTTTCATATTTAGATAAAAAAATTAATTGCTACCTTTAAAGCAATTTCGTTTTCAAAAAAACCCAGACCAAACCAAAGTTCCCTTGGGACCATCAACTGCACGCACTGTTGTCTCAATAAGGACATTGCTACAGGAGAGGTTTCTCTTAGCCTATGCTGCCTTCTGCAGTCACTTTCACCAGGGCTGAGAGCCCCGCAACTTCAGGAAACCAGGAAACTCATACTTAAATACAATTCCATCCACTAGGTCAGAGAAAAATGCCTCAAAACCTTTCCTTATTACCCTTGAAGCCAACATAAACTGGCCTCTAAATAGAGGATGTGCTGGTTTTATATGAAGTCTGTCCACAAGTGAGTTTTAGAAAGAGAAAGAAGATTCATTCTTCTCTTGTGTTCATGTGGGCTTTCTCTGTGTTGGGTAGCTGAATATCACTCTGTAATTACGATCTTATGATGATCTTATATCCAGTATAAATATGGCACATGGATTTATTTTAACTAACATTGTAGGATTGTCCTTTCACACTGGTTTGGTTGAAAAACATTAAAGGAGAATGAAGAGATTCAGAAATTACAATGTAGGTTAACTGAGTGACTTTGTTTCCTCTTATGAAAAATGTTTAGGAAGTGGGGGCCAGTGCAAGAATTGTATCTTACTTCAGCCATTAGAGTAAACTCCTGTCCTCACTGAAAGCAATGGTCAAGCTCTTACTCCTCCTTTGCAGCTTGAATTTAACTTTCAGGAACATATTCTAGTAATGGGTATGCCCTTCATCTTCCCCCTGCAAAGCGAAATTTCACCCCAAAGGCACTGCAATCTAGCAGTGAAGTTTAAAAACAAAATCTTATCTCCCAGTAAATTCTGGTTATGTTACAGATTCATATACAGGGCAAAAGCAAACTAAGGATGACATCCCCTTTTTCAACCTTGAGTCAACTGTAAGGACACCAAGCATGCAGGGCTGCATTACATGACACATGGCCAGGAGGCCTTCTACTTTATTCCCTTGAAATCCCACCTGCAGTCCTGCATGCAGCTCTGGGGCCCTCTGCATAGAAAATCTCTGCTGGAGTAAGTTCAGAGGAAGGCCATGAAAATGTTCAGAGGGATGGAGTACTTAGATGATAGGCTGAGAGAGCCGGGGTTACTCCGCCTGGAGAAGAGAAGGTTCTGGGAAGACCTTACTGCAGCCTTTCAGTACTTAAAGGGGACTTTTAAGAAAGATGGGAACAGACTTTTTAGCAGGGCCTTTATTGACAGGACAATGGTTTTAAACTAGAAAAGGGTAGCTTCAGATTGGACTCAAGGAAAGAAATTGTTTGACAGTGGTGAGGCACTGAACAGACTGCCCAGAGAAGCTGTGAATGCCCCATCCCGTTCAAGGCCAGGCTGGACAGGGCTTTGAGCAACGTGGTCAAGTGGAAGGTGTCCACATCCATGGCAGGGAGCTGAACTACATGATCTTTAAAGGTTCATCCAACCCAAACCATTCTATGATTTTAAAATACATGTAATAGAAGAAAAGCACAATACCAAATTTGAAGTGTTTTGTAACACATTAAGTTCAGATGGATTGTGATTTATTTAGAACATCAGCACAGTATCTGCTAAACAATTAGGTCCTGCCTTTTATGCTACTAAAGCAGTAATTTGTCACTTAATTTCTCAAAAGAGATGCAAAGATCAGAACACTCCAATTCAAGGGCAAACAAATCACTTACATGAAGAGCGCATGCATTTACCTAAATAATGACTTTGCCCATGGCACTAAAACAACATAATTAACTAACTAACTTTATCTCCAGCCACAGGCACAATACACTATACAATATATTATACTACAGACATAATGATTTTTAAGGTTGTTAATTACAATATTTTAAATAAACAACATGCTCTTTCTTTGTCCTGTATTGTAGGGCTGAACTCTGCTTTCAAGCGTGCTCCCAGAAGACTCACTGCTGCCCTGGGATGCCCAGGCTTCCTGTGACGAGGGGATGCCTTCTGTCCACCCCCAGGGCAGGACACCTACACTGCTCAGCCAAGCAGCTCCCACTACACTTGTTGCACAGACTGTACAACAAGTACAAGCGCTGCTCTTGACTGCGCTTTAAGCTACGCTTTGCACTCACATAAACTCGAAGGTAGATCAGAGACACAAGAGGCTCTTATCTCCTCTACCCACTCATCAGGCAGGGTCTTCCAATGCTCAGCAAGAGTTTTGTGAGAAACCACTGATTTTAGACAACTACACTTCTGTGTCTTGAGTGCACACATTGGTGTTCCAAAAGCTTTAGCAATACTGATTAAACAAGATGGTATAGCCCCCAGAGAAGGGGGTTGTTTTCCGTTTAGTGGCCTGAGGGTTACCTTCCCATGACTTGCACTGGATGACATTAACACAATGAGGAATAATGAAAAGTATTAGATAAGCACACAAGTGCCCAAAGCAAAGTTTGGGAAGCTACTATGATACAACAAAAGGGACAGTAGGTACCTTACTCAATTTTATCAGCAAAATTTGTACTTTCACACCTATTATATAAATTGCACAGAAGGAGCAGTATCTAAACAAAGTTAGATTTTTATAAAGATCAGTGGCAGTGCCTGGGTGAAACAACACAACTTGTAAAATCCGTAGTAAGCATGTATCCAGCTGAACTATTGTCATTGCCAGGGTCAGTGTCTCTGGACAAACTTGACTTAGTAAAGAAGTCCAAGTAAATACTGTTTTGTTAAAGAGTAACATCTGATTCAGATCACATTCAAACTAATAAAAGTTTTGCTCTTGAACTCTGTGGAAGCAGAATTGAATCTACTAACCCTGAACTCTTCAACTCAACCCCAAAAAAGAATCTTTTAATTTTGCCAGATGCTTAGAGTTCTTATATTACATTCTCTTGTATCTGTAATTTTTTCTTTTTTCTCAGACAAACATCTGAACAAACACATGACATCATATGAGAGAAGAATGTTATTCCACGTTTTTCCAGATATGTGCGTTTTCTGTGATGCCTCATAAGCTTTGCCCTGGCAGAGCACAGTAGTCTACTGCTCTTACTGCGTCAAATCAGAATACACAGTCCCTACGTAGACTTAAGTGATGTTGCTTTAAGTCCTTCTGAAAAAGAAATTTAGAACACAACTGTCAGCCTAGAGAATAGTCTCCCACAGCACAAAATAAACTCAACTGCAGAAATACAGGCAGGTGCATGTAAATTCAGTAGACTCTCTTTCTTCCATGTATGTGTGGGGATCAGTTTAGCCTTGCAGAGGGACATCCCCTCTATAAATGTGAGTCTCTTAGACTTGACACTTCCTACACAATCTGCAGTCTCAGATGACTTGTTCATATGGAGCAAGTTACTGCTGTCTGAACAAGCACTGAGTCATCAAAGGGCTTCTGCTAGGAAACTTGCACTATGTAAAGGAACACACATGAAGGGGGGAATGACCTTATCTGCACCCAAGGTTATCCTTAGGTCTACTGAAGTTCAAAACTGTACATCTTAAGCAGTATGAAAGCACATAGGTAAGTAAGTTTGCACTCTCGTGAGCTTCTATAGGATTGCCTTTTTATTAGCTTACTTCTACACAGAGGAAGGGATCACAAAACTTTTGCATTCCACAGAGGATCCCCAAAGGTGACCTTGCATGCTGTTTTTCAGTTGCTGTGAAGAATCAGTTTTCATATGCCCTGTAAACTTGGTTTCCCCAAGATACCCCCAGACGACCATCCAAAAAATGAGGCTCTTGTTTCCTGTGGCTGAAGATCTTGAGCTATGTAAGTCTATTTTTTAAAAAACTGAGGTAGATTGAAAAAGTTTTAAGTATAATTAAGAAAAATCTCCAGGCTCCATTTGTAACCAGTTATTCTTCTAGGTAATTTATCTCATAATGAAAACAAGCATTAAGCATATTAAGTGTTGGAAGTCAATCCCAAAGCAGCATGCAAAGCAAGAGCCTATTCTGGTATGTTTAAACTGATTGAATACAGGTAGTTCTCACCAACATCACAAGGTACAGACTGACAGGTCGGTCCTGTATATTAAAGTGGTAATAATTCCCCAGGGATCTTCAGTATGGAGCTTCAAGGGACATTAAAAGTAGTCAGGCACTGGCACCTATACTCATAAAGCCTATACTTCACAAAGTAAAACAATGTTTTCTTATGTGCCAGAGGCCAAAGAAGTGCCCTAAGAGTTTACTGAATCAGTAACTTTCAAGGCTCATCAAAACATGACCTTCCCAGACTGGTGGCGATGAGCAATCAAACCATGCTTTTTACGGAATGTATGCAAGATGCAGGTCCTCAAAAGAACCAGACACCGGTGATTTCCACTGTCACAATATGGCAAAGCACACTGTGCATAGGGCTCCATATATAGTATCTGTCTCCATGAAAGCATCAGCCCCTCCCTAGCAGGCCACTTAACACTCATGCTGTAGATGCCTGAGGTACCATCAGGACAATGCTTGACGTCAGCCAGGGTCCAGCTCAGGACCTGTCCAGGACCCACCTCAAGGAGCATCATTACCCTGCACCCTGTGTCAGCCTCGCTGGCTCTCAGCTGCTGCAGGGCAGCCAACACCTCCCCGCAGGTCAGTGCCCTGGGGACCCCTCCCCACGGCCTGCAGCAGCTGTCCCCGCCAGGGAGCGGCCACCGCGGCCGCACCGCTGCCCTGCCCGCCTCGGCGAGGGGCTGCGGCCGCGGCCTGG
>JAWWMO010000043.1:18785348-18843695 GCA_035047845.1 Dendrocincla fuliginosa | reverse complement strand
AGCGGGCGCTCGGCACCCAGCGCAGCACGGCCCTGCCCGCCCGGCCGCCCTTACCGGCAAAGTTCTTGGTGAAGACGAGGGTGACGAGCAGGATGGGGATGAGGACGGTCCCGATGGTGACCACGCGGTCGAAGGGCAGCTCCAGCTTCAGCTGGAGGAGCAGAGCCGCCAGCGCGCCCGCCTTGTCATCCTGCTGCCCCGGCAGGATGAGCTCCTTCAGCTTCTCGCCCGCCAGCAGCGCCGTGGCCATGTCGGGGTGGTTATCGATGATGTGTTGCATAAGCGGCGGCGGCGGGCGGCCTCACTCCTCCGGGCCTCCCCGGGGACGGGCTGGCTGCGGGCGGCGCCGCCCGGCCTGCGGGGACAGCACGGACAGCGGTGACAGCGGTGACAGCGGTGACAGCGGTGACGGCGGGGCCGCGGCCGCGCTGCGGTGACAGCGGGGACAGCGGGGACAGCCGCGGAGCGGCCCCCGCGCCCCCGGCGGGGAGGAGCGGCGAGCGGCGAGCGGCGGGGGCGGGCCGGGCCGCCCGGGACACACCGAGCACGGAGCGCTGTCCCCCGCTGTCCCCCGCAGCCCGCCAGACCGGGGCCGCCTCCCGAAGTGCTGCGGGCAAGGAAGGGGGCATTTACCTGGCAGCTTCGCTTCCCTCGGCTCCCGGGCGATGGTGAGCAGAGCGATGGCTGGCACAGAGCAGCGGAAGCCGCAAATAAACTTACACTGGACCTTCCTGCCGGTAAAAAATGCCCCTGCACCGCCACAAGTAACAGAGCGGCTCCGGGCGCGGCGCGGGGCGCGGATGGCGCGGGGCGCACTCGCATGGAGGTGCCCGCCGGCTCCGCTCAGCGGGAACGTGCGGGGCAGCCCAAGAAGGGCTCCCAGCGGCTGCGGGGAGGAGGAGGAGGAGGAGGAGAAAGAGCAGGAGGAGGAGGAGACGGCGGGAGCAGCCCGACACGAGCCGCGGGGACGCAGAGGTCCTTTAAGGCATCAAACCGACCAGCAGGAGGCGGTGGAGCTGGGGGCGGTGCGGGCGGTGCGCGGGGAACGGGGGATGCGGGCGGTGCGGGGGGGCCCGGGGGGAATGGGCGGTGCGGGGGGAAGAGGGGGGTGCGGGCGGTGTGCGGGAAACGGGGGGTGCGGGCGGTGCGGGGGGAATAGGGAGGTGCGGGGGGTGCGGGGGGAATAGGGAGGTGCGGGGGGTGCGGGCCCGGCCCGGCCCTGGGAGCTGCGGGGAGCAACACGTGCGTGAGGCGGCCCTGCGGCACAGAGCGCGCATGCGCCAGGCCACTCCGGCGGCACGGCGGGAGCGTGGAGAGAGGGGATGGGGGGAGCGTGGGGAGAGAGGGGATGGAGGGAGCGTGGGGAAAGAGGAGATGGGGGGAGCATGGAGAGAGAGGGGATGGGGGGAGCACGGAGAGAGGGGATGGAGGGAGCACGGAGAGAGAGGGGATGGGGGGAGCGTGGGGAAAGAGGGGATGGAGGGAGCGTGGAGAGAGAGGGGATGGAGGGAGCATGGAGAGAGAGGGGATGGGGGGAGCGTTGAGAGATGGGGGATGGAGGGAGCCTGGAGAGAGAGGATGGAAGGGCCCTGGAGAGAGAGGTGACAGAGCAGCCCTGGGGAGAGACGTGAGGGAGGGACCCTGGGAGAGAGGTGATGGAGGAGCCCTGGAGAGAGAGGGGATGGAGGGGCTCTGAGGAGAGAGGGAATGGAGCAGCCCTGGGGACAGAGGTGTTGGAGGTGTTCTGGGGAAAGAGGTTCTGCAGGGGCCCAGCGTGGTCCTGGAGCACGGCCTGGCGCTCCTGGCAGGAGGGAGCCCGGGCTCTTTCCCCTCACTGTTCCCCAGCCCGCCCCTCTGCCTGCTCAGGGGGGCTCAGTCCCAGGGACACGGCAGATCCCACAGTGCAGCCACAGAGTGGGTGGAGGTGAGGGAAAGGAAAACCCTCACCTGAGCAGGCTGCGCCCTGAGGGTCCTGAACCTGTGGGCATGTCAGGATTTAGGTGCTGCCCCTAGAAGAGCTTTTCAGATGCTGTCTGTCTAAAGCAGGTGTGAGGTTGGACACACCTGGTGAAACAGCCTAAGGGCAGAGCACTTGCCAGAAATGCAGAGGCTGCCTTTCAGCCTGAGGGGGTCCTGTATTTTCATGGAGTGCGGGCCAGACCTTGCTGTCCTCTGGAACAGGCTGGGAGTGGAGCACACAACACTGGGCAAAAGCTGGACCACAAAGCCTCAAAGGAGGCCTTATGGGCTGCATCACAGCCAGCAGCTATGGTGTTCAGGCAAAAGCTCCAGGTCACAATTCCTCCTTCTCAAGTTGTTTATCGATTTTATATTTAGCAGCACTTAGATGAAAAGCAGATATACACTTAAATATTGCTGGTTTTTCTCTCAAGGATTTGCAGTTGTCATCTGCAATCCGCATGAGGAAGATTTTATCTTTACTGTGAAATTTTCCTTTCTCTAATTGCTGTGAGCAATATGATGGTTTTACTTATATTATAAGTTTAAATGTTGGGTGTGAGCTTTAAATAATGCTTCTTGGCAAGGGTCCCTCCATCCAGGCAGGGATGTAATGAGCAAGGCAAGAGGGATGTCCTGATGGTGACAGCTCAGATGAAGGCTCCCAGGCAGCAGACACAAACCCATTGTTGCCACATGCTCCTGAAGAGTACTGAGGATGGGAAGGCAAGAGAGCCTAAACTTGAAGCTGTCACCATCACTTGTTTCATTTTCTCTGCTCCTTGCCATGTAGTGCAGCAAAGAGTTCTTGGTCACCAGCAGAATCCCAGGCAGGAGAGTACTCAGGGCAAGATGGGAGGCAGAGCAGTGAGGATCCTGGTGCAGTGAACTTGGTAACAGAATATAGCCTGTGTTGTTCCCACATGTGAAAAGGGTACATTTGCTGGGTCAGGCTTCAAGCCTCAATAATCCTCTCTATCTGCAATGAGGAATAGATGCACCATTTTCTCTTGCTGTATCTGTATTTGGGCTACACATGTATCTTGTCAGCCTGTAATAGGCTTTTCATTCCAACAACAAAGAACTAAAATGCCTTAAGCACTTGTTATTCCTGCTGCCAAAGGGATGCTATTGAGCATAGGAGTGCAGAGTACAGTACAGTAGTACTGAGGCAGTACAGCTGATCTTCTGCACAACTTTTGCTCAGACTTTCAGTATTGTGATCGTTTCACGATGCTTTTCTCTGCTGCTGACAGTCTTGTCCTGATCACTGACAATGTGGCTGAAAGAGCATTTTCCTAATCCTTACTATGTCATCTCCTTTTTGAATTCTCTCTTTTGTCCATCCAGTTACTTAATTCAAAACAAGCTACTTGCTTTTTGTTTTCAGAGGCTTCATGTGGTATTTCTCCTCCTATCTTTGCCCGCCTAAGCTCTTAGCATTTGTCTGCTAGCTAGATGCTGACTCTAGATGCTTCCTCATGTTTTTCCATGAGGAAGTAATGTCAACCCCAGTAACCATTTCTGCAGAAGCTTGGTGTCAATATCTACAAATCTGAAGAACTTAGGAGAAGCCATCTAGTCCCCTATATCTCCAAGTGTGGCTGTAATTGGTCAATTAAGGAAGTGTTAAAATGAGGTAGCCTGTGTTGATCCCTTTTCCCTAACACTGTCCCAGCTTCCAAGGATGCTGAGGGAATTTCCTGAGCCTTGTGATGGTGTAATAACCCTCAAAAGGTCTCTTCTTAGGATACTTTTTCTGGTCTCCTATTGGGACTGTGCAAATTTCTGGCATCCACAGCCTCTTGTATTAAGGAATTCCACAGGTTTACAACCTGTTGTATCAAAACCACCTTGTCCTGTTTGTTTCAAACATAATCAATTGATCAAATTAGATGGACCCTAATGGGAAGGTATTTGGATCAATCCCTACCCATCTTTTCCATGACGCATATGCTTTTGTAGACATCTGTTATATCTTCCCTCTAAATTATATGTAATTCCACATTTAGTATGCAAGGCATAGAAGAATAACCATAAATCAGACACTACTTTTAAAATAAATATGACATCCACGAATGATTAAAATTCCTCTTTGAAGCTTGTTTCATTACAATGCCATTATTTGATTTAATCATATTGATTTTGTAGTTCTGCTTGGCAAGATTATGTCTGTACAGCAAGCCAAAGAGATAGGCAAGATGGAACGGCACTGTCAGACCAAAACATGGGTAAACAGAAACCTGTAGTAGGGCAGGAAGTGGGACATGGAAAATTGCTGTCATAATTTACAGACAAACACCACAGCCAAGTTTCTCAGCAATAACATGCTGGTGTGTATGCTGCTGGGTTATCTAGACAACAATCAGGCTGTGATAATATGCCTGTGCTAATAAATATTTGACAAGCTGCTGGTAGGGTCAGAAATTGATTTACAGATCAAAGTGGAAAGTCGTGAAGAAATTCTAGTTAATTCTAACAAAAGATCAAAAAGGGAGTATTATTTTTAGATGGTTTGAATAAATTGTTTGTTGTTATCATATACAAAATATTGATTATTGAAGGTAAAGTGTGTGCTTTTTTAAAATCCTGTTTTCTGAAGCTTTGAAGGTTTAGAAATTCAAAAGCAAATGAGAAAAAGTGAGAGATTGATTACAAGTTCTTACAGGGAGACAGACCAGTAGCATGTAGAATTTGCCTTTTGAGCAGAGTTTACTACCTCTAGTTGCAGTGTGAGATTTATCTCTTCAAATATGAAGGCATCTGAGCAAGATATTGCAGAGCACTATTCCTGAATCATGTAGGAGGAAAAATAGCTAAATGCATCAGTGTAGTTCATGTGACCAAGTGTAGATGTCCTCTTCAGAATGAGATGAATCATTTCCACACTGTAGGTGTCCAGAGTTTACACATGAATCCCACTCACTGTCTCTTATATTACAGCTTGTCCCAGCTTAGCCATCTCCCCAAGGGTGACTGCATGCTGTCCTTGTTCTAGTCAGTTCCCAGTCACTTGGGAATTGTTGCCTTTTAATCTGGTGGCTTTAACATCGGTCTTGCTACCACAAATCCTTCATCCAGTTCCTCCAGGCTGAATTTATGGAAAGGATGCAGCTTCTCTTGATAACATTGCCAAGGAGCAGAAGAATTGGGAAGTGCTTGTGGAGCATTTCTTGACTTCAGCCAAGGCTGTGACTCTAATCCATATGGTCTTTACCCCATCAGCCCAGTCTGGGAATCACATCACTCATGGAGCAGTGGTGTGGCTCTCACACAGACCAGCTACTCCTGTGGTGGCAGGGATGCTCTCGCTAGGCCAGATTGGAGTTAGTGGTGCCACAGCTCTGCAGGCACTGCTGGCTGCCTGTGTGAGCAGCAGTCACACCTTTGGTGAGAGCAGCTATGCCTTTGCAGCTGCTCCCAGTGAGACAAGACTCTGCAGGGTTGGCAATGGGAACTGGCAGATGGCAGATGAGCTGTGACACTGGGTCCTAGCACCAAGGTGAGGGTTTTGGTGGTAAAGTGAAGTGAGATGCCAGATGATAGTGAAAAGTAGCAACTGGCAATGCGGCCTGGTTTCAGCTGCTGGAACTGAGATGAGGTTTTGGGAGTAACAGGAGAGTCTGTGTTCCCTGGAAAAAAACAGTGGCTCTTAACAGTAAGATGTGATACTGCTGCTGATATTGGTGAAGTAATTTTTGCTGCAATGCACATCTCCTTGCTAGTGGGTCTCTTCTGGGTTTGTTTAGAGTCAAATAGACATTTCAGTTTCAATGACCATCTAGTCCAACTGCCTGATCATTTTAGGGCTGACCAAGAGTTAAAGCTGTTATTAACAACATTGTCAAAACACCTCTAAAACACTGACAGACTTGGGGCATTGACAACCTCTCTAGGAAGCCTCTTCCAGTGTTTGACCACTCTCTTGGTAAGAAATGCTTCCTAATGTCCAGTCTAAACTTCCCTGGTGCAGCTCTGAACCATTCACATGGGACCTACCACCAGAAAGAAGGGATAAGCATCTTCTCCACACACTCTCCTCAGTAGCAATGAGACAGGCCTGAAGTACTCAGCTGCTCCTCAGAGGACATTCCTTCAGCCTTACTGTGACCCAGAGGCTCAAACAGGGCTTCAAAATGAGCTAATGGCGCCATGGGAACCTGGAGGGGGTGACTGAATCTGTTCAAGGGCAGAGATTGTGTGCGCACAAAACGGGTTGTTCTGTTGCTCTGGTATGCAAGCTGTCTCTGCATAAATCAAGAAACTGCTTGGCTTAAACAGAGTAAGCAGGGAAGTCAAGGCTAAAGTAAGATAATATATTTCTGTTCAAAAAGCATATGGTACAGATGAAATGTAACCAGCTTGAATGAAAGGGGCTGAAGGGAGTCTTAGGACTATCTACATAACAGAATGAGCAAATACCATATTGTAACAAAACTGCCTAGATAAAAGTGTTAGAAATATCATCTTTGGGTGTGAATGTAGCAGAATTTGGACTAATGAGGAAAAAATAGTTAGAGGCAGGTTATTAAATAGGTCCAATATTTCTGGGAGAACTCTAGGCAGAGAAAGAGAGGTGCAGGCAGGGTTGTTGAAAAGATGGGCTTAGGAAAATAAACACTAGAAATTAAAATAATTAAATAGGAAAGAAACACAGGAAATAATTAAAAAAGTAGGCATTGGGTATAATCCTGTGAAGAACAAAGAGGGGTGGGATATTTTGGTTGTAGAAGTGTGGATGCTGTCAGTGGTAGAGCTGACCTGTGGATAGTGGACAACACCCTTGGGACCACCTGCTAGGCTCTAATCAGGTCTGTGTGCAAAAGACTTGGCATGCAAGGGTGGGCTGAGAGGGGATGGGCTTGTTCCCTAACACTTAAGTGGAGAAGGGAAGGCAGTAGAATTGTAATGGCATAGAACTTGCATGTGTTTTAGTTGATTTCTTCTTAGTAATTGTGACTTAGTGCTACTAGTAAAAGGCAATAGAATTGCAACTCAAAATCGGTGTGCTTGTACTGATACAGTTGTGAATGACTCCTGTTAATATTAGACAGTTGTTTGTTAGCCAATTAAGGTGGTATCAGTCTCTTATAAGTGTCTGTCAGTTACAGGTAACGTCTCCAGTTAAAAGAGAGGAGTCAGACATGTAAGATACCACGATCACTATTTTAAAAGCTATTTTGTATGCAAAAAGCTAAAACCATTTCATTTCCTCAAAACTTGCCAAGTGATTTATTCACAACAGTGAAGAAAATGAAACAGGGAGTACTTTTGTGTCCTGTGATGTGGGGCTTTGGCCTAGTGCTTTTATTGTGCTGTCATGACATGGATCATTGTGGAGTCAAGAGAGCCTGCAGTGGTGCAAATCCACAGGCTACATGGAGCCCAAGCATGGAAGTTTTGTGGGGGCTCAATACTGCAGCTGAAGACAGTGAGACACAGTGCTGAAGTGCCTCAGGAGCAGAGACTGCAGCTGCATATGGATTGCTCATGGCAGGAAATGCATACAGTGTTAGAAAGGTTGGCATCGTAGTGCATGGGACCTGGAAATGGAATGACCAATGTGAAACTGAAGAGACATTCAGACAGAGCCCACCAAAAGTACAGAAACTAATACCAAGGGATAAAAAAAACCCCAAGAAAGCAGCATCTTAAAAATTTATTTGAATTTAATTTTGGCATATTTTATGAATTGAGAGGAGGCTAAAGGCATACATGTATTGGGTGTTTGTTCTGGTTTTGGCTGGGATCAACTGAATTATCTTCACATACATAGTATGGGGCTCTGGTTTGTATTTGTGCTGAAAACTGTGTTGGTCACCCAGGGATGTTTTCATTGTTTCCGAGCAGCACTTACACAGGGTCAAGGCCTTTTCTTCTTGCACTACCCTGCCAGGGAGGAGGCGGGGGGTGCACAAGGCATTTGGAGGGGACACAGTCAGGACAGCTGAGACCAACTGACCAAAGGGATATTCCAGGCCATATGGCATCACACTCTGTATATAAAGCTGGGGAAGAAGGAGGAAGGGGGATGTTCAGAGTGATGGTGTTTATCTTCCCAAGTCACCATTACATGTGATGGGGCCCTGCTTTCCTGGGAATGGCTGAACACCTGTGTGCCCATGGGAAATGGTGAATGAATTCCTTGTTTTGCTTTGCTTGTGTGTGTGGCTTTTGCTTTACCTATTAAAGTGTCTTTATCTCAACGCACAAGTTTTCTCACTTTTACTCTTCCGTCTCCCCCATTCCGCTGTGGAGGAGTGAGCGAGCAGCTGCGTGGGGATGAGCTGCCAGCTGGGGTCAAACTGTGATAGTATTGACTTGATGGTGTCTTTATACTTCTATCTTCCTGCTGCCAGAAGACAGCTTGTTTCTTGTTTTAGTCTCTTGCTTCAAATTTTTAAATTCTGACAAAAGAAAGCAAAGCACATGCTGGACTGCTTTGCTCAATACAGATTGCAATCAGCAACATTCTTTCAAATTCCACTCTGAAGCTTCCAAAGTAAAGGCTTCATCCTGCCAGGCGGTGGTATTAAGTATCACATGGAAGGCAGTCATAATTCTAGTTCACTGTAGCAAGGAGCATTTAAAGTTGAAGTAAACTTGTAATGCAAGTGAACAAGGAAGTGCAGAGGAAAAGATGATGGCTTTTTTCTCATTAAACCCTAAGTGAAGGGATAAGAGCCCTGTTAGCTGCTGCTAGTCCTGCTTGTTTGATCATCAGAAGCTAAAATACACAAATATAGTTTGGAGCAAGGAACCAAACTTTCAGAACTCACAAACTGCTGAGAATCCTCATCTCCCAGTACTACACACAGGTCCCCTGTAGCTTGTCCCCTCTCCCTGGTCATATTTCTTGCATTCTGCTGCACAGTGGCTCTGCTTCAGCAGGGTGGATGGAGAGCACTTCTGCTGTAGCCTATTTCATAGCATGATTAGGCACTTTATTGAGAACAACAAATTCAAATTTCTTTAGGCTGAAGAGGGCTCAGATTTTTCACTTCCATGGAAATACTTTAACCCCTAGGATCTCATGTTGTCTCCTACAGGTTGACTGAATTTTCTTCAATAAAAAGTAAAGAAAAATGCTACTGTTGCAATTTTACAGTTGCTCAGACCATTCCATTATGATAAATTGTTGTCTTGCTGTTTCTTTTCTTCGGCATTCAAATAAATGGTATATTAAGAGGAAGGAAGGTTTTAAGTCACCTCTTGACATACAGAAGTATTACTGGAGGAATTCCTGGTCTTGCATGTTTGTTAAGGAATTCTAGCTGGATGAGTTCCCTGGGAACTCTCAGATTTGTGCTGCCAGAAGGCTGAACATCCTGCTGCTACCCTGGACAGGGTTTAGGAAGAGAGCTGTGGAATATTCTGCTGCAGAGGCAAAAGAGACAGGCTGTGTTCCAGGAGGGAGAGCAGTGCAGGAGGAACAGAGCAGAGAACTTCACACAGGTTTGTGGAATAAGGAGAGTCGAGGTGAGGTGAGGGGCAGTAACACCTTTTCACAACCACCTTAAGTAGCTTCCAGCATTTTCTTGCTGGTCTATGATCCTGTACAGGGTTATGAGTACACACTCCTCTCCCTGCAGTGGGGATCACATGTCTGGCGTGTTCTGAGAGGTATGTGCTTTTCACTGCAAACATTCCTTTGCAGGTGCTTAACAGATGCTTACATTTTTGCTACTGAAAAAAGGCAATTCCAGGGACAGTTCAAGCAAATGAAAGGGAGAATCAGTTCTCATCCAGGTAATCTCTAGCCAGCCCTGCATCACATGTCCAAGTAAAGAGGTGAAAGGGAAAGGAAATGAAAAGGAGCAAGGAGGTATGTGAAACTCCTGCATTTTTCATCAGTTTTTGTTCATGCAGGTTGCAGGTTTTTTGATAGGCACCATTAACTGTTATTATTAATCCACCGTTCTAACTACACAATTATTTTAACCCCCTTGCATACACTGACAAAATGAACATAGGCCATAACTTGTTTTTAACACTTGGTATTGTCCATTTAATTGTAAGGAATTAAGAAGGAGCAGCTGTGCCAACATATTATTATTAATGTACCTGAAAACAGTGAGTAATCTACACAGTTCAATTATAGAGATCCCTATGTCCCCAAGCCAGCAATTGTAAAGATTTACATTTTAATTGATATCTTCTGTAAAGAAAAATAAAAGCCCTCAGCTACCTAAGTCGTTACAATTAATTAGGCACAAAATACTCTGTAAAGATGAACAGTGCCCTCATCCCAGGAGTGTTCAAATAAAAAGCCCTGAAAGGCAAAAGCACTTTTAAATCTGTAAGATATCAGTATAACATGTCTAACAACAGTTCACAATTCACAAAACAGCACATGCATTTGCAGTGAGGAATTACTCATTAGAAGTGTCAGGCATGGCATGAATTTGAGCACGTGCAGCATCCCTAACTTCCACTGCCTTCTTTAGCCTTTAGTCTGTAGTTCTTAAGAGGGTGCATTGTTTGGTTAAGGGATCCATCAGTTTGTAGGCTGTGCCCCACAAAAAAATATTTGCCTTTAGTTTTGCAGTTACAGACTGCAACCAAAACAAGTCATGGCTGTATGTACATGCTTTTACAGTCTTGACATCCAGGTGATTCCAAGCCAGAGCCATTTTGCTTTTGTGTTGCACATGCACAGGCCAACTCTACCCTGAATCTTCTAAATGTACTGGACTGCAAAGTAAAATTGCTGACAGCCGATTTCAGTACTTGAACGGACTTCTTGACAGTCATGTACCATGTCCCTGAAAGGCTGGAGAACTTCCCTTGCAGCCATGCCATCCTCCAGACATTGTGGAGCCATTACTGGTCATCCCATGTCAGCAAGGCAGTATTGTCCCACCTACCATGCTGGGTCTTGTTCTGCTCTTCTTTAAGTGTTGATGGATGAGAACGCAGCATTCGCCTTGCTTGTCAGATTTATCATATTCTCTGTGTTCAGTCTCCATACTCAGTGCCTTCACATAATGATGAACTGTCCCTCTGAACCAGTGCCCCAAACCACAGATGCCAGTAAACACAACCAAACAGTGTGCAGGCCCTGCAAAGCCATATGCCTTGGCAGACTGACACAACTTCTGCCCCTGAGCCTGCTACAAAAATCTGAGTCTCACAATGCACCACGGAGAGTGATCTCCTGGGAACAGCTCTGCATTCCCATGGAGGGGGTGGATTTGTCCCACCAACTCCACAGGACTGTTAGGCTGTGAGCACGGACAGCTGTCGATGAAGCCTGTTAGGCAAGGAAGCATGGGTGGAGCAGAGGATGTTTACTTGTCTCAAGTTTAGTATCCACATGTGCAGATATGTGGATTCTTGCTAATATCTACCTGCCTTGTGTAGTGGTTTTGGTTTGATTTTCCTGGTAACTAGGGTCATAACTAAGGAAGTATTCCATCTCATTTCTTTACGTAAGCAAAGATATAAAGGAGGGGGAGTCAGAAGTCAGGGATCAATCCTTCTTCCAGCAGTGCTGGAGAGCAGAGGAGCTACCTGCGGTCACTCTGCTTGTGGGAGTGGGCCGTGGGTGTGGGTCTGCTGATCAGCCAGCCGGGTTTTGGGGAGCTGTCCTGAGATTCGGGAACGGCAGTTGTTCTGGTGAGAGGGAAGTGAAAACTTGTTTTCTCTCTCTCTCTCTCTCTTCTCCTCTGTATATACATGTATATATATATAAAATGTTTTAGTTCTACTGAAGTTCAGTTTTGTGGGTTTCCCCCCCTCCCCTTTCTCCTTTTTTTTTTTTTCCTTTGTGGCCGGGAGGGGTCTTTAGGGCCTCTGTCCTGGGCCCTTCGGCTCTTGGCATTTGGCTAATTTCGACCGGTCACACTTGTAAGGTCAATTATTTTTTGTATATTGAATTGTGGAGGCCAGGCAGTCTTTGTCACATCTCTGGCAGATGCTGCCTGCATATGAATTTGGGCATTGACCTACCCTCAAGAGATGTTCCAGTGTAAACTGAAACAGATATTGGAAGGATTCAGTGTCCAGCTGGTGACGTTCTTCATTTTTAGAAGAAGATATCCCAGGACAGGTAATGTAGAACCTGAATACAAACTTCAGTGGCTTTTGCTGTCTAATGTCTGCTAATGTGCAGGTACAAATGGAGATTTCCTGGCATTAGTTTCCCTCTGTAGGCATATTTTCTCATGGATGGCAAAGTACATATTCCTGAAACAAGAAGACTGGACAAATAATCCTAATAAAACCAGTGATTTTCCAACTTTACAACAAAGCCATTTTTAATAATAGCATAGCAATAAAGAGTTAAAATAGAAAATCATGTTTTTACTACTCAAGAATTCATAATCATCTTTTCTCCTCTGACTACAGCTTATACAAGAATATTTTGGCTTAGTTTCAGCTCAAAGATTTAAAAAGTGACTGAAGTAAAGAGTTGAGAAAGGAAAAAGTCTTGCAGCATTTGTAAAAAAAATTAAAATTCAAATATATGTGAGAAAGAATCAATTCTTCACAGCAATTGGCAATATTGGTGCTACAGATATTACCTTTTGTAGCACAGTGAAAATGTGATTTTGCCCATCAGAGCCAGCAGCATCAGACAGCAACTGCACTGCACCGTTGGTAGGACCTGGGGCGTTCCTGACAGAAGTGCATGAGACCTGCCACATGAGACTCCTCACAACTTCTACATGCACACTGCACCTATTACCTGCCCAGCCCGCTATGTCCTGAGTAAGTCAGGTGTGCTGTGTGCTAGCAGTCTGTCTGCTACAGCAGTGTTTGCACATGCTGCAGATTCCTTTGCCCCCACTGGCCCGTGCTCTTTCCTTCAGGATCCCTGCACTCGGCACTGGTAAGGCTGCACCTCAAATCTTGTGTTCAGTTTTGAGCCCCTCACTACAAGGAAGACATTGATGTGCTGGAATGTGTCCAGAGAAAGGCAATGGTGGGGAGGGTCTGGATCACAAGTCTGATGAGGAGCAGCTGAGGGAGCTGGGGTTGTTTAACCTGGAGAAAAGGAGACTTAGGGGAGACCTTACTGCTCCCTACAACTACCTGAAAGGAGGTTGTAGTGAGGTGGGTGTTGGTCGCTACTCCCATGTAATGAGTGACAGGATGAGAGGAAATGGCCTCAAGCTGTGCCAGTGAAAGTTTAGTTTGGATATTAGGAAAAATTTCTTAATGGGAAGAGTCAAGCTTTGGCTGCCCAGAGAAGTGGTCAAGGCACTATCCCTGGAGGTATTTAAAAGACCTGAAGATGTGGCACTTAAGGACCTGGTTTAGTGGTAGACTTGGCAGTGCTGGGTTAATGATTAGACTTGATGATCTCACAGGTCCTTTCTGACCTAAATGATTCTATGATTCTGTGTTCAGCAGCTGGGTTTGAACCACTGCTGCAACCAAACTGCCAAATACTTAGAATAAGTGACAGTGAATTCCTTCTAGTCCATCCAGTAGCCTTGTCTCAGTTCTCCAAAGGGCTAGTAGCTTGGGTGTAGTATGGGACAAAGGCAAGAAACCTGCCCAGTCTGAGAAAGAACAGGAACTATTTCCCCAGGATCCTGGAGTGCTGGGCAATGCCATTCAAGGTCTTTAAACATGACTGTCATTTTTGCTGTCAGCATCTGTGTTATCTAGATTTTAGGACTATTTGAATATCCTAGCCTCTTGTGCCCTGGAACTAAGTAAAATTACAGTTCAAAACCTGAATAATGAATATACTTTCTGTAATTTATATCCTGTTGAGGTGGTCTATTGACTTTGGTGTGCAAGCAAATTTGATGCCTAAAATTATCATGACGCAAACTAAACTGATAAAGGTTTGAAATAATATGAATTCTGTCTTATTCCAGAGATAGTAATTATCAGTCCTACAGTAAAGGACAAAATTGCAAACAGATCCTCCCAGATATGTTGCAAGGAATTTCTGCTTCCTTCAGACAGTTGAAACAAAACTTTTTTTTTTTTTTTATTATTTTTTATTTGGCTTTTCTTTCAGAAGACTGTTGAAGAAACATTTTTCTCTTCACTTTTCTTTGAGAAGAAAAGAACACAAGTTTGAACAACAGAAATTCTAATTAGGTGTAAGAAAAAAAAATACCATAATGGTGGTCAAACACTGGAAGGAGTTGCCCAGAGAAGCTGAGGACTATTGATCCTTGGAAAAATTAAAAACCCAACTGTACGCGGCCCCAGGCAACCTGACCCTCTTGTACAGGCTCAGAGCAGGGGGAATAGACTAGATGATCTCCAGAGGTCTCTTCAAAATTAAACCTACTCTATAGCTTTATGTTACACAGGTAGCACTTCATGTCTGAATTACATCTGGAAAAATGCCCAAACCCAGAAAGAAAATAAGCCTTTGGGAGATGCTGTCATTAAGAGCTGCATAGTGGCTGCAAATCATGTCCCTCCATTCCTGGCTGAAAACACTGAGCTTTGTAAGTGATGTTCCCCCTAAGAGCTATTAGGGTAGGATTACATGCAGCACATCTAATGAAGAGCTGGATTCTCATCTATCAATATAACAGGTTTATCTTGTAATCCTATGAATGTAGCCTTGGGCAAAACTTTTTTAATTCACGTGCTGTTTTGTTTGTTTTGGCAAACCTGCATGTGCTGCTGGTTGTGTTCCCAAGAGTTCAATAAACCTGACACAATTTCTTAATTTTATTGTCCTCCACAGTCAGCCATACTTTAAAAAGTAGAAATATTCTCATTAGAAAGGCTAATCCATTGCATGCGTGCTTGCAAATGGTCTGCATTTGAGCACAGGTGAGCTCATCTAGCCGAGCTCTCACTGGGCACTGCTGTAGTCTAAGTGTAGTAACGTGGAGGTCGCCAGTACTATCTTGGCTGCACAGAGCTATTTACCTCTGAACAGAGCATATCAATGGTTACATCATTTCCCATTATGCTGAGTTTATATTATAAAATACTGATTTTAGCACAAGCCCCTTTTGCTAGAGTTCGCCTAAAGCTATAAGCTAAAGTTATTGATTGAATCCATTTTGTTTGTGGGGACAAAGACAAGAGGCAAAGTTCCTTACATAAACTTGGACCAGATGAAACCCTGAGAACCTAACAGAGCAGACAGTGGGCAGGGAGGGTAAATCTGTCAGTAAGTTACACTAAATTAGCATTTTCTTTAGAAAGTAGCAGGAACATCAAAATAACATCTTGCAGTACGGGGAGATACTTTTTATCCCATTATCTACTAGAGCTTGCTAAAAAATAACTAGTCCTGTGAAAAAACCCCACCAAATTAAAAGAACCAGCTAGTCTGAGACAGTTTTTAGGCAGTCAATTAAAAAGTAATCTGAATAATTTTGAATTTAAGCAACTGCTTGAACCCTGAAGAAGTTCTATTTAGTCTAGAAAACCCCCACCATTTTACCCAGAATTAAAATGGGTGAGTGCCACAGCCTGGGGAATTATGGGCCACGTAGTCTGCCCTGAGGAGAAATTGTAGAGATCATGCTGTGTACAGTATCATAACTAATACCAATCAACATGGTACAGACGGGCAGACAACACAGGCAGACACTGTCCCGGTATGAAGGCGGTAGAATGGATGTAGCTTCTTCCTAACCCTGCTAATGTCAGATCATGGCATGTTTTCTGCTGGCAGGAACCTAAGGCTTTCCAGCTGTGCTCTGTGCTGTAATGTCCCTGTAGCTTCTTGTAATTGATGTATTTTGCTGAGAAACCAGAGAACTGCAGGAGTTACACCAGGAACCCAGAAATCCACATCTGAAGCAAACTGTATCAAATACATTTGGACAAAATGACAAATTTGCTTGATGAACTCCTGAAATAATTACTTGATATACTTGAAGGCTTTTATAAGATATTAAATATCTATTTTTTAGCTTTTTGATACAGAAAATTATAGCATATGAGTAACTTTCATGCTGATTCACAATCTGCTAGACATGTGACAATAACAACAGCATAGATATTTGATGGAAAAAGTTATATAAATAAAGCTGCTTCTGGAGCAGAATTAAATTAGTATATAGTGACACTTTCACACTATAAGAAAAAGTCAAGTAAAAAACAACACAAGTCAAGCAAGACGGGTAGTATTTGCAGAAAATCTGTTGCTGCCCTTGGATATTCAGCTTAGTGTCTGTGGGCTGTAGTTGTTCTTCATGATCCTAAACCCACAAAAGAAAAAATTAGTATTTTTAATATCAGATCACAGTGTATTTTCTTATATGAATGTAAGATAAATATACACTTTTAATTAGTAGAAGAAATGAAACTAGAAAAAAATACTAAAGGAATGTCAAGTGGCCACAATCTTTAACCCTGGTAAAACTTGAAGAAACCCATTTTCTGAAGAAAGAAACAAGATGCTTGTGTAAACCTTGGTCTACATCACACAAGGGAAGGCAGGAGTAACTCGACCAAAATGAAATGAAATACATGGCCTGGAACTGCCGGCGGCGGGAGTTGGATCAGGGAACGGGGTTTCTTTAAACGCAACAGATGTGAGGCTCTGCAGAGCGCCTGCGGTAACTCCTTCCTTTGTCAGGGAGAGGGAGGTATGTGCCTCCCCAGGCGCTGCTGATGCAGTTGATGTCAGTGAGGTGGAATAATTGCTGAGGTACCTGTCTCATTCTGTCTATGCTAATGGAACCGCTCAGGTGTTAATGGATTATGACACTGCATACATCTACCACAAAATAGGCAGCAGTGGCTCAGAAATGCACAATGAATCTGTAATATCCTGGTAAAAGGGGAGATATTCAATGTGTACCTGACTGAAACTCATAATTTGAAGGTTTTAAGCCCCAATGCATGCAGATACACACTGATGTAGAGGCATTTCCCATTTAAAAAAAAATTGTATTACCTCCTTTCAGTGGGATTTTTTCTTTGCAGTCAGTGGAGAGTGGAGAATGTCCCTATACCAAGCCAGTATCTGCATGCATAAAACAGTTGCTTTTCAAAGCATCAAAAATGCTCAGTAAGAAAGAAGTTACCTTTCTAGATGCAAACAGTACACAGATGTATTTTAGAAGCCAATGTTTGGGATAATCTTTTAACTGGAAACTGTGATTATTTCATTCCTTGTTCTTAACCATTTCTGCAGTTCCCAGTCTTTAAAATGAGGCAAGTAAGTCCACCGCCCCACAGTCCTGGCAGCATGGAAATTGTGGGTTTATTCACACTTTTAACATACCATTAGTTGTCTACATTTACATTCAGGCACTCAGGGCACTGGTTAACCTCTTCCTCACACTTTGTGAGGCTTTCTGTGTACATCTCTACCTACTGCACAAAAAGGAGATGGGGAAAAAAAAGTTAAAACTCTTAAAATAAACAGATCTACAGTTTCAAAAACTCTGTACAGTCCCCAAGATTACTCACAAATTTAAATTACATTCCTCTTTGGGCATGGAGTGTTCAGCCCTGTCTAGGAAAATGTCTGAATTTCAACAGCATTGCCGGAAGGGTGAATTTACTTGTTTGTATCTAGACCCTATCTTCAGATTATATCAGATAAACCCTTGAGGAGTTGTTTTGTCATTCAGCAGAAGGCTTGCTGATACAAATTTTATCTGGAGTTTTCTCTGAATAGAGATTCCTGCTACCTCAGGCTTGTGAATTGCAAGGTCTGGCTTGCTATGGGTTTCCAGCCCCAAGTTCAGGGCAAAAACTCACAGTATAAAAACCAGTAAATGGCAAATTAATTTGGTTTTGGAAAACAGTTGCTCCTGAATCTCAAACATAATTTTATTTTGTAGGAAATATTGATTAAAGCACTTTACTGTATTCAAGAGGTTTTTTAAAAAAATGTACCTATGGTGTGAGTTGATTTCCACCTGGTTATCTTTGAATAATTTACTGAAACATGAAAGGAACATATTTGAGACCACATTAACATGCAGTTCAAACTGTCACCAGCCTGTTCACTACCATATCTTAAGGTATGGTGTACGCAAGGCTGGTTGTTATTACTTAAGTGTTACTCTATCCTAAGTATGGTATGACTAAAGGTAGCACTCTGCTCTTGCTTGGATGTACACAGAGCGATGCAAACAGCAGGACAAAAAAAGCAGAAGGAAAAACAGAAGGGAAAGCTACGTTGAACTGTTCACATTTCTCATGCTGGTGAAACAATGGTAACTTATCTCAGGATATCTCTACAAGTAGGCAGCAGGACAGTACAGATTGGCTTTTGAGTCCAGAATAAATCTTGTTATCTTTAGTCCCAGGCAGATCTGCAGTTTAATCTGGATAAAGATTACACAGCAATATACAAACACTAGCATTAATCTGCTTGTAACGAATTTATTTTTATTTCCACTATTACTAAATTCAGTGAAATGAATTCTGTTGGTTTTTCTTTTTTTGTAATGGGTTTCTTTCCATGTATTTCTGCTGTAATTTTCTTTTTTTTTAAATCAGTTCTTTACATTTTCTCTTGCTAGATTTTTCTGTGGTGGTAGCATTGACTCCACACACAAATGAGATTCATGCACAGGGCACTACCACACAGGCTAAAGGTGCTAATAACACACAGTAATTTTTAAGGCAATTTCAGGACATGATGAAGTAAAAAAGGGATAATGCTACTGCTACCATTTTCAGTGCAAACAAGGTAGAATGTATCCCAGATGATTTATTGCCTCATCAGTGGTACCTAGTATAACACATTTAAAATAAAACCTTTATAGTATTATACTGGATGAAGAAATCTGACTGACGACTGGCAAACAAGTTGTTTTTAAAAATGGGTGATGGCTTAAGTAAAATTAAAGAACAGCCCGAGAAAGTTAATTGCAGCTATTTTCTATTCTATTATTAGCAATTCCTTGGGTCTGAAGTTAAAAATTGCCACATCTGATAAATGTCAAGTCTTAAATGAGGCAACTCGAGCACAACCTCAAGACTGTGGTGAAATGAATCGCATCACCTGCCAGCACCTGCCCTTCCAGGACAGGCTGCTGGGCTGGTGACAGAGGTAGGGAACCTATGAAAACAGGCATGCTATTTCAAGGATGGAAATACACATCTGGAGCATTATGTGGCTGATAATTACTGTCACAGTTCTTTTCTTTAGCAAGACCTGAACAATCTTTAGAGAGCTGTCCCCAAAACAGAAATGATGTGAGGTGAAAATGCCCTATGGTCACTGTCTTCTTCCACACAAAGAATGTCTTCATTTTAGGCAATCTAAATGGAATGTTTGTGTTAGTATCTTCTGCCTCACTTATCCCATCTGTGCAGTTTGCTCATTAATTTAAGGGAAGCCAAAAGGGGAACTTTCACTACCCTTCTGTCGGCACTGCCTTGTCCTCTTCATTGCCCCTGGGCATGGCTGTTAGCAACAGAATGGAAAGCACCACCAGGCCCCTTGACTTCCCAAAAACTACTTTCAGCAAATTGCCAAGAGCTGTCAATATGCACATTTTCATGCTTCTCCCCTGCACCTTTCCCACTGCCGGGCATCTGTAGGGATGTGCCTCCACCTGCGCTGTGCCCTAAGTCTGGCAGGGACCGCACCTGGCTTTGGCGGGGCTGCTCTGCCAGGTTGTGCTGAGGGCTGCAGCCCCGCCACCCTCCCTCGCCCCAGCACCCCCCTGCTGACAAGGACCAACTCGAAGTTGCAGCACTAGGACTTGTCCTTTGGAGCACATTTTCATCTTCTTGTCAAGACGGTACATGTGGCTATTTAAAGTTTTGCTATGAAGAACAACTCTGCCTCCCCTTTGCCCCTTACTGTATCAAGTCTGCCCTCAAAATAGACTCAATTATTGTGATAACCATCACCTTCCCAGTTGTCAGGGACTGGGATCAGCTCCTGGTATACAGCAAGACGTTTTGTTGCTTTTCAGATATGGAATCATAGAATCATTGAATAGCCTGGGCAGGAAGGGACCTTAAAGATCATCTGGTTCCAGCTGCACTGATGTGGGCACAAACACCTTCCACTAGACCAGGTTGCCCAGAGCTCTAGCCAGCCCAGCCCTGAACACTTTCAGGGATGGGGAAGTGCTATATTATTAGGAATACATGTATCTCTTACAAAAACACACACTTCTGCTAAGCAACGTTATAATAAAAGGCAAATTAAGGGAGAGTTTGGAAAAAAGCAGCCGAATACCCCAGTTCTCAGTGAAGCAATGGGGTTTTTGGGACCCTAGCTTTACTGTATGCCAATAAAGACTTGCCCAAGCATGTTACGACCTGACACACAGGATACATTTTATGGATCTCCCCTCTGCATCATCACCTGTACAGTCTTATGAAAGCACTGAGAAGCACAAAGCATAATGCAACCAGCTCCCTCAGCCACCAGCTAGAACAGCACCTTCAGGCATCCATATGGAGATTCAACACTACCACCTCAAGAAGAATGCACATGGAAGTATTTCTCCATTATTCATATTTTCTATGGCTACCCTGAATTTCTGCCGCTGCACACCTTCCCTTAATTTTGATACACTTTAGACAATTTTTTTCTAACTGAAAACTACAATGTGTGAACCATGAAAAACAGTCAACATACTTGTACCTTTTACTCTGTGCATACTTCAAAGTTTAAAAATAAAACCAGAAGTTTACTTGTCTTTTTATATATATATATTGATATACATAAAAATTGTTTCCCTGTTTTCCCTTTGCTGACTGTATTTCATTACCTCTAATCACTTCTGGCTCCTAATTTTTACTTCCTTGACATGAATATTCCTTAAAATAACTATTAGTTTTAGACTGGACCTATTAATTTCTGCATTTTAGGTGAATTCCAAGGCTTTTTCAAATTTTACACTTCAATTCAATAGCACTTTTTCCTTTATTTACTTACAGTTCTTCATTCCATGGCCTGCAGTTTGACTTTTGTCCTACCTTACCTCCTTACCTACTGCACTTTGGTAAGGCACTGCAGTGGACACGTTTCCTTTTGCTCTTGTAAAGCAATTTTCAAGGAGCTGTACTGAAATATCTTTAGAAATACTGAGACATAACAACACTTAAAACTGAAAGGAATTTAAGCAGTTTAGAAGCATTATTTTACACTCCCACTCTTTCCACAGATCCTGATTTAGGATCCTGTCAACTACACCAATTTGTCACAAATGAGTAGTTTAGGTTGCTTAAAAAAATCACTGTCAAAGGTATTACCAAAAGCAGGTTTAGTATAAATTTGTGAAAGTGTGACATAAAGTTCAAGGACAAGGTTCATAAAACTGCTTACTATGTGGATGAAACATAAGAAAAGGAAATCAAGGTAGAATTGAGCCAGAAGAATTTACAGAGAGACTGAAGAGGGAAGAGGGCAAGGGAGACCCTCCCATTGGGAGAGAATTGGCTTTAGACATCAGCCAATTTCCATCCTAGCAGTAATCCAAAACAGTAATTACTGAATTTTTTCAAAAGCCCAGTAACAACAGTGCTGTTTCACTCAGGCTATGATTCGAGTAAGAAATGTTCCAAGGCTGTTCAGGGGACGATTGATTATCTTTTGTTCCCCTCCTTGGTCAGACAACAGAAGTTCCTGGTACGGACAGTATCACCCCCACCTTGCACCCATGCAAGAGTTCATGGTATGGCCAAGGGACACTTCATCATCCAACTCATTACACAAAGGCCAAGGCTTAGCAGGAATTCCTGAAATCATAAAGCGGCCCCAAAGATGTACCACCATAACTCATCACCACATGCTGGAAGAACACTCTTCCTCACAGCTTAGTGCATTCTCCTTACTATTACTATTTAAAAAAAGTGCCAATTATTTAAATAATCAGAGTACCTGCATTTTAACAAGTCTACTAAAACCAAGACAAATGAATTGTTTCTGAATCTGTGAAAGAATGTTCTTTTTTGGTAGTTGCAAAATTATTATTCTGGTATCCGAGCTCCAAAATGTACAGCACAATACTTGACACCTTGAAGCTACTCTATTTAAAGGAGAGAAGCCTTCCATAACATTGTCAAATCAAGGCTGCAGAAGCCAGTAAATACTATGTGCAGTTGCCTTCATACTTTGAATTTCATTTTTTGCCCTGCTGATCTAATGTCCCTACTGGGATAATGTGCTCCATGGAAAAGACATGATCACACAAGATGTTGAATACAGGTCATAGCTACAGCCCCCTTTTTTTTTTTCTCCTTCAGGTGTAGAGCGACCATTTCACAGGAGGAAAGACAGGAAGAATTAACAGGGCTTCCACCTCACATTATCTGGAAAAATACACACAGCCTATCTCTGAAGCCTGATCAGTGTTGCACTGAGCATCCAGCCCTGCATCTGTCTTGGACTACAGTGCCAGTATGACTTGAATAATTAGATTCATGTCAGAGGCTCACAGCTTGATCTTCAAAATGTTGCTTTGCAGTTGATAGGAATGTAACTTTCACTAGATAAAGTACAGTATAAACAACTGCTATAAAAAAAAGATATGGAACTAGCAGAGATAACAAACGAAACTTGTCCAGTAACTCCTTCAAAAACCAGAGATTTAGTGTGACCTGCCCTACGCTACACCAGCACAGATGGATGAACAACAGCAATTTAAGGGGAACTTAAAAATATTTAGAAATAGGCAGTGAATGACTATAATAAACAATATAAGGGGATACCACTCTAATAAAGCTTTCACACTCTAAAATACTATTAGAAGTACATACTTTAACTTATGATCTACATGCAGCCACTTACTAGCTAAGGTATTTGTTTCAAAAATCAAATATGGCTTATTAAGGGAACTCTTGGTTCCATGGCACAGAATTCAGATGTTGGGACTGCTGAAAGGCTGAGACTGCTACAATGGAGATGGTACTTCTCAGACATTTGCTACTGTTTTAAGCATATTGTGGAAACAAGAAGAACCTGCTCAGTGTGCAGCTGAGTACTACGTGCTTTGATCTGGGCAAGGAAACCTCTGATGTTTTCTTACTAGTCTTTCAAAGGTATTTTTTAAATTTCAACTCTTAACTGCTCATGTTAAATGACTCAGGAATCATCTGCTTCCCAGACTACCTCCTGCTCAGTCTCTTTTCTTGAGCTCAAAATGTCTAATACAATATTTAGAGGGAAGCAGAGAAAGAAATTTCTAAAAGTGTTCCAGTGTTCTCTGACTTGAAGTACCTCTGATGTGCTCCTTGAGATGTGGGGTAGCCCCCATCTGGCTTTTGTCATTTCTTAGTAAGGCAAGGAATTAATAAATCAGAAACAGCCATGACTGAGGGTATTTTTTATGAGGAGAGACAGTTCCTGTAACTAGAACTGAGTATCTGAAACATGGTTTTCATGCACAGTAAGACTTAGTTCAACTGTCTCTAAAAGAAAGACACTGACTCTAAACTGACTTTCCCATTGCTTCTTTTGAATGCAGTGGCTGTTCCTCTTTTTCTGCATACCCCAAAATTTATGTACATTTTTATCACAAGAAAAATGCCAGATTATTTTAACCTCTTAATTCAGAGGGTGGTTAGTTCCTGGAATGGGCTTCCCAGAGAAGCAGTCGCAGCACCAAGCCTGTTTAACAAGCATTTGGTCAATGCTCTCAGAACACTGTGATTCTTTTATTGTGCAGGGCCAGTAGCTGGACTTGATGAGCCTTCTGGAATCCCTTCAAACTCAGGATATTCTATGATTTTAACCAATAGCAAGCACTGTTTTATCACCTTTTCTTCATCCCAATTCATCAGGCCATGTCTTCACGAAAGAGATGACTAGAATATTGAAGCTATGACTTCTGGAACAACCAGGCTCTGCCTGTACATCAAGCTGCCAGAAAGAACTGTTCTAAAGGTGTAAGCACTGTTTAATCCTGTACAATTCCAACAGGCAGGTTTCTCTTCAAACAAGATTTTCAGTAGCACTTGGGTAGGTAGAAATGAGAAACATTGCAAAATAAGGAGGAAGGTAGAGTTGGTTTATATCACACAGCACAGCTTCTCAGTCACTAATAAGCAGAATCATGCAGGGTGAGGTGAAATGGTTAGAGAAAAAAAATGTAGTTTTAAAAGCATAACAATAGAATGAGAAACAGAGTGCCCCTTCTCCCCATTCTTCAACATAAAATAAGTACAAGCTTCTCTGGAACCACTTTTTAAGACTGTCAGAAATTATTCTTAGTAACTCAGGGAAAAGGTTGTGGACAATATGAGTTACAGAAAGAAGAGTTATCATTGAAAAGAGTACATGAGTTTCTCCACTCACCATGAAAGCTTTTTTTGTTTCCTTCACTCAAAATTGTGTACTTGCTCTTTAAACTAAGAACCCTTCTAGAAAAACAACCACTACACTTCATCTGACTTCTGCTAAGTATCAAGTAGTTTATCTTCGTAGAAGCTGATGTCAACATGCAAACTGTTACAATTAAAAGATTATTAAATTGTAGCTATTAAGTATCAGAATATAATCTGCTATGCAGAGCTCATGGAAATACTAATCAGAAATTCTGGATTGTATCTTGCAATAACAGAAGCATCATCCATCTCCATTACAATTTCTTCCCTGTTTCCTCAAGAGAGCATGAGCACACTGACAAAAACCAAGGTTGGCAGCAGTGGTTTGTAAGATGTAGTATGTCATGACACAATCCTGAAGCAAGAGATCTTTCAGGAGGCAATAAGTAGAACAGACCTTAGTGAAATGACTTCTTGAGTTGAATGTAGAATATTGGCATGGCCTCATCAGTGCCAGCATTTTCAGCACCATACTGCAACAACACACACCATCTATCTTGGCCTGTCATGAGTGAAAGCAGTTTAAGCAGCACAATACCACGGCAAAGAGATTGGGCTGAGTAGCGTGGAGTGTGTGACTCAGCCTGGACACCCTCACGTAGTGTGGTCTGGGTGAAAGGTAGTTCTAGGCACTCCACCCTGCGTCCACAGTACAAAGAATGTCCCCTGATGTCCTGTCTGCCTTTAATGTTTTACCTCACTTGCCTTCCTGGAGGTTGCAGTATATACATACTGTGCATTGCAAAGGAAAGAAGTACAGTGCACACCAGGAATGGAAGTGATATGACAGGACGGTAAACAAGCAAACCGAGTTTGCTACCTTTTTTCCCCCCCTCCATTTGTTTCTCTGTAGCCTATAGTCCTATCTAAAATACTTTTGTTTGTTACAGAAAGCCATCTTGTTGTGCTGGCAGTTTCTAAACACAGTGCCTAGTTGTCCAACTATTCCTAAAGTGCTGTGTGGCAGGACTTAATCACCAAGGAGAGGACAAGGAAGAGAGAAAAATGCTGTTTAATGAAAAGGCACAGTGCAAAACGAAGCCAAGAGCAGGACTACTGCTAACCCATCAGTTATTTAATTCTGCCAAAATTAAACAAGATTCTTTATTCTACAGTGAATAGGCAAAACACAATTTTAATTTTCTATTTTTCTTTCTTATTTTTTTAACCCACCACTTTAAGCATTGTTCTGACATACACCACAGCAGATGGCTGGACTGCAGTGGAAACCAAGCAAACCCTGTGTGGCCTTGGCTATATACACAAAAGCCTTAAATACTGGAAGTAGGGTTTTTAAGCATGTTTGGCTTAAGGTACTCAACATCAGTGGAGATGTTAAGGTATCATTCCAGTTTACATGGTAGATATATATTACTGTAACACTCCCATGCAATGACACAACATATCTATGTTCTTGGGACAGTCCAGTTTTACATGGCAGGACACAAGTCAGAGAAAATTGAGAAGGTGAAACAATTATAGTATAAGGGAAAGCTTATGTAAGAGTTCTTCAATACTTTTCTTCTGAAACCTGGAGGATTCAGGCACACAGTTATAGATTCAGGCATATTCTTTGCATGGGCACAGTCATACACATTTTAAACAGAAAAGCAAGTAAGTTGCCACTACTACCGTTAATTTCAACTTTTTCACTTCTCAAAAAAATAAAAATCTCGTTTGCAGAAACTTCCATCCATTTCAGAATACACACCTCTTCCAGATTTCTTGATTTCCTCAGGACTGAATTTCTGTTAAGTATTAGTTTCAAAACAGATGAGGATTGAATGCATCTTGCCAACTGAAAAACTAGTCACACCTGTCAATTAAGGGACATAAGATAAAAATCCTGCTTACCTTTCCATAAACAATGGTTTTGATTAAAAAAAAAATAGTATCAGCTAGTATTAATACCCATTTAACACTGCATTACATGTTATTAGAAGGGGCATATTAAATCAAATTTCAAGCAATTTTTTTTTTTAAATTACAGTGAAATCACCTTAAACATTTCCTCTATCCACCCCACCACTTTATGGTCATCAAATATGTCATCATCATTTGGGGATACATAAGACACCAAACTCAACAGCAGCTGTTACTTAATAATTAATGCTCAGACTCTTCTTATGGGGTGGGAGAAAATAGGGTTACATTACATGTCATTATGTTTACATAATGTTTACTTAGGAATGCAAAATCCAATCCTACTATGATATCACATACTGTTGTATTGATCAATCATCCAAACGACACTAGCTTTAAAAATATTGTAATACTGATCCATAGCTAGCAAGGTTAAAGTGAAGATCAGAACTTACTTCTGCAGGCATTCCAGCTCTGAGGGCAAGTCACAACCTACATAAACTCTGTTCATTAAACTGTATTCTAGCAGTGCACAAAAACAGGGATCCTACAAGAGAATATTATTATATCATTTTACTCATGCTGCTCTGTGAAATGAATTTGCAAACAAAAGAACACTGCACACAAATGCAAGAGATTTAATAGGACTTCTTCCAGAAACAGAGCTCTACAAACAGTGCACACATGGTGTAACGTGGGAGGAAGACACCTATTGCTCCTCTAATTTATATATTTTTCATGTATTTGTAGGGGACTAAACTTTCTATTCAGACCATTTTTGGAATACTGTTTTCGTTCTTATTTGTAAAGTCAGACATAACATCAGATATTAAGCTCAAATTATTCCCATGAAAGGACCATGGTTCAAAGGTTCAAGAGGAAACTACCTACCGATCAGCTGTTGCATTAATTGGGAAAAATCACTTCAGCCACTCCTCCATTTAAAAAGTGAAGCAACTGCATTTTGTGAAGAACCTGATTGCATGAGGTTATTCAGAACATGCTTATTGGACTTGTAGGCTGCTAGAGAACTTCAGCACTGAGGCTCAGACCTCTTGTAGAGATGAAAAGGGCTATGAGCCTGTATGCATGGAGTACCATTTCCTTTGTGCTTGGAAATCTACTGTGTGGGTGCCTGAACTGTCCATACTTGCAGGAATCCACGGAGTTCATATATTCCCAAATGCAGACTGAGGACAACATACAAGCTCTTAATATATTCTGATGCTCCCTCACATCAGATTAATCCACAGAACTATTCAATTACTGTGGCAAATAACACATGCAATCAAAGATGTAAACCCAAAACTTACCTTCACAAGAACATGAGGGTTTCCCACAACAATCAGCAAAGCTTTTGCTCTAGTAATTGCTACATTAAATCTCTTTGGGTTACAGAGAAAGCCCAAACAGTATTTTTCCTCATCAATAAAGCCTTCCTGAGATCGCACCTAAAATAAATTATGGATTACTTTAGAAATAGAATAAGAACACAATTTACCTAGCCATAGCGTAACTTTAACATAATGTTTCCTTACTGCAACAATCCACTCAGCTGAATGACAATTCACAGTGTGTTTTTTCTGGAAACCTTCTTCAGTGGTCTTATCAGTGTGCTTTAACTTGGCTTAGAGAAAACAGCCAAAGCAACCACTGTGCTGTAACTATTGCTCATTTGTTTTTCACCTCTATTTCGTCTATGTTTGAACCTATCTTTGAAAAAAGAAAATTTTCATGACTGAAATAATGAATTCTTATAAATAGGAGTACAGTACATACCTAGAACTACTTTCACAGAATGCAATGCTACACTGGAAAGTTGTGGTGTGATGTGCAACAAGGAAAGTAAGCATTGTACCACTGCCCTCGGGGAAAAACCAAGTGAGAAAATCTCACAGACACTTCCTCCAAACCACAAAGGTGAAGTACTCAGTACCATAATTTAAACAGAAAGCAACAGATTTTTAATAATCCATATTTTAAAGAGAAGGGTAACTCCACATGCATGCACTTAAAAATAAGCTCTGCTTTCAAATAATGTGACAGACTGGAAAAAATTCAGCTTGTATTTTTTTTAAAGGCCTTGAAAAGGAAACATAGAGAATTAGACACATGTAAAAACTCTCCATAAATATACATACTGTTGATAAGATGATAACCATATACTCCTGCCCTTGAAACTCTTCTACTGTGCCAACTTTAATGTCTGTCAAATCAATACTTCTGAGAAGGAATTTAATTTTTTCCACCTACCAAAAAAAAAAGGTTTGAAAGAATTTAGTTTTATATTTGAGAGTGCATTACTTTAAAACCTGAAACATAACAACATATACAAGTATGTGTTTTAACATGGAACTGTTGATAGGAATGCCTATGCCAAGCTTAGCCATCATGCACTAGTAAGATTTTAAAATAAAACAGTAACCTTTCCTGAGAAGTATCACACCTATTACACAACTTAGAAGGTAAAGTACTCCCTACCATAATTTAAACAGAAAGCAAGAGAATTTTAATAATCCAGATTTTCAAAAGAATAACTTAGCTCCATAAACCCTCTTCTTCCAATGTGCATCATATCCAAAATCATGCATACCACAAATGTGGTAGGGCAAGCAGCTTCCTCCAGCCTCTCAAGAATCCACCTTTGCTTGCAAGGCGCATCATGCAAAGTGAAAGACAAAGCTGAGATATCATGTTAAGTACCCTCCCAAAAGAGAAAGAGAACAAGGACATGCAATGGGATCGTTACACTGCCATCTGCTAAAAGCTGTTTGGAGAGTATACCTGAAGTGCTCCAATAAATTTAAGAAGAAATCACGCTTGGCTAAGATGAGGATTAGAGTCAAAGACTACTTTCTAATCAGTGTTCCCACAATACAAAGTGACTTTCTTGAAGCGGACATTACTATCATATGCCTTGCATCATAGGCAGATGAAGGACACAGTCACATTAAATGATTTGAAATCATCATTTAGGGAGTGTAAGAGGTTCAGTCACTTCAGTACTATATATAAATATTGGAAAAACAAGTAATAACTATAAATATGGGCATACACCTGACCAGTCGAGTCAGTACAAGCAAAGCTTTAATTTGCAAGTGAGATTTCTTCACAAGGCCTTGGTCTTTTTCACACACTTCATGGTGTTTCTCCCAAGCCATGCGTACGTACAAGGTTAAGAATACTGAGATGTGAACTACAGGAAGAAGTATGTGACACTCTCCAGGACCTGCTCTGAAAGGGTATTAGTTTTATTTTTAAAATGAGAGTAAACAGCACATACTTAACACACCTGAATATAAATACTTCCAAAAATAAAGCACAGCATTTGAAAGTGATATCCAACATTCTCTAAAGGTTTAAATAACAGCACAAACTTCCAAGTCTGACTACAGGAGAGCTAAGAAATCTCTCGTCTTCCTCTAGTCTCTTCAAAGCCACAACAAGGTGACATGTCACCTACTTTACAACATTTCCCTTTTGTTCTGGTCCTCAGAATAGAAAGTGACAGAACCAGATTGCTATTCCACTTATTTGATACTAAATTCTTGACTTGCATTCTTCCAACAACTGAAAAAAAATCTGTTTCTGTCTCCAAATCTGTCTCCTTAATAATTTCCTGATTTTTAAAACTAAAAAGCACAGTAGAATGCCATTTTAACAGTTCTTCTCTAGGCTTAGATTTCAATGGCAGCATCATTAATAACTGACAATACACTGTGGAACATGGCACACAACAGTGACATTTTGAGATAATCC
The DNA here is from genome assembly GCA_035047845.1 of Dendrocincla fuliginosa. Classification (NCBI taxonomy): domain Eukaryota; kingdom Metazoa; phylum Chordata; class Aves; order Passeriformes; family Dendrocolaptidae; genus Dendrocincla; species Dendrocincla fuliginosa. The sequence continues at coordinate 18,813,920 of JAWWMO010000043.1, read as the reverse complement.
TCCCTGCTTTAACAAACCACAGCCACAATAACTTGGAAGCTCTTAAGAAATCAGACCTGTTAAAACACTGTACCTGTTTACGATATGGAGTAATCACTCCAATATCTGTCACTGACACTGCAGCGTTTTCGTTTTTAGCCAGGTGGCAACAGTACCGCATTACTTGAACTGCTTCAGTTGGATTAAACCATGACGGACTGTGACCTTCACGTGTTTCACTGCCCTGTATTAGGGGAAAAGAAATGAGATGATGGGGATCAGGTGCAGAAATGACTGTATTTATTCACAGATTCTTCTTATACATCCTGAATGCAAACAAAAAATGTGATAGAATGTTATATATATATATATATCTTCCTCTCTACACAGACTTTCCAATGAACAAGTATCACCTCACATTTTATAATATTTTTTATACATTTATAGAGAGAATTGGTATGACAACAGTATTTTAAGTGTGCAACAAAGGAGTTAAATTTCAACTCAAAATAACATGTGTTAGGAAGCTGGTATTTTGCTTTTGTGCAAGGTGGAAGAGTTCAAACCCAAGCCTCTCCAAGCAGCAGATGTTACCACTTTTTGCTAACTTCTTTGAAGGCTAAAGAAGAACTTTATTTCCAAAGTAGTACTTTTGCCCCTTCCCAGTTAAACCTTAATAATCCTTTAGTTTTAGAGGACTGAATGCATTTTAATGTAGCAAACTCTCAACGAAAGCAAGCTAAATGTAGTTGATATCTCCATCTTGGTCATCTGCTATGAATTGAAACTTGTATCAAAATGTCTCCACTACACACTTCAACAGGCAGCTGCTCAAGTTCTAGCAAACATTTGACTTCAGTAGTTGTTTCTAAAACCAGATGCTCAGGTAGTCACATTACATAAAGTTTATTCTTTTTTCCATATGCTTTCTAGAATTCATGCTAAAGAAAACTCTTCTACATCAGCAAACTGTTATCAGGCCTGAATAGTTCACTATGTGAACATTTTACATACCCTTATTCCATGAAAAATTAATGGAAATCCCTTTCTGGGCAATTTCTCCCAATTCAACAAAGAAGTTACTGTTGAAGTGTCTGCACAAACTTCTAGCTCCTTATGATAAAACAATTTAGATGGCAAGGCAAGCAATGCAGAATGTGACCTGTAGTTCTTCGTAAGTTTTGTGATCTGCAAAGACAAAACCCAAAATCCTTGACTGAAACAGATAATTCATCAGATGCTCCCAACCAGATCCTACATTACCTTTCTCTAGCATTTAGCATTTCTAAAGGCCAAAAACTGCAGGTGTGATCTTCTGTAAATAAAAACTAGATCAAAGCAGTTTTTTGAAGGACCATTTCTTTCCTCTCCAAAGGAGAAACAAAAAGAATTGAATGTACGTGACAGATGAATTGGTCATTCTCTTCTTAAAAAACATTCGATCTATAGGCATATTCTCTTTTTTAAGAAGTACATTATTTCACGGAGTTACCATGGATGTAACCTGTTACTGTGAGGAAGTCTTGAGAGACAGAGAGGGAGCATCAGAATAGCTGATAGAAGCTGGCCTTAGAACACTGGAATGTATTTGTCCTTAAATGAAAAAAAGTCTTAAGGAAGCCTTCCAGATGGTAATAACCATCTTGAAAAAATATATCCCATAAAAAGAATAACATAGGATATTCCAGTCCAAACGTATCATTAAAGCCCTCACACTTCTTGTTCTCTCACTGTGCCAATTCTCCTTAAGCAGTGTATATAGGACACAACAATGCAAATTTGCTGTAACAGATTTTACGAGGAAGAGTGACAGGTTTTTCAGCAGGCTGAGCCCAACCTAAAGCCTAGGGCCAAACACCCTCACTCTCCCTCTTAAGTCTGCCATCAGATTTCTTCACTTCTCTACTTACATGGCCACCTAGTAATTTTTGCTCTGTTTAATTCTTCAAAGTATGTTACCATAAGAATAGGAAGGCATCTTAGGAAGTTTAACTTTAGCCCTATTTTTCAGATTCAGACTAAAATTTAAAGTAGTTGAAACATCTGTGCTTGTTTATATATTATGTTCCCTCTGTCACTTTAGGTGCACTTCACCATACAAGACTTTAGGAAAGCTATACTTAGAGGAAGAGATGATAAGAAACAAGAACAGTTTCTCTTTTTCCTTTCCTGAAACATGGTGTTTGCAAAATCAATCTTTAAATGGGAGACTTTGTCTCTTATGTTAAAAACAGAAGTTATACTTGTTCATCTGTGGAAAATCAAGTTATGAAGTTATGGTAAATGTGGGCAATGGAGATGAAAAGAAATTTTAAGCTATTATTCACAACTGTGCTTTGTGCACCCTATTTGACTTATTCTGCTTAAGAATGTAAGACCCCTTCAAAGAAAGGTTTTAACATGCTGGAGGGCTCAGCATCCTTACTATTCATAGTATATATGCAAAATAATCAAGCTTTTATAGAAAACTAATGCTCAAGCAAGACTTATCACTAAACATCAGGGAGCAAAGTGGTGGTAAGGAAACAGCAGGAACTACAATTTCTCCTTTTCTGACTGAGCTGAAAAACGTTAATGGAAAGTTTAACTCACCAGTAAAGGATTATATGCTCCACAGGCACCAAAAGCATCCTCATCTCTCATATACAGCTCTCTTGATGTCAGTCTTTCCAGCAAGGACATACTTAATCCAAAAGTCAGCGCAAGTTTAGATTTTATTATCGGCCCTAACTGCTTTGGATCTCCAACAAGAACTATCTGTATATGCAATAAAAAAATCCATCTTACATTAAAACAGTTGTTATTGAAAAGATATTTTTTAATGAAATACACATTTCAGAATTCAAAGATCAATTAATATCAAGTACTCTGCTTTCCTTCACACATCTGTTTGTAATGAAGGGTTAGCTCCAGGACAGAAGTATGTTGTTGTCTTAAACAAAGAATACATATTTTTATTTTGACATCTTCTACACACTGGTCCACTACTACAAACAGGCTTGTTTTAGATGTAAAACAACTTAAGTGTTGGGAATTGATATGGTACATGAATAAGACCTACTACAAATACTAAGAATTTTGTACTCATTACCAGAAAATGGCTGCTTGAATTCTACATCATTCACAAAAGTGAAAACAATAAACCAACTTTTTTCCTTTCAGTAAATAATGTTAAGAGAACTACCTGTCCATCAGCTTCTGAAATCAACCCAATAGGAATCAGGCTCTCTGGTTCACTTGCTTGCCCTGCCTCATCCAGAATCACATGAGTGAAGTGTCCAAGCCTATAATTAAATAAGATTAACCTGAAACAGGGCTGTTTTCAGATTTGTTCATTCTGCCACCCTGTGGTTGACCTCAGCAATTCTGTTAACATGCTTGTCAAGTGTGCCATGCAACTCCAAACACACAGAGCAAAGATATTTTCAAAAGGAAACACAGAGAAAACAACTGTGTAATTTTTCAACTTTGATTTGACTTACACACTCTGATATAAACAACCACCAGTTATCTTAAGGTATTGTTTATACCAAGATTAAGATACTTAGAAAAGCTTGTCTTGTTCTCAATTTACTTCAGCTGTTGAATTAGAACAATGCACTATGATATAGCAAAGACAATCCCCAAACTTTGTTTCTACCAAACCACTCAAGATAGTAAAGCTTCAGAGTGTCCTTTTACAAAGTTAAAATCAAAATAAAAGAAATCTTTACTTAACAGCACTTGACATGGTAGTTGTCAATTGTCAACAGCAGTATAATTTCCACTGGTGGCAGAGAAGCTATTGTGTCAAAAATCTGAAACATTACTCAAGATAATTCTTAAATTTACCACAGAGAAAGTTTCTCCTGAAACATCAATAAAACCAAGTGTTTTGCTCTCTTTCACAATAGAGGCACATGCAACGAACTGTAATAAACTAGCTCAAGTAACAGTAAAGAGAGTCTCTAAAAGCTCTGGGTTTGTATAATGCAGCTATCTCAGTGATAATCCTATCTATAGTACTCTACCGTGTATCTGTTTGATAAAACAATCCTGCACTGTTGCATGTCGTAATTACTATCCTGGACCATAATGCTTTCTGAATATCATCACCATCTTTGCAGTAAGGTTTCACCATGTCATCAATTTGCTGCAGAAACAAAAAGGTATTTTGTAAAACAGAATGCTAGTCTAAAACTAAATGTTTTAATTTGAATAGAAAAGCTCTCTGAAAACTATCTCAGAAACTGCGCAAAACACATAGATTTATACCCATTCATACATCAAAATGAATTAATAAATTCACCTAAACTAAGCAGTACATATGCAAGACATCTGTGCTTTATCATAAGGAACAAAATGGAATACTTAGGTGTTTCTTATACATATCTATGTGTATATACACACACATATGTATATACATATGTATATATATACACGTGTATATTTATGTGTATATATATACCTTCACACACATATATGTATAAATATATATGGATATATGTAGTGAACCCACAATGTGTGTCCCCTGCATAAAGATGATAATCCTACTTGTTTACTTTCTGTGTAAGTAAAATTCCCAACAATACCTATTTGCTGCTTGTAGAGTCAAGCACTGCAAGAATGACGTTAAGATTCTATGCTCATACAATTAAGGATTATGACCAACATTTTCCAGTTAATCTTCTGGAAAAGCTGAAGTAATGCAATACTTCGGATCCTAAGCAAGCCTAAGCAGCCTAACAGAGGCTGACATCACAATACTAAATTGTTTTTTAACATAAAAATATTAAAATGGCAATATTAACTGGCAGGTATCTATAATACTTACCTCTGCTGACCTGAAGGCAGCATTAACTCGGACCATAACTCCTGGTTTTAAGACGTTGCTTTGATGCAGCCGTAAGCAAATCAGATCTGTTGCAGCATTTGATGGTGCACATACCAAAATCCGACTATCTGGTAGAGTATAATGTAACTACATTAAGGAAAATAGATATTAAAAAAAAGGTTATTTAGAGAAGTAGCAATAGCTCAAGAGTTCTCATTTTATTTCACTGAATAGAGAATCCAGAAGAGTTCTGCATACACATTATATTCATTGATTCTTCTGCAGTTCAGTAATCAACACTAGTGTTGACAGTCATAACTAAGTACTTTCAAATTGAGTGTACCCACAGGAGAATTAATTCATGGTTATCATATTAATGTATACCTGTGCTTCATGAATACATTATGTGCTACTGAAATCACAAGTTAGATACTATTCACTGAAGCTTTAAAGACGAAGACAAGAAGACTTGAAAATATGCCATTCTCAATTCTGTTAAATCCATATGAAGATGGATTTTCCTCTTTCATGGAGCTACAAAAAATGACCTTAAAAAGTGTATTTTGAAAACTCCTTAGGGAAAAAAATATGATGGTACTTACAGAAATACTGTAAGAGTTCCAACACTAAAAAGATTAGAGATGACTGATTTGTCATTCACCACTACCTGTAAAATAGCTTCAATTACTGTTACTGTTTTTCCAGTTCCTGGTGGTCCAAAGAGAAGATAAGGTGTTGGGCGACATTCACCACTCAATATCCTTTTCACTGCCAGTTTTTGTTGCACATTCAGCATAGGATTGAAAAATTCACCAGTGCTTTCTTTAAGTGCCACAGTTTCACCAACTATAATCAAGACAAGCATATGTTAGAACACAAGTATTTTTAGTATAGGTAGATTAAAGCAATTCCAATTCACAATATGCTTCTGAAAGTTTCCGTTTTCCTTTTGTGGTAACAACTAATGAATTTCTCAAAATTTCAGTTTTCATAAAATATCATGTGGAAAATAAGCCATTAATATTTCTGAAGTGTACTGGATCTTTACTGAAGGCCTGAAAAGGACTGTGATTACATAAACCAACAATCTGTAAAAACTCCATTCACTGATTTGAGCACCAAGCTCACTTTTTTGCCCTCGAACAGCAAAAATGATCAGTAGTAAGTTACAACTACTGCAATTTTTTTCTTGATCCTATCTGAATTAGTCTAGCTTTAGCTTTCTACAGCAGAATCTTATTATTAACCCTTGGACAGAAGAGCATTCTATGTAATACTCAGTAGTTCTTTAGGCATCCTATTGATACAAAATGACACAATCACCCTCTTCAGCATTTAAGTACACTGATATTTAAAGTGACACTTTCCAAAAAAAAGTATAGGAATGATATGAGCTACCTGAAAAAGTTTTAGCATCTTTGGTAAAGTAGCTCTCACAAGGATGAGAGACAGAATCCCAGTAACAAACTGAAAACACTGAATATGACCAAATATTTTTGAGTAAACTACTGGGAAATGATAACTTACTAAGTAAAAATTTATCACCAGATGTTTGCTGCTCCCTCCCTGGAAATGGTCAAGGCCACGCTGGATAGAGCTCTGAGCAACCTTGTCTAATGCATAGTGTCCCTGCCCATGGCAAAGGGGTTAGAGCTAGATGATCTTTTTGGTTCCTTCCAACCTAGACCATTCAAGGATTCTGTGAACTTGAGAAGTAATGCACATAAAGCCTCTAGAGAAACTTTCTGCTAGTAGTTCTACAATTTGTCTTTAAAAGACAGAGAACAAGGACATCTTAATCAGCCCTGGTTTACTGAAGTGATTGCAATACTGAAGTGTAATACTTTTTATTCAAGTACAAAAAGTATACCAAGTTGGGTTGTTTGCAGAGTTACTTTCATCATATCCTGTATGTTCACCTCCTTTGATGTCACGCCTTTTGCTTTTTTGTTCTGCTTTTTTTTGACCTGAAAACAGCAAGTGAATATAAATTCATTTACAACCTTAAGAAGATGGGCAACTATTTTCACTAATACTTCTGAAGTCAAGTTTTAATTTTTTCCCACCAAATACCATTATCCCATTAAATAGAAGACAGAAAGGTAAGAGTAGTAGAAGGTTGAATTTAAGATTTCTAATACTTTGGCTTCTGTTAACATTAAGCATTTATTTCACAAATAATCTGCCAGCTCAGATGAGGAATTTGAAGCCATGGCTGAATAACTTGTTTGCTTACATAAAACCAAGACCTATGGACACATGCTTCTTCCTTGACAGATACATGTCAAGATTCTAGCATGGGAGAAAACTGCTTGTGGGGAATGTGGTGTTGGCAAGGTTCTGGACAAGATGCCTCAATCATCTTAGTAATACTGATTCCAATTCAGTGAAGTGATGAATGTTAGGGGTTGATTACTCCTTGTACAGGACAGAGGTATCATCCAGAGATTTTCGTTGCTTCTACAGAGCCATGATGTCATGGAAAGATTACAAAGCTCATTTTTAGTCCTTCTGACTACTCTGCTGCTTACCTGTATAAGTACTAGTGACACTGAATAGACCAAGGGGAGGATCATATAGGTCTGAAGTAAGCATGAGGGGTCCAGGTGATATTCTCCACCATCCTTCTAGTCAAACAGAAAGGTCCCAGTAGAAGTAGGCATCTTGCAGAACAGAACCTAGCTGTGCTTCTGCTCTCAGCAGCACGGCTCTGGGTCTATGTAAGGAGCTCCATGACCACACACTACTAACTGCAAACCCACAGATGTGTCTGAGTTGTTACCATAGATGGAACAGCAGCAATATTGTCTGGTGGTCTGTAACAAATCCCTCCAGAACGAAGAGAACATGGAAGAGATTTCTGACAAACAGCTGGCATCACTGTACTGATTACAGGTTTTGAATCTTTCTGGAGATTTCAATCACACACCTGAAGCAATTCACCAAGAAAATGTCTAGAATTCCTAGACTGAGCTGGTGACAACTTCCTAATGTAAATGGCTGACATACTGATCAGAAATAACACTCTACTAGACTTGCTCTCCATACACAGGAAAGACCATGTGTCCATATACCATCTTTTGTTGCAGATTTGCAAGACTGGAGTAAGGCTAAGAAGGTAAAGCAGAAGACTCAGAACTCTAGCCCTTCTAGAGCAAACCTCAGTTTCTCTGAGAACTCACCAAACTCCTCTGGGAAGCTACCACGTGGGGAAAAAGGTGTCAACAAGAGCTAAAAGTTGCTTATTGAGAGATTGTAAACAAACCATCCTGTTGCACAAGATCATTGGGAATTTCAACAGCAGGCCTGTTTAGCTAATCTTGTAACTTCTTGAGGAATTTATGAAAAGCTTAATACAAGCAGAAACCACGATAGGAAAAATATAAAACCACTGCTTGAACAGCTGGACAAAATCAAAAGGTTAAAGAGATCAACGTACTGCTCACATTAGGAGAAGAACAGCATAAGAAGAAGGGATTTAGCCAATCTGGTGGAAGAGAGACAGTTCAAAGATCCTGAAGGGTCACAGTTGGATTGGAATAGACAACGTTCTGAAGGATGACATTGAAAGAACTCAATGTCCTTTCTGTCTCATATGCATACCTCCAGAGTTCTGTGCAAAGTAACAGTAAGAGAAGGAAAGGGACAAGTAACAGAAGGAGAGGTACAAACTGCTTAGAGACACTGGATAGGGTAGATGTGATCCACCACACTGATATGACTATGAACACTGCTGCCTATTACCCATAATAAAAAACAATCAGGACAAGCCAGGCAATGTTTCTGATAGCAGGAAAAGGTCAGTGCTTTTCTGGAAGCTCATCAGCCTTACTCCAGTCCCTGAGAATAGCATGGAGAACATCCTTCTGGATTCCACATGCTTCACATAATTGGAACAACAGGTGACCAGGAACAGTCAACATGGCTAAACCAAGGGGCAGATCTTTCATGACCAACCTCATTGACCTTAACAAGGCTTTTGAAATGGTTTACAATAGATGAGCTGAAACAGATGAGTTGAAAAAAATTGACTGAATTACTCGGCTCAAAGAGTATTAATCAATAGCTTGATGCTCAGCTGGAGCATCTGTGGATATTTGAACTGTATATGAGCCAGTATCATGTTCTGAACTGGAGAAGCTGAGAGCTTGAATTTTTAGTTTGGCCAGGAGACAGAGGAAGAGGCAGTTTCATAAACCATGATGGCTTATATCAGAGAGTTACAAAAAATGAGAGAGACAAACCCTTCTTTGTAGTCACAAATGATATAACAAGGGACCACATTCACAAATCGCAAGTGGAAGATTCATACTGGGAATTAGGAAAAAATCTTGAGTGTAAAGGTGGTGAAGCATGGTTATGCAGATGCTGTGGAATCTCTTGACAAAAGTAAAAAAATGCTGCCCACCCATCCCCAAGATGACTTGATTTAGTGTTGGTGACAGTCCTGCATCAAACAGGAAGGAGGACTAGGCAACAACCTGAAGTCTTTTTTAAGAAAAACTATATTAAGAAAATGTAGAAATCTAAGTGGCAGTTAAGCTTGGATAAAATTACTCAGAACAGGATGATTACCTTCTATCACAAAATTATTTCCTGCTGCAGCAACAGAACATAAATATCTATTCAAGAGTAGCTATGAAATCTAGTCTAAGGCAAATCTGACAATTCCCATTACAACCACACACTTTTTTTATAACCATTTTCCATTTGAGATGGGAGTCCTTAATAATATCAGTTACCACAAAATCCCCTATTGCCAAGCACCAAACAAAAACTTCTGACATCAGAATGCAGCAAATTACAACTAACCATTATGCAATTTCTTTCTAACAACAGCTGTATAGTAGGTATCTATTACCAATCTGAATGAAGGTCAACATTTTAAGGAACATTTACAGAATTACCTTATTTTCCCGCTGCAAAGATTGTTTAAGGACATCCTCAAGAACACAATCCTCAGTAGTATTCTGTGCCTTGACAGCTTGTGGTGATCGTAAGACAAGCCTTTCCGGAAATAACACTTCAAATTTAGCAGAGAAAGTAGAGAAATTTTAAAGTCACACAACCACTTTACATGTTTCATTAATTAACATTCCTGATGGTACATCAGCTTACTCTGAGCTGCTAAAATTGCTTTATCAGAATTAATGTGGTAAAGACTTACTTGAAGTTCGTACAGATCCTTCAACTCAGTCATACAACAGGAAATCAGTGCTTTTTAATAAATTCTGAGATAATACAAAACACAGCCATTTCACTTACTATTATTATACCAGTATAATTCCTACAGTTCTTACTGGCTTAAACAGTTTACAAAAGTTTGCTTCCAGTTCTCTTCCCTGTGATGGCCAACAGACAAAATCATTCTGATGAAACCTTTTATAGATTCAGAGAGTTGTTTTTTGGTTTTAAAAACAAAACCAAACCAAAACATAAAAAGTCCCTAACAAACACATGGAAGACTCCTCTAAGAACAAATCATAATTCATTCTTCTCCATATGTCCTGATGCGAAAGCAATATAAAACACAAGACTCCCCACAAAGAAACCCCTCTAGACAGCTTGACGTGTACCTTTTTCACCCAGGTAGGAAGCTTGCTGAATTGCCAACTGGCACCGCCTGCTAGGAACCCTGTCACCAGAATACAGGTTTGTAAATTAAAGTAAAATCTCACATTTCCATACTGCAGCAGCACATACCTACAAGGTATCTAGTACTTTTTACTATTCACCAATGTGTAAGAGTTTTATATAAAACCACTTATTAAAAAAAAAAAATCTATTCAGAAATATGCTGCAGAAATATCAACAGCTTTGCTATGAATAATATTGATATATTCTTTGGCTCTTCAGTGATACAAAGATGGCATAGTGTTTGATACTTAGTCTTTCAAGGAACTTCTCTTCAAAGTTAAATTTACAGAGAAGATTATGTAACTCCAAACAATGAAGAAAACAAAAGTATAAAAGGATGGGTGGTTAACATCATCAGCTTTTCTTTCTCCCCCCCCCCGCCCCCCGCTTCTAACAACCATATTGGTATAGTTTTTTTCTTGAAAGAAGGAAAAAACCTAAGAAAAATACCTTAAAACACCCCACCTCACTCCCCCTCATTTCACTTTCGGGCATTGGTGTGACAATTTAAAGAGGATTAAGGCAAGAATCCTTTGTACACTTGTACAGTTGCAGTTTTTTAACAATGAATATGGTGGCAAAGGCGTGTTAAGGCAAAGAAGTGAAAGAACTGGCAAGATCTTAATGTTCTTCTCCTATCTGTATCCACAAAAACAAACCATTGACAGTCATGCATATTTTAAAAGTCACTTTACTAGAGGAATCATTGAATGTAGCTTTTTGAAACTTATAAAAACACCTGCATTGAACAAATTCCACATCTATGGGTTCCAAGTCATAAGTGCGTTCAAATTCTGCATTAACTTTAAGAATAACATCTTCATTACATATCTGTTACAAAGAGGGAAAAAAAAAAGTCAGACACTCAAAGATTCAGTACTTTAAACACAAAGAGGAAGCATCTCCGAAAGCACGGAACACCACCATCACCTCTTAAAAGAACACCCAGATTTATGTGCTATCAATATACTGCATACCTAGATTATGTTACAAGTGCTTTCAGAGTGGATAAAGATCACAATCTCAAAAGAATAGGGAAGTCAAAGCCTTCAAAAATGAAATAAAAATACAATAAAAATAAAAAAATTACCACTCAGAATGCAGATAAAACAAACTAGTTTCCTCTAGACAGGTTAAACTAGTCTGTAACTCCATGAATTGCAAGTTTCCCTTTTGAAACTTGCAGATCACTGTATTTTCAAGAGGAGATGCACTTTGCTTACCTCAGTAATGAAGGCAATGTACTCTATTATATGATCCGAGTAGACCTGACTTTTCAGTATCACCTTATCACCTAATTGTAAATGAAGTTATATACTGTTAAAAGAAATGGTATAACTTTTGCTGCAGCATATAATTTCTTCCTCTTCTGCACTCCTAGTTTAAACTAGGAATTTGCAGGAGGCAAATTCATTAAAGTTGCTGTATCCATGACTATCTGTTCTGAAATGCCATACAGAGTCATATATTACACTTTAAAAGGCATCTAGTATTGATGACATCTGAGAACAACTCCTGAAAACAGTATCTTGTATATTATATTGTTTGAAATTCTGAATTTAACTCTTTCCCAGCTTTTGCTACACCTATTGTCTTTTAAGCTATTACTATATTGCACAGTTTATTTTTGCTGAAAGCCTCACTCATTTCTTTACATGAAAAATACTTAAGTGTAAGAACTGACACAGGCTGCCTCAGACAGCAGCCATTGTAAGACTGAGACACTAACAGAGCAGTTCCCCTGTCTAGTAGCCTAAATGAATAACTTTGTGTTAAAATATGTGAAAGACTTCTTTAAACAAAGGAATAAGCAAGAGAGTGAAACTGTAGTGAAAATATGGATCAACATGCCATTTGGCTTTACTTCACATTCATTTCTACCTGGAACCAGGCGAGGTCTGCCCTCTTCTACTCCTGGCACTTCCAGCACTAACAAGTTCCCATTCCTTTTCAAAGTAACCCCAGTCATGCTGAAACATTTTAAATCCATTTCCGTTTGGATCTCTTCAAGCCACAAAAGAGTAGAAAAGTTTGCTTTATAATTATCTAGACTGAGACGCTGAAAAACAAAACAGTATACGTTATTGTTGTACACCAAGATATGGAAGCCATAATTACTGACATAGTTTTTAAGACAGACTGCACAGCAACTCCCCCAATAGCAAAAGCAAAATTAGTATAGTTCTTGGAGCTCAGATAAAATAGCCAGTCAGCTCAAGAGTTAACCAAGTCTCTCTCTATGTGGTCGCTTCAACATCTGAATTCAGAGGTAGTCTACAAACTAATTTCTGTGCTCTGCAATCCCAGAAAGCATAAAATCTAAGCACATGGACAGAGATGGATGGAGAGAGAATCATGTCAGTCTTGTCCCTGACTGATGATTATACAACTTATGGCAAGCTGAAAGAACCCAAATTTTCTTTCTCAGAGCTTAATGAATCTCACTGGAAAGGTATTCTCCAATAGCACAAAGTTCTATCTAAACAATGACAGCACAGAATGCTTTCTACTTGGTATCTTCTCACTCAAAGACAAGGCAAATGAGCAGTGCTTTTTGATGCAGACTTAAAAGTCACCAGTACCAGACAGAACTTAAGGCACGGTAATAAAATCTGTAACCATTAATGACAGGTCTTCAGTATAAAATTATTTCAAACACTACAGAGTTTTATCTTCAAGCGATGATCACTAATCTGCTAGCTTAATGCTGTGACCTCAGGTTTTGTGTGAGCTGTTTAGACAGCAGACATGGCCTTTTAAATTTTTAAAAATTGCACCAGCTTCAATTTGTAAGTACATAAAAATTTACCAAAAAAAAAAAAAAAAAAAGTGAGTTGCAGCAATGTTCTACCAGAAATCAGGGCAAAGTTTTGGAGAAGGAATCACTGTAGCATTCTTGTTGAGACTCTCTGTGGGGGGATTGGAGTATTTTGTATGTATTCTGAAACTGTTATACTTGTGGGAAGAATTTGAACAAGCCATAGTGAATTAAATCTGAGGATGCCTGAGAAAACAATTTGGAACAACCAGAAAAGAATCCTCTGATAATGCAACAATTTAAGAGATTCTGCTTTCATTTTGTATGAAACAACTGTTCTGAAATCTCAAAACACCCTTTCCAATGATGCTTAAAAAGCGAGAATATAAAGGAACCTTTGTTCCGCTTCTGTAATATCCCCCCCAGTATAGTTCTACTCCCTTTTCAGTTTTTCACATTTATGCCTTTCTGCTCTTGTAAGCTTGGATTCTCTAACATACTGAAACACACCGAAGTTTCAGGATAAAGTCTAAGACTATCTGGCAACAATGTTACATCATCATCTGTTACACTAAGGACTACACATTTTGCTAAATTAAGCCAAGCTCTAACAAAAGCACTTACACAGGAAGTATTTTCTTATATAAACATTCACTTGCATACCTCTGCTAGGAGGGGCTGAAAGGTCAGGATGTCTAACTTCTGCTCCACACATCTTCTTAACTCATCTGGTATGGTATAATGTGGGAGAAAGTTTGTACACCACTTTCTGTTTTTTCTAAAACAAGAATGTATGAGATAACATTCAGCTTTCTCAAATGATGTATGATGAAAAACAGCTATTTAATGTGCCACATAAGCAAGACTATAAACCCAAAACACATGCACAGAGAGGACAGACCCAATGACTCTTTCAAAAGGACAATGGAGAAGTCTGCTCTGTTGGTAAGAGATCCTCTAGAGATGCTGCTCGACACTGTAGGGAGAAAAACCATGCAAACAAAGCTCCGTTTGAGTTGTAGCTGTCCAGTACTATGGGGGACAAAAATGTTTTAAAAACTATGTCAATAGCAAAAGGCAGTGAAGAAAACAACATCAGCCCATTACAGGATGAGGATGGTTGCCTCACAAACAGGGACACAGACAAGGCAGAGGTGTTTAATGCTTTCTTTGCCTGTCTTCAACACCGATGAGGGACTAAGGAGGTGCCAGTGCCCTGAGCTGGAGGACCCTGTGAGAGTGATCAGCTCCTGGTTGACACTGAACTTGTGCCACATTTGCTGCTCCAGCTGGATCCTTATAAATCTGTGGATCCTGATGGGATTCATCTGAGTACTCAGAGGCTGCTGATGCCATTGTAAGATCTTTCTCAATGATTTTTGAATGGTCTTGGGAATCTGGAGAGGTTCCAGTTGACTGGAAGCTGGCGAACATCCTGATTTTCAAGAGAGGCAAGGAGGACCCTGAAAACTACAGGCCTGTCAGTCTCACTTAATTGTCTGGTAAAATTATGGCTATTATTATTCTGCAGGACAACACAGTCAGTGGTCACAGCCAGCACAGGCTCATGAAGAGGAAGTCCTGCTTAACAAACTTAATATGCTTTCATGACAAGGTAACCCATCTAGCTGTTCAAGGGAAGCCAGCTGATGTAATGTTTTTGGATTTCAGTAAAGCTTTTGATACTGTCTCTCACAGGACGCTTCTGGACAAACTGTCCAGCACACAGCTGGATAAACACATCATGTGATGGGTGAGCAATTGGCTCAGGGGTTGAGCACAAACGGTAATGGTGAATGGGGTGACATCAGACTGGCGACCTTCACTAGTGGGATTCCACAGGGATTCTCTGTCTTAGGGCCTGTTCTCTTCAACATCTTCATAAATGACTTGGATGCAGGATTTGAAGGTATATTGCGTAAGTTTGCTGATGATACTAACTTGGGAGGAGCTGTCGACTCCTTCAAAGGCACAGAGGTGCTGAAGAGGGCCAATACACAAATTCAAGGACTGGGCAATCACCAACCACATTTCAACAAGGGAAAAGTGCTGGATTCTGGAGGTGGGATGGGGCAATCCTGGATGTTCGCACAGACTGGAAAATGAGGTGCTGGAAAGCAGTGCCATGAAAAGGGACTTGTGGGTCCTGGTTGATGGCAAATTGAATCTGAGTCAGTAGTGCCCTGGCAGCCAGGAGGGCCAACCACATCCTGGGGAGCATCAGGCAAAGCATCACCCACCAGTCGAGGGAGGGGATTGTCCTGCTCTGCTCTGAGCTGGGGCAGCCTCACCTGGAATATTGTGTGCAGGTTTGGGCACCACAACGTAAGAAAAACATTAAGCTATTGCAGAGTGTGCAAAGGAGGGCAACGAAGATGATGAAGGGCCTTGAGGGGAAGCTGTATGAGGCGCAGCTGAGGGCACTTGGCCTGTTCAGCTTGAAGAAGAGAAGGCTGAGGGGACACTTCATTGCAGTTCGTAACTTCCTTGTGAGGGGAAGGGAACAGGCAGGCACTGATCGAGTGACCAGTGACAGGACCTGAGGGAATGAGATGAAGCTGTGTCAGGGGCGGTTGAGGTTGGATATTAGGAATAAGGCCTTCATCCAGAGGGTGGTTGGGGACTGGAACAGGCTCTCCAGGAAAGTGGTTACAGCACCAGAGTGTCAAGCATTTGGACAACAGCCAGAGTTCAAGAAGCGTTTGGACAATGCTCTCAGGCGCACGGAGAGATTCTTGTGGTGGTCCTGTGCGGGGCCAGGAGTTGGACTTTGATGATCTAACTGGCTACTCTATAATTCAAAGTGTTCCAGTTACAGATTATTTGAAAACATTCTGTTTCTGCTTTTTCAGTTTAGGTGTATTTTTATAACCAAGCAACTACTGTAAGTATAACGGACGCTTATTTGCAAAAAGAAAAGTTCTGAATTAAAGATGGGAAACATTAGTCAGACATAGATGTCAAAGTTTCGTAAAGAATTAAGAAGCTTATTATCCCAGAAACCTATTTTCAATTTACCATTTTTTTTTTCTAAGTAACACAGTTGTTACTTGTAGAAGCTAAGCAACAGTGTTTTATCTTGTTTATTACATTATACATTAGAAAGAGATTCTGTTTGAAAAATCTATGAAGAAATCAAATATTACTAAAACAGTCTCTTCTATCAGTACTGTTCACAATCATCTTGTTCACAACATACATGTATAAACATGTATAGACTCTCACAGTTTCACATTTTCTTTGTCAGCATTACAGAACAGATACAGCAATACCAAACAGAGTCGTATTATGTAAATGTCATTTTTTGCTCTAATTCACAGTACCTTTTGCATTTAGGGCCAGCCACTGTTGTCTTCCTTAGCTGAGAATCTGGAATAATTTTAGGTTTTCTTAGAGAAAATGGTTCCACAGGTGCTATAAGTAACTCTTCTTCATTCGTTACAGTGGCTTCAATATAACGTCCAACAGTAAAATCAGAAAAGCCAAGTAACAGGAGTTCTTTACTGTGTCCATGATTCCTTCAAATGAACAGAAGTTATGTGCTTAAAACCAGCATGTTCATACTTCATTTTTCTCATAAGTAGTTTTTAAAATAAAATTATAGATTCTCATTTCAGTAACATAAGATAATTACTAATTTAGGGTAACTCCTCACACTCATTCCCCACCCAGAGTTCAATCCAGGCATCGTAAATAATTAAAAAACCCAAAACAAACCACAGCAAAAATCTCAACACCACAATTTCATCAAAGACTTGGTAAAGAGCAAAGTCCCTTCACTCAACATACTAGGGCACAGAATCAATACTTCTGTCAACAAGGAACACTTTGGAATTACTGCTACTGAAAAAGATGAGCCACAGAGTTCCATCAGAGGAACCAGAAACAGAGGAATCCCTTCACTGTCTTAAGGAACAACTTTGCTGCACCTTGACTAAGGCTACTCAGAACTGAACCCTAACTGTAAACACATGAAGTGTATAAACCAGAAAGGATCCTTTAATTCTGAATAACATACTTTATACATTAAGTGTTTTTTGGAGAGTGACAGAGGGGAAAAAACCCAGGAGGGAGCAGCTGCTTCAGAGTGGTCTCTAAGAAACTTAAGCCCTACCCAGAGTCCAATTCTCTCCTACTAACTACATGGTCCAACACTGTTACCATGTGCCTAAAATAAATGCATCCCAGAAGGATTCCAGCTTACTTTTTCTTTGGCAGGAACACCACTTTTTCAACTTTCACCAACTAACGATACCTGCTCAGGTTAAAACTATAGCCTATATATCAGGTTTTATATATAGCCTTTTATATCAGGTTTTCTCTGATCTAAAAACTCTGTACTGACACTGAACTGTTCAGATTTATGGTCTAAATCTGCAGTCTCTACAGTCTCTTAAGTGGTCAGCAAGCACTTGTTACCTGCATGCTGCAGCCTTCCATCAAGTTTTGTGTGCATTATTCTGTATTAGAAGATTCTAAGACTTTGTGGCTTTTACAAATTTATAGTGAAATAGAAATTGTTCTTTCTAAATGCCTTTTTGCACAAATGTGCGTCATGCCTCCAGCTTTATCTTTCAAATTGTAGCTAAATCATCTTCCTAAGAATTTTCTACCCCTTGCCACACTATTTAAAATAAGAGAAGTAGCATGAAAATTAATGTAGCATTACGTTGATGAACGAAACCATATGACTTTGTTTTCCCCTGTCTAACTTTTAAATTATCACCCTATGACTCAATGGCTGTGGAATGCAACTGTAGAGCTATAGCTGAAAATAACTGAAAAATACACAAATATAAGCTTTGCAGCACAAGATTCCTACTTGAATTCTGAAAAAACTCACAAAAAGCCACTTTATATTCTTAACTAAATTAATGAATATTTTGTACAGCATAGTACTTTTTGTTTTTCAAGGGTTTTCCAAGATCTGCAAAACACTTATCTATGAACTACACCTTCAATGAAGAAAGCTGTTTCTTTCTTATTTCAGCATATATAACTTGAATTTCCTATCACAGAACAGGAAAGCTTGAGATCAGGGTACATAGTGATACACGATAGTGAGACTAGAAGAAACTTATCAGAAATAACACAAAAATTCCCAAGAAATCTGCATTAGCTCTCATACTCATGGAGCAATGGATTTCCTGTAAAGAATATAACCATCTGTAGGCATTATCTTCACCTCACTGTGTCATATTGACTCACACTATACTGCTTCGTTAACTACTACCATTTTCTTTCAATAAAAATCAGAATTAACCACTAAAATGGTAACTACTTTCAAAATCTAATAGAGGTTTTCAGATAATTTGCTAATATGGACTTGTTTTGATTGCAGTAGAGTTACTTTTCTTCATAGTAGCTAGCATGGGGTTCTGTTTGGCTTTGTGCTGAAAGCAGTGTTGATAACACAGGGATGTTTTTATTGTTGCCAAGCAGTCAACAAAGTCAAGGCCTTTTGTGCTCCTCATACTGCCCCACCAGCAATGAGGCTGAGGGTGCAGAAGGAGTTGGGAGGGGATACAGTCAGGACAACTGAGACCCCATCTGACTCAATACCATATGGCATCATGCTTGGTATATAAAGCTGGGGAAGGAAGGAAGAAGAGAGGATGTTCAGAGTGGTGCCATTCATCTTCCCAAGTCACTGTTATGCGTGATGGAGACCTGCTGTCCTGGGAATGGCTGAAGACCTGTGTGCCCATGGGAAGTGGTAAATGAGTTCCTTGTTTTGCTTTGCTTGTGCGTGTGGCTTTTGCTCTATCTATTAAAGTATCTTTATCTCAACCCATGAGTTTTCTCACTTTTCCGACTGTCTCTCCCATTCCGCTGTGGAGGAGTGAGAGGCTGCGTGGGGCTGAGCTGCCAGCTGGGGTTAAACCATGACATGCCAAAAAGAGAACCATGCCCAGAATAAGGGAACTATGAAGTCTATTTGCATGACTTGTTTTCACTGTATTGGCTAGAAACAATGAAAAGAAATACTTACAAAGCTGTGCATATGATCACTATAAATGTTTTTCCACCTGGTGGTATCACAATTTCTCCAGTAATATTGCTGTGCTTTATCACTTGCTCCACATGTTCTCTTTGCTCACTTTCTCCATTTTGTAGATTTTCATCTTTCACCTGGGAAATGTTTTCTTCAGTCCTTGATAAATTTGTATCTTGAAAATTAAGTCCTTCTGTAGTAAACATATAATAACAAATTCTGTTACCACAATTGTTATTGCTAACATAGGCAAGTCTTCTTAAACAAACCTACAGGTCTTCTGAGGAGCTAACATTCAGCATTCAAATGTTAACATTTCACTGTACCTGGAATGACTCCATTCTTCACAATGGATGTATTGTTCGATGACTCATACGTTGTTCCTCCACTGTTGTTAAATGAATTAACTGCAGCTTTTGAGAGGTTTTCTTGATTTATTGGAAAAGATGGCAGATATGCTTCTGGGCCGTTTTCACATTTTTGAGGAATCTGAACAGTGAATTGCTTGTCTTTCAACCATCCAGCTAATCTGCAGCTGATTAAGGACTGTGGTACACTCCCTTTATTCCTAGAAGTAGTTGTGCAGTTAGTTGCATAATTAAATGCACAGTGAATGTTCTTGAGAAGTTTAATTTTACCTGAAGTCAAATACAATTGTCTGTAGCAGGATAGTTCACCATTATTTCATAATAGCTATCAGAAAGAAATTGCACTGCTGCTTCTAACTCATGAGGACTAGAACCTCTACTTTATGTTAATATTTCTAAGTCATATCAACTACCATAAGAAGCATACAAAAGTACTGTGTGTAATAAAAATCTATGAGAGCTTACAATTCATCACTGGGTAACTAACTCTTACGGAACAACACAGTGCAACAAATAATGGGTATTTTCAGGTGTGTCTTCACTTAAGCCTTTATGCCCAAATATGAAAGAAAAAAACACACAAAAATAGAGAAAATCACCAAAACAAAAACTTCTTAAGGATACATCAACATAGTTCGTCAGCCTTCAAGTTTAAAAAAATAATTAGAAGATAAAATCTGGCCTGCTTTTAATATATGAGTATGTAACAGTCCTCTTGTTCTAAGGCTTTTAAGATTGTAGCATATCTGCAGTTTAAATTGAAGACACAAATAAAAGCATTTCTTTCAATCCTTATTCCAAGAAAGATTTTATTAGGATTGAAAAGAAGATAAAGGACTGGGGAGTCTCAGTGCAGTCTCTGCAAGACAAATGTTCATTATCAAAAAGGCTATCCTACAGACAATAAATTCAGTGTGAAATTTTCTTTCATTCCATAGTATCTGGAAGTTATCTGAAGATCACAAATCACAAACAAGAGGCTTCTGTCTGAAAGACAGATTTACAGACTACGGAGTGATGAAAATTAAGAAATCTTCAAACAATCAGAAAGGCTTACTCTATCCAAATAATAATGCTTTTAGATTCCCCCTGCTTCAGAGTTCCAAAGTTAGTCATTCTTGATATTTTCAACTCTCCTTTGTCTCTCATTAAGTCTTCATAAGCCTCATCTGTATTACCTCCATTAGAGTGGGATTGTCTGTGAAAATAATTTTAGGTAACAATTCTTAAACATTTATACACTCAGCAAATATCTTTGATTCAGCACAAGTTTAAGAAACATTATTATATCAAGACATAGTCACAATATTTAGAAAGAAGCAGGTGAGGGAGTTCATTTTTTCTCAGTCACTTATACTTCCAAGACAATTAGATCACCTTTACTAATTTAGGCAGTAACAAGCTTTTGTCAGCGACATAATAAACAAGCATAAAACATTGGATAACAAGCCTAAAATGATTGAGAAGTTAGCTTATATTTGCTGAAGAGCTGAATCAAATAGTGACTGAAGCTTTTTGGGATCTCTGTGAGTTGAATAAGGACACAACAAAGAGCAGCTCCTTAGCAAGAGTCACGATTAGCACTGAAGTGTAAGAGATTAAATTACAAGACTGGAAGTGCTTTAACCCAAGCACTTGAATCTTCTGCTTACTGCTCCAATCTGAAAGCAGCAAACTGAAGAAGAAAAGAAAAAATACCTGAAAACCCAAAAGCACCCCTGAAAATGTCTATAACACATACTACTGATGAAAAAATGCCTATTGAACCAGTCGCATGCTCTTCCCTGTCTAAAACATTGACCACAATTCCAACCTCTATACATGCCTTCTACCTGTAGAAACAAATTTTTTTTACATTGTTTCTATTTTGCAGTTAAGAAACTATTCATTTAGGTAAAGTGGTATGGAAATAACTTGGAAATATTTTAATAATCTCACCAGTATTTACACACCCTAAGTATTTCTGAGTTAACTAACATACTGAAGTAGAAAAATGAATGCAGCTGCTCTTCATTGGCTGCAGCAATTTACTACTAGCCAAGCCCACTAGATGTCTCTGACTGCAGCTTAAGCTGCCTCGTTTTTTTGATAAGGTAGGATATACACTAAGCCGAGAAATCAGCCCTAAGGTCTACCTTTGAAATTTGTCTTTAGTAATAATTTTCTGTATAAAATCCATTATTAAAAACAGGTCCAACTGAAAAAAATACATGAACAATTTGTACTGTTTTGCAAAATCATGTAAGCAAGTTTCATCTAGGTGGAATTTAAATCTATAATATGTTATCTCCAGTGAAAATATCTTATTCCATTCCTTGAAGATCCTTTGAAAACATATGTACTGCCTTTACTGTATCTCCTAGAGATCTCCCAAAAAGGCAAGTTCTCCCAAAGACCATGTTTGAAAGATATTACAATGTTCTTTCGCTCTCCACTTTGGACTTTCCAATGGTTGACAATTTATTTTTGGCCTGCAGAATCAGACTCTGTAATCTTACCCAGACCTTAGCATGGAAAGTGATAGATTTTACAGGTAATAGACCTATTAATTTAGGTGGTATTTGTGTTTTTCACAGGATGCACACTTAAATTCACAAGTCAGACTCCAGATCTTTGCTGCAGAACTGCTATTGACTAGTTATTTCACTAAGTTTTACTTCTTCTCCATACTGAACATCATCTACTTTTCCCACCCTCTTCTGCAGCCTCTCCTGATCCTCCTCACATCGCGTATGTCATCTAAAGTGCCTGTAGGACCTCTCAGTTGGATACTTGCAAGCCCAATGACTCTCTATTATTCAGATCATTTAAGTGTTCCAGTTAGAAGAGGTCTCTGAACAATCATTATAACTTAAGCAAAATGGATTAAAGAAACATCCATTTTATATCAGTCTTACTGAGAATGGTTTTCAAATAGCCAAGTCCCTACTAGAAGAGCATAGATTAGAGGAAATAAGAGCATGATTTTTCCAATGATCTATCACGCCTTCTAGTCAACTGGGGAAGAATTCACAATATTCTTTGCATATTAGACACAATGAAATGTAAGCTGCCTAATTACACTACATGTCTAATTGTTATAAAGAGAACAAAATAATGAATATTACCCATCTTGGCTGACTGGCACCAAGCAGAGAGCTCTCCAAATGTAACACGACTGACTGCTTTCCACCACAATCGTGTTCACTAGATCATGTCTACGAGGTGAATAGCCATCAGGAAGTCTCAATGAATCCAAAGTGAAAAATATACTGTCATCTACTGTCCCAGTTCTTCCACAGATGCTGGAAATGTGAACCTGTAATAGTTTGTATTCAGTGTTACTTGATATCTGCTTAAGCTGACAGACATACTAGCACTGCATATTTTTTCCTTCTAGCATTAGCAAAGCTGCATTCTGAAGTTTCAATTATTCAAAAGAGGTAAACCTAGACCTCTAACATGTGTTTGTTTTTAGATTTAAAAATGTAAAGAAACAAAAGTACTTCAGATAAGCATTAGGTTCCACTTCAGAGCATACTACAGTATGTCCATTTGACTTAATCATGATACCCATCTTGTGAAATATCAACTTAACTAATTTATACTTCAATACTAGAAGTCACAAGAGAAGAAATTCTTTTCCTATGCTTGACATGCAAATATTCACTACATACAGTTAAGACAAAGACAATAAATTATCAGCCTAATATATGCATTATTAGAGTGAACAAACACCTTCACTAAAATAAAAAAGGGACGATTGTTTTTAAGACAAAACATTTGGATAAATTAAACATAATAAAATTAAACATAATAATTCCACAGTCATGACTTCTTAAGAAGTTTGAAAAGCCACACATCCTCATTATAACCAATAGTAAGCATTCAAATCAACAATTGATAAATAAATTACTCTGCCTGTTCAAACCAAAATGTGTACGCTTTTTCAAAAAGTCGTTATTTTAGAAAAAAATCCTCTAAATTGATACATTTTACCTTTTAATTAAAGATGTATTATAGAAGATCTACTGATCTTCGTAACTTAAACCAACTTCAAAACACCACATAAGATATCTCTTGCCAAAAACAACATGCAGAATGTTTACCTTGTTTACTTGCTTGTATCTCAAAGGCCTTACAGCAACTGCTTCACTTTTCCATGTTGTCAAGTTAATAAAATATTTTGCTTGCACCCAATCACCTTCAAAAGGTTTGAAATCTATATACAACAGAAGATTTCTCAAGTTTAATTACTATTGATATCATTTACGTTACTCCCCTACAAAACCAGTGTAAGTTAAGCAAAATCCTGAACAATGCATTATTCAGATCCACTGAGACCAAGCTTCTCAGTTCCTCTCTCCATAGGTCATGACAAACTACGTAAGAGATGCTGGTGGAAAAATACACCTGTTTACATGTAACTTAAACTTACATGACTTCATGGCAGTCATGCTCAGTGAGAATGAACAGGTAGCTTTCTTCACCCATGGAGGGAAGTTTCACTGCATACACTATCAGAACTTACTTGGGATGTCAACTGCAAATTTATCAGGATGTATTTCTATTGTACACACAAAGATATTAAGCAAGTGGAAACAAGAAAGCTCCTACGCACCTTCCCAGACATCTTCCATTGCAAAATAAGTATTCTGATTAATATAGCCACCGTCCTTAGAGACAGACGTAATACTGCCAATTAATGTTTTCTTATTTAGTTCAGAGGCATCAAAACTAGGACTGAAGTCTTCTTGTGTGTTCTGGATGGTGTCTACCTATTAATACAAAAATGACCCCAACATTTAAACAGCTAATACTTAGAATTACATGTTAAACATATATTCCTACAATAAGTGTCAGAATTTCAATTGCATATAATAGCAAAGCTTCTTATTAGACAATTCTTTAGTCACTGTAGCTGTTACTTTTTGTACACAAAAACATTGAGTAGTAAACAGTAAGTAATTTCTCTTTTAAATAAACCCTGCTGCATGCTGCATTGCTGACAGCTACTACAATTACATGGCGATTTTTTAAATCTTTCTCAGGCCTCCCTTGCTTTAGGTCTATTTAAGAATTTTCTTCATATTGACAAGACGACCACCCCCAGCAATGTGACTGTACACGAGTGGAACTAGAAGATCACTATTTCAGAAGGCAAAAAATATGTTTTTAAGATGGCATTTATA
Source organism: Dendrocincla fuliginosa (assembly GCA_035047845.1). Classification (NCBI taxonomy): domain Eukaryota; kingdom Metazoa; phylum Chordata; class Aves; order Passeriformes; family Dendrocolaptidae; genus Dendrocincla; species Dendrocincla fuliginosa. The sequence continues at coordinate 18,789,199 of JAWWMO010000043.1, read as the reverse complement.
ACCACTATATGTACTTCAGACTGACCCTCAGTCCTTCTTTAATAATTTGCATAAGAAAATCCCTAGAGCTGCTTCTCGCAGACTCTCCATAGCACCACCTCAAATATAAGTTTACTGAAGCCTGGTCTAATCTGAACTATACTATGATTCTAATTTTTTTATGATTTATTTTGTTGAACATTCTGTATAAAAAGAGACCTGGTTCTTTCCCTCTGCCCTCCAAAAAGACTATGATGTTTGTTCTTATCAGAGTATTTCAAGCCTGTGCCACTATATCTTGAAAGTAATTCAAGACATCATAAACTACAGAATGAGTTTAGGTTTTTATCCAAGTACTTAGAACAGACTTTGAAAAAATGAGCTTTTTCTTCTTGCTTGTTGAATCAAGACTGCTCTTGGACTTTGACCTTCTATGGCGTCCAGTCAGCTTTTGGCACAAACTTGGCTTTCACCTTTCCACCCCGTCACAAACTACAGTGCCAACAGTCTGAGATGCCTGCAGGATCATGGCTCACAAACAGGAATAAGATAAATCACTATGCTTTTGAATAAAGAACTTTTGAAAAAAAGAACTTTTGAAAATGACGTTATCTAGAACACACAGCAAAACACCCCACAACTGCTAAAACATTCTAGTTGTTTTGTATATCCTTATGTAGTTTTGCAGTTGCCAGGTTTATGTATTTTGGAGCAATCACAGTATTTCAACAGTATGGTGAAAGCTGTCAGTCAGAAGGAAAACAAGGCAGGAAAAGTAAGATTTAAACTAATTAATTTTCTGACCCTCTGTTTGAGTGCTATTTTATCAAACAGCAGTGAGATTGCTTGTTGGACAAACAATATTTAGTTTTTATATAAAAAAGTAGTATGAATTTAAAAAGAAACAAAAGGAAATAAGAACGGACAGGTTATCTTACAAGACACTAGGTTTCTGATAACATTGGAGCTGATAATACTTTAGAAACAAGACTTCTCTTTTACTTTCCTTCTGTGTTGCATTCAAGATCACACAATAAAACTCTCTTTCCACTAAGAGTCTTTCTTCATTTTTATTTAATCAATGAAACTGCATTGGTTTCAACATTAAATGGGTTTGCTAAGAAGAACCCCCCTTAAAATTTGTGACATAGTATAATCAAGCTTGAAATGGATTTACAAATGAAGTGTTCAGCAAAAAAGGTATGGATATCTCCATTTTTATAACTGTCTAAAACGTTGTCAATTTTTACAACAGGGAAATTTATGTTCTTACTTCTGTGCAAAAAGAGTACACCTGGAGCTCCTGCTTTTATGTTCTTATTCATTCATATAACAATAACGTAAAATTGACTTTGAAACTCAGGAAAATTATACACAGATCTGGAGTAGCTACGACTAAACAAATTCTAATGCAATCATCTCAATGAATAGTTTCATTTCCACTACATCTAAACCTATATCCAGAGGATCAGTATTAAACATTAATTTTAAAGGAGATGGAATAAAACAATAATAAAACCTAAAAAACAACTCATCCCCACTGGGTGAAGGGCTGGCAGTTTCTCCTGTTTTCTAGAATTTGTGAGGCCAGAACTACAGCAACTTCCAAAATGAAGCCTCAAGGTCCTTACAGAGAAAGCAAGATTACTGTTTATCTTCACCTCTTACCCTGATAGCCTTCAGGCCACCCGATGTTTTATCCTCTTCCACAGTGACAGTAACTTCTTGTCCAACGGCCACCAACATATTTTTTGTAACAACGTCCTTTGTGAAGACTATCATGTCATCTATCATCCCATAATCATGGCAAAGTCTTGTCACTACTCCTTGCATTGTTTTCAATTCTCGATCACCTGCATCATGAGTGAAAGTGTTTATATAAACCCAAATCAGTTTTCTACAGAACTATGCAACAAGTTATGATTGCTAAAATTTCTACCTCTTCTATCAAAAAGCCAACTAAAACTGGCAACAGCTGCCAATTCATTATTTTTACATCTAACTCCTGAAGTCCTGTGGCAACTTATGGTTTCAACCAATTAATAAAGCTAGTTAAATACAAACTACATTGTAAAAACAACGTGCTTTAAGTTGCATTAACAAAAACAAACCACAACTCAGACTAAGTTGAGTAGGAAGAGACCTATAAGGATCACTGAGCCCAACTCTCTGCTCCTCACAGGACTGCCTAAAAATAAACCATATAAATCAGAGCATCATCCAGATGCTCCTTGAACTCCGACAGGCTTGGTGCCATGACCACTTCTGTGGGAAGCCTGTTCCAGTGACTGACCACCCTCCAGGTAAAGAACCTTTTCCTAATATCCAATCTGAACTTTCCATGATGCAGCTTCATTCCATTTCCTCCAGTCCTACTGCTGGTTCCCAAAGAGAGATCAGCACCTCCCTCAGCACTGCTTCCTTGAGGAAGGTGTCAACTGTGATGAGGTCACACCTCAGCCTTCTCTTCTCCAAGGTGGAGAAGCCAAGTGACCTCAGATACTCCTCTTAAATCTGACCCTTGCAGCCTTTCATCATCTTGGTCACTCTCCACTGGACACACTCTAATGGTTTGATGTACAACTTATGTGGAGGCATCCAAAAGCACACACAATATTTAAGGTGAGGCCGCCCAAGCTCAGAACAGAGCAGGACAATCCCCTCCCTCAACCAGCTGGCGATGCTTTTGTTTGATGCCCCCCAGGACACAGCTGGCTCTCCTGGCTGTCAGGGTACTGATGACTCACATTCAACTTGCCATCAACCCAAACCCAGATATCTTTCTACAAAGGTTCTCTCCAGCCTCTGTACCCCTTTCTTTTTTTTCCATTTAGGTTGGAAAAGACCCTTAAGATCAAGGAGTGCAACTGTAAACTTAGCAGTGACAAGTCCAACACTAAACCATGTCCCTAAGAGCTGCATCTACACAGCTTTTAAAGACCTCTAGGGATGGGTACTCAATCACCTCCTTGGGCAGCTTGTTCCAATGTCTGCCAACACTTTGGACACACTGCTGGCCCATGTTCAGACAGCTGTCGACCAGCATTCCCAGATCCTTTTCCACTGTGCCTCTTTCCAACCACTGTGCCCCAAGCCTGTAGGTCTGCATGGGGTTGTTGTGACCCAAGTGCAGGACTTGGCACTTCAGCTTCTTGAACCTCATGCAACTGGCCTCAGCCCATCGATCCACTCTGTCCAGACCCCTCTGCAGAGCCTTCCAACACAGCTTGGTGTCATCTGCAAACTGACTGAGGGTGCCCTTGATCCCTTGGTCCAGATCACTGGTAAAGGTAATATCCACAGCCTTTCCCTCATCCACTAAGTGGATCTCCTAGGAGGAGATCAAGCAGAACCTGTGTTACATAAATCCATGCTGGCTGGGCCTGATGCCCTCATTTTCTGCACATGCCACATGATAGCATTCAAGATGACCTGCTCCATAACCTTCCCTGGGGTCAGGATGACAAGCCTCTAATTCCCCACTCTTCCTGCAGACGAATATCACATTTGCTAACTTCCTGTTTACTGGGACCTCCTTGGTTAGCTAGGACTGCTGGTAAATGATAGAAAGTGGCTCAGTGAGCTTTTCTGCCAGCTCCCTCAGTGCCCTGGGGTGGATCCTGTCCAATCCCATAAACCTGTGTGTGTCTTAAGTGGTGTAGTAGGTCACTGCCCATTTCCCCTTGGATTTTGGGTGCTTAATTCTGCTCCCCACCCCTGTCTCCCAGCTCAGTGGGCTGGGTATCACTGGTCTTGCTATTAAAGACTGAGGCAAAGAAGGCATTAAGTCACTCAGCCTTTTCCTCATCCTTTATCACTGTCTCCCTCCACACCCAAAGAATGATGGAGCTTCTCTTTAGCTCTCCTTTTGT
>JAWWMO010000043.1:18745479-18784811 GCA_035047845.1 Dendrocincla fuliginosa | reverse complement strand
CGGGGCGGTGCCGGTGGATGCGGGAAGGGCCGCCCTGGCGCCTCACCACGGTCATCGCCGAGCGGCGCGACCCGGGGAGGGGGAGAGCCCCCCGCGTGTAGGGTTTCAGCTGGGCCATTAAGGGCGGTGCCGCCCGGGGGTACCACAGCAGAGGGTGAAGCAAAAGGGTGCGTGCAGCCGGTGGCTTGCTGGGGGGCTCTGTTGGAAGTTGTGCTCGTAGGGTGTGACGGGATTTCTGTAAATGCGGTATCCTGAGCAGGGAAAACCTCAGGCAGCCCTTGGGCTCAGGGCTGTCTGTGCGCTTTTGTGGAGTGAGGCAGGAGTGGAGCCCATCCAGGATGGGCACGGAGAGTGGGGAAGAGCATGTGTGTGCAGATGGGAGGTGGTTGGATTGATATTCTCTCGGGAGCAGCCAGTTTCAAAATTATTGGATAAGATCTAGATCATGATAAACTTGACTAACAGAAAAAAAAAAGAAAAAGAGGTATTTTTGTCTTAATACCAGAATAGCAGGAACTGCTGTGGTGACAGAGGAAGTGTTTTAGCCATTCTCTTAACGCGGTGCACTTCAGGTATCGTGTGTAAGCTCCCTTTACATTTTGTTCAGCGGTCATTTCTGTGGTGGAATAAGTACTTCTTCATAGCCAGTTACAATTTGATTGTCATGCCTTGAGATCTTTTGGCCTAGCTTAGAATGAAACCACTTAATTTGTAAATCCTCTTCAGAAGCCTGTGGTGTTCTGTTGGAATTGTTCTACTTGCTGCAGCCTTTGTGTAGGTTTCCTAAGCATTCTTTAGAATTAAAAGGAATCTCTTTGTGCAGCATGTTTGTACCTTACCTAGCATTGTGAGGTCTTTGCTTGCGACTTGGGCTTTGGTTACCAAATCTTGCCTTGTGGTTGTGTATACACAAAAATGAGACTTTTTATGGAATCAGGAACATGAAACAAAGGGAGTCTAAAATAAGGCCCCCCAGAAAAGAAAATGAACTGTGAAGTTTAAGTGTTTTGTGTTGATGCTGATGCCAAGTGCAGAGGATGCAGCACTTGTATGGTGAACCTCTGTGCAAAAAGGAAATGGAAAATACTGAGAAGTGCACAGGAAAGGGAACAGGAGGAATTTCACCATTACTAGGGAAAACACTGGAGTGCCATGCTTGAGAAAGGGAACTTTGAGATACAATAATGGCTGAAACACTTGGAATTGTGAACAAAATGTGCTGGGGTTTGAACTCTGCTCTGTTTAGTGGTGGAGGACTTAATAAATTCTTTTAATTCAAGAGATTAGATTAAGTAAATACCTGAATATCTCACAAATTTTGTGTTAAAAAAATAAAAAAAAATTAAGGCCTTCTTCCTAAATTGGTCAAAAGGGTTAAAGCATGATCTTTTTTAGTATCTATGGTAATTTGTTTTAGTGTTCATCAAAAAAAGCTGTCAGGTCAGTAAGCATTACCCATTCTCCATTAAACCGTAGTCTGGAAAGTTACAGATAACGGAAATAATTGCATAGGGTTGGTTTCATAAACAGAGGAACAGAAGGGCTTAGTTGCTTAAGACAGTTTTACTTGGCTATACAGTCTCTTTTTTCCCCTCATTTTCTAACACAGTTTACAGATGTGTCTATTGCTGTGTATGGTGCATTAATTACCCTGTTTATTAAAACAACAGTAACATTTTAATATTCTTTCAGTATTGGCTGACATTATGCGAGAAGCAAAATCTACAGTTGGTACAAATTAAGAAGCTGTGCAGTTCAGAAGTTTTTCTAGCATACTTTAAAGGTGATGCCCTTCAGAATACTGAAGATTTAATTGTGTCTTGGTTACAAGAGTGTTTAAAGTTTAGACAAAAGACCCTGTCATTGCTGTAGCTGTCAAGTTGCCAACATCTTCAAGATAAAAACGTCCTTTTTTTTTTCTCTTTTCATTGCCTAATAAGCAGGAGGACTGGATCCAATGTACGCTGGCCATTGCATGTCACTGCTGCCTGCTAGATTTAAAATATGTTGTTTAGTCATCTGAGTGTTCTGTAAGTACGAATGACAGCATGATTGAAGTGTATGGGGTTTATCGGAACACTCCAGAAGACTAGGGTTAGTAGAAAAAGATGAAGTGTTCTACAGTGAAGATAATTGTCTTGATAGATTTCTAACCTCTAACTTTCAAACCTCCCAAGTTGTTGAGATACTTGAATACTTGAATTTTTATCAGTGTTGTTTTTTTTTTTCCTGGAAGAATACTGCATTGTAAGTATCTTTTGCTCTTACGAAACAAGAACTAAATTGTTGGATATTGTGATCAGTCTCTATTATAATAGGTAAAACTGGTAAACTGTGAGGAGGTTTTTGTTTAAGATGCTAAGTAGGGGGTAGTACTCAAATAAGAAGGGGGCTTCAAACTTTTTTAATTTGTTAGTTTGATTTGGAAGCAGCCCTATGAGATGTAGTACAGTCATTTTCTAGTGTGTTCTGTTAATTAAAATTCAGGGGGCATTTTCCTGTTCCCTGGCTTAACTGAAGTTCTTGCTGTGCTTTTGTTCCATATCTGAATAGATGTTGTTGAAAGCCAAAGTGTAAGGGAGAACTTTTCAAAGCCGGCATGACTCACTGAACGGTGAGAATATCACAAAGTGTACAGGCAGCTGTGTTCACAAGGCTGTTTTAAACTGACAGTTAACTTTTCAGTGGAAGGTAAGCATGAAAGTTTTTAACTGTTGAATAAACTGCAGTAACTTAATTCTAATATGAGATACTCCTCAAGGTACTTGGACAGGTTGGCAAGCAGTGAAGTGAACAAAAAAGGACTAAGTGAACAAGAAAAATGGTTGATACTGGGTAAATTAGAAACAGTTTGCTGTAGCTGAGTTATTGTGAGTATATGTGTTCATCAGACTCATAGTGAAGTCTGTAATTTTAGGTAGCTGATAAAAGGTGTTAAAATCAAATGAAACTTAATATTGAAACAAGTTTAACTATCTTTTCTGTCCTAGTGTTAAGAAAGTAAAAAGCTTTGGTTATAAAGTTTTCCTCAAACTAAACACCTCTAAAAATGGTTTTTACATCTTGAACTTTATAAAAGTCTGTTGAGGTATCACAGATATAGAAACTTTCATTTTGTTGGTATTTATACTGTATTATTATGAACTGTAGCTGTGGGATGTACTGTACTTATTGCATGCAAGCAGGTTTTTAGAAAGCTTGCATATTTGGAAATGTAAGTACATCTAATAGCTAAATATTGCTTTTATTTATCTTGAATGGACAAAAATCTCGTTGAGCACTGATCTGAGTATGTGAAGGAACTAAATGATATTTTTTTCCTCTTTCTTCATAATTTCCATTATTTAACTCTTTGAAGTGTTATGACCAGGGAAGAAGGTTACAGAGAAGAATTTAGCTATGACAGGATGCCAACTTTGGAGCGGGGAAAACAAGAGAATGGAAATTATATACCAGATATCAAATCCAGTGACCTTCAGCTGTCAAAGAGGCTGCATCCTTGCTTTAGCTACAGAACATGGATATTTTCTTTGCTGATGGGAGTAAGTACCTTAACTGACAGTATTTAAAAATGTAGGTGAGGTCTAAGTGCCCAGTAATCTGTTCTGTTTCACATCGTTTGGGGACTCAGAATTTCATCAATGATAGTATTGAATATAAATATTTGTAAAGGAAGGAATGTATTTAGCAAATTTGGAATGTAGCAATTCATTGACTACCGGTATTGTTTGGATACTTTTTTCACTAATCAGAGATGCTATATGAAGGCTTATTTTATCTTTAATATTAATAATATAGCATAAGCAGAGAATAAGTGTGGTAGTGGTAAATATAAACCCATGTGTATGTATAAGCAGTGCCTTTTGATAATGTATATAAAATACGCTGATCATACACATTCTTTTAACATAGTTTTAACTATTAAATGTACTGTGGCTGCCATGATAGCATTTTGTCATTAAAAATATATGTGGTATTCAATTGCCACATTTATCTTTCAGGGTTCAATAGCCGTGTAATTATTTGGTATATCATTGTATAATGAGGTATATACTTTTGTTTCTTACATGAATGTCACAGTGATTTGAGTTTTTGTGTCGCTGCTACGGTAACAGGACACTCATCTTGCATGTACATCATATGCTTCTCCATGTTCTGAGCCAAGTTAATTAAATTTCATTATAGCAATTAGAAATTGATCTTTTCTTTTTCTGTCAGCTCGTGTGTTTTGAAGCGTAATTTTTATTAAGAGCAAGAAGTGTCTCACTGTTAATATGGTAATTGCTTGTTTTTGCACAGTGAATTAAAGTATTGCCTTATTTTTGTAGAAAGAGCTGAACATTTTTTCCTTTCTGACAGTCTGCAAAGCTTGGATTTCCTTTCATGCGTACTCTCACATGAGAAGAGAGCAAAAGAAGCACTGGCTTTCTTTGCATTACATTTTCTCAAACTCTGTTGTCCAAAAGGACAACTCTCTGTAATTAGATCTTTCATTTTTACTGAGTTGTTATAAGTGATTGGAGATACTAGTGTTTAATGATCATTTGCTGAAGTCATGTTATCAAGAAGAATGAATTTTATGGATAAATGAAAATGCAGTTTTATTAATAACTAATCCAATAAATTCCAGTTAGATTTTTTCTCTGAAGTATTACAGTGATTAGTCTCTAGTCTCTGTCTTCTTAAAGACAGTGTCTAGAAAAGAAAGTCTGTACGCTGAACAACGTAGGTCATAGTGAACAGCACAGTCTACCTCAGGGAGCAGTTGCAGACTGCAGAGTGACATCAAAGTGGCTGATAGTATGGGCTGGTTTTGTGCAGGAGTAATTGGGTGAGCTTCAAGCACAATTTCAATTTGTGGTCTGTAAAAACTGTACTTCCAGTCTGCCAGAATTCTCTGTGTGTGTTTATACACACATACACTCTCCCTTTTTTCTGTCATTTTTTGACAAGGACTTTTTAAAGACCCCGCAATAATTTTCTACCATGAGAAAATGCACACATAAAACAAAAGAGCCACTCTGTCTCTTATCTTCCCCAGCCCCTTCAAAGAAATTCCTTCTCAGAGGAATACTAAGGAAAAGTGAAGAAATGTTAGTAGAAGACAGTCATCATTTATTGCAGATTGTGTAACTGTTGTAGTTATGAAATAAACGGAAGAGTTATCAAGGCGACAGGAGGAATTGAACCTTTATGGGTGTGCCACTGGAGGAAAGGAGGAAGAGAGTTTGGAGGAGTGTAGGAATACAGGTGGAAGAATCTTCACTAATGTATCCCAGTGTTGCTGTTCTAGTTGGCGGTTGTGCCGCTGCCCATATGCATAATGAATGATTGTGGAGTCAAGCTGAGAATGCAAAGTAGAGACTTAGTTGAAGTTTCTGCAACATTTTTACCACAAAAAACTGCAATTACCTTTTGAGTATTTTATTGGGGTTTTTGCCAAGTCAGGGCAAAATGCTTGATTCAAACATGATTATATTGTTTTGTATTAGGCCTTAGTAACCAACAAAACATCTTCTTTAGAACTCAGCATGTTCTGATGTTTTTCTTCAAATTTATTCACACAAAACCTCCATTATTAAATGTCCATCAGTAGCTTAATTTGAAAGGGATTACTGACTTATATCTGACTAGTTGCGAAGGTTTTATTCATATAAATGTATCTTATTTGTTTCTTTGCAGACTTGCCTCCTTATTACTTCCGGATTTTCGCTATATCTGGGAAATATTTTTCCATCTGAAATGGATTATTTACGTTGTGCAGCAGGTTCAGTAAGCATTCTTAATTATTTGCTGTGACTGTTTGACAGCAGACTCAATAGTATATAATTTTTGTGGGTTTACGTCTTTTATTCTGTCTTTTTTTTTACTACTAACGTTCTTTGTGGAAGATCTAATTCTACTTAGCAGTTCCTTAAATGGATTCTCATCCCATGGTTAGGGGAATAACAGTTGTCATAAAGATAACTGGTTTGTTGCTACCATTTTTTGTTAATCAGCTCACCACTAGCATGTAATGTTACTCTGCTTGAATGGTTTTTCTGTGCTTGATGTTAAGAAAATTTGCATTGCTGCATATTTAGGGAATTTTCTGCCTAAATGCAATCAGAATGTATTTGAGATTGTATTTCAAAGTATTAATTTTTCATTTTATTTTACCATAATATCTGAGTATTGAAGCAGACTGGAGTTGCTCTGTGAATGAGGTGTCACTTAGGTTTCCACTACAGGTGTTAAAGTTGAAGCAGTTTTTGAAGTTTATATCCTCATGGATGTGTTATTCTCTGCAGCATTAGTGTTAGTTACTGAGATCCCTCTTTTTCTGCCTCAAATCTTGTCTCTCTGAAATTTGTGTTTATTGAGAATTTCAAAAGATCTGGTAGATGCAGGAAGTTATCACATTGGGTTTGAAAGGCTTGCTGTGGGTATAGGTGTGTACATTTGTGTGTCTGTATGTGAGGACCATGTTAGAGCTCCTACTGCAGATAATGAAGTCAGTGCATTTGCAGGAGCCTAGAGGGCTCTAGAGCCAGCTGACCCCAAAGTGTCTAGTTTAGCCTGAAGCTGAATTGCTCTCTAGACTTTAAACCACCGTGAATAGTGTTAGGATTCAGTTGCCTAAAAAGAGTCTGATAGTGTTCTAGAGATTCTTGGGTATCCAGGAAAAAAAAAAGATGTTTTAATTCTGTTAAGTAAAGGTCATTTAGGTATTAAAGAAGTGCTGCCAAGAATTTTACATGTCAGTATTAATCTCATTATAGTGTTCCATTTGTTAAGCCATCAGTGTTCAGATATGTGAGAAGATAGTCAGAATTGTGGCATTTCTTCAATGATTCATTATTTAACATAGAAAAAAAATTTAATAATTTTAGTATGTATTTGTGTAAAATAGAGTTGGATCTGCAAGGGAACTGTATCTGTTGTGGTGGGGAACAGCTAAGTGATAAAAAAATTACTCTGTGAAACTTTTCACTTACAATTTTTCCATTTAGCTTTGCCCTCCAGGATGGAAACAGTTCCTACTAACATAATGGAGATCCCAAGCACAATTCTTAAAGTGTAGCTTGACTCAACAGATTTTCACAAAGTTCTTCAGAGCTGTGTTGAGGCTGGACATATTTTAACTTAGCCATGGTGGTGTCTATTCAAAAGAATGTGCAGGCCCAGTTTGGGAGCAGCACTGGGGTTTTTTTCCTGCTCAGGGATCTCAGGCCTTCTAGAGTTAATTTAAACAAAGAAAAGCATGAAGTGCCTCATGAAAGACTTTTTTTCTTTTTTTACTCATCACCTTGTGCTGGATACTTAGTAAAAACTGAGATATGGAAGGTATATTTAAACCTGTAATCCTCAGGCACCGATTGTAATTAATGAGCTCAGATAAGAGTGACACATTTTCTTCAGAGTTTCTGATCTATTTGTCTAAGTTGACTGAAATATGAATTCAGACACATAAAATACATCTATAGAAATATATATAAAGTCTTTGTGCAGAATATCCCACTAGTCTTCTCTTTTAATTTTCCCAGTGTATTCCTTCAGCAGTTGTGAGCTTTGCTATAGCAAGGAATAAAATTAATGTGGTAAGTATGAGATTTTATTGTCAATTAACCCCCTGGTGGTTAAAATGAGAGAGAAACCTATTCTGCAACTTTTTTTCAGATACCAAATTTTCAGATTCTGTTTGTCTCTACATTTGCTGTTACAACAACGTGTTTAATTTGGTTTGGATGCAAACTTGTCCTCAATCCATCAGCTATAAATGTAAGTTACTAAAACAGTTACTAATTGTGCTACATTTATCTTTGTTTAAAAAGAAAAGGGTGGGGGGCGGGAAGTGGCTGAAGATCACGTGTAATTGCTTTCCTGTCAATATCCCAGTGTTTCTAATTGGTCTGTGAGCAGACATCATCTAGCAGTAATTTTACATTTCTTTTTGCCCAGTGTTAGTTACCTGCAATAATATTCACAAGACATCCTTGGTTATGTGATTTTAATATTTTTCACTTGCTTATTGCTTGTTCATACTATGTTGTTAATTACTGAAGAAAGATAAGTTGGAATAACTGTCTGCAAAGCTGATTCTGAAGCTTTTTTTAGCTTTTCTGTCTTAAGAGTAATTCATGGTGCTGACTTGCTCTCCTCTTTGAAGGATACTCTTTCAGCGAAACAGTTCACTGTTTGGCATTTCCCTGCCAGCTGTTTTCTGTTACCCATGTGGTACAAAGAAGATGCAGAATACCATCTCTTTAACTATTCTTTCAACATCATATTTATTTGCCCTTCTCATGGGAAACTGTGCAAAAAATAATACTAGGTCTCTGATTCACTGCCAGTAGTTCAAAACCAGTAAGACTCAAAAAAAGAATAAGTTTATCCAATTAAGTCAATTCACATTTAACATCCTCCCCCGTTTATAAAGGGCCTGGGTAATTCCTCATTAGTGTTACTCACGCTGATATGTATCTCCACAAAATAACTTCGGATAGACAAATAGAATGCAAGATCTAAGCCATGCCCTCGATTGTGACTGTGTGATGCTGCTCTTGGAGGGTGCAGTTCTGTAGTTAGTTTGCCAGCAACATGAAGGATGGGTTGTGTAAAAGATCCCAGGTACCACTCTCTTCTGTTTTTAATACCTGGTGCAGGTTCAGAGCAAATTGGATTAAGGTTGTGCTAATCCACTACTTTCTACTCAGTTGTGTTTGCGTGTTCCTTAGTCACGGAAGAGGATTAGGGACACAGCTAGTTTAGTTCTCTGCCTCTGGTGATAGATTTTATGTACAGTGGTAGTTGTAGAGGGAATTTTCTTTAGCTTTTAGAAATCTAACATTGAATCTCCCATTGTTACAGATGGTATATACTTTCTTCTAGCTTCTTTTTAAGAAGTAAATCCAAGAAAACTAAACTCTGAAATTGGGAATGAGATATTTTTACTTTGCTCTGGGGGTATTGAACTGATTTTATGAGTGGAAGAATCTATCTGGTCCTCTAGGCATGTTGTATCAGAAAAAAAATGGTGGAAAGACAAACATCTAATTTATTTACTGTTACTTTTTCAATTTCTGTTATTTGTTCCTTACACCTAGGACTAAGTTGAGATAGTCCATCAATGTAGTTAGAGTTTCAGACTCAGACTTGTACATCTACTTGACACTGCACTGCCAAGTGTGATGCGTGGCCTCACATCAGTACCACTACTGTGTCAAAACACATTTAAATCATGGGAATTTATAGTCTGGATTGAATTGTTCTGCGGGCCGCACATTTGACACCTCTTCTTTTGCCAAATAATGCCTGTATTCTTCATTGTAGCACTTTCTCTGGGAGTTTACCACCGTGACATTTATTAGTGTTAGTGGTTTTAGTACAACAGTACAGTCTGTTGTGTACAGCAAGGCACATAGTTCCAATTAAGGTTTCCTGAGAAAGGGTGAATTTCAATGCCCAAAAAAGCCTCTCAAATCTGCCACTTACTATCCTTTTCAAAAAACATGTGCTGCAAGGTATGTGTCAGAGAAGAACAGATCTGATCATTTACAGCAGGTCTGGCATGAGGGAACAATATAATTCTGTTCTAAGTCATTGAACAATGGTTTGCTATAATTGCATAGGTTCTGAATGGAGTCAGTTCTCCCTAAACTTTTGATACTTTTTCCCAATGGCCTGACTGAACTACCAAGTGTTTTCTTGGGCTGCCAGTGGAAAAATACAGTGCTTTTGAAGACAAGACAGGGAGATCCACTCGTGCCTCTAGGGAATGATTCAGTCTGTGTAGAGTAGGTATCTACCTCTTTTTATGAGAATAGTAAGAAACAAAAGGGAATGTTATGTATTGCATTAATTTATTTCTTTTGAATATGAGCAATGGCAACATCCATATTTTTGCACAGTAATGTAGACTGTGAGACCTGAAGAGTTACAAAACCATGAAGAATGTTCATCAATGCCTTACTAACTCTAAGCAGAGCACAGAATTAGGATTCTTGACCCAGTTCTTTGAACTGTGTTTTCAGTCATCATCCAGTATGGTATTGCGCCATTTGGGATTGCAACATAGGGGCTGGGAGCCTGTGGCCCTCCTTTCCCTAAGAATCTTCCTTTATTTGCTGCAGTGTTCTGGTTTCACATAGAAGGTCCTGCATAATGAAACATACCCAGCAATCACTCTGGGTACATTAACTGCTCTTCTGGAAGACAGTGATAAAATCTTCAGGCATAATATTTCCATAAAGGAAGTAAATGTTTCTTTCTTAGGTTAGACATTTTGAGTATTATGTAGGCAGCTAAGTGTTGTTCTTTGAAGAGCCAAGAAGATGGTTAACAAAGTATCTAATCAATAGATATATCTAAATGTCACAGAAAATAGACAACCTGCTGGATACTGCTAGACTCAGCCCCCTCTGTTTTTAATTTGGAAGATGTAACTCATTTATGTCTGGCATTTTACTGACAGATAAATTTCAACTTGATTCTACTTATTCTGCTGGAAATCTTCATGGCAACTACTGTGATCATTTCAGCTAGGTCTACTGAAGACTGCTGTACAAGAAAGAAAGTAGGTACCCTTAAGGCTTGTGTGTATGTTAAAAAATATTCCATTTTTGCTGTGTTACATACATTAATAATTTACTGGCAACTCCAGTATATAACTTTGTGTGCTAAAACTATATGTGAACAATAAGTAAAAGTACCATACTCATTTCAGTGATTGGCTCTTCTGAGAGTGCAGTGAGCTCACTGCAGAATGACCCATTGCAAATTATACAGCACATTTTTTTTTTTAATATCTTATGAACAGGCATGGCAAATACTTTATTTCTGTTTTGTAAAAGAAAACTTAATGCTGTGTGAAACATTGCAGTACTGTGACTTGTATATATGCAGGCAATACCTTTTTGAAGCCTGATGTGGAGAAGGTATTTGCTATGTATGCCAACTTGGTGGTATCTGGACAATGAATCTTGGCTTCAGGATTTGGACCTATTGATAAAATTTTCTTTAGTCACAAATGCTCTCCCAAATCCCACCCTCATTTTTCTACAATAGTCCTTCTTTTAGTAATAATCCAGGAAATGTGCTATGCCATTTTGTGTTCCAGTGGAAATATTGATTGATAAAGTTGTGCAGTGTGTCATGTGGAACAGCTAATCTGGGACTACTTAATTTATTTTTAATATAATCAATGTGGTCTTACACTGAAAAACACCATGATGTGTCACTGTCACCTCTTATGGGTCAACCAGATGTTGAATACCACTGTCGGGATCTTCAGCATGTTGTACAAGATACTAGAAAGATATGTATTGCTTTGTATATATTTTGATCATGATTTTTTTTTATTCCCCTCTAGAATACTGCATATGACAGTGCTATTGTTTTGAGCAATGTCAACTTTCCTGCTCGAGTTCTGAAGTCCTACTCAGTAAGAAAAGTATTGTTTTCTTTCATTAAATCAATGTATTTCATCTTTCTAAGTGCTTTAAAGCCAGGAAGAGATCAGTGTAGGCAAGAGCTGAAAGAATAAAGACAGAAATGAGAGCTATATCTTCAAAAAATGTTTCCTTTTAGAATATTTCAAGATGAATAGCTGCCATTTATAAAAGGAAGGAGACAACTTAATGACTTAAGGATAAATAGGATAAACCGAACCGTTGTTATGTGGACCTAATACATAAAAGCATAAATATGTATAATGAAGCTGATCTTCATTTCACTTAAGCCAGCTAGAGTTTTGCTATATTTTAGATGTGAAAAACATTGACTTCCTTCATAGCTAGTATCATAAATACATTTTATTCTTTCCAGTGCATTCCTTTCTATATGCAAATAGGAAATTTCACATCCAAATAGACTATTAATAATTTGTATGCTCTTCTTTGTTTTAGGTAATTGAGGTGATTATTGGAATTTCATCAGTATTTGGTGGAATAATTGCTTTGAATATGGATGTTCTAGTCTCAGGTCCATATCTCTCAGTAACATTCTTTTGGATCTTAGTTGCTGTAAGTAGTGCATATGGAAGGCACTCTTTTAAAACGTCTATAATTTTTTTTTTTTTTCATTTTTCTCCTCCCTACTGGAATATTTATTTGACTCTAATACTAACTGGCAATTATTGCTTAGCAAATGAATTACCACTTCAATATACTTAATATATTTATGCAATATTCTTGTTCCGTTTTGATTTACGATACTTTGGTTCTTATAAAACATTCCAATACATTTTCAGTCCTCACTTAAGTAAAATGGAAATGAGTAATAAAACAAAGGTATTAGAACTGAAGTGTTTTCTCCAAAAAAATCGTAAGTTTTAGAATATTTCAGGGAGCAAAATAAAAAGCGGAGTTTAGTTTCAGTGTGGTAGAATCTGTAGAAAATGCTGTTTAACTTTTCAGTCTTAACTGTTTTAAAAGCTTTGGACTGTGATTAGTAACCCTTACCACTAATAACAGATTGTACCCAGGAGCAGTGGAGTCATAAAGGGTGCTGTGCCACATTGCTTGCCATGAATGAACCAACTGAGAAAGAAGACAATGACCATTAGGTTTATAGATTGCTCCTATGTCTGTAAAATCCCTCAGCATGAAGTGGAAAAACATCATAAACAAGCTTTTCAGCATTCAGAATTCACAAAAAAAAAAGCTGTGACCGGTGTGACTTACTGTAACTCAATTGTAATTTTGTAGTTTTCAAGTAGATAAATACTTATTTTGTTACGCTTTTTTGTTTAGTGCTTTCCAAGTGCTATTGCAAGTCATGTAGCTGCTGAATATCCAAGTAAATGTTTGGTAAGTGTGTAAAATTCTTGGATTTTTCAGTAGAGTGGAATAATAATAATAAAGTCTGCCTGTGATAGGGGGCGCTACTCAAGTTTGCTCCCTTGTTTTTGCTTCTTCAAAATGTGACAGCAATATGTAGCAGGAGTTAGCTGATAGCCCTGAAAAGAACTCTGGTAGGTCATTTTGAGGCTTAATTCCACCAATTCTAAAAAAGAATTCAAAGGCTTGTGTTTGGGTTTGTTGGTTTTTTTTTTTGGGAATAGGTACTACTATAGAAAAATTACATACCCAGAACTGCTTTCAGGCTCCTGAGCTGAGGTTCTCTCTGTTCCCATCTGCTTTCATTATGAGCTGTGGTTTCTGAAAGAAGAAAATTAGGTGTGCAGGCTTCACTGAACCTAGAACCTATTTTAAACAGACTCCTTATTCTTATGACTAGTAACAAGGACTAAGAATATTCAGTGAAGTGCATTTATGAATGTCCCAGATGTGTAGTTATGGCTCCTTAAAATGCCTGGTCTAAGTAATAGTCATGCAACCATATTTAAGTGAGTAATGATGCCTGACCACAACTGAAGTCAGAATATAATTCTGTAGGGGTATATTTGAATGAAACTAGGCTGCTGTTATATGGCAATAAATTTGTCTCAGGGCTCTCAAATTTATTTGCATAAGCTTTTTTTAGTTTGTAAGTCTGCAATATCTGCTGTTAATTTTCATTATGTCAAATAAATTGAAGAATAAATGGTACTTCTGTTCTGGCTCTTTAGATTTGGTATTACTTCCTTTATGGGTATATGAAAGGCACTTATAAAATAAAAACATCATCATCTGTATTAAATGAAAAATGAATTACAAAACAGCAGTGTTTTGGCTAGAAACTTAATGTGTTCAAAGCTTGCTTCTGTATCTCCATGAAATGTGGATGGCTCTTAATATTTGTCTCATATGTGTAATCCCATGCACTTTTACACGCTTTTGTTATGCTTTCTTCAAGGAGGTACAGCTCACAAAACAGTGTTAACTTTTTAAATTTTTATTCAACATTTATTATCTTTATTTTTTAGGTTGAGGTCCTGATTGCCATTAGCAGTGTTACCTCTCCGTTATTGTTCACCGCTTCTGCGTATTTATCCTTCAGTATCATGCAAGTTGTTGACATCTTTAAAAGTTATCCACCTGCTGTTAAAGTATGTGTTTTTATGCAATTGAAAAATGAACCCGTATCTATTACAATAGCAAGACTGTAGCAAGGAATGAATTAGGGAGTATATGCAGACAAGATACTGCATTATAAAGATTGAATAGTATGTTATAGAAATAATTCTAAAACTCTTATTTAACTTATGATATAACTTAGTGTGTTACGTTTATTTGCATCCATAGATTAGAATAATATATTTTTTAAAGACACAGTAAAATAATATGCAATATATTAGACTCCTTGAGGATTTTAAAAATGTGTGGTATTTAAATAAAGATTCTAGGTGTACTTGAAGAATACATTTTTATGTTTCTTAGGATGTTTACCAACAGTTGGGATCATAAGCTTACACCTGGATTCATTCAAAGCCTGAACTGGGACAGAGAAGTAAACAGTTTGCCAATTTAAAGCATTTCAGCAAGTGTTACCGGTGCATTGCTGAAGAGTTTTCTAGGACTGTACTGGCAAAGTGTTTAGCAGTCCCCGATGATGTTCAAAAAACCATTTATGGGCATTAAACCAGTGTCAGTAAGAGTCTGTACTCTTAGTAAAGCTTGAAAATGTTAAATTAATACCGCAGGGACTGGAAAACAACGTTTGTGTATGTGATCCTGTTCTGATACTGGAGGAACTCAGTGTATTGTTGGACCTGAGGGAGTGACCACAACTTACTTACTGTCTTTAAGTAGCTTTTCCTGTCACACATGTTGGACACAGATGACTGCACTGTCTAGACAGTTGATGTGACCCTGCAGAGCATTTATTACTTTCTTAGCCTACTTTGTGTCTGGATACAGCAAGAGTGGGCTGCTCTGCACAAGGGGGTGAGCAATGGAGCAGGAGGTGACAGCAGGGCAGACGGGACAGTAACCTCATTGGTGAGGAGCACAGTCCTACAGTGTCCAAAGAAATAGAAGAACAAGACTGATCCAGCCATGGTAACAAGGTTCACCCAATGGTTCAGTGACGGACAGACAAGCCCACAGCAGAGAGGCAGATCCAAGGTCATCCATGAATTCCAATCAGCAGGGCAAGGTCAGAGCCAGCAAGGCACAGGGTGAGGTCAGGCCTAGCTGTGGAATTGCTTATGTCAGAACCAGCAGTGAGGCACTGTGTTTTAGTGGATGGTTTACGCAGCTCTGTTCTATTTCTAAAGGAAAAGATAATTTGCAATGTTTTCTTTAAAATTTTTAATCTCTTCTACTTTCAGCAAACTCAGACGCTAAAATTTGAGTTGAAACTTCATGCTGAAATAAACTGTAAATTATAATTTGAGTTAAAAAATCTAGATATTGAATCTTAAGGATATGGAAGTGGGACCATTATAAAATATTCAAGTAGTTAACAATGTATGTCTATTTTCAGCAATCTTATGATGTACTCCTGTTGCTTCTGATGTTGATGCTGCTAATTCAGGCATGCCTTACTATTGGAACTGTAATACAGTGTGTAAATTACAAGACAAAAATGAAACTACAAGATTCATCATGGACAGCACCACAGGTTAAAAAACAGGAATACAGAACAACAGAGGTACGTATTTATACCCATTATAAAATTTGAAAATATATATTTTAAAAGATTTTTTGCTAAGGTTTTGTGGTACTGGATTCAGATCACAAAAGCTGCTCTCTGAAACTGTGGATTTTGTAATAAAAAGATGATATTTTGCTCATTAGATGATAACTGTGAGAAGTTATCAATCTGCGACAAGTCCTGTTATGAGACACATTTGTAAGGTTAAAGCTCCCCTTTGTTATTTGTAGTGTGGGCTCCCAATTACAATTACAAATGAGGTTCATCATTGTACTGAAATTAAGTGTTAGTCCTGCTCCGCAGGGCTATTTTTGTGTCAGAATGAAGTCACAGAAAAGATGAGGGGCCTTTCATGACTGCGTTGTGATGATGAGAGAGGCATCTATTAAGTAAGAAATGGATTTAACTCTTTCAATGCAAGCAGAAGTTTTGGGCTGTGGAGTGAGAATACTTGATACAGTTGTACTCTTCCAAGGCCTGCTGTGAGGGGGTGACTTTACTAAGCTGAGTTAGCTCACGTAAGTTCCCTGAACCTCGAATGGGAAGATTTAAGAATCTGGAGCATAGAAACAGCAATGGTTAAGATGAGTGAGTGGCTTCTTGTGCTGGACAGTATGAAAGAGTGAGCCTAGGAGCATGCCTGGAATTCCAGGTGTCTCCATGTCCTAACTAGGCTACTAAAGCTGGTGATAAAGACTGGAATTGAGATATCCCTGCACTCACATGTTCCAGCTGTCCTTTCAGAGACAGATTTGGCACATACCTGTTTTGGAGCATGGTGTTACTGTTACCTCTTTTCATGTAATTCAGGACTAGAGTCCTATTTAAGGGATTGGAGGATCCCAGCTTGCTTTAGCCTGTGTACATTATAACTACATTCGTCTCCTACCACAGCACTGTAGCCCATAGGCTTTCCTCACCTCTGCTGTACAGAGCCAAGCACTGTATCCCTAAAGACTGAGAGAGTAATTCATGCTTATTGCATGGGCCAGGGCTAGAAAAAGAGAGCTGGATTCAGTCCCTGCTCTAGGAAGAGCATCTGCACTGCAACAGCACTGAATAGAAAGCACTGGGAGCAGGGACTGAAATCAGTCAAGTCATCATACAGCTGGTAATGGAAAGTGGAAGCTGTGGATTTATGTCCCCTCAAGTTACTAAGGGCATTTGGTGTAGGTTGCTTATTTTCTGGATCTATGTCCTGAGAGTTACATTCTCTATAAAAGATGGACAGCAGCACTTCCACTCCTGCAAGTCACATTTTGGAACATAGTCATGCCATAGGTAAATGAATCTCTTCCAGGGATTATTTGTAAAAGTATTCCTAGTCTGAGTCACTGAGCAGTTGGGTGTGAGTTAAATGCTAAAAGGAGCACTTTTTTCCACAGAAGTAACCCCCTTTTCATACCTTTTAGTATCTAAACACATGAATAATGTTACATGTGAAGTTGTAGGTCCCTTTGGTTTCTCAGAAGTCTGTGTTCTTAGGCAAGGCCTTGGTTTGCTTGCATGTATGTAGACAGTATTGCTTCATTTGCACCACAGAGGGTTGCTTCTGATTTTGGGATTAGAAGTTTATGTTGCAATCACATTTTAGCAAAAATCTTGAAAAAAATGTCCTAAGTAATGTGTAAAATGGGAATTTGGCCAAGTTTTTCTACCCAAATGTCTCAAGTATTATCTAGTTTGCACTATTATATTCTATACCCTAAATGTAAACTTTACAGTGTACAAAACCATACTATTTACAATGTATAGAATATTTTTATAGCTCTGGCTGTAACTATTCACATTTGCATTCTCCTAGCTTCTCTCAGATATTTATTTGCTTGAATGTCAGTTTTTAACCAAAGCATTTTTTCATGTTTCCATTTGTCTGAAATTTGTTTGCTTTTAGGTTTCCAATAATACTTTAAAGGATTTCGACAAGGATAAAGCCTGGAAAGCAGTTGTGGTGCAGATGGCTCAGTAGTTTGGATTCTACAAATGCAGCCAATACAGCACAATCCAATACAGTACATCAACTGTTTGAATTAAGGTTTAAAAACTTTTCAATTTTTAAACAGTGGTATAGTTACAGCAGCAAGAGCCATGGAATAACACAGTAAATAATGTGTCTTCTAATAATTTTGAATTATGTTGATAATATTTTTAACACCTCTGTCTTTTCTGTTGGTATCTGTAGTCTGTTGTTGCTTTAGAAGATACCTTTAGAAAAAGGTGATGAGTCACATGGATTTATGCTGATGGCAAAGTAAAATTTTACAATATGTAGTAGGCTTCATATATTTGCAAGAGGTTGTTATAAGTGCAGTTATGCAGTCAGTGTGACTGATAAATGCTTTTGTAAAGTTATGAGTACAAGTCATAATTGATGTTTTTGCTTATACTTCACTTTTGTAGGAGTTATAAAGTTGTTCTGCATGTTATTGCTTTTATATAAATAAAGGTCTTTATTATGTGGAAACTCGAGAATGTGTATTGACATTCTAATGGGAGAGGTGAAAACAGAATATTCTTTCCCCATTAAGCTTCTGTTTCTGGACTGTTAAAGGGGGAAAAAAACTTTTTCTGAGTGCTGAGGCACAAAAACTACTAGCCAAAAGACAAAAAAATAGCAAAGAGAGGCAATCAGCCAAATAACAGGAGATACTGATACTAAAAGAGTTTTTTCACATATGAAAATGTATTTTTAGGTATGTTACTTTTCATTTATTTATTTTCCTAACTATCTTTAAATCTTACTGAATGTAGCTGCCCTGAAACAAGGTCCATCCCTCATAGAGATTGCCTTTTCCTGGTGGCTGAACTGTGTATGATCATGTGGATTCCAAACACTATATTAGCATTTCCATGTTAATAGGCATTCTGATGTAACTCAAGCGACAGCAATTTAGCTAGGAAAAGCTATGAAAGTGAAGCAAAAAATTGCAGTTTTAAGAGCATATTTTGATCCTCCCTGCTATTGCAGGCAAATTTCTTGCAGCATCTTGTCAGAAACAAGAACACACAGTTGACTACTGGTATATATTTTTTTTTGTTATTTTCAGTAGTCATTTGTCTGCCCCTGTATTTTTAGGGAAAGCAGCCAAGGAGTGAAGTAAAAATTATAGACCTGAATGTGCTATGATGAATGAGATTCATGCAAAAGGAAAACCAGGCCTGCTGCCTTTAACCAATGAAGAAAAAAATGCCCATGAAAATGGGGTGGGCCAATTGCTTCCTAATCAGTGTCTTGTTAATATGTAGTTTTAACCATCAAATATAAGCAAAACCTGCTTTTTAAACTTCCTTTTTCAAGGCAGGAGAGGTCTACAGGTATAAAATATCTTTGCATAATGCTTACCAGAGTTTTCCTCAGAGTGTTTTTTCTAACATTTATTTCCTACTCAGCCTTTCTCTTCCATTTGTTCAAAAATTATCTCTTTAGTGAACAGATTATAATTATACTTTTCTGTCCCACAGAGGTAAACTGTTTCTGGAGAAAAAAGGTACAGAACAGATACTAATTTTTCTTTTAAAATGATTTTTCCCTTACCTGACTCCATTTTTAAAATCTGTCGTGGTTTAACCCCATCCAGCAACTAAGTGCCACACAGCTGCTTGCTCACTTTCCGCAGTGGGATAGGGGAATTAGAAGGGTAACAGGAGTGAAAAAAAAAAAAGAAAAAAAGAAAAAAGAGTATAAAGACAGTTCAGTAGGTGAAGCAAAGCAAAACAAGGAATTCATTCACCCCTTTCCACGGGCCGGCAGGTGTTCTGCCATCCCCAGGAAAGCAGGGCTTTGTTCATGTGTCATGGTTACTTGGGAAGACAAACGCCATCAGTCCAAGCATTCCACCTTGCTCCACGTGCTTTTTCTTCCCCCAGCTTTATATACTGAGCATGACACCGTATGGTCTGGAATATCCCTTGGGTTAGTTGTGGTCTCCTGTCCTGGCTGTGTCCCCTGTCCCGGCTGTGTCCCCTCCCAACTCCCTGTGCATCCCCAGCCCCCTCGCAGGGGAGGTGGGGGGAGAAGCAGGAAAGGCCTTGGCTCTGTGTAAGCACTGCTCAGCAATAACAAAAATATCCCTGTGTTATCAACACTGTATTCAGAACAAACATAAACTAGAGCCTCATCAATTAAGTATATCCCAACCAAACCCAGCACATTCTTAATCCACGAAACACATTTTATATAGATGCTTGGTAGTGGCCATTTCCTCAAACAAAGGGCAGGGTGTTTAAACAGACCCTGATCATTTCTCCTCTGTTTACTGTGAACCATGGAGGCTGAAATCCAGATATCCAGAGTTTGAAGGGATTTGTACCACTTGTATGTTCTGGTAAGGGAAAATAAGGGTCTTAAGCACTGTGTTGAACAGGGTGATTTGCTGTTCTGTGCTTTATGCTGTCAGACTTTGGACATCCAGAAGGAGCTTGGAAATGTCTTCCTGTATTACAAGCTCTGCTTTGCAGCAGCTACAAAAGACCAAGTCTGCAGAGGCTGGGTTGCTAGAGGTTGCCCCTACATTTGTTCTTTCCAGAAGTGCCCTCAGAGGGGAGATGCAGATGGTGTGCCTCCTGCCTTTGTGTTTCCTACCTCTGTACCTCAGCACTGTCTGTACGGTGTAGGTGGTCTTTCCTGCTGGACGCTGTTGACAGTGAAGGGGTCATGGCAGGTTCTTGGTTGTTCCTGGGCTTGCCATTTGATCAGGATTAATAACAACTCTTGAGTTTGTTTTTCTAGTCAGAGGCTTTGACTCAGTCAAGTTCAGTTCTGAGGATATGTACTCTTTGCCAGCAGTTCTGGTTTAAATTATTCGTGTTCTGCTGCTCATTTGCCCATTTCCATTGAACTTTATAGAAAGTCTTATTTATTTCAATATGGCTCATCTTGAAAGTTTTGTATTTATTTTGTGTTCTTTCCAACATCTGATTTATATAAGAAGTTACATAAAATCAGAGTGATTTTATCTGCATTATATAAACACTGAAGATTGAAATGAGAAGAAAAAAAAGATAGCATTAAAACTTTAACCTACTCCATACTATCTGCTGCTGCACTGAGTTAGACCAGGACATTTGTGATGCTTCAAGCTCATCCGGCTAAAAAACTTCAAAATCACTCAAATCACACAAAATCTTTCCTTGTTCTGGGGGAATTTTGAAGCTGCATTGGCTTTCTTACTCTTCACACCCTTCAGTTCAACTGGAGGGTTGAGATACCTCAGCACAGGACAACAGGTAGTCTATTATCTTACTACTGTTGCTGCTTACAACATTTTCAAGTCCTATCCTAGACTTCCCATTTTTTGAGGGCTATATAGCATCACTTTCCCGTTAGTTGCCACTCAGACAGTCTTTCTAGACTTCCTCATATCACTAATTTACTGGTCCATGCTTTTCAAGGAAATACTTTACCTAGATATGGTGAGAAAGGAGAACATGATGAGAAGCAGTTTCCTTTTTTCCCCGTGAGTCATTTTATTTCTTCGTGGTACTGGTGCAGTGTAAAATCTGAAATCCATACTGACCTCAGCTGCAATTTTGATGACCTCAGCTTTGAAAAGGAATTTTAATTTCAAATCTCCCACATGGTTAAGGGATGCTTTCTGATCTCAAAACTGTTGGTGTCCTTGTGTGCAGCATCTCTTGGGTGTTAACCTCTCTTTTTTATATTGGTCATGGCCCAACATTTTGATATCTGTTCTATTTGTAATATGATCCATAGATCAAGTATCTAATCACAGAATATCTATTTCTTTCTAACATCCAGTCTGTCCTAATAATGATGCACTAGGACTTTAAAAGCAAACCATAATTACTCTCATGGAGATGTCATGGAGTATGAGAGAATCCACTCCCTGCTTAACAAACAAAAAAATCAAGTTATTATCACCAGAATGAAGTAGACCTTGTGGTAAATAATCCAGAAGGTTTCAGTAATGCATTCTCAATTAGTAGCATAACCAAGTTGTTTTTTATATACAGTGAAGTGGAAAACTGAGAGTTTTTCATACAACTGGAAAGAGTATTGTTCTCCACAAAAGCAACTGGGTCTGTTTATTGTCACTTGTACTTGCTTGCACTGAGGAGAATTTAGTATTTAAATCTTTGTGCCACCAAGACTCATTAGCAGGTGGGGTCTTCATGCATTTAAAGGACTTCAGTCTTTGCTCTTTCTAATGATGTGAATCCCAAATACAGTAACTACTAACTAAGGATGACTTCTGATTTACTCATTAGTGTTATTCCTTTAAGCAGCCATGATTGAAAAATATTGTCAGCATAAGAGAAAACCAAGTCAGATAAAATTAATATTTTTGCTAAAATGAACAATGTGTTTCAAGCACTTAGTTGCACTTTTAGCTTTGGTCTGGTGAAAAAAAAGGGTGAATGATATGCACTGCAGTGCATATTATGGAAATTAGTTCTGAAGAACTTGCCTTTAAATGTTTTTCTATTTCTAGGTAATCTAATTTTCATCTGC
Source organism: Dendrocincla fuliginosa (assembly GCA_035047845.1). Taxonomy (NCBI): domain Eukaryota; kingdom Metazoa; phylum Chordata; class Aves; order Passeriformes; family Dendrocolaptidae; genus Dendrocincla; species Dendrocincla fuliginosa. The sequence continues at coordinate 18,762,820 of JAWWMO010000043.1, read as the reverse complement.
ATTAGGAAACAAAGTTAATTTGTGGCAACTTTATAGTAAACTTGGGATGTTGTGTTGTATTTTTGAAATGTTGCTTTATTTGTATTCCAGTGTTATTAATGTTATTATATGGTTGTGGGAATATGTGATGGTAACAAAATGAGTGTATACATCTGAATTTAAGAAATGTAATTTTTTTTTAGACAATTTAATCTAAACACAAATCTTCTAAAAGTAATTCATCGCAGGATTTATGTTCTTCCCTACCTAACAATAGTCAGCAACCTCAGGTAAAAATGTAAATCTCTAAGCCTTCCAGTACATCAGTAATAATGTAAGTAGTAGAACTGAGTAAATAGATGTAGTCTTTAGCACAGAAATGAAAGAAAAATTTTCAATATTGCTTTTGTTTATTGCTGCTTGAATTGTAGTTGCTTTTGCTTCCTTTATTCTATAGGGCTAAGCCATAGAAAGTAGTTCTTGTGCATTTCTACCCCAAAATGAGACAAATACAATTTAGTAAGGTTTTTAGAAAGACAATTAAGGTAAATAGATTTAATAATTAATTTACTCGTAATTGCAAAACACCCACATATGCTAAGAACTCCAGTTTGTCTGAGTTTCAAGTTCCTAAAAGTATAGATTGTCTACAAAAAGGTTGGAAAATTGTGAAAAATATGCTTTATTATTATTTTACTCTTTTCCCTTTTAAGAGGATTTTTGTGAACACTCAAGTTTGTAGTTTTTTCTTCAATAATTTTAATACCAATTTTATACTGGTCTAAAATAATCTTCTTTAATAAGTTTAATTTTTTTTTTTTTTAAATTAATGCATGGGACTTTCAGCAACATAATTTTGAACTAGATAGTCTTTCAAATTCCCTTCCAGTCCAAACTGTTCCCTGGCTGTATGATTCTAATGTTAGGAAAAGAAAATATTTGGCACCTGTGGGTTGTACCCAGGTTGTAGGCAGTGCTGCTAAGGTACTATGTACTGTGACATTTGCCATCATAGCTGGATACTTGTCATTCTTGAAGGAGAAGGGTGGGTTGGGGAAAGAGAGTGAGGGTCCCCTTGAATCATGTACACGAAATGAGTAGTGATTGTCTTTGGACAATGAATCAATAACATGTTGAATACAGAAGCAGTGGGTGGCTCCTGTTTCACCAGCCTGCCTTGCAGCTCTGTGGGACTTACATGCCCTGCTGGTACCCCCACCTTGGCACGGGCTCACTCTTGACAGGAGATGTAGGCACACTCCTGGGAAAGTGCAGTTCCCAAGTAGTTCTGAATCAGTGACTGTTTTGTTGTGATGACAGTAGCGCCCCACAGCTCCACTCCAGAACATGCCTGACATGACAGGAAGCTGTTATGTTATAAACAGCTGTCCTGTGGTTGATGTGAGTGGCCCTGGGGCAAGATGCCTGTTGCCTGATGCAGGCAATACAAGTGCACACAAGTTAAAAGAATAACTATGGGACTGTGCTGGCCATGGCCCTCCATTTTAAGACAGCTGTTATTTGCCTGTGTTGGCGAGACTTGAAGTTGTGTTGGTGTAGTGATACACCACAGGATCCTCTTGCAAAATGTAGTGTGGATGTGGCTGTTGTCCTCCAAAGAAAGCTGGAGAGATCAAGCTTGACTCAAGGGAAACAGAGAATGCAAAATACTGGATTTTGTTCTGTACTCTAGGGTCTACCTCAATATTTTATTAAAACGAACCTGAGCAGCCAGGCTACTATCCTGAAATGTGCAAGAATTGGACTCAAACCTTCTTGGACTGTGAGATGTTTAGATTCTGGCTTTTCTGTGTCCTTGATCTGTGCTCAAATAAAGCTTTAGAGCACAAAATCTCTGTATTACCAAAGTGCCGAAGGAGCCCCTTCCTTTTAACTGTTTTTTTAAGTCTTTTTTCTGAAGATGGAGGGAACGCTGGTAGAAGCAGAACAGTATATCTTTTGCTATTATCTGTTCTTCGGGGATGAAGTAATAAAAACATCAAACACAAGAGAAATGTTGATTAAACTATAGGTAAGGTGGAGTGAGGGAAAAGGAATACAAAAACTTGTTATGAAGAAATTACTTTTAAGAATTACGAACAGGAATTAGAGTCTGGTTTGAGCAGGGAGCCTAAGAGCTAGTGTCCCTATAACTTCCACATGAATTGATGCTTCTCCATAAATGATGGTTTTAAAAATTGCGGCATGGGTCTATTATACTGCCCAGCTTTTAGTGAGAACCTTAGCCTAATGGGTGTTCCAAAACCTGACATAATAAAAACAATGAATGAACACGATAATTCCAGGATACAAATTATGTAGGAACAGTAAAGTAGCTAGTTCAGACATGATTTTAAAAAGAGGTTGCTGTCAAATAAAGGAAATGACAATAAGGTTGTTGCCTGCTGAACTTAATAGTAGTCCACACAGAAACTTTAACTGAAACAGTGTTCCTGCATAGGAGGAATATGTTGTTAGAGCAGTGCTACCCAAGACTTTGTTTGAAGGTGACAGAGGTATGCTAAGAAATGCCAGAAACAGTAAGAGAATAAAGCTTCATAAGTGAGTGAGTAATTTCTATGGAAACTGGAGAAGTGTTACCTCAGGGTGATGGAAAAACTAACTTTGTGTACACTGCAAATGACAGTTGCTTGGAGCAAGTAACCTCAGACCCCATAAGATGAGAAAGAACTCCTGGTCCCTTTCAAAGCAGCCACTCAGAAAGCTCTCTTCAGTAGTGACACAAGTTGAATATCCAAAAAAATGTGCTGTGCTAATGTGTAAGCAAGGAAGGAACTATGTAAAATGAGTAAGTCTCCAAAGCAAAATTAAAAGTAGCAGTTGAGAGAGTAGAAGCTTTCCAGGCAAGAGGAGCTGCTTTAAAAGTAATATAGGGAAAACTCTGAACAGTACATCTATATAATAGCCCCCAAAACAGCACCTGTAAGAAAACATTTTTTTGCAGCTCCCAACACAATATTTTTGATAAAGGTCAATACCATTCCATTTTGATTAAAGACGAGAAGGAAGCCTTCTAAAAAGTCTATGGAGCTGACTGGGAATGCAGATATGAAAGGACACCTTTTGCTGTAGGAATCTAATAGCACAGTGAAAAATGAAGTGTGTGCTTGCTTGCAGTGAAGTTCATTATGGAGGAACAGACTGAAGGGTGAATTGAAGGAATTGTCTCAGTTCTCATTTTAAAACTAAAGCAAATTATATGCAGGTATTCCCCCAAAGAATGGTAAGCAGTGTAAAGGTTTCAAAAGGTTTATTTCAGAGGTGAGGATGCTGAAAACTCGTAGATCCTAACAGTACTGTACATCCAGCTCTGGCCTCAGAGCAAAAGGCAAAGGCAAGGCTTTTGTTGGTTCCTTGGCTTTATCATCTCTTCCCCCTCCTCATTTCCCCCATTGGCTGGCAAGGCCTTGCAGCACAAAAAACTGCCTTCTCAGTAGCAATATCTTCTGGAAAAGAGTTATCCACCCCTAAAAAAACACATAATCCAAAAGAATAAGACTAATATCTGAAACTGTAAACAAATAGTATCTTACAGGGTTTCCCTTAAACTGCAATTTAAATTGATGTTGCAAAACTACCAACTGTGGTTTGTGTTGAACTAACTCGCTTGCAGTAGACTTACTGGTAAATGATACACTAAATAGAGTCAAAATGGCATTTGTTAGAGAATAAAAGATCCTTGATCTGCTCACTCCTGAGTATTGTGTGCACGACACCTGTCTTACAGAAGGGTACAGTAAAAATGAAGAGGCATATTATTTATCTTAGGAAAAATAAGGGAGGTATGCTGGAAAAAATGCAGTTGTGACCATTTTGGCAAAGGTGATATGAGATATTCTGTATTTTTTAAAAGTAAGAACCAGAGGAACTCAACTGAACTGTTTGAAAGCAGTTTTAAAATCAAAACAAAGCAAATTAACATAGTATAACTCCATGCTGCAAGAAGTTTTTGAAAACTAAGAAAGTCCCAGAAGCAGGAACCAGTGATGTGACATGCCATTCAGTTCAGAAAATCCCTAAGATCCAGGGCATTGGAACTTGGCAGCATGTAGGGTAAAATAATCCACAGAATAAGGATATTTAACTTCTTTCTTATTTTTCCTAAGCATCTGTTACTGATCCTTTTAGTCACAGGAGAGTGGACTGGACAGATGTTCCACTTGGTGTATTTTTGTGTATACGTGTGTCATGTCCCACTCCTACATGGATGGGAACACCCAAAATTAATAGATGCCTGTGGTCAAAGTTTTTCTGAACATTTCTGGTAATGGGGTCAGGGGGCTTTGAGAGTCTTTTGGTGGTCTTGATCCCCCTTTACTGGATTGACCCTCAGTCAACAGTTCATGCCCCTTCCTGACCTCACCTCTGTGCTTGTGCTGTCCTTTATGTTGTGTGCTCACCATGGACCAGAACAGGGAAGTGGGCCCCAGGAAGGTGCTGTTCCACCTCCACTTGGCCCCCCATTCCAGCCACATCCTGTTATAACTTGCCTGCTTGAGTGGTTGTCAATGTTTGAGGCATAGAAACACATTAAGTTCTTACTGTCCAGGCTTCTACAAGATGGCAAAATTTAATTGTCATTTTTTATCAAAATAATTAAATTGCATTTTGTTCAATACTGTGACTGATAGTGCTTATCTTCAAAAAATAAGGCCTTATTGGAAAATTCACAAAGTGGACTCACATGAAAGTATCTAAATTACAAGTATAGTAGATACATTGGCAGAGTAGACATTGTATTTTATGTGTTTGTTAAAAAAAGTATTGGTAAAGCCAGATCCTAACAGATGGTGTTAATTGTATATTCCCTCCTGCAACTGCTACAAAAGGTTTTGTAATAGCACTGATTATCTGGGTTCTGGCACTGTCCTACTGAACGATACCTCTCAGTTGTGGCAAGCCCTCTCCGTGCAGGAATAACTCCCTGTTTCCCTTGGATATAACACATCACATATAGTCTCTGTATGAACCAGAGAGCGTGTTTTTGGAATACTTGCTCCTTATGATGGGTAGTGGGACTATAAATGGTAGCACTCAGAGAGACATTCCTTGAAATTTCGTTTTGCTAACAGGTCCTGAGGTGTAGTGTCTCACTCCTACCCTGCTTTCAGAGCTGGTGCTGTTCTTCTTTGTAGAAACATGCATACTTCCCGAGAGCCTTGAAAATCCAAAAACTGGAGATTGGCTATTGAGCAAGATGCTTCTATTAATATAATTAGATAATAAATAAAATAAATTCAAGGCACAGATTTCTGTGGTAAAAGAATCTGTTTGTCTTGCTGAGGAAAAAGAAGAAACCAGCCTTCCAAGACCACCCACCTTGGCAAAGCTGTTTTTCTTTTTATTCAATGCTTTAGGAAACCAGGGAAATAAGTGGACATAAGAATGCATTTGAATTCCAGTGAACCTGCCTGGTACATCACTCTAGAACCAAAATTCCCATTTATATATAGAATTTACAGAAAGAAAATTTGCTAAAACTGGTCTAATGCTGATGTGATGAAACCCAGAAGGAAGAGGGGTTTTCTGCAATTCCCAGAAATGCACATTCCCCCATTTTTCACTACAGAACATAAGAAATGAGCTGAACATGCTTTATATTTCCCACAACTAGCAATTTTCTGTCTTTGGAAAGCTTTAGAGGGAGGAGCTCAGAGGTGCTGTGGGAGGGGCTAAAGTTCATATTAAAGTTTGGGCATGAGAGGGAAAATTATCAGAGTAGAAGGCTTCTCCTGAGGTTTTCCTTTCTGTTTGGGTTTGTTTGTGTTTTGATTTTTTTTTTTTCACTTTAGAATGATAAGTATTTATGTTCAGATTCTTCTAATAATTCTCTTTTGGAATGCTGATTGTCAAATTATTCCCAGGATTGAAGAATGTGGACTTTCATGTTCCCAGGTAATCTCTTACTTATTTCAATTTGTTGTCAATTAATAGGGTAGTTGTATACTGCCAAAATAATTGTAGGAAAAGCAAGAAAGCAAAAAATGAAAAATATTTCCGCTGTCCTCAACATTCACTTTATATTTCTGTCATTCTGAATTAAGTATCCAAAGTGGCAAAGATGACTGAGGATAAGTATAAGAAAATGAGTTTTATATTATTTCCAGCTTCTGGTTTTAGTACCTTTTAAAATCTGTCTTTTGTATTTGAAAAAAAAATTTTGTTCCTATTCATTACTTTTCAGAGTCAGTTTTTAGAACAGCATTGGTGTCAAAAAGATGTGGAAGGAGGAATGGGAGTGTTCAGAAATTGCTAATTATGTTAGGAATATATGAAACACTGACTTTCCTGTGAATAAATGAATCGAGCCTGAGAAAGAGTAAAACCTGTTTTTAATTTGGTGGGATGAATGTGACTTCACTATTAAATGTAATTACTTCTGTATGTGCATGAGAATGGAGTGTGAACCATAACATCTCTTTAGTAGCTTTGCATTTTGTATGATTCCAAATATTCCCACAAAGGGGCAGTATGGAGATATTCTGCTCCTCTTGGCATTCTGAAATTGTAAACAGAGTAAATTGAAAGATAAACTAAAAAAAAGGTATTAAATAATAGGAATCTGACTTTGAGTCTTAGTGGAGGATGATAACTGTGTATTTGCTATAGAGAAGTGGAATTGATGGCATGAAAGAATTTGGCCTTCTGTGCAAATTTCTACTTGAAGATGTCAGTGTTTAGGACAGTGAGACTTCAAAAAGATTGTCTAAATGTGGTGGTACTACCCAGATACTAAGATAGTTCATGTTGCAGCAATTTATTCTATGTTTTATATCTATATCCTAGAAAAACAGTGTGAATAAAGATGCTTATAAAATACTAGATTGAACAAAAAACCTCACTCTATATTTACATATTCCTATATTATAGCTAATATTCCTGTATTCAAATTCTCCAGTTTCTATCCACTTAGATATTTTTAGAATAATAAAAATATAGTCGTAAGAGATTAATCTCTAGATGTGTCTGAACACTTTTCAAGAATGTTTATGTACTTATGCTTATGAATGCAAATACACATGCATTTTAAGTAATTTATGCTCCTTGGTCTTCTGCAATGAGAGTTTAAAATAGAAATGATTTACCACTCTAATTTATCTATCCAAAGACTGTAGGACTATCAGACTCAGCATGTAAAAGTCAGTATCAACCTTTTTTTGGTGAGTTTTAGTCTAGAGGATAGGATTTACAATGGGGGGACTTTAAAGGTCATCCTTCTCTGTCGTATCTTAGGTATGTATGTTAAAAAGACTGATTCAGTAGTTGCCTAAGATACAGACACAGCCCTGAGGTTTGGCAGACTGAATGCCTTTCTTTGCCTTCAAGAATGTGTCTTATGTGTTTTCCAATGCTGAAGGCAGGATAACTGAGAAAGGTATACATGTTTTTTTTTAAAAAAATTTATTCTTATTTAGAGAGGAAATACATTGTTTCTAGTGTAATGGAATCAATCAGTCATTTGTGATAGAGACGGGATTCAGTTCATGTCTCTATATGATGTTTCTTCTAGTTGTATTCAGTAGAATCTTGAGTGCATTAATGACTTTTTAAGACAAAAATGTTTTCTCAGTGGGAACAATAATGATCTCAACAGGATAAATTATAGCCAGCATAGCATTTTCAATCTAGTGCAAAGCATTTTAGCTACATGATATTTAGAGTCTCATGACTAGTTTGTTAAAGAAAACTTCTCCCTTTTCTTTTCAAAGTTACTTTAATTTCCCTACATAACTGACCACTATTTGTGGGCTCAATTCCATTCCTACATGAGTTATTTTAAAAGGTTATTTTCAGTTAATCTTCTCCATAATTTATAACTCTGTGGTCTTTATAGGGGCGCTAACCAGGGATTATGGTTTGTGTTTGTCTGGGTGCAGTATGTGTGTACTGCCTTCTCCCATAGCATATGAGATCACAAAGTGGAGGAGAATCAATGACTTTTTGCTAACCATTTGCTTAATGTGATATTGAGATCATGTAATTTAAAACTATCAGAAGTTTTCTGTAGTTGCTATTGTTAGAAATGAGTATTACAGACAATTGGGAGTTTTTTAATGGAGTTTTTCCAGAAGTTTTACAGTAAATTTCTCTTCTGCAGTCAAACTTGAGGCTGTGTGGTTCTTTATAATGCAATAGGGAGATGAAAAGCAATTGATTTTTTTCCTGCATTTTTCAAACTGGGGGTATTGTCAGAAGTTTTTGAGCAGGTTTGACAACTGAAACTGTCGACTCTGGCCAGCAGACTAGATTTTAAGGTGGCTGTGTCCATTGGATATTTGTGAGCAGTTTTGACCTCCTTGGGTACTCTTTAACAGAGTAAAGCACTGGTTGTGCTTGAGGGAAATAGTGATATAACTGCTTTGAGGTATAGGACTCAAAAAACCTTTGCATTGAACTGTTTAGATTTTGGATCTTATTACACCTTTATGAATCATTCTTACTTTACCATGAGTATTCAGCAAGACATCCTTGCATTGCCTTGTATAAGGCAATATCCAGGTTTCATTACTGTACCACAAACTGTACATCTGTTCAGTACAGGAAAAGAAAACTCAAAACAATATTGGATGTTTATGCCAATATTATATGAAAATTTAAAGAGCATGAAAATATACAATTGTGGGTTGAGTGATGGCAACAGAACAATGAAGCTTTTATTACATATTATGTATTACGATTTATTTATCTTTCTTTATTTTAATGACTTGACTTTAGAGATCACACAATATTTTAGTATTCAAAGGTTAAATTCTATGGGCATGGTCTCCATGCCTCACCCAATAGCAAACACAGTTATCAACCAAGTACTGTTGTAAAAGCATAGGGGAATCCCAGCCTGCAATTGGAATTGGGTTTGTGCCCTACTCCTTGTACAATCCACATTGTTTGCAGGCTGTACACAAAGAAACAGGCTTATGCCAAATGTGACTGAACAGCTGGAAAAGATCAAGAGCACTACAATTAAAAAACACTCCCCAGAACGCTATGAAATAATGTTTGTATTGTCTGCCGTTGTACGTAGTAATGTTTCCAGTCTATAGATAAAGAAGGGAACCCTAAACTGAATCTAGGATTTCCCTGTAATTATGAAGGTTATTGGCAACGAATTCTTGATAATGCTCCTGCTTGTTCATGCTATTTACAATCAAAATATGTGGTGTTTCTTTACTGAATATTTATGCCATGCATCAGTCCATTCTTGCTCAATGCTACACAGTGCAAAACCAGTGATACAGTATGGCCCTTAATCCACTGAGTAAGCTGACATAAATTGGTATTCTTTCTTCATTATTAAGCAATTCATATTTTAAAAATGATCCAGGCCTCTGAAAAATGGACATGATAATCTAGGTGACATAATTCAGTTGTTTTCTAAAATCTGATTGAAAAACTAATTTTAGATGTGAAAAATGTCTAAAGAGGCTGAAGAGAGACTTGTCTTCCTTACAGTGAGTAAGAGAGATACAGTGTGAAGTCCCAGCCTAGGAAGATGATTCAACACAGATGTTTTTGTGTATGCATTGATATACCTGATGACTGAAGGAGATACATAAAAATATATATCCTCTGCTAATATTTGCTGAGATGCAGTGCAATCCACAAGAGCATGCCCTAGATAAAAAGCCTGGGGTTTGCTTTCCTGCCTGTCATTGACTCACTTGTGTGGCCCTCTTCAAGTAATTTCCTTTCTCCTGTTTTCACAAGTACAAAATAGTGCTGACCTTCCTGTGTGGTATGTCTTAATTATGTGTTTTAATTAACTGCTTTGAATACTATAATTCAGAGTTAAGTACTCATCAGTCAAAACAGTCATACTTAAGGGGCTCAATCGTGTTGAGTCACCGTATTAGGGTGATATTAGCCCATTTGCTTGCCTTCTCTGCTGGTAGTTAGGAGAGCTGCAGTTTAGCAAGTCTGGGTAGCTTATCTCTTGGACTTTTTTTCACATTTGCTCTTAGGGTCAAAAATCACTTGGCAGTGATGTGAGACACTTAGCTTCCTGTCGTGTCCCGTGCCAGTGGTTGGGTGCTGTCCCTTTTCCTTACCCCCTGGAAAGGAAACAGGCAGTAACAAGTACAGAGAAGGACTTAAAAAAGTCTCCAGTGTTTGTCATTATTACAGCATCTTCTTATAAGAGAAGTGCAGGTGGAGAGAGCTCTGAAACTCAAAACTAGCAAAAAGTATGGTGTTTTTATTTTCTCACTTCTCTCTTCCTTAGGAACTCTGGGAAAAGATTACAAGGTCTGGAAAGAAACTAGGCCCTGGAGCAGCAAGAACAGAATACAAGCAGTCATGAAATTTGGGGTCACAAAATTCCAGTATCGGAACTGGACCTGACAAGGTGTCCTGAAACTAAAACACAAGGCAGTTCTAGAAGCTTCACCAGGAGACATCAGCATGAGTTATGTGCAATCAGTACCCATAGCAGGAGGCACATATTTAAAAACACCAAAAAGGGATATATAAGCAAGGTCAGCAAGAGATGGGAGAAGCTGACCTTTATTATTGGCAGTGAATTTTAGCTCACGAATCTCTCTCAGCCTTGATCTTAGAAATCTGATCTATCCTTCTGCTCCATTTGAACCCAAAACTAAGTGGTGAGTGTTGAGATTTGGAAGTAGGTGCTTTCCACAGCTGTCTTACTGCTTTGCAGTTGGAAAGTTACTTGTAGTGTGATCAAATCTGGGCAGGACAGATTTTTTTAGGAGCTGTAATAGCTTAAATGAGATGATGTGATGTGACCTAGCTGTAATTCTTGCAGTAAGATCTAGGAATAGCTTAATTCCTACATTTGTTGGAGCTAACAATGCTGTGCCCATTACATTGTCATGTCTATTTATACTTTTCTATTCTTCCTCTCCTGCCAGAATGCCTGTGTAAGGAGAGAACTAGGGATGATCAAAAAATGGGGACTAAAAAGAGGTTTAAGAGACTTCTTTCTAAGGGTAGCTTTGGATACTCCTGATTTTTTGGCTCAGCATTGAGAAGCTAGGCCTTGCTCCTGGATGGATGGATGGATGGATGGATAGGACTTAAAACACGAATTTCCTTCTATCTCTGAAAATAATTTAGTTTCTGGGAGCTCTGAATTCTTACATGTTGTGTCTCTGTGGTTGTTCAAACCAGGAACCCACACTTGAAGTTCCAATCTTCCTCACAAAAGATCCCTAGATTTCATATACCTTCCTGTTACAGATATTTCCATAGTAGTTTTCATACTGTCAGAAAAATGCATTTCCTTGTAAAACTTCATTTTTTTTCCCCCTGATTTTGGTTAACATTTATTGGCTACTTTTTGAAAACCAGGATATTATTTGCCATCTTAAAAACACAAAGCAGAAAATATGCCCCAAGCTGCAGTGTGTTGCTGAGGAAGTTCCAGACCAGCTCTGAACTACTAGGCTAGGAATGATCACAGAACCAGTAAGTTCATATATACTCAGATATGATACAGACACATCATAACACTGCCCCTGCATTCACAACCATAGAAATTCACCGAGTCAGAATTTTCTGAGGTCATTAATAAACTGGAAAGTCACAGGAACTAATGACGATGAGCACTGGAATAAATGACCTGTAAAGCTTATACAGATTTCTGCACGTACTAAGAAAATATAGCCCTTATCCACCTAATATAGGTCACGTATGTGTCAAATAAAGGTCACTCTTCCTGAGACAAAAATGTAGAGGAGATGACATCTTAATGTTTTTTCCTCAGAAATATTTCTGCATTCATTCATTCATTCATTCATCCTTTTTTTGTGGGATCAGTAGATGGTCTTTCACGTCATATTTTGCTTATTCCTTTGGATCAGCCAGCATAGCCAAAGACCAGTTTTGCTCTATAGCATGTTCTGTTCTTGCAGCATGCAAAGTATGGGACTCACCATAAAAACTGCACAGGACATGCAATCTCATTCAGGAAGTGTCTATGCAAAAATGAAGAGTTTTAGTTTTACTTTGCAAATTACCTGTGGGTCTTTCCCTTGCAAGGAATTGTTTCAACATAGTTGCTTTGAATAAGTGTGGTAAATTTCAATCATTTCTGGAAAACTGACTGTCTTGAAATTGCCTCTACTTGTCTGCATGTTTTCAGAGAGTGTGAATCACATAAACAACATGGTACACTACTAGAGGTTCATTCATTATCTTCTCTTGGAAATAGAATTTATTGCAGTTAAGATTTTTTACTGTCTCCAGTTTTGTTTTTCCCTTTCATCCCTACATATGCAAACTTCCTTGATCTTTTTCCTGCTTCCTCATCTCCCTGACCTGCTGCTCTTCCTTCTGTTGCTGCAATGAGTTTTCTCCATTACTTTTCAAATTTTGATATCTTTGTTATACCTTTTCATTGTTTGTGATTTTTTAAAATTTATTTTTGCAATTCTCATTATAGTGGGATGCTTCATGATTAGTTTTGATCAGTATGTGCTCTTCTATTTTTTTCTCCCTCCTTTTCAATATATTATATTTATATTTAATAGAGTAACTTTTAGTTCATGGTCACATCTGTGTTACCATTCAGTCTGCCTTTGTAGCTTATTTTCTCTTTCACTTAGAGGTCAAAAAGCACATATGCTTTTTCAGGTGAATGTGTGGCATAGGTGGTTTTCAGTGAGTAAGTGCTATCATTAAAAATGAGACACAGTGTGAAGCAACATATGAAGGTAGTGATGGGTTTATTAAGCTGAGGCTGTGCCCAGGAATTACTGCTGCCTCTAGAGACAAGGGCATGATCAGGAGGGTCAGATGAAACAATACTGCTGTTGTCAAGTTAGTAGGATCCTGCCTCTTTGGAAGCCCTTCTGTTGGACCTTTGCCTCCTTTAATTGGACTCTGCTCACTTTTGCAGCTACAGTACAAGGAAGATGCATTATATAAAGCCAAACTATGTTCCCCCTCCTCATACCTCCACCTCAAAATTATAGTTAACAGTAGACATTTTGAGAAAGAGATTATGTAATGACTTTTCAAGTAATTGTTTTTTGGTTTGTATTTTATATAATTTATTCTCCTTAACATTTCCAAATTTATTTGTTACTTGCTTCTCTGTCAATTATATGAAACTGCAAATATTTCAGCTGGAATAGACACTAGGTATTTTCAGTAGAGCTTTTCTGCACAGCAAATTTTGAATGTTTTTTAATTTTTCATGTACTCACACTGCTACTTCTTTCAAGGAAAAGTGTTTTTGGCTTTAGATGCTCTTAACAGGAGAGCAAAAGAATGTAGGGAGGGATTCTGGTATAAGATTTCTAATGTAGGATTCAGACTTTCAGACATGATAGTAATGCAAACATGAATAGTTAGGAAATAATCCTCTCTCAAAAAATTTCAAGTATACAGCTCAAAAACATTAATGTACTAAGATTTTCCTCATTTTGCTTTGGCTAGAATGTTTCAAGTAAGTGCTATTAGAGTCAGTTAGGCCTCTTTAGCATTGTATTTAATGGAAGCAGTTCCTTAACTGATATTGGGCACAGGCAGGAATGCAGTAGCCTCCCAGGACTGCTGTCTCAGACTACTCTACTCTAGGTGCCTCTACTGTTGGGTGGCAAGTGATTGGGTATTATGGATCATAGTGTTTGGCTGAGATCACCATGGTTTGCTTAAATTATGTTCCAGGTATCTAAGTTCTATTTTAGATTTGGCTGATTTAATCATTTTGAAAATGGCTGCAGACTCTGGCTTTATTTCACTACCACTAATAATGCAAAATTCTCACAGAGAAATTGCTTTACTCACAAGTGTCCCTTTTCTCATAGGCAAAAAGGAAGTTTGTACAGGTGCACTGGGTTTTCAGAGTTTTGGTAGCAGGGGTGGGGAGCTACTGGAGTGGTTTCTGTGAGAAGCTGTTCCAAGGTTCCTCCATGTCTGATGGAGCCAATGCTACCAGCCAGATCCAAGAGAGACCCACCACTGGCCGCTGTCAAGATCATCAGTGATCACAGAATATGCTGAGTTGGAAGGGGTGCCCCAGGATCATGGCAGCACCTCTGAGATAACAGATTTCTGTTATCACCTGATGGAGCAGCTGGATGCCTGAAGGAGGTTGGGACCCTGTGGGAATGCTGTGCTGAGGCAGGCTCCTGGAAGCACCTGTGGAGAGAGGAGCTCATACTAGAGCAGGTTTGCTGGCAGAACTTGTGACCCTCTGGGGGCAATTTGCTCCTGAAGGACTGCACCCTGTTAAAAAAAGAGGGACCCATGCTGGACAAGTTAATAAGAAACTGCAGCCTGTGGGAAGGACTCATCTTGAAGAAGTTCCTGGAGGTCTGTCTCCTGTGGGAGGGACCTAATCCTGGAGCAGGGGAAGGAGGAAGAGTATGAGAAGTCCTCCCTCTGGGGAGGAAGGAGTGGCAGATATGTGTGATGGACTGACCACAGCCTCTATTTCTCATTCCCCATTGCTGCTGAGGAGATGTCCCTAGACAAACTGGGATGGAAGTTGAGCCCATGGAGAAGGGAGGGGAGGGAAGGTGCTTTAAGATAAGGTTTGTATTTTCTCATTATCTTACTCTGATTTTAACTGGCAATAAATTAATTTCCCCAAGTCGAGTCTGTTTTGCCCATGATAATAACTGGTGAGTGATCTCTCCCTGTCCTTATCTTGACCCAGGAGCCTTTTGTTATATTTTCCCTCCCCTGTCCAGTTGTGAAAGGCAGTGACAGAGCAGCGTTGTTGGGCACCTGGTGTCTAGCCAGAGTCAACTCACCATAGCAGGCAAAAAAGTTTATCCTCATTTGCATCTGATTCAAAGTTCATTCAAATCAGTGGAAAGTGTCTTACACTATTTCTGAATGTGAACAGGATGGCATTTTCCATTTATAAATGTCACATGTAAAGCTGAGCATTCTTCTGCTCCTGGGACTGACTCTAAACATATATATAAAGAATAGTTGCCAAGAACAAGGCAGTGAAGGCTTAGCTGTGTATGCCAGCATGCTGGAAAAATGGGCTGGCAATATATTTCCTCTTTTTTTGCTGAGCAATAGTGTTAGAATATATGAGAAGACAGTAGCTGGAATAGACAAAGATCTTCAGGCCAAAATAAAAATAGGCATTTCCAAAAGAAATAACCATTTCCTTCAGCAGCAGGAGGAGAAATTCTGTCCTGGAGGGTCTCTTCTCATAATTTTCACTTAAATTCCTGCAGGGTTTTTTTTTCTTTCCCCTTTTTTTCCTTTTCTGTGGCAATCTCACTGCCCACTGATTCCAGTCATCTCTGAGACTGCAAGTCTCAGTGCTATTAGCGTTGCTGAGGGATCTTTTTTCTTGTAGCCTTTTCTGCGCTCCAAAGATCATTATACCATCCTAACTTCAAAGCATGGGATATCCTTGGTTGACTGGAGAGCTTGTGGAATCTATGTCCTTCAGATTTTCAAGAAACAGCCAAAATAATGGCTGACTTGATCTGGTGGTGGTGAACTGTACTGCTTCTAGCAGGAAGCTGGACTTGGTGACCTCCAGAGACCCATTCTGCCCTAAATTTCTTTGATTCCATTTTGTCATCCCCTGCATGAGATCTCCAGTCAGTCACTGAAATAATTAATGTTATGTCACAGTGTCCATGTCTCATTGTTAGACTAGAAGTGCTGATTTGGTGGATTAGTTCTCCTTTCAAGTAGCTTAGTGGTCTGAAATATTTTTGACACTGTCTGTATGAAATGGTACTGATTTATACCAGCTAAGGGTATGGCATTCAAAGTACATTTTAATGTTACTGCATCTATTGTATGCTATTCTGTTTTTTTAACAACTCAATATTTCAGGAAACATGACATCAAAAATGATTGACAATTTTTTTTTTGGTTCTTTTTTCTAAAAGAAAGAAGTTAGCCCATACAGTTGCTTCAAGCAAATTCTGCTTCTAGTCCTGGAGTTGAAGCATACAACAGGTAGCTTTTAGTTTGCACTGCCAAGCAAGTGTTTATATGTAGGTCCTTTTTGTATCGAAATATTATTTTAAAATAGAATTAATTAAAAAAAGAAAGAAGTAGGAGGGGGAATATTCTTCCCACTTGAGGGACTTCAAAGCAATATTGTTTTGTCTGGTTATTCACTTACAGGATACATTTATGTCACTAGCAGGAGTTCTGAGGAATTACTGTGCTTCTAACTCTTTCATTTGTTCTGCCCTATAAAAGGGATTCAGCTGTGCAGCCACTGTATAATGGCCAGAAGATGTTATATGCCACATGCAGTCCTGATAACATATGGGACAGTGGAGTTAAAATATGGGAACAAGATTCTTTTGCATCAATACAGTGCAGGTGCAAACACATACTGCCTGGAAAAGAGAAACCTCTGTTATACCTGGCTAGTAGCAGGTAAACAGAAGGCCAAAAATCCAAGGGGGCTGAGAGGCTTGTGTTAGTCACATGCTCATGTGATGGAACTGATGGCCTTGTGAGAAGGAGCAGGTTGTGGAAGACAAGGTCTATACCTTCGCATGTACATGTGAAAGGGGAGATGGTGCAATGACAATTGGTGCCAGGCTCTGCTTTAGATCCCTGTGAAGTCTTACTGAAGAGCGTCCAACAGTCTTTGGCAAATCCAATCATGTCCTCCCTGTTTGCTCGTGGTGGGTTCACTGCTGAGCTGAGAGCACATCAACACGGTGTTAACACAGACAGGCATTACCTTGCTGTGCTGGACACAAGCCAGCTCTCGTCCAAAAAGTGTGTGACCTCATTACACTGCGCTGAGCCTGAGCTTGATATCTCATTCCTCACTAGTAATTATCCTCTCAGGTTCAGCACTCTATTAATGTGATGGGATGAGGTTTGTTCAGCTTGGAACACACAGAGAAAATATCAGAGCTGGATAATGTGTAGGCATGACTCAGATGTTTTGCTTTTAGCATTCTGTAAGAAAATCCAGCAACATCCCGGTGCTTTTGTAGAAACAGTAGTTCAAAGTAGTCCAAAATAATGCTTTGCCCTAAGTTCAGGTGCCTATTTCCTTTCTGCATGAATAACAATCTAAATGCATCCATCCATGACTGCTTAGCTAGTCCCTCTGCACACTGCTCACACGGATCTGATCACCGTGTCGCCAGTAAAAGTTTGACAGCTGTGGTGGGGCAGAACCAGCTCCTCTATGGTCCCACGGCCTCCCGGGGCCTTCAGGGGATTGTGAAAGCCCCACGTGGTCGGGAGTCAAGAAATGTAGCAGTCCGAGATGGAGTGGGCATAGAAAAGCATTTAATTACCGGTGTCCGGGGTATTTAAGCTTTTCGGGCGGGGTTTGGGAGGTGGGATGTGATAGGGTAAGGGTTCAGGGGGAGTGGTGTGGTTTGGGGGGCACAGGGGCCAATAAGGGAGCAGGAGGACC
>JAWWMO010000043.1:18712918-18738126 GCA_035047845.1 Dendrocincla fuliginosa | reverse complement strand
AACACATATGATTCTGTTGGTTATGAGTTAAAATCTATGGTGGGTATTACACAAATGCAGATCTAGATAGGGGAGACTCACAGGTACCACGAGGTAGTGATTCATTCCCTCCATTTTAGGACAAGATGATTTATGTGCTGGGAGGGAGGTGAAAGGGGTTGCCCCACTCTGTTGACTACCAGAATCACTCAGACCACAGCCACAGCCTGGTTGAGGTTGGAAGGGACCTCTGCAGGTCATCTGGTCCAACCCCTGAGGCAGAGACTTGCAGATGATGCACATAAGCGTAAGTGAGATGTTTCACTCTTAACTGGATACAGATTTTGGGCACCGAAGGGTTTGTAAACTAAAGATTTTTATCTTTCAAGAAGATGTACATGAAGCTCCTTGTAGATTTTTCAGTGCTGCCTGAAAATGATTTATCAGATCTCTTTAATACAAGTAACATGTAGGATGACTCAGCCTTACAAGGGTGATGAAAAAACAATTTTTTTGTCTTCATCCTAATTCACTTGTGCAACAATGGGTGTACACTCCTTTCCATACTTCCTTTTCTATTTATCATAAATTCTTTTTATTATTTAATAGTCAGTATAAAATTATCTTGAAAGACCTTAACTGTAGAGTAGGGGACCTTTGCAGTAGTAATTTCTTTTAGCTGCAACAAAAAGATGACTATTTCCTAAAATTTGCAACAAGCTCAGTAATATTTGGCAACATAGCTTTGATTCTGCCTTCTTCCCCATGCTCCTCTAGACTACTATTCTGTGAACTACTGTAGTATTTGAAATTAACTGTAGTATGTCCAGGCATTGATGTCAAAATATCAGTGATGGTAAAAAAGCTTTACATTTCCAGAAAATGTATTTGGCACAGTATATCACCATGTTATTCAGTATTCTTGAAAGTCTGAAGTATTTTCTGAACATACAATGGAGAAACCCTTCTAATTTACTGTGCATTGCAATCTATTGTGAAAGAGAGGCTGTCAGTCTGAAATTTAATCAATTTCATAATTGCTGTAAGTATTTCAAGTGGCAAATTTGTGTATTTATTAACTGAAGTGCACCATGTGGTTATCTTGGATCATATCTACTTTGTTTATGAATTTTGTTGAATAATCCTAATGAACAGATGCAGCAGATACTATGATAAACCATATGCAAATAGGTTTGAAATACTACTGTAATTTATACTCATGTGATAGTGAAGCAATTCTAGTGTGCTTTAATTATGCTCACAGATTTAGCACAGTCAGTGGCGTAACTAGTTCAGATTCTTTCAGTTCTTATAGGGAAGATATATCAGACCAAAAAAGCCCAACAAAAAAACAGTTAGGATTTTCTATTGGGTTGTCCCAGGCTTGTTATTAATAGGTTTTCTCTGCCTCTATTTTTTTTTTTTTTTTAATCCTGTTCTCAAATTTCATCTTCTTGCCTGAGGCTTCAAATTATCCATCTAATAATTTTTATTGCGTATTCATTGCTCAGCTCTGGCTTCTATTATCCAACTGTACATAAGGTGTGATTTGCTGTCATGACAGTTCTGGGTTGATTGCTGCATCATCAGATTAAAAAAAAAAAAATCTGTGTTTGAGCTGATGGCAAAAATACAAGGAAAGTGTCTACGTGCTGAATAATAAGACTTGGTTTCTTTATGCCCAGGCTTATATGTCTTCCTAATTAAAGAACCTTTCATTAAAGCAACAATCCCTCTCTCATGTAGGGCTAATTACAACTATCATTCATAAACACAAAATTTAGGCAGGATTTACTCAGTTTGTGTAGCAAGATGTATCTTCAGGTCTTCTGGGGTACAGATAGAACTACTTGTGCAAAAAGGAAAATGGGCTGCGTTCCAGAAGAAAATATCTCAGGGGAGGATTTAAAGATGACAGAGTAAAAGTTTACTGAAGAATTAATCAGAAACGAGTCTCATGCTGTGATGATTTATACAATGAAAATTATTTTTTGTTAGGTCTTCCTTATATCATGTATTTATTGTGATCCAAAGCTAATATCCTCATGCATGATATGACCCATTTAAATTATTAGAAATGAGTTTTGCAACATCTTTCTCAATTGTCAAAATGTATCGTAAAATTAATGGGGAAAATCAAAAATAGAAGCATAACTTCATTTTGTTCAGTGTATTACATATTTGTTCTTAGTTTGAAGGTAGAAACTATGATCAAGGAGAACAGTGTCTCTGCTGTCAGAAGGACAGTAGTCCCTAAATCTACTCATCAGCTATCACATTATTAGTAATAGTTATCAATAGTTCTGCAATATAATAACCTCCCAATTAATTATGGATAGATTGATTGGGTGTTGTACCATAACTTTACATCCTGAGATACCTTCAGGATTATTACATCACCCATTCTTGGAACATGGAATATATTATTCATATCTCGCTCCTGTACTTCTTAGGGCTGTCTCATCCCTGTGGAAAAGTTTATAAATTCGTCAAATGTCAATGTACTCCACTGCTATTAAAGCCTTATTCATATATTTTGAATGATCTGTGTTTTTTCTTTGGTTTGCATAAATTGCCTTCTCTAGTTGCCAATATTTCTTTGAATAATTGAGAGTTGACCTACTGCCAGTCAAGGTGAAGTGTCCTTGTTTTATCATTCTTTTCCACTTGGCTCATATCACATATCCTGTTGCTTCCAAAATATGCTTAATGTCACAAGCTCAGGATACTGGAGTGGAGGTTTGGGTATGAAGTGTTAGTCCTTTCTGATTTTTGATATGTATCATGCAGGACTTCTTTCTCCTCATACCAAGTGTGAGGGCACTTAAGGCCTGATGGATTCAAGCCAAGGTGCTGGATTTATGTGTCTGTCTTCATGTCCTGCAGTATCAGTATCTGATCCTTGACAATGGGCTTCAGCTGCAACTGGACACTGAAATTGAGAACGTCAGAAGACAGAAAGAGGTCCTGTTCAGGTTTAATTACTTTAAATCTTTAAATTTAGAGCACTTTCCTTCATTGGAAGGGTTGGAGGGATGAGTAAGGATAAGCTTTGCCCTTCCTCCTCCTCCTCCATATCCTACCTTTCCTCTGTGAGAACTGTGGATGTGTCTTCCATGTGAGTCAGTGGGCATCCACAGTTGACAACAGCTCTTGGTTAGACATTGAAGGAAGCACCCTTTCTTGATGATTTTCATTAAGAGCATTATCCTGACTTTTATGCCAAGAACAGTATTATGGCACTGCTGTTTCATACTTTTCTCTTCTCCATGCTAGTTGAAATCCTTCTAGGAGCGTATTAAGCAGTATGAGTAACATGAGTCATTTTTTTTTTTTTTATTCTTCCAGCCTCTCACCAGGGGAAGAAGAATGTGCAACGAAATACTTTTTTTCACTTGGGTGATTTTTAAATTTCATGCTATGTACTGAAGTGAGAAGGTTAAGAAATTTTTCATAGACATTTCTATGATGTAGTTACAGCTAAAAAGAGGTGTGCTGCATTGCATACAACAAAGCCAAAGTACAAAACCTAATTCCCTGGCTATTTGTTATGGTAGTTTCTTGAACTCCTAATTTTTGGGACTACAAATAATGGAAGTGAAGTAGAGAAGCCTGAGGATTGCATTGGGGATTAAATCCACTGCATCAACATATACTCATAAATAAATAACTGATTTTTGTGCAGGGCACCTTAAGAAGTAGAAAGAGACAAAATACTGCAAACTGATGGTGCCTTAAGACTGTTTTTCCCTTTTATGCTAGCCTACAGAAGGTGGCTCTGCAAACTGATGTCCCAAGGCTTTGGAATGACTAAATTTCCATAGGGAAATAAGATGAAACATAGTAGTTGTGCTTTGAGCCTACTCATTACTGTGTTCTGTGCCTTAAAGAAGTCCTGGATAATATTAAATCTGCTCTTGCTGATCTGGCTTAAAACAAGGAAATCCTGTAGGTGTGAGGGATTTTTCCATGACTACGAATGCAATGGTGCCCTCTTGTGTGAAAGCGATATTTTAACAGCAATTGGGATCATCAGAAAATCCTATACTTAAAATACTACCTATGAGAGGGCTTACAATATACAGGTAATGACTTTGAAAAGAGTTTAAATAAACTACTAGTTTAGTCACGATCCAGCAGATCTAATTATTTAAAAACCGTATTAGTCCAGGTGTGTTCTGCTTACCTCAGCTGTTACAAGTGTCATTGCTGCCTCTTGTGGGTTAACATTTCTCTTAACCCAGTCATTTATTATCAAACCTCATCTGTAATGCAGTTCTTTCCAATCCCCTGCATTGCTAGTGAAGCCAAGTAGCGATTTTGGCTATGTGAAAGTCATAAATAAAGTACTGGCTTTTCCGAAGTCAATGATGACTTTCCTACTGATTTCAGAAAAGCTGCAGCTCCACCTTTGGTGCCTTCTCTCCACTAGATATGCTGTGTACAATGAGGTTTGTCTGTCTTTGTGTTTTCATTTGCAGGTGGCATTTTTGACAGCTTCTGCCGTGATGCTCCTGCATCTTTATCTTCTATGGTACTGAAAAGCATGAAGATATCAACAGTGATGAAATGTGTCCAAGGAAGCCCATGCTCTCTTCATTTAAACATTAAAGGAACTCTGAGTCTGGATGGTAGGAATCAGCTTTGCTACTGTGCCCTTTCTGTTCACTTTTTGTTTATGGCTGTTCGACCAAATTTTGTTACATATTGTAGTATTTGAGTCCAAGCTGTTTTCATGTAATTATATCAGAAAAATAGTTTTTGCAAAAGCATGTTACTACAAAACAGGATGTAGCCATTTTCAAGCCATTTGAGATAATGAATTCCAGACAAATGAATTTTAACTTCCAATATAATACACGTTATACCACTGGTCCACTACCAGTGCCCCAAGCATATTGCTGCTTTTTTCTTTCTTGTTCTGACATGCATGCATGCACATACACATACTAATTTGGTCTGCTCTGGTAACTCAGACTTGAGTGACTGCCCTAATCAAAGGAGTAAGAGTTTATACAGCTGAAGTTAGTTCTGCACTAAAATAAAATGAAAGCACACAAACTTTTTGTGCATAGTCTATTTTTTATTAACACCCTGCCATTCATGTGCTCACTGTGTCACCATTTAGATATTTCCTGGTGGCTTCACTCAGAGCTTATAGGTATATTTTTAAAATTTGCATAATTAAAGCTTTAATTTATAACAACCTGTATCAAACCATTGCTTCTATCCTCATGTGTGTTGTCTATAATGCCCCTTTTTTAACAGACATAAAAAACCACGTGCCTTTCACTTGAAAGGAATGCTTGCGATATAGTATATTTTAATTTATTTTTTGTTTTTCTTAGAGAAGCTTAAATTGTACTTTTGAAATCTGTTCCTATTTCATTTCAGAGAATGTCCGTGGGCTGGAAATATGTTCTCTTTCACTGGACACACAGCAGTCTCAGTGTGTAAATGTGAGATTCACTAGGAAAAAAAGCAAGATGCTTAATGGAAAGAAGGTAGACTCCTTTATTTTGGAGGATTGTTTTTCATTTAAATGTTTACAGGCCTTTGGAAAAAAGTATGTTTTGTATCTCTCTTATTTTCTTCTCTTACTGACTTTGTGGAAAACTGCAATGAACTGTATATATCAACATTGTCAAATGAAACACCGTAACAAAACACCCTTTTATAACCTAGAAATTAAATTTTCCACCATTTTTATGCTTCCACTTACCTTTTAGCACAGGAATCTGCCCCTGCAAAGCCTAATTTCGAGTATACCCAACATGAAACTCTATATGGAATTTAATAGTCAATGC
This sequence comes from Dendrocincla fuliginosa, assembly GCA_035047845.1. Lineage (NCBI taxonomy): Eukaryota > Metazoa > Chordata > Aves > Passeriformes > Dendrocolaptidae > Dendrocincla > Dendrocincla fuliginosa. Next base: position 18,732,340 of record JAWWMO010000043.1, on the reverse strand, counting down.
TGTTTGTGAGGGAATGCTATAACTGGACCTCAACTTTTGCCTCCTAAACTACTTTCCGTCTCCTGAATTACTTTCTATCTCCCAAACTATTATTGTAATGGATAAAATTGCTGAAGTTGTCATGAAATATTTTAAGACTTTTTTTTTCCCATTCTGCAAGTGTTTGTGCTAGTATAATGCCTACAGACTGGGTCTTTTGGTAGTATGAAAGATCTTTCTGCTTTTGAAGTTCACGTAGCATTAAATACCTGTATTTCTATGCTTTTAGGATTCCTTGATATCTTGTAGATATTTCTATTTCTGAAAGTGAAGAAGATAGCAACATCTTGGATTAGAAATGATGATACTCTTTTAAATGCTTTTATTGAATTGTATCTGTTTCTTTTACACTCTTAATGCTGCAGTATCTGAGACTGCTTAGTGCTGCTTGTCAATATGCATAAATCTGAAGAAAGAATATTGCTTGCTTAACTCTTGTTAACCAATGATTTTTTTTGTATCTGGAAATCATGCATGAACTTGATTTTATAAATATTTTAAACAGGTACATGTACAATTCAATTGTATTGAAGTCAATGTAGCACAACACATCTATGTGACCATGAAAACAGTACCAAATTACTGTGAAGTCAAGCTGAGTCAGGAATACTATGTTGAAGGTAGGAAAACATCTTAAACAAGATGTTTGAAAAAACATCTTGTCAAAGAAAAAAAACAAACCAAAGCAAAAAACTCAAAGGCAAAAGCAAGTCCAAATGATGTTCTGGGATGCACTGACATAACAGATGGTAGAACACGTTAGTTAGGACCAGTCTTAGTCTACATTTCAGTGCTTTTTTTGTGTGCAAGTAAAGGTCTCGACTTGCTCTAAAACCCAGAGTTTATATCTAGAAGTACATGGAAAACTGGACAACACTGCATTTGTTGCAGTTGGCCTCCCTGTGATAGGCATGTGCTCATTCTCTGCCCTATGTGCTTGCTCTCTGTGGGCAAGATGGAACCTCTGCTCCTCTGCATGGTTGGGCCATGGGTGGTTTTGGAGGCTGAGAAAAGCTTAATAAGAAAGTCTATAGAAATTGATTTTTAATTTCATGAACTAGCTGTTCTGTTGCCTGTTTACATGTAACTGGAAAAGATAAGGTAGCATTTTTCCATGCTACCTTATCATTTGGGGTAAAGTGCCTACAAATTTTTTACAAATTATGCCATGTGCCTACAAAAAATACATTCAGCACTGTGATCCAACCAAGATACAAAACGGCCAGAGGACTTAAGTGCAAAAAAGGATGTGAGACCCCCTGTCCAATCTAATGCCTGGGATTGACCTGCCTTCCCATCTCCAGAGCCCGTGGGTGGGGGGCTCTTGCCCTTCCCCCTTGGTACAGTGTCATCTGTCGTACACAACTTCACACTTTCATTGAGGTAAAGATTTTTTGTGCTTAAAAAGCTTTTCATTTTCTTGATAAATTCTGATTTGCTATTGAAGCATATATGCATGTTGTGAATAAAAATGAGGGGAAATAGCATTTTATAAACCCCAACTTTAAGACATTTTAGAAGTGAGTGAACAAATGAAAATAGGAAATATTTCTCTGTGGGAAAGAACTTTGTGGGTAAATGAGAGCAAAGGGCTGCTTTAATACTGAGTTACGCAAGGAGAAGTGAAAACAGCAGCCAGCACATCAAAAGCTGATTTAGTATTTTTAAATCAAGAGCTAAGTTTTGGAGATAAAAATATCAGATGTTAGTTCTGAAAGCATTGCCTGGCTTCTAATTCTGGTAAGTTCTCTGTGAGCTAGATTGGGTGTTTCTTTCTGAGCTTGGAGTCAGAATAGCAAAAATACACAGTTGTTAGGTACTAGGTGAAGAGATGAAGTGTTATAGCTTAGATTGATACCTTAAACTGCTGATGAAGTTCCCCAATAGAAACCCAGCACTGGAGAGATAGTTCCTTAAGGCATATTGTGATATAATCTGTGTGTGGGAAAAGTACTTTTCTTTTTTGCTGTTTATCTAGAAGTGGATGTAAATCTGCCTTAAAAAGGGGATAAGAGATAAGTTTCCTGTTGGGCAGCTGTTGGATAATTTGGCAGTTTATTTACTCAGTTATATGAATGAAGTAGCAACTCTGGCTTCTATTTTGCAGATTGCAGAAACAGTGATGTGGGAAAATATATTCCAGCTTGTTTGGGTGAGTAATGATCTTCTATGCAACTTAGAGCTGGGATATATTTCTGATGACCTATACAATGAAATTTTTTTCATACCTAAATAAGCAGGGGGAAAAAAAAGTATTTCCAACTACCACTACTTAGAATTGCCATGTAGTTGATAGGTCATGCCCTGAAAAATTCTTTTCTTTGTATTGCCTTGGAAATGCTAGATAGCAGATAAAGATAATGACAGCCTATTTGATACTTGAAATTTTGGAAATAGATTAGTGTCCTTTTTGTGCACTTTAGATTGCTGGTTTTATGTTTTCTCTATAGAAAGACCTCACGAATAGGTTGAAATTAATTTGCCAAACTGCTATCCTGATTTTGGCATACCCATGAATATAAAAAAAGCTAAAATATCCCCCCACATACTGTGTTTGTCTAACACAGTTGCACATATTCTGTATGTAATCAAATGTCAATCTTTGGTTAATCAGCTTTTATAGTATTATTATTGTCTATATTTCATGCACTTGTAAGATTTCAAGTACTAAGTCTGAAGTAAAATTAGTAGTATTGCAAGTGCTATTTAAAAACTAAATAATATTGAATGAAAATTATCATAAAACAGGAATAACTTGAAGCAGGACAAAAAATAATAATTTCAAATATTCTAGGTAACAGTCCATAGATGTTGAATTTCATATCCATCAAGTTACAAAATACATTCTGTACCTTTTGTAAATGAATAAAAAGTTAGAAATAATAAAGTAACATAAACCCAGATGTGATAATTTAATGCATGAATTTTATTTTTCAGCTGGAAAGTTTGATTATAATGTAGACAGGGCAAGGAAACTTATAACAGTGAATGTATCCAACTTTCCTCGGGATCAAGATTATTATGTTCGCCTGTGCCACAAATGGTTTACCTGTGAAGATGTGGGGGCATTTGCTGTGGTGAGTTAAAGGTCACAGCACTCTGTTGAACTGGTGGGGGGTGACTTGTAGGTAGCAATGCTCATTAAGGTCACAGTTATAGGAAATGGCCTTCTACATCTATATCATTTAGCTTTATTAAAAGTCATTTACAGTCCTGGATTCATGACCATCTTTTTCATTTCAGATAAAAGGAAAGGAATCTTTTAAATCGGTTTCTCTGAAGTATTCTCAGCTGCTACCTTGTCTTTGCATTGAGGTAATGCAGTCTGGAATTTGGTACATACTTGGGTTTCTGATTAAAAAAAATTTATCATGGATTTGTGTTAAGAAAGGAGGAAAAGTCCGTAGAAAAAGGCTCTAGACCCAAGTCTTTGACTGAGGCTTGCTTGAGCTTATGATTATGTAAACGTAGAAGAGATTTTTTTAAGAAATACTCATTAAAACATAGTGATTAGGTGAAAATGGGATACAATTTACATTAATTTATGGATTATGTTGTGTAAGATTATTTTGACTGATTTTTTATAAGCAATGTAAAGAAAGAAAATGTAATCTGACTGAATATCAGCATAACATTTGATTTAGTATTGCATGAGAAACTAAAACAGAAATTGAGGAAGCTAAGAGTGAGAACAAGATAAGTATGGTAGATAATACCTGGCTGCAGGGTTAACTCAACAACTCCTGTTGAATGAGGCTGTGCTGGTAGGGAGGTTATTTAAGGACCACACTTAGAGCCACTCTCATATAAATGTTTTCATCAATGACATGGGCACAAGAGATGGGAATGTGTAATGAGATTTGCTGGTAATACACTTGGGAAGGGTAGTCAAAATGGAAGAGGGTCAAAGTAATTGCAAGAGACTAGAGATCTTCATATGTGACATGACTAAAGGGCAATGAAGAAATGTGAAGTATGAATGCAAGTTCGTGCACTTGCTCTAATGAAAAGAATTCTTACTGCAAGATGTGACTCCTCATTTAGAAGTAACAGTGGAGGAAAAAAGACCTGGATATAATAGCTCATTGTAGGATAATTAACATGCTCCCATGATGTAAACATGAATAAAGGTCTACCGAATCAGATTATTTGAAGTTAACAGGAAAGTATGGGCAAGGCCTTCTTTGAAATACTGTAAGCAATTCTGGTATCCCTATTCAAGAAAGACTAATTCAATTGGAAGATGTATGTAAAAAATCTGGGATGGCTGGGGAGTGAAGAGACTGTCTTACAAAGGAGATTCAAGGAACATGTTTCCATTAGCCAAGCAAAACACATGAAAAGAGAAAATACGTTTGCTGTCTAAATACAGACCAGAATGGTTGCTTACAAGACAAAAACCAGAGTTTTTAAACTAAAGCCATTCTTGCTGCAAGAATAAAGGGGAATAAACTTTATTATGTTAATATAGTCAGGATAGTTACAAATTTTTTTCTGATAACCTGAGAAATGAGACTTTTGAATATCATCCATACAAAGGAATAAAAAGTCACAATTGAAAATGATCTTGATATAATAGAAAGATACTACATGAACCTTGTTCCTCACTGAATTTTGGGGTAGGATTTACCTTGTGGCTTATGATATCTAAATGTAGATGTTCAGATACAGATATAGACATTGGAATTAGGTGTCCAAATGCTTAAAGTCAATAGAGATCTAGTTAATGCAGTCAGTTGTTCAACTGGCCAAATGTAGGTGGCTCTTTTGGGATGTGCTGATTGCACTGTAGATTCCACTGACTGCATTGGCTAGATTTTTATATGGTTATATGGTAATAGTAATTTGGGAACTTTAGTCACAGTCAGATACGTACATTGTAGGGACATAAAATCACATACCTGAATATGTGAGCTGAACAACAAAGTCTCTTCCAAGACTAGGGAATTTTTTCATTCTACTCTGAAGATGTAAGATCACTAGAAAGGTATTATTCCTCTCAATGTATACACAGAGAATTCCATAATAGTATTGCTGAGCAAAGAGATGGGAATTCTAAGTGACTGAAACATTTACACATAAATCTAAATAATTATGGTATAGTAACAACCATGCACATATACTTGCAGAATGGCTTAAGTGTTAGTCCTCAGATTTTAATGGTGCATCCTTTACCATTGTAAAGGCCTGGAGATATTATGATTATGATATTATGATTATTGAGTGTCATTGATACCCCTAGAGAGTAATGACATTGTAAAAAACTTGATGAAAATCAAACTGTAAGACTTTCTAAATGAAATTGGGCTAAATATAGACTCAGAAATAGTAGAAATATAGTGTTAGAAGGGATCACCTTAGTTCAGTGCTCCTATTGATGAACAATTAAATAAAATTATAGTGCAAAATTTCTTTAAAAAAACTACTTCTGAATCTTTCTAACAAACATAGCATCTTTATCTTTCATGGAAAGGTTTTCTGCCTCAAATGTCAAGAATGTGTGTGGCTGAGAATCTCTAACTAATAGCTGCTTTTTGGATTGTAGGGTTGGCTGGCAATTCCAGATGCGAGAAGGATACAACTTTGCCCCTTTGAAAATGGCAAGTATTGTGTGACTAGTCCTCATAGGAGTGATTTCCAGTAGTATGTCACAATCTAAAACTAATCTAAAGTGAAAATTATATATTGCAAAACTTTAAGGAAATCATCATATGGGTTTATTTGACTGTGAGTAGACTAAATAATGTATTTTCAGACCAAATAATTCACCAAGTTTATGCCAATGTAAACACCAAGCAACTTTCTTGTAATTTTCCACATTTTCTTAAGTCACTCCCAAATGGGCCAGAAGGAAGAAAACACACTGAGATCAGCTTTGAAATGCTGGTGTGAGAAGAGGGCCTTGAGGAGACATTTGAAGATGGTGTCTGACACCTACATTAAAGGAGTAAGCAGGGCGTTGAAACAGACAGTTAACTGCATATGGGAGTTTCCATTCTTAATGGGAAATTATTCACACAAAATGTTCCAGCAATCTCAGAATCTGGGCTGAGATGAGAGCTGAAAAAGAATAGTCATATTCCATTCATATGAAAGTGAAAGTTTTACCGGGCAAATAGGAAAAAGTGAAACCTGAAAAAGTGTTTTATTGTGCCAAGTCCAACCTTTTGGTTTAAAGCAGATGTAGAGTTACCAGACTTACAAACAGTTTTGAATCATGTCTATACATCTTGAATAACATTTCCCCTTTTTGTGCACAGATACAAAGATACTATGGGATAATATTGTTTATAACCCATCGACACAAACCCTAGCTTGGGAGCCAGCCTGTCCTGTGCTTGTCATGGTTAACCTATGCAGGTTCACGAAGTCAGACGACAACTGTGAAGATATAGAAAACTCTTCCAAAAATTCTACTGAGAAAGTAAGAGCTATGAAGATTAATTCAAACTGTGAGATTGAACATCATCACCAAAGGCATAATGTGATGAAATAGACTTTGGAATAACAGCAGTTGCAAATTCCTCTCTTCTTAAAACTATTCATAGTCACAGTCTGTTCTTGTATGCTAATCACATGATTTATTCAAAATAGTCACTGACTCACTATTAAGAAATAAAAGTGGAGATGACTGGGCAGCTAGTAATGTTTGCTAAATTCTTTGGGGTAAATAGGATCTGCTTTTCATTTATAGTAAAGGCATAATTAATCTATCCTGACTTTGCTGCCTAAAAGATAGGTGCTCAAGTCTATGCTATCCATGTCAGATTCCCTTTAAAGTAAGGGAGATAGACACACTGAGAGAACAACTCTTCTCATCTGTAAGTAGGCATAATAGGACAGAGATTTCTCTCTGAAGGTGCCTCTCTTTTCACTGTCACAAGAGTTTATTGTCATTAGATAAGATTTAAAAATTTAACATTTAGACACCTAAAATGTAAATGAGATTAAGCTAAATATCTTTCCCATCTTTCTGGAGGCATAACTGTACCTTGGTAGGGCACAACTGTTTTTATACCTAAGGTCGCTTTGAAGTGCCTTCCTCAACCTGATCCAATGTCTAGAAACTGTCGGTGCTGAAATATGTTCCTTAGGTTCTTCCAGCATTTCTTCTCTCAAGTGAAAAAGGGTTTTCAAAGGCATGTGTCTTGAATAGCTTAATACTTCAATCTGCAGTCTCATGATGCTGAATTCTCTGGGTTTACGGAGTTCATTAGAATTCTAGCTTTTATCTTGCAAAGTAGGTTTCAAGCTTTCCTGATTGTGAGAGAAGGCACTGAAGTAACAACTGAAAAGGCAAATAAAATCAAATACAAGTTCTTTATTTTTGAAACTTTTGGATTATTTTTACTATGATGACATGACTGGGGAGGAGGTGAGGCTGACTCAAGACTGTTGAATGCTTTTTTGATTAGGAACTCCTTCCTGGCCAAGTGTTTACTGATTGCTCAGATTCACCATTTTATGAGTTTCAACAAAGCTTTGATCTTGAGAAAACAAATCAGTTGAATTTCACACATGTGAGTGATCCCTGTGGTATTAGTCATCTGCTGACAGCAAGCACAAGTCATTTCTTGCAGGAGAGAAAAAGAAAAAACCCAAAAAACTAAAATGAGTTTCGGCTGGTAATGGTCACATCTATTACCCAGAAAGTTTGTTTATTACAGAGAACGAGTGTTTTTCTGTATTTATTCATTGCACTTAATGGCTGAATAGTAACATCAACCATAGATTCGTAGAGTATCTTGAGTTGGGAGGGACCCACAAGGGTCATCAACATTGAGGTACAGAATGAATTCCCCCTTTTTTTCTAATGAATTCTAAAAGGTTTGATATTGAATTTGGTCCATTTATTGTACTGTCACCCTGAAAACCATCTCTGTAATGTCCTGGAGACTATTGTAGATTCCTCAGATAGGACCAGCCCTGCTGGTAAATCCGCACAAGGCCACGCACTCTAATACTGTGCACATATACTGACTAAGGCTCCAAAGATACATCACTCCTCTCTCCAATGAGGTTGGACCTTTCTCTGTCGATGGCAACGCTGTTTCCAGGTCTGAGTGGACTCCTACAGAACCATCTTCTATGACCCTGAGGACGTATATTATGCTCTCAAAAAAAATTACAGAAAGAAATGTTTGGCCATGATGGTGTGTGTTATGCTCAGTCACTCAAGCAACAGTCTTTATTCAAGTCAGATCACTTATATATGTAGTAATTGTTTACATGAAACAATGTTTTTTATGGTGAAGCCCTTGGTGGGTAAGCACTTGTTAATCAAGAAAACAACATTTTGTGGATTGCTCAAGTGAGTGTCTAAAATTTAGTCTGCATTTAAATGTTCTGGAATAGGGATATGGAAAATATCCCTATGGATATTTTCCATATCCCTATGAAAATATGGAAATTTGAAAGATTTCTGAACTGATGGTGGGACATTTTTTGGTGTATGTTTAAATGTTCCAATGAGTTGCTGATGAGTGGCAAAAAAGGGAGTGAAACAAAATGACTGTGTAATCAGAATTTTGCACATGAGCCACCATGCAATCAATTAATTTAGCTCTAATGGGCCAGGCTGACTATAAAAAATGCTACATGTTACAAATAAAAAGAAGCAAATGATGAAGTAATCCATAGTACCGGTTGTTTCTAACTATTTTATGTGATTAATTTCCTGGGATATTTATAAAGTAAATAAATGAGTTTATTTCTCAGTAATTTTGAATAATTGATTTTGTGAAACTAGTTAATGAAACTTGCTAATGCTGAGTGCTCTGTCTTCAAGCAGGTTAAATATTCTCGTGTGGACACTCACCCGAGACTTTGCATGAAGGTAATGGGATTTCTTTGTGAAACATACATAAACTGCCCTCTTTCTGGCAGCTCTAAAAAGAAAAGGAGCTGTTGATGTCCTTTAGCATCAATATTTGGTTTCATAGCTCTGATGAATGGGAACTAAAATGAAGGAAATGTGGAAGATTAGATTAGAAGGTGACTGTTTGGAAGTGCAGCAGCAAGGATAGATGGGACACAGGTCAGACTGTCCCCTTTGTTTTCTCTGCTTAAGAAAAGCAGGAAAAAAGTTTTTGGTCAATGCATGCTCTGAAGAATGCACTCAACTTAATGTATAAAGTTTTCCATATTAAATATTTGAAACTAAAATTATCAATACAGTGCATTTACTAGGCTATCTTTTACTATTCTAGTTGAGAAAAAAAAACACATAAGCTTAATACAGACATATTATTTTCTTCTAGATTACTTTTAAGTCAGGGGAACCAGATGTTTAGACATATACATGTCTATAAATACCTGAAGAATCAGGGGACCTAGTTTAAGTCAAGGGCAGGAAGGCTATGAATTAATCTGCAAATTTACGGAATATCCTGATCATCACTAGTTGAATATTTTGTCACAGGCTGAAATGGAAAATTTGGTTTTCCTAACAGATTTCTCTGCTTTCAGTTTACAACCAAAGGAGGATCTTGGATTAAATGTCCATTTGCTCATGGAGAATTTCCAGGTAAATACATATTTTGAAAATTACATAATATTATATTGTGGAAAATATTTAAATCAGTCACTAGATATGAGCCTTCTCTGTTAAGTTAGATGTGTTCACAACACTGTAGGTAGTAAATTGAGTGAAACAGATTTGACAGCTTGTTACTTCTTTGTATTCCCAGTAGATCAAGTGTTTATCAGTATAAAAAGTAACTTGTGGGAATCAAAATAATTACCTGCATATAATTTGATAGCACTTAGCTAGTACAAAAGGCTTTTATTTTAGACATAAATATTTAGAATATAATATGTGATCCTTGTACATCTAAAAACAAGTCTTTTCCCCTAACATCAGCTTGGAAAATGAGAACTGCTGCAGTTGCAGAAAAAATAGAAGTTTTCTTCACATCCCAAACCAAAGCACAGTTCTCAGTGCTTGTGTGTAACAGGACGCAGAGGGCCTCATGTGAATCTCTTGGGATACACCATTCAGTCTCTGTGGTTTGTATATATTCTTTCTTAAACATTGTAAGACTTTTAAACATATCTAACTGCATTCATTTATTATTCCATTTATCGTTCTGCAACTTGAATGCATTAATAAACCCATGCATGTCCATACTGGAACAATTACTGGAACATTTTAGAAGCATGTAGTTCTAATTTTGATCTCACACTGACACAAGAAGTAAATAAAGATCCTGAAGTTAAATGAGTCACATCAAAGGATGTGACTATTGAGTGGAACCTTAATATTCTTTTAAATGTCATTTTTGTAGTGTGGTATTTGTATTACAAATACAGCAAATGTTACTGTTAGTATTTCATGTATGGGTCACTCATACAGCTGACCTGCCAAATCTCACATCATGAAACGTAAGACTTGAGGCATCAATCCATGATGAACTTGAACCACTCTAAATCTCACAGCAGCCAAAACAAACTCAACACATGAAAAAGGTAAGTTTTCAGCCAAATTACCTTTTCAAGCCAGCTAACTGTGTGAAAGACTACTTCTTCTAACAGTGGAGACAGAGCAGTAAGAGATTTTGTGAAGATGAGATTTCTGATTCAGACATCAGCTAGTCATGAAATGAGAGCCTCATTCTTCTCTTGCAACTAAGCCTGTATCTCAAATATTTTCAGTGCAGCACTGTGGCTTACCCTTCAACCCTGTCTGCCAGTTACCTTGTTGGCCTGACCTGTGATCAATTGAGAGACACATCTGGAAAGTGAAGTCAAAGGGCAGAAGAGCGGCCATAGCATTATTTTTCAAATAGGAGAATATTAGCAGGATAGACCCTAGTAGCTACTAGGATCATCATGCTGTAAGACATCCTGCTGATTCAGCAGCCAGCTCCTCAGTAGTCTTATGACCACCCCTAAATCTGTGCTTCTGCTGTCTGCTCCACAATCAGGTATATGAGATGTCACATGATGGGTTTTGAGAAATTTGAGAAACCCAGATATTGTGATTTCAGTAGTTACTCCTGACTGTGCCCATTGACTTCACTCCATTGTAGGGAGTTGTGCTTTAGAAGGCATAAGCATGCCACAGCTCCTACACCTGTCCTCTCTTTAAGCTGTATTCCTGCTGTATTCTTTGCCACTATATGCAGGGACACATTGCAACTGTGCCTTTTTCAGGTACTTCTGATGCTTTTAGTGAGCAGGGTGCACATACCAAGGATTAGCTGAGAACTAGGCAGCTGTGAACAAGGACTTCTTAAACTTGAAGGACTGGACATTGAATGCTGAATTTATTTTCTAATGAATCAGTTTAGGTCTTTATTGCACCTCTGGTGCCAAATGTAGCAGAGCAGCTGTTAAAAGCACAGTTTTCCAGCTCAGCTTTTCTGCTCAAGAAGAGAACATGCTTAAGTGGAACATGATAACTTGCTCCTCCAGGATACCCCAGAACTGAGTAATCGTGGGGAAAGGCCTGGGAAAAATCAGCTATCCTAATCAACACATCAGGGCATTGGTGGTCATATGAAGAGTCTGTCCTAATGGGAAAAGGTCTCTTGGGAAGTGCTGTATTACTGGCAGAGATGGAGATCTGTATGGTAGAAGAGTTATCAACACTATGCTCAGGGAACATGCAGTAGCACTTCCCTTCAACCAGCTTATTTCACATGAAATCTGTGGAGTTTATACTTTCTGGTTTTAAAGGTTCCCTGTGTGAATTGCTGTGTGAGAGGGGTAATGGTGGAGCACCAATAAATCACAGCTAGGTATTGAAGTATGTGTTTCATGAAGGGCACTGATGTCCCTTCCAACTCAGCATATTCTGTAATTCTGTGATTTAAAAATGCTGTTTTCTTCCCTCTTGTACAAAATTGTTACATCCTCTGCTACTGTGACAGAATGGGATCCCCCAAAAATTACATACAGTTCCTGTCTCAACACCATGAGCAGTATACACAAAGCTTTCATCAAGACCTAGCTCTGTGTTCCCAGAAACTAATGTTCATTCTCTACCCAGTAATCTTTGTTCAGTCATGCTCAAAAAAGAACACATTCACCTAATTGCTCCCAGATTATTTTAGGAGTTTGCCACACTGAAGGGAGTTGTGTAGGATTCACAGCTATTGGTGGAGTAACTAACTTTGTTTTGAAGACAAACCATAATCAATCAAATTTTAAGTCTCAGACTAGTCATTTAGGACATTTTTACCCTAAGGCTCAACTTGTTCCCTGTGTACAATGGGATGGGAAGTCCATATGAACTGTAAAGAAAGAGTCATTCCTTTAACTCACATACACCAGGGAAAAGAAGCTGGTATGAAGAAGTGAACATGGTGTGAGCAGTCTTGGTGGGAAGAGTGTCCACCTTATGATGCTTGATGAAATGCAGGAACACTAACCCCCTTCCTGTGTTGTCACACTGTGCTTGGCCAAAGTACACTAGTTGCTTATGGTCATTGAGATCTGAGGCTACTTCTGTAAATAAATAACACTCCATTAATTTTTTGACACAGTAGAACATGTAGCATTATTGGCAAGCAAAGCAAGGGGCTGTAGCGACGCAATGTTTTCATGGGTCCAGGTATGGAAAATAGTATTTTTCAATTTCTTTTTCTCTTCATTAGGGAGATTCTGTACCTATCACTATGTCACAGGAAATGTGTGGGTCAACAATTTGCATTCAGGTATGTCCTAATTTTTCCAGATACTCTGTACAAAATAAACAAATGGGGGAAAAAATAAAAAGCAAAAGCAAAAATAAAAAAAGAAAAAGAAAATGAAAACCAGCAGGTACTCTCACTGCTTCCTCTTCCCAGCCAAATCTGATTACTGTGCAAATGGAGTTGGCAAAGAGCATTATTTATAGCTTGATGTGCTGCCACCCTGTCTTGTTGAGCTGACATTAATTAACAGAGAAGTTCCTCTCCATGATCTTGCTCCTTTGTTAGTGGAAGATAAAGGGATATCATCAGAATATTGCTAATTCTGCCTTTATATATTCCTTTGTAATAAAAAGTTCTTAGCTATCAAAAGATCCAAGTAAACCACAGATAAATGTTTCAAACATTGACATTAACTAGAAAAGGTGAGGCATATAGCAAACAGCACAGCAAGTGCATGGTATGGTAGAACTAGCACTCCTGAAAGCAGAGCTGAGCAATTATTTCTGAAATTTTGCACACTATTTCCATAGCTGAACTTTATTCAGACAACATTAATAGAAAATGAGCATGAAGCTGATAGGTTTATTCCTCTCTAGAGTTAATGTTCTCAGCAGGCACCATAAAAAAAGAGACTGACAGAGCTGCGAAGCTTCAGCAGCTGCCCTGGAAGGCCCTTGTCAGCTTCACTTTCTGCTGCTAGGAAGAAAGAGGCATGATGAAAGGGAGATTGGCAAGAACCTTCTGAGTAATGAGAGCTGTTGTTCTTCTTTCCCTAGTGAGATAGCAAATTTAGTGGTAAGACTGATATTTTCCTGCATAAATTATTTATTTTGTAAATAAGACATCTGTCAGAACACAGTTCTCCCCACTCAAAAAAAAAAAAAGGTAAAAAATTGTCAGTTCTATCATTTACAGACCTTGAAAGTGATTGCAACTCACTTAATATACATTAGACCAGTCTCCATATGTTTATTTAAAAACAGATTAAAAATGCAGTCACTTGAGTAAATTAATAAAGCAATCTCATTTTGTCAACACAAATGCTTAGTAGCAGTTCTGTTGAAAGGGGAATAAGCCTCAATTCTTTCTTTTAAAAGGGCTGGAGAACAGATGTAGATTATTCAGTTCCACTGCAAATCTGTGACACCTACTGTGGTAAGTATGCACCCAACAAAAGAAGCATTATGTCTTGATTCTGTAGAAGAGAACATCTCAGGTGAAGTGTGTTTTCACTGGGAAACTGAGGTGGGATTCACTTGATTAAATGCATATGTCTGCCAGAGAGCCAGATATGCTTAGCTTCCTTTATAGACAATGGACTCATACACCTCATCTAGCATTTAATTGGCTACTGCAAGGGCAACTTGTGTGGCTGGCTGTGGTCTCTGCTTCCTGGGAGAATTTTCCATCCTGCTCCAAAGTTTACATGCCACACCTATATTTACCTTGCTGTGAGTACATGAGGTAACTAGTTAAAAACACTCCTTGGCAAGTAACTGCACAGTGATGTTGCAGTGATTGCAGCATAGCCCTGCTGTCAGTTCTCCACCTCTGCAAATGGGACATTAGTGCTTCCCTCCACTGCAGAAATACCCTTAGTATATTATTATGATTTGAGGTACGCTCAGATACGCCTACAGAATCAGAATATTCCGGAATCACCAAGCCCTGAAAGGAAGGCATTGCAGAAGTTAGTGAGTTCAGAGCAAACTAAGGCTGTGGGGTTTACAGTGAGAAGCGCAGGACTGGATTGACTAGTTTAGAACTAAAAAGTCTGAAATAAGTCAAGCAGAGAGAAGGCTCAACCTGAGCATTGCCAAAAGCACCTCCCCCCAAAACCACACAAACAGCCAACATCCCCTCTCACTTCATTGTAAACATAGAAATTCCTACGACAGATTTTATCTGTTGTCTGAAAACACCTGTCAGTTAACTACAGCTTCAGATTTGGAAGCCTGATGCTAAGTATGAGGGGGGCTTGAACTTGTAGTCTAAATGTAGTTCCCAGTGCAAGCATCTGTATAATGCTAGTTCAAGTTTCTACTCCACTGAAAAACTCACAACAAGCCCACTCAAGGTGAATCAATTAAATAATCAGTGTTGTTGTTCATGTAGTCTGAACACATTTTCATTATTTATATTTTCCTTTTAACATATTCAAAGGGCATGACAAAAGCACGTAAAGAAATGAAAGACTCCAGAGATGGCAGTCTGAGAATTCCCCTACACCTTACAGTAGAAGGGACTGGATTTGTGTAGTAAATGAAAATAGTGGAACACTGAAAACTGACTTAAGAACTTTTTGGGCACAGTGTTTGATTTAAATATTGAACTTTCAGTCACAAAGGGTTTTTTTTTGTTTGTTTTTGGTTTGGTTGTTTTTTCCTGATTAGGAGTTTGTGGAGATTCAGAAAAAAATATATGAGAAACTGCACACTTACCAAGAATATCAAAAATGTAATATGTGATCACTATGTTTATTGTAGGCTAACTTCATGCTTCATTGATTCTGCCACAATTTGTTTTTGGGATGATGCAGTTCACATTAGTCGGTGGATAAATCTATCTCTACCAGCTGAGCAGGGTTCCCAAAACTTCCTCCTAAGGCAGATGGTTCAAGTCAGTGTCAGAGGTGGGACACTGTACTCTGTCAGTCTGTGTCATTGCTGTGATTGCTATGCAGTTAATGACTTGTGGGAATCCATCAGCTGCTTGTTAGATGTAAGATTTTCAATGTAACCGTACCAGCATTACTTTAAGAAATTTTGTATTCTTAAATGCTTACTTTCTGTAACAAAGTTTCTTAAGCACTAGCCTGTTAAATTCAGATGAATGTTTCTTAAAGATGTCACCGAGTGTGATAATTGTTACACCAGGATGCTACTGATTTTGGACCTAAAATGTTAAGAAAAAACATCCACATAAAGGTGAAGGGAACATTAAAATTTGTCCATAATTTGTGACAATATGGATTATACACAATGTCAAAGCAAATGACAATTTATTTTATAATGGCATAGTGAAATAGTGAAAATATTTACTGCATACATCTCTGTAAAATAGAAATGTACAGTATTAAGTATTACTGTTAAAGATATTAAGCAGTGTCAGCATGTCCAAAAGAGCCAGGATGTTATTAAAATGTCTTTTGTAATTGAAAACAAAGATTCCAGTGATAATAGTATCTATTATGAAAAGATCAGTGTATCTAACCATCATGACGACTGCTCTCTTCCCAGCTCCAAGGAGAGCTTTCTGGCATGTAGAATGCATTATTCTGCAACAGACTGGATTTTTCTATAAGTAACGTGCTTTGGGAATTAAAATGGCTTAGTATTATTTGCTCTAAAAAGGATGAAAGTGGGAAAACAATTAAGTTTTTTTGTTTGCATTTATTAGCATTGACATAGAGACAAAACTGTGTTCTTTTTAAATTTTATTTCCTTTGACCACTTTTCTGGTCTCAGTTTAGTAAAGTTAAGCATTTTGAGACATTATTTTGCATATTAAAAACTGAACAAACCAACCCTTATCTATTCTGAATGAAATAATAACTCAAATCTCTTACTGCAAGAATAAATATGTGAATCATAATGAAAATAAAATGACAACCTACATTTGGACTTGTTCCTTCAGGTTTTCATGGTCAGTTGTATGGTGATGGAAATCCAGCAAAAGGCATGACACACAGGTATCCATCCAATGTATAGTTTAAAACATCTGTGAGAGTTGTTAATCCTGAAACCGTATCATTGGATCCTCTATAGGAACAGAAGCAATATCTGAGTAATCTTTGTATTACCCACATTCTCCCTTTTCCTTGTCTCCATTGAAGACATTCCCTGCTCCTGTGCTCTCTCTCCTCTCGCTCTCTCTCTTTTGCAGTAGAGTTTGGCATCACAAGTAGCTGCCTTGCTATGAAAGAGATGACAAAGGGAGACAAATAACCAGTGGAAGTAAGATGTTTGTAAACTAACAAGACAACCTTCAAGAGTCCTGGAACAAGCTCAGATTTGCTGAGCATGATACTCGCATCATTAACACGTGTTCCCTGCTGCCTCACCAATGTCTTCAGGCAGACCAGTTCCCTCTGGGCTCTCACTCATTAGACTGTGTCTGCTCAGCTGTTCCAGTGCCTCTTGCCATTCCCATGGCCCTTTGCAAAAAACCAATCCCAGGTTATAGATAAATCCGTAACTAATGCAGCCCATGCATACCCTTTGAGAACCAACCTAGAAGAGTGGGAGCAACATAGAACTCCAGAGAGAGTAGAGATGCTCTGAAAAACCCTTATTCAAAGATAGGGGAAAAGATGCAGCCTTGCAAAAGCTATGCCAATCATGTGGTTGAAAAGGGGCTACTGTCCTTGCTTTGAGGCAGTCTTTGGCCTTTCCCTTGTCAGAAGACACCATTCAGAATAAAGGATCTTGAGTTTGTTCATTTGTTCATATGAGCACTGTTTGAAATGTGACAGTCAAGTCCACAAGCTGTAGACAAATGGTTAGATTTGTTATTTAACTCCAGCTAAATATGAATGCAATGAACTTTTTTCAGTCTAGAGAAAAAAGCCCCAAAACAAACAAAAATCGTCTTTCCTTTTCTGTTTTTCTCCTAGGATGAAGAGTGTGCAGTCCTTGCATTGAATTTAACAACACATTTTCAAGGTTCTCAGTATCTTCTCAACATCAAGTTGTATTTTGGTGCAACTTGCTAATATCTAACTGGCCATTTCTCATGTTAGCAGTTTCTGCTAGTTACTGTGAGATTATTTTCATGAGTGAAGAATTTAACAAGTTGAGCAAATTCAAAGACAATCAAAAGAAGTTGGATTATGATTCCTTATTTCCCAGTATTTCAAAACAAAATATGCTTTAGATCACTTAGAGAATCAAGTTTACATTTCCAATCTAAAATAGTATTTTATATAAAATATGCTATAAATGAGTACTTTCACAGTACTTTGTGTACCGATAGAACAAGTATTATAGATTTTTTTTATTTGTAACCTTCATTTTTAAAACATATTCAAAAGTTTTTCAGAAATGAAGAATGGAGGAAGCTTTCTCAGTTTTGTTACATTATACTTCTTTGTAATTTCCTTTGGTTTCTGATGCCATTCTGAGGAGGTCACAATGACAGACTATATTTCTTAAATATATCTAACAATTGCTTTTTGAGTTTGTATTTGTGTTTGACTTGGAGATAACTTTTCTATTTGTCTGAGGTGGTACATATCTTTGGTTTGATAGTTATTTAAAACTGTCTCGTAGAAATCCAGCCTAGAAAGAAACAGTTGAATGGAAAGAATTGGAATATTTCCCCCCCCCATTTTATCATTATGTATATTCAATTGTTCAGAATAATATTAAACACTGGTTATCAAACATTTGGCCTTTATTTCACTGAATGGTCCTGTCAAGCATCTTTACTTCCTGTTGCATAACAAGGGAATAAAGTCAACTAAGAAATGATTAATAGCATATCCTGACACCATGTGGAATTGATCATGTGAGAACAGGAATATGGGTGGGGAGTGAAGGTTTGGAACAAGAAGTTGATCAATAAAAAATATTTTCCATCTGAATGTGTTTTATTGGTTTTTTTTGTTTGTTTTTTGTTTTGTTTCAAGACATTCAAAGAGTGTTTTACAGGCATATAGTGTAAGAGACATATCCACTGTGTTGAAACAAGATTTTTTGAGGTGTCTTGAAGAGGCCAAGTTCTGTTTGGCTCCTTTGATAACAAAGCTTCATTGTTTAGACTGCACATCTATTAGATATGTTGTCACTCCAAGCAGTGCTACAGCTCCATAAGCAGATGTGGCAAGGCAGCTTTCCTAAAGCACTTAGTTACTTTCTTTGGCTGTGAAGTTGAAGCATTCATCTATCAGACATCTACTTTTCACTGAACACTTTCCAGACTGCAGACAGAAACAAGACACTTGGCCATTCAACCGAGAGAGCATCATATTACTCTCTTCACTTTCCTGGAGTAGAAGAGTCTTTTCTGCAGGAAAGGTTGATTTGTACAGTGTGATTTTTTTATTTCAGCGATGTCTTTAGATCAGCTTTATGAATATGTCCTCAGACTGAAAATGAATTAAAATGATACAGACAAAACATCCCCTCCAACAAGCTCATACCATTACAATATTTGTGCTTATGACAATGTTTGTAAATAATCCTAAGTAGTATTTTCATGCTTTGGCTCAGGTCTGCCTGTTTGCATTTGAGCAGTGAGAAAATTGCTGGTACCTTTTGTGTTTGACTCCCAAGAGGATATGTAAGAGTCCTTTTCCAATACTCTACTTCAGGCAAACATTGTCTCTTGTGATTACAGAATTCCTGCTTCCCCTGAGATCAGATCTTCCCACTCTCCCAAATAGTGCCCAGACCACCCTCTACATGCAACATACTCATAAGGAGTTCCACTTGGGTACTACATTTTCTAGAGAAGTTACAGACAATACTGTCCTTGTGACACAACAGCTGCAAAAGTAGAGGTGTTTATTTTTTTTTCATAAGACGTTTTAAACATTGATCAATCATGAAGGAATAAAGTATGAGAATCTTTCCCAGCTCTTAAAGTATTCATTTCACTCTGCTGACCACTGAAATGTTTTCTTTTTCTCACCCAAACTACGCAACAGTTTTGCAATATTGACCAATGCACAAGTAAACATACTGCAACAGTCAAATGCAAAAATCCCCTATGTGTTGCCTATAGACCTGGCTAATTCTCTAGA
>JAWWMO010000043.1:18698541-18712552 GCA_035047845.1 Dendrocincla fuliginosa | reverse complement strand
TTGGGTACTACATTTTCTAGAGAAGTTACAGACAATACTGTCCTTGTGACACAACAGCTGCAAAAGTAGAGGTGTTTGTTTTTTTTTCATAAGACGTTTTAAATATTGATCAATCATGAAGGAATAAAGTACGAGAATCTTTCCCAGCTCTTAAAGTATTCATTTCACTCTGATGACCACTGAAATGTTTTCTTTTTCTCACCCAAACTACGCAACAGTTTTGCAATATTGACCAACGCACAAGTAAACATACTGCAACAGTCAAATGCAAAAATCCCCTATGTGTTGCCTATAGACCTGGCTAATTCTCTAGAGCCTCCAACCTTTTGTTGAAGGAAATTCCCTTTTCTGTTTATTGTGGGCCTAGTCCAATCACCCTATTTTGAAACCATCTGCAGTTAATTTTGTTTTATATTTCATATGTACATTCTTACTATTATTGCAGAGCATCAATGTCCCAGTTCTTGTGAGATATTAGCATGTATCAGAATATCACTGAGGTATAGCAAAAGCACTGATAGATGGTTTGTAGTAATCTCTTTAAAAGACTTTCAGTTATGCCTAATGCATTTCGCAAACTTGAAACTAACATTTAAAGTTCACACAGAAATTAAAGAAGTTTTGCTCCACTTACTCAGGGACTTATTTTCTTGCCATGCCCGCATGGAGTCTGGCGTGGGAAACCAGTCTTGTGCTGCTTCAGTATTTTGGATGTCTTTATTTGCAGTAGTGGATACATTTCCTTGATAGCAAGTTACAGTTGAGTGTCATGCTTGAATTCCCACATCCCTCATTAGAGTAGCTGTTTATTCAGCAAACCATAACAACAGCCACAGCAGATCCAATGGTCACACAGTCCAATGCTCTGCAGCCTGTGTTCCTGACCCATCTCTTCTCTGGACTTCTGATAAACTGATCCAAAGAAATAAATGGGAAGAGAAATAATGACTACTTTTGTAGGGTTAGTTAACTGCTGATTTCACTTTCTGGACAAAAAGTCAGGCCTATGTGAACCAGCAGAAGGGAAGCATCCCAGCTCTAGGGGAGTGGAAACAGTTCTGCTCTTGTTAGTTCCTTAGCAAGCAGACCAACTGAATTGTCACATAATACTGCAACTTGATCACACACTTGTGCTTAACAAACAAACAAACAAAATATACTTGTTTCAATTTACTGTGAAAAGTTGCAATGAGTAAATTCTCCTTGCTCATATCCCATAACAGCTGGCCTCAAAAGATCATGTCCTTATCTTATATCTCAATATTCCCTATAAGGTTTTTATTGTACACAGATATATCTTTCTTGGATTAAGAAAACAGTTTCTCTCTCTTATCCAGAAAGCCCTTTAATGCAAACATGTAGTGCTGCTGTGTTCAGTGCAGTGCTGGAACAAGTCCAGCAGCAATGGTGGGAGCTGTTACTCCCATCTCTCTGCTGGTTTTCTACCACTCCTAGCCACTGTCACTATCACTGGCTCACATTTTGCCAGAATAGGCCCTTTCATGTGGCACTAAGTGCCACTTTTGAAAAACCTTAACTAAATGAGCAGGGGTCAGTTCCGATATTGGATTCACAAGTATTCTAAAAATTATGATTTCCTAGGAACCATCAGGCTGATCTAATCTACTTTCTATCTAAATGACTCTTTAATACATAGCTGATAGAATAAAACCAGGACAAAGCAGATTTACTGAAAAGCAGATGATAATTTCTCTAGCCTGCTTCTTTCAACAGGTGGAATGTTTCAGATGTATTTCCTGCCATTGACTACATTCTAAGAAATGAAATTTAAACTGTCTTCTTTTAAAGCTGTGTAAGTTCCTATCTAAAGGTCAATTTTCAAAATCAGCTTAGGATGGGATCATGCTCCCCATTGCTGTGTCCAAACAAGCTCTATAAGGTTTTACACCTTTTCATATTGTAGCCAATAGAATAAAAAAACTCTTGCCTTTGAGGAGATAGCCACTATTCTCATATATTTCACACTTCTAGTACATGCTCAGTGGCTAACCACACCCTGCAGAGATTTTCAAACTTTGCTTACATTGCTGATATGCATTATGAAGCCGAGTTTGTGCTTGGTGAACAGTTTTGGCATGAGAGATTCTCTGATGGTTTGTGTCTGGAATTAAAAAGGAGGAAAGGCAAAAGAATGCCCAGAGATAGGATGACTAAATAAAAGATGGGGAGAATGTACTTTGAGTCATCTATGGGTGCAGGTAGGGAGATGGACTCCAAAGCAAACAGTGTATATGGAGCCTGCAGAAGGAAGTGCATAAAGCATGAAGGATGACATGGACATGAAGTGGAGGCAGGAATGACTGGAGGTGGGGCAGAGGAGATGGACTGGAGCGGTCAAACACTGTGAGACAGGAGAGAAAAGGGAGAGGTGAAGTTGGCCAGGCCAGGTGTGATTCACATTGGTGGCTCAGAGCTACCCCTTTCTTAGAACCTCCACTTAAGATGGGAACATGATTGGAGAGTAACCATGCACATACTGCTCTGCATTCAGTACACACATTTTCCCTACCTGGTTGCTTTTCACCTTCATCTCTGTTCTGTGCTATCTTGTCCCTTTCTTCATGGGGCACAACATCACAGTCAGTGGGAGGCAAACTGACTCAGAAACCACTCGTGTGACAGGGAGTCCTCTTCAGTGTGCCTATGGGCTTCTCACCTATGGGACTTCACAGTTTGTTGGGTCCTCAGCAAGTCATCTTACACCTCAGCTTGTAATTGTGTCAGCAGGGGTGTGGAAACAGTCTATCATGTTTTTCCTTTCTTCAATAAAAGCAGTCCTAACAGAAGAATGAAAGGGAGAGAAAGCAAAGGTGATTTAAACAAGTGGATAAACACTGAGTTACACAGCAGCCATATATCTCTGACAGTCCTTTCATGATCATTTTTCCCCATAAAATAGAGAAACTTGACAGATTTTTTTTTTTTGCATCATCATCACTTTCCCTTTATTTTAATAAGCAAATTTTCACTTTCTTTATTTAATATTATAATGACACTTGAAGCTTTGGACTTCTGTGGCAGTCAGCTTCCTCTCAGGTGTCTCTTCCTCTTCTGCTCTCTGTTCACGTTCCTAGTGAAATCCAGAATATCTTCCTATGTCTGCAAGACCCTGGCCAACTGAATGCCTTCACACTGAGCTGTTGTCTGCTCATCCTGGAAGGCATGGTTCTTTGTATGTCTGTGGATATCAATATCATAATAACACTTGAATGTTCTGCTTGTTCCATTGTCGTGTTCTTTTATTTGTGCCCTACCCAGGCTACACTGATGAACCACGAGTGTCTATATTTCAGAATATTGCTGGACTATGCAACTTTTTCTGTCTGTGCTCTAAGATGTCTGAGTGTGTAGCTGAGTCCTGGAAGTCACTGAAATGTATTTGTGCAGCAATATGCCTAATCTAGTAAGATTTACTGAAAGGTAGGATAGGTTGATTGGTCACAGCACTTATGTAGTTTCCAGACAGCGAATAACTCTCTCTGGTCAAGTCAGAGTACAGACAGAATCTGATATCTGTCCTCACTTTACTATATAAACACAACATCAGACTTTTTTCTGAATATATGTTCAGTAGTGCTACTTGAGCTGTGTTTCCCAAATTCGTTCTTTTTGTCTTGGCTTATTTAAGGCATGAGACTGAGCCGAGCCAAATGAACTACGTTATTTGGGGTCTCCTTCACAGACTCAAGCTGAGCCATCCTTCTTATGTTTGTTTAAGTTTCTGTGAGTTAATGATGACCAGAAAACTGTCATAAATATCTAGTCTGGCTGAAATCCTTTGTCCTGTTTCAGGCAGCAGAATTCTGTGGTGTTTTGTGGCCCTCAAGTTTCTTTCTAGAGGCACATTTCTAGCTCTTCAGGGCTTTGCTACAGATGACTAAGGTGACCAGACTTCCTCTGCTTCTCTTGCCAGGAGACATTAACAAAATGCTAGTTGCTGCTGTGGATACAGCCAGTCTGCTCATGAAACAGCCCTGCAACAGCATACATACAACACAGTCTGCACAAGCAAACTAAGATTTACTCCACGAAAAAGATCACAAAGATAATGTAAGTATGAGGGCTTTTTATCACTTGTCATTATCTTCTTGGTGCAAAGACATTGGGTATCATGGGAAATAGCTGCACAAAAATTGTTGTTTTGTCACTGTCTCAGATGAAAGTGGACTCTGATTGCTAAGTGGATGCTCTACTATACTCCAGCTTAGCAATGCTCTGTCATGAATGCAAGAGAAAAGTAGTGACTGTGATGAATGTAACTCACTAACTATGTTTCTGGTATTTTATAAGGCTCAAACACTATAAAATAATTTGCTTTAGATTCTCACAAGGTTTCATTCTCTTCTCCATAACATACTCCAGAATTTTCATTGCAGCTCACAGAAATGAAGAACCATTGCATCAGTTCTTTCCTGAAGATAATTTCTGTACAACTCAGCATACAGGGTAGCAGCATGCCCTTATCTACATCTTAAGCTCTGTAAAGAAACTGCTTTTAAATGAAATAGGCAAATTTATGACAACCTTCAGCGAAATGGGAGGGTCACTTAAATAATGCTCATAGTAATATAGTTCACAACCACAATTCTCCATGTCTAATCTGAGTTTTGAATTTTTGTGAAGGATGTGTGCTGCTCATGTGTGTGAAATGTGAGAAAAATGGAGACAAAGAATGAACATTGCAAGAAACTTTCTCCTGCATATCATCTGTCCTGTGAACCACTGTTTGACAGCAACAATCTCTATGCCTGCCAGAAAAAACATTATTCATTGCCCACTTAGTATTGTCACGAAGAAAACAGACTTTGTCCCACCCAAGGAAAGTACGTTTCTGATCTGTAAGTCATCAGTGGTAATTAGTAGTAAATCTGAGTCAAATATGGATTCCATTTTTCTTTTGTGCTGTTTTTTGCTTGGCAATATGTGCACAATACTTAGTTTCATTTCCCAGAAGCACAAAAGTTCTTAATTCTTCTGTGAAGTCCAGTGATTCATTTCCAGGTAAGCGGAAAACAAGTTTTTAGACTATGAGACATATGGAATATCTTTTGAAAGTGGGTAATTATAGGTTTAGTTCAGAGTAAAAATCATACATATGAGAAATCAAAGTCCTCATTAGGGAAATTTTGATGGGCTCTGGGTCAGGACATTACCAGCATTCTTGCTTTTGCTGTCATCCTTGCTAGTTCCCTAAGGATTTTCTGTTCCCATTGATACAAGTCAGGGCAGGATGCTGTCATTGTATTTTGTGGAGCTAGCTACCTGTTCACTATTGCCAGGACTGTGTCCTGTGGCAAAGATGCTTCTCCTTCAACCTTCAATCGTGTTGCGCCACATGATGAGACAAACTGCTTCGCTTTATGCCATTTCCAAATCAAGTCCATCCTGGGTGAGCGTTGTGCGGCTGGAGCTAGAGGCACACATTCCCTTTGGTCATACAACACTGCGGTTTGTCTCCTGTTCTTGGAGCCCAGCAGGCTGGCATCTGGGAAAACTGGGGATGAGGAGCTGAAAGAAGGAAAAAGTACTGTCTTAGAAATGTAGGAAATAACAGACGTGTAGAAAAAGTTAAATCTTTTCCTCTGTAAATCCCATCATTCTTTATGTGTTGCAGAACAGTCCAAAACCAGTCTTGATGAGTTAGCCAGGAGCAGAGCTTCTATGGACCATGAACTACCTTTTCCACATTTCTATCCAGCCACCTCAGGCTTCCCTATTTTGTGTAAGGACATATGAGAGCTTGTACTGAGTGAAATCAAAGCTTCATCAAGTTTATACACTGTCTTCAACAGGTACATCTGCATTTCTTATGAACTAGAAGAACGAATTTTTTTTTGTGTTTACTGTCTCTGGAAGGGTTTTTCTTATTCAAATTTACCTGAGTCTTTTCTTGAGCTCATGTAAACTTCTCAAATTTTCTATTCCTTGTGGCAAGGGACTCCACAGTTTAAGTGGGTGATGTGTGAAGCATCTGTCTTTCCTTTAAACCTGTCACCAGTCACTATGCCACTCAGTGAGCTCTAGCTATCCTCTAGATCTTTTGTCAAAATGGACAATGAACAGTTTCCCTGTACTTATTTTCTCACATTCCTTATGCTTCATGGACTTCTACATTACCGTCTCTCGATCTGTTTGCCAGTTTGAAGAATTCCGGTCTACTTAATCTTTCTTTCTATGAAAATCACTTGAACTGCATACAGTATTCAAAATATGAGTGCTTCATGAATCTATATAGTGGCATAGCGATGTTCTCTCTTACCTACCTAATAATGCTGACAACTACATGTCTGTTTTTAACCAGTACTACTAAGCACTTAACTGTTGACAAGATGGAACAACATGGACCCCAATCCTCAGTGCTTATGGCTAAATCAGAATTTAGCACTATATTAAAAAAAAATTTGCAGCTTTATTCTCTGCACAGATGCTGTTTCCTGTAGACTGGACAGAAGAGACAGATACTTCATTAATACTCCCTTAACTAAGCAAAATCAGAAGGAAAAAAGAAAAAGCAACTGCTGACACTCTCCTTTGAATTAGACAGATGTTAGCAACACTGCCATATTAATATGTCCCGATGCCAATCTGCAGGGAAAACCCAGACAGAGGATGTTCACTCTTTACTAGGATGTTTGTAAAATAAGTAGGTTGCTGTGGTGGCATCCATGCAGTC
This sequence comes from Dendrocincla fuliginosa, assembly GCA_035047845.1. NCBI lineage: Eukaryota > Metazoa > Chordata > Aves > Passeriformes > Dendrocolaptidae > Dendrocincla > Dendrocincla fuliginosa. Next base: position 18,705,858 of record JAWWMO010000043.1, on the reverse strand, counting down.
TTTATATAGGTTTTAAGGAAAAAGAGTCCTCAACCTCTTGTCCAAACCACTTCTATCTAGAGCAGACTGTACCTGCCTGTATCATATATGGACTACAATATTTTTCTGCAAGATAGGTATCTTTAGAAATGTTTTGCAACCTACTCACTATGGTAGCTTTTTTTTTCATGAGTCTAGCAAGGCAGCACATTCTGCATGTAGTTAAGGTTCATGGTAGGACTGGTGATGCTGGTTGTGGTGTCAATGGTGCTTTCCAGAGATGTGAAGTTAGGATTGATTTTTCCCATACACATCACTTCATATATCAGTATTGAGTATCACCTACCATTTTACTATCAGCTTCTCATGGTTGCAAAATCCACTTATAATTTGCCATATTTACCTTGAATACCTTGGGTACATCAGCAAATGTTTTATATTAGTAACTGGATAATTTACAAGCACCATGAACAGTTGGGAGGCCAACATGTGATCCCTCTACAGCAGTAAAAATGGACATCAATATTTCTTATTTAATTGTTGGATACCTTTTCTATGCCCTCTATCTCACCCTCAGTTCTTTTCTCACTTGAGGCACCATTTTCTTCAGCTAGATTGTTAATAGCACAGCTGGGGCCAAAAGTGAAAACTATGGAATGGCATCACATTGACTTGCAATTAGCCATGGAGATCTCCAAAGGGAAGTGCTCTGCAGTGAATTATATGTCTCCTTGTATTTATTTCTTAATTTATGCAAAGTAGTGTTTGCTTTGGATTAGTCATTCTCCTTCACCTTCTCAGCTGTGATTTTTATCAAGAGTTTCTTAACAGCTCTGTAGGTTTAGCATTTATTTGATTAATTGTGAAAAAGTGAACACAGCTTTCAAACCATAATGACTGATAGGGAAAGAATAGACTACCTGTTGGGTCTAGGCTCAAGTCTTGATGAATTTGGGAGTCTGATGGGGAAATTTCAAGCTGTGTTGAAATGTACTTCCACAACTGCATGGTTCCTCTGAAACTGCATCGCAAAATTCTCCATGCAATAGCCAGTTTGTTTTTCCATTAATTTGTTTATTCATTCCTTGGCATGCTTGACATATTCTTTGATTTTTCAAGACAGACTATTTAGAAAACTTTCTAGATGCTATTTTTCAAAGCCCAGCAGGATTCCTCAGCAGTAACTCAGCTTCTCTTTTCTCTTAAAAAAGAACAAAAAGAAGAAATGGAGGCCTTCCCTCACCTGGTGTGCTGGAGTACTGAAGGCTGCAGTATGATGGTTTGGAAGTTACCTTACTAGGTAGCTTATGCAGTAGGAGGTAAAGCCAGGTGACTGCTAATGTTGTGTGTGTCTGAGCTCTGGTACTGGCCTTTTCTACTGCCTGATCTCCATAATTTGGCAATTGCACAAATCACCTTTTGGGTCTGAGAGAAAAGAGGGGGAGAGGGACTCCCATCTGCCTGTGCATAACAAATGCAAAGTATGGGCTTGGAGTACAGTGAGAAGAACAAATAAGGCCAGAAACTCCCTCTGGGGACTCGTGAAACTGAACTTCAATGCAAACTCGTGATGACCAATGCCCTGACACTCATGTGCCTCTGAGCTGCCCTTGCCTGGAATCTCAGTAACTCATGGGAAGGAGTGGGATTCCTCTGTCAGAGCCCAGTAATTGGCCCTGGACTGGGGCACTAACTGTGCTGTGATACCTGCAAAGGCAGCACTGCAGCTTTGGTGGAAGTGACTCTGGGGCAGGTGGGGAGTGCAGCATTATGGCCAAGTGAAAATAGACTTCAAATCATGGTGTCTGGGCCAGCTTGCAGACTGAGAGAACTGTGTGCCAGGAAAACAACTCCAAAGCACTTATTTGGAAAAAAGAATATATAATAGGTAGCTGAAATGCTCTACCTTCCTGTTCTAACATGCATGTCATAAAGCAAACATGATGCTCATGCAATGTCAATTAACAGATGAGGTACAGGGAGCAGGCTCAGGTGAGGCTCAGGTGAGGCTCTGTTTTGGCTGCTGCTCATTACAGAGGAGAGCTGTTCATCTTGGGGTGGAGGATTATTCTTGGGGTGACTTCCCTGCTCCTTCACAGGAAAAGAAATATGGGTTCATGAAAGCCAAATACAAATTAATCCATTGTATTCTGTTTGTTACTCAGAATTATCTTCCTCATGAAAAACTGTGGTGTCTTTCCATGATGGTTGCAAGGCTTGGTGGCACTTTCCATAGATGTGACTTTTCTGATTTCCCCCAAGTTACTTCACATATAGCTTTCAGAGGAAAAATGGGCACAGCATTGTGAATTGCCATAGTTTTTGTAAAGCTTGAAATCCACAGTTCCCTACTTTTTTTCCCTTTTTCCTGACAACGTATCTCAGTAACTTTTTCAGATGCCTTTTTCTTTTTATCTCATCTCTTTTCAGACACTCACTTCCTACCCACCTCTATCTACCATCAGCGGTTTCCTTTTCATGATGCTTCTGTTTCAGCTCCAGGGCTCCTAAAACATTCTTCCAAGCTGAACATTTAATCGCAGTCAAAATAGCAAGTGCTGCCATTTTTACCTCACAGATGCCTAACTCTTTATTTCTGATAAACTTTATTTATTAATGTAGCAACATCAGACCTTGCAGGAGGTCCTTCGACTTTGCAAAGACAAGAATAGGAAGCAAACCCAAGTTTGCAATTGTTGGGGGTTTTTTGCCTATAAAAAATCTTAATTCCACTTAGATGCAAGAGGAACAAAAGGAGAAGAAAGTTAAAATGATATATGAAGGAGAGGAATGTGCACAAGAGGTATGTGCAATCTATGACTAATGTGGCACCTTTTGAAACAAAATACAAAGGATATATATGCTGTCAAATTATCCCTTCTTATGAGGTAATGACTGAGGTATGAATTGCAGAGGCAAATCTTCAGGGACCACACATGCACACAATAAGAGGTAGTTTTTAAGGAGAGAGAATTGCTTGATTGTGACTCCTGACTCCTAATTAGAATTATTGCTTCCTAGTTTGTATTAATACTTCTCCCACTATTGCCCAAAGAATTATGTCTGTCTGTTCATTGCATCCTTGGATCCAGCCACGCAGACTGAAGACTGACTTCCAGCTCTGCATCCTCTCTAGCCCTTCTTTTCTCTTGGTTTTCAGTTAGAAAAAATAAAAAAAGCCCAGATAGAATATCATTTTATTGCATCGTGACAACACATTCTCTTTCCTACTTTATTTTGCCATTAAAATGTTTATTTTGCTCTACATGTTCCTAGTGCTGAGAAACTGGTTTCAGAAGCAGTTACTGTATATTCTTCTTATCAGTTGTCTATTTTACTTTACTAATTTATCTATTTTACTTTAGCCATTTGTTATCTGTTTTACTTTAGTCATTTGCATCCTCCAACTGTTTATGTGGAAAGACATAATTTCTCATTGGATAGGAAAAGGGGCATAGTATCAGTGTTTGTATTTCAGGTGAGTTTTAATTTATTCAAAGTTGTCTTTCAGAATCACTTCACTATCAGCAGGAATCTAAAAGTTGAAATCAGTCATTATTTCTTATCTCTTCCATTGTCTCCTTCCTCATTTATTTTTTACTAGACCTCCCTGAAAATTGTCCCAGTCCTTAAACTGTGCTGTTTCCAGGCTGAATTTATGGACTGATTTTAAATTGGCGCTTCCCCATAAATGAAAACCATTTCAATATAAATCCTCATTCCAGAATTTTATCTTTAGCTGATTGCACAAGAGGATGCTTTAGGGCGAATTCCAGGTGCTTCTTCAACAGATAATATGAGCAATAGAATTATGCCAGAGAATTCAGAAGGCAAATTCATAGAAACAATGCCTGTGCCATGGTGATTGTGCCACTGCAGGGAACACCCAATTGGTAATTATGTTTCTTCCTTGACTCTGACAGCTGCATGCTATGTTGGGGAGCTGAGCTTCAGTACAGAAACAAGAAGAATCAAGATTATCATTTGACACACAACCCATTATAAAACTGGTTATCCTTTCCAGTTACAACACAGCCTTTTTTCATTTTCAGAGGAAGGTAACTCAGGGAAAGTAAACCAAATAATTCTAAAAGCACAATATGTTCCTGGTTTCCTATAAGGAAACTAGATAAAAATAATATAGACTGTAATCTGTGTAAATTTGTTCAAAGTTGGGAATTTCCACTTGAGAAGCACTTCTGAAAACTGGTGCAATAATATTGAACGATAAATCCTGTGAAGAATAACAACAGGAACAATAGTTTCCAGTAAGGCTGTCATGATAAGACCAAGCCAGCCAGTGCTGGGAACCCCTGACAGAACTACAGAGCAACACTGAGAGACAAAGGGAGAAGTGACTGCAATGCAGCAAATGCCTTTATTGTCAATCATCTTTCATGTGGGTGTGTGAGGAAGTGTGACTTCCTCTTTACTGGTTATGTGTTATTTCAGATGAGAAAAACCCTTGGAATTTGCATAGATAACAGTAAGCAAACTCTGACCTTTGTAGACTGGGATCTTTCTGAGGGACTGCACTGCTCAAGCTGTGCTCATCTGAATGATATCCACTGGCTTGTTGCAGAACTGAAAAAAATCCCACTGCTCCAATGGGCGCACAGATCAATTGGGAAGATCTAAGTCACCAATTTTTCACCATGCTAAGCAATCGTGTTCTCAGCCAGTTAACAGCTACTCAAATTGCAAGGTTAATGACATTAAAATAAAAAATCCCCAAACATTAAAGACACTACAAATATAATTTTTCTTAATGCTATCCCATGAAGAGAGTAAGACAAGGAACTTCCAGAGGAGAACAAGGATATGGCAGACCAACTCCCTGGATACTTGGAACATCTGTAAGGAAAGGAGGAGGCTTTAAGTGTAGTATCCTCTAGCCCATACCTTCCTGTTGGAAACTACCCCTTCCAGGTGGCTGCTTTCTGCAGAATGTAGGTGAGAGTCTTTGCAGTGGTCCAGCTGATGGCTACCCAGTATTTTACACTGCTGGGATTTTGAATAGAAATTTGGGGTTTGCCAGGGAATCACACATGGAATTCCTATTCTTAAGCTGCAGCAGTCAGGAGATCCTGTAATACTTCCATTTTCCATAGAACTCCAGGGGTCTCAGAGATCTGGGCAGCTGAGGACATTCATGATGAACATACTCCATGCTGTGTGGTTTATCATCACTCCTCTTCACTCGGTGTTGTGGGAATGAACCAGCATTTTCACTTTTAATGAGGCATATTAAGTGTGAAAGTTGAGAGGTCAATCCCAGACTGGATATGATCTGTGTGCTGAAGATATTTGCTCTTTTGCAGGCTAGCTCCTGCCAGATTTTTAGAGGATGACTAATCGATCTGAATTATGGAAATACTTAGCAGGAATTTATTGCTGATATGCAGTAAGCCACAGAAATGTAAGTAAATCAAAGGTGATAAGAAATGTCTACTTCCTCTTTTGGGTGAACTTCTCAGCTTTCAGGTGTAGTCTGAATTAAATAAGCAGTTGTGTGCATTAAAATGTTGTTCCTTGGCTAATGTACTGTGTAATGACTTTTTTTGAAAATAATTACCTATGACTAAATCAGCCTGATTAGATCTATCTGAAATATCAGTCACAAATTTATGCTAAACAGAAAAGGACAGTAATTTTTGTCCAGCTTTTGAATCATGATAGTGCTGGTCACAGTTATAACATACATTTAAAATATGGTATAGAATGGAAAAACTGAATTTTTTCCTATTTAAAAACTCATTTGGGGTGTATTTTCTGGTCACATGTTCTGGTTAAGAGTCCTCTGAGCCAAAAAGATTACTAGTAGGTATTTTCATAAAGGACTGTGCCCCTTAATGTAATTTATTATACAGGGTTGCATAGAAAGGAGTATCTTGTAAGTTTCTTTTTCAAGCAGGAGCAAACACAGCTCAGCGGCAAAATAAACTTTACAATTTCTGTACATATAAAGGTAGTGAAAAGTCCTCAGAGGACTGTGAAATAAAAGTAGAGGGTAAGGCCTTATTCATATAAGTTACCAGGATCTTTAAGTAGAATGTGCTGGTATTGTAGTAATAGAATACCAGTGAAGCATGTGGGATTATAGTTCAGGGTTGGGCTTGGGAATTGGAGTGTGGGTATCACCAGTCTTGTCACCCTGGGAACATTCCCTTCTGGCAACATGAGAAGGCACCCAAATGCATTTTTCAGGGATAGCCTCAGGCAGCTGCTCACCTTTTCGGCATACCGTATATGTGCTCTGTGTTCCCCTCTCTTTCTGTAGCTAATTCCAGTAAGGAGCTGCCTACTGCAGCTGGCATTTTCTCATCACATGACATGGTTATTTATAGAAATTCTTCCTTCTCTCTCAGGGCCTAATATCTCCACTTCCCTGTTTATTTTTACTGCTTTCCCTTCCACAGACATGGTTTAGTGGTAACATGGCAGTGTTGGGTTAATGGTTGGACTAACTGATCTTACAGTTTTTTTCCAATCTTAATGATTCTATGAAAGATGGTCAATTTTTGCCATCTGGCAAGATCATAAAACTGTCATTGTTTTTAATGTAGATTCAAGGGTGATAAAACTGAATTACAGACACACAGTCTTGTGGGATTGCTATTATGTTTGCCTGTATGTGGATTATGGGGATGAGGGAGAAGTGAAGACAAGTAATTTGTCAGCATGCTTGTTACCTTTACAATATAATGAACAAATATTACAGCTTGTTTTTAGCCATGTGCCTCTCATATTTGGTTTCCTGTATTTCATGGTTGTTCCTATGCCAGCAGAGTTACATCCTAATCAGTCACTTTCCTTTCTTATTAGCTTTTTAAAAATGCATAGATGCAATTCCTTTCCAGTATTGCAGATGATCTGACCTACATGCTCATTTGGGTGACTTCTCATTTTATCTTAATATTTCTGCAATATCACTTCTTCCTAGAAACCAAAGTACTTCTGTGTTACCTAATTCCTAGCATGAACTTTTTGGTTTTGGTTATATCATCAGGACATCACACCTCTTGAAACTTCTTTTTGGTGTATTTCTGGTGGTCACCCTCTTCACCACTCCAGCTGAAAAGGAGACCTCAACCTACAGGTTGTAGCAACTGCGGCAAACACATGGCCAGTGGGTGTCCTGAGGTGGCCCTGCTGCACAGTCCCCTTGTGGCTCTGCAGCCCTGTGGCTCTGTAGCTGGCAATCACATGGCTTTGTGGGTGAGCACAACGGATCTGTGAGCAGGTAAGGGATTTGCAGTGAAGGACCATTCTTGGAACTAGGCACTGAGACAATGATAACAGGTGGGAGGCAGTGCTTGTGATGCTGAGTGAAGCTGC
>JAWWMO010000043.1:18664598-18698441 GCA_035047845.1 Dendrocincla fuliginosa | reverse complement strand
TGGGCTAGGTCCTGCTAGGCATGAAAAAAAAGGACTCTTGATATAATAATAGAACGGTTTGGGTTGGAAGGGATCTCATCTAGTTCAAACTCTGCTGCCATGGGCAGGGACACCTTTCACTAGACCAGGTTGCTCAGAGCTTCATCCAGCCTGGCCTTGAACACTTCCAGGGATGGGGTATCCCCAGCTTCCCTGGGCAATCTGTTCCAGTGCCTCACTACCCTCACAGTAAAGAATTTTTTCTAATATCTAGTCTAAACCCACTCTCCTTCAGTTTGAAGCCATTCCCCTTTGTCTTGTCACTACACGGATTTGTAAAAAGTCCCTCTCCACTTTTCTTGTAGGCCCCTTCAGGTACTGTAAGGCTGCAATTAGGCCAACCCAAAGCCTTTTCTTTTCCAGGCTGAACAACCCAATTCTCCCACCCTTTCCTCATAGGATAGGTGCACTATCCCTCTGATCACCTTGGTGTCTCTCCTCTGGACTTGCTCCCAAAGGCTGATATTGCTTCTGTGCTAGAGACCCCAGACCTGGATGCAGGTGGGATCTCACCAGAGCAGAGTAGATGGGCAGAATCACCTCCATCAACCTGCTGGCCAGGATACAATTGGCTTTTTGGGCATACAGTTGGCTTTAATTGACAGAAGATGCTATCACACAGACCTGAAATGATTTCACAGTTATTACGTGGTTTCTTGCTATTGCTCTGAACTATAGTTCACTGCAAGAAGTCACCAGTCAGTCAGGCTAAGCTTTAAGTGGGGGAAAAAAAATAATAATAAAAAAGTGTGATTCTTCAGGTGTTTCCCAGTAGATGACAGATGTGTAACTTAAAGATTTTGTAAAGAATCTTAGTTACAGTAATTAGTGTTTCTACAAAGACAATTAAACAAACATGCTTGCACAGAGCTGGAATTTGGCTGTGAAATACAGTCCCTATCAGACTTATTGGTCTATAAATATTGGCATAAAATCAGACTTCTTTTTTTTTTTTATTTTATGAAATCTGTTAAAAAATCTAACACTATAAAAATGTGATATAATTTGTGACATCCCTTAAGTTACCAAAAAAAGACTGAATCAGGGCAAACCAACTAAAATTTAAAAATACTGTCTGCACTGCTGCCAAAATATAAAGTCATGCTTGAGTGCCACAGCCTTATTTTATAGCTCATGCCTGAAGATAAATTTTATGGCTCAGATAAGGCCTTTTGAAAATAGACATTTATGAATCTTTTATTATTAAAGGGAACTCTTCACTGCACATCACTGTAATAAAATCATATCTCTGCAAAACAGATGATAGTGTTACTTTGACTGTTACCATGCAATGGAATGTTGTTCAAAGCCTAGCCACAAACCACACACAAAAATGCTCCACTTTGGATTGGCAAAGGTTTATGTTATCCTTTGTGCAGAATATGGACATTTCCTTCAAGGCCAGTTGCCCTAAAATGAAAAGTGAAATTTTGACATTGGAAAGTTTTAGCTTTAGAGAACCTATGAGCTAACCATGGTTTGACCAGATTACAGCACTCCAGTCAATGGGGAGTTCCCAAAGCTGATAATGGACCATTGTTAAACATTTTATTACAACTTGTAGGTGCTATTGCTGCTAAATGCACAAAGGCAAAGGCGAGAGACTTTGATAATTCAGTCTGTTTAGTTGAAGTTTTACACCATGCCTCTGGTTTGTCTCTCTCCTATCTGCTTTACAAAGGACTAAAGCCCCAGCATAGTTCTGGGGACAGTTCATTCCAGGTTCTTTTTCCAAAAGGTAGTACGTACAGGATTACCCTGCCACTGGCTCTCTTACCCTCTATAGTCTTTCCATAATATACTGGCATCTTTTGCACTCCACTCACAGGAGTGCCCTCCACTTTTGCTACAGTGCATATCTGGCCATGCAATACACACCCATCGCTGGCTATTAGAACACCCTGCAAAACACCTCTTACCTTCTTTTAAGCACATGGAACTGAAAGGAGCAGACCGACTAGTAGCAGTATCTTAGAACCACCAGGGTACCACTGCGGCCTGAAGAGATCTGCTCTCAAGGAAGCTTTAGAGGTGTGGCCATGAGCCAGACTGTGCTACTTAGAGACTTTTACTGAGCAGTAGTAAACTAAAACCGCAAGCAAGCTACACAGCCAAGGTACTGGCTTGAGAAGCAGCATCTATCAGTTATGCTGTATGGTGTTTACTAACCCTCTACCTGGCCCAGTTTTGCCACATGATCTTTTAACTAGCACTCCCTCAGAATATGGCCAGGACTGGCTTGAGGGATAACATGATGCCAGGGGCTGGTTGCAATGCATAGTGCGGTGAAGACTACGCTGTGGAAAGGATCTAATTGTGCTGCTGTAAGCAAGCCAGGCTGTCCCATTCATTTGCACGGCCAGAAAATATACCCCAGTCATCCAGCTTACTGATAGAGATGTGACCATCATAATCAGCATTATGTTTTGCTGCAGCAAATGTGAAACAAAACCACAACAAAGCTGTTTAAAAATATGGTAATTCTTCATTCTAATGTCCTTTTGTAACCTGGTGACCTAATTGGCTGAATTCAATATGTTTTTAGTGCTGTTAAACAGGGCTCAGTTTCAATCCCAAGCACAGTTCCAACATTTCAACACTGGGTTTGTTACACATGAAGAAAAAACGTGAACAGATGTTCCCACACAAGTTTAATTAAAATTCTCAAAGTTTTCCTGATGTTTTTAAAATCTAAATGAAATGTTATCATAGACCACAATCAAAAAAAATCCACTTTGATTTACTGAAGTGAGCCCAAATGATTCACTTTCAGGTTTTCACCTCCCATCATACACCCAGCATAATGAAGTAGTATGGTTATGCAGAGTGAACAAAAGAAAACATGTATTCACAATGAAATATGCAGGGATTGAGAAGCCTCTAATCTAGTAGCTGGGACAACAGTTTTGCTGATCATGGGTTTCATCTGATCAGGTGTAGACATCTACTGCTGAGTTGGTTGTCTGCTCTCTTATTAGAGTCACTGGAAAGAGACAGGCACTGTTTGGAAAATGAAGAAGGTTCCATTTCTGAATGTAACTTAACCACATAGACTGAGCTAATGATCTAATTCTAGGTAATTTTAATGAGTAGAAACAGGCCTTTAGGAGTGAAATCCTTTGCCAATATTAACTTCAGAGTGAGACAGAAAAGGACACAGAGGCATGCAGAAAACATATTTAACTTGCATTTTGTATTTTCTCATAGCTGGGTAAATTTCTGTCAAGTATTTTACTGCCCATATTGCCCAAGAGACAGACATTCTCTGCAAACTCTTCCAGTGCTGGAATCTGAAGCAGTCTAGAAAGAATGATCTCTGTAGCATATCTCAGTGCCAGTAATGACAGACAATGACCATGAGGTGAAAAGCAGTAAGAGGAGGCAATCAAGCTTTTGAACTCATGCATCTGGCATTGGATCACTCTATGCTGCATTTATTAGAACTGTCTGGTGAATAACTTAATCAGGCACATCTTTAAACATCACAAGTGAACAGTCATAGATTATGAAAAAGGATTTTCTTTGTACTTGTTGTAGGTTTGACTTGCTTGCAGGATTAACCAAAAAGAAATGTGAATGTTTCTATTTTTGAAGACCTCAGAGATAAGAATGCCTTGCTGGTGTCTCCTGGACAGTGGAGGAACTGCTGCAAGTTTGTTCTTAGCTCCTGACTGCTACAGCTCTTTTGAAAATCAGAGGGTAAAAACCAAGACTCCCCTCTACCCAAACTTTCTGTACCCCATTCTGTTGTCACAGAACAGAGATGGGATGAAAAGCATCCCATCAACCCTCAGTGTAAAGCTAGATGGCTGCTAAGTGAAAATCCCTTCTCTACTAACCTTTGCTACTTTAATTGTCATCAGTAAAACCTTGATAGGCAGAACTACCCATCTTTATGAAGAGTTTTTTATATCTGAAAGATGTTAGCTAACACTGTGTGACATATTGCAACTCTCCAACTCCAACTACTGTCTGGAGATGTAAAAAGCACTGAAGCATCCTGTTCCTAAATTTCATCATGCTATGATAGCAGATCCTGACTATCTGGACAAGATATTTCTTAAAAATTCACTCTGTTGAAAGTGAATGGAGAATCTTCGCTAACCTAAAAAATTTCAGTTATGTTCTTCCCCAGAGCTCATGAATCCCATATAGGTAAAGTGGCATAAAATTATGTATCCCACGCATTGACTTTTGGATTATATATTTTGGCTCTGTGGGTGTTCCTATGGCCATAAAGGAGGTGAATGGTATGCCAAACTCCAGTGCTAATCTCCAACCATTTAGGAACTCTCCAAAATGATGGTAGGTTGCATAAAGAGCTCTTATAAGATGGTCAAGATGGACTTAGTTGTGAATCTAAGAGTATTTTTGGCATTTTTAATGGACAATTTTCTTTTAATTTTATGCTTTTTTAATGCTATTTTTTCATGTTACCATGCTTTTTTTTCCCCATATGTAAAAGAACAGAGCATCAAAGATGTTTCAGCAGTGTCAGTGAAAAAAAGATATTTGAAAGAGAAATGCTAATTTACAGAAACCTCTGGATTTAACAGTTGGCAAAGCATACCTGTACTTAGCTCTCATTCACTGCTGCATATGATGATTTTGGTGTTGCACACAGCAGAAAATCCCTCAAAGGGCTGCCCTTTTGAGGGATTTTCTCAAGGTAACTTCTATTACAGTATCTGGAGTTTTTCAGACTGTGCTGCCTACTTTTATCTGCTTTGTTTTCCTCACCAAGGGAACTGCTATGTTACAGGCACAGGCTGTCTTTTGTGCCCCCATTATGCAGCATAAACCCCCACAGAGTGCATGCCTACTATGTGTCACTATAGGCAGGTATAGATAGTTAAATATTCACACTGTTGTCTCTTGAATATACACAGCAAAGAGACTACAAGGCCAGGTATGAGTGCCATGCATATGCCAAGCTCTCTTGCACACTTCCACATACTCACAGCTAAAATGACTTCTCAATTCTAAACCTGCTTTCCTCTCACAATCACATTGCTGTCTTGCAGCCCAGAGTGATGGTAGATTTCGGATCTTCACTCAGGTAACTTTTCTGCCAGAAACTGACTGGCAAAAAGGCACAATTCAGTCACTGGGCCAAGCTCAGGCCCTGGGTTCCCTAATAAATAAGCAGAAGCACACACAGTGTTTTGCGCTCCATGCAGAACTGCAGGAAAATTAACTTAAATTGAGGGAATTGAACTAAGATCCCTGTGCTCTGAAGAAAAGGTTTTTTCTCAGTCATAAGCAATGCACTGTACAAATAGGTATAAACAAAGGGAACACAGGGGCAGAGAAACAAAATACATCATGAATATCTCCAAAGGCAAACTACCACCCCAGAACATGCCAGTGTCAGGAAAAATCCAAGTTTTTCCTCTGTGAGAGTGGAAGCAGGACACAGTGGCTCACCTCAGACAACCATAACAGCCATCACCATATGTGCTTGTTGTGATCTTGAAGCTTATTTTTCAAGTCATGGCTGAAAACAAAGGTCTGGATTTTCTTGGAGAACTGCCTGAAATTCTTTTTCTATAAGCCAGTTGCCAGTGGATAAGGAAAGCCATCCTCACCTGTAGCTGTGATGGGTGACATGAAACCTGAATGGAAGGGAAGTGATTTTATCAAATTATAATCTTTTATATGACAAAGAGGTTGGAAGAAAATGCAAAAAGAAGAGCAAAAAGATACATTTGATGCATGAACCAGCTTCCCAATACAACTTTTTCCACTAAAATGACAAAAGATAACCACCATCATAGGAGCTACTAACCAGTAATTTTGCCATGGTAAAGGCTTTGTATTATTGCTGTGTTAGCTGTCCCATACAGAATACAGCATCTTTCCTGGGCTCCCAGGAACATGGAATTAACTTAAACCGTGGCAGTCAGCTCATAGACAGGAATTTTAGTTGTAGCGGAACTCTCTTTTAGAGTTTTCAGTTTACATGGTGATTAGAAATTACCTGGCAGACTTCATAACCAACCCAGACAGGATGTAGGCTTGGGAGTTCCTCTTTTGCAACTTGGTGACAGTTTCTCTCTGCCACCTTCCCGAACAGGGGAGATTTTGAAATGTCTTGTGCACCACATATGGTTTGGGAATCCCTGACCAGAGACCAGTCTGAGCTGCCTCCTGCACTTCTCCCAGCCTCTCACACATATTCCAAGGCTCTGCTCAGAACAGCTATTTTTGGCTGTTTCAGAAAGCTGTGTTGTTTATTCCAAGAAACGCTCTGAAAAATTTACAACACCAGAGCCCCTGCTGCCAAGAATATGGAAATTATAACTGCAATACAAAGGACAGTTAATAAAACCAAGACGTGATCCTAATGAAATAAATGCTTATTGTGTCCACTCTAGCAAGCAGATCTTTATGTGTGTGAAGGTATAGGACAAAAAAATTCTCAGCTACTGATGGTGAAGTTGATGGCTTAAGGTGCCTTGGACCAGTCATCAGAGCTGAAGGAAGGAGGTCCTTCATCATCCATTTGTCTTCCCTTGCTTGCAGTTGTGTAATTTCCCTCCTTATGTTGCCCCAATTCGCTCTCCTCAGACCCTGAACTGATTGAGGTTCCTTACCTGACAGAACACTGACCCAGAAAAAAATTAGTCTTGTACTTGGTTAGAGATATACTAGGGTTTCATGGAGACAGAGGTAAAGATAGCAGGGAGAACACCTCTTTTAGAGACCATATCTCTTTCACCATTCTGTTTAAATTTAACCTGGTTTCAGAGGGGGTTTGATCCCTCCAGTGAGAATAAGATATAGTCCCAGTGGTACTAAACTAACTGTTTTAACGGTGTGTTTCAGAAAGAGAATGAATTCCTGTCCCCTCTGAAATGGCAGGAATTGGCTTTAGTGGAACCATGGTACTACCTCTATTTGTGGAAATTTGTTGAGACTGCAAATGAGAATTAGTATCCTGAGCTGATAATGGTTCTTTCCTGGCAGTGCAAGGCAGGGTTGATGTCTTGCCAGAGTTACTACAAATTAAAGCTGTGCTAGAATAGTACAGTGAGAAGCATCAAACTGTAGGATGTGGAAGGGTGCGAATCACTGCAGAAGTATGGTACTACATTTGGTGTCCAAAGGAAGGTGGGCTGGACTTCAGAGAATCTGAATTCTGGCCTGGGCTTTGCCCATGACTTATGACCTAGAATGGGATACTCAACCCTTCTCCTCGTGTACAAATAACACCAAATAGTTATTCACTTCGTGATTGTATACCAAGGAATTAAAAAAAAACACCAAACCCTTATGCAAATGATGATTAGAGCAGTTTCCCGACCGAGGGCTCTCCTGGAGGCCGTGCCTCCCCTGGAATGCCCCTCCTGAGCCAGCAGCTTCCCCAGACCCACCCGCGCCTCCAAACCACAGAAACTCCTTGTGCCCGAAGGCAGAGACTCCTGCGGAGCTTTGTCCCGCGCACAGCCCCCGCCTGCTGCAGCTCATCACCTCATTCCGATTTGCTCCGTACCATTTGGCAATGGTCTGAAATGGCATTTCTGGGATTCCAGCTGCTCTTGCCTAGGAAAAGGCACGGCAGGTCCCGGCACCGACACCCTCGCTGCCCTGACCGCCTCGCAGCGCCCGCCGCTGCTCCCTGCGGAAAGGACGGGGCTCCGGCTGTCACCGCCGCCACAGGAGCCCCTTTCCCCGATCCCATTATCGACACCAAACCACACAGGAGAGGAAGAGCCTGCTCGCCAGCTCGGGAAACGCGCCCGGGAAGCGCCTCGGCCCCCCGCCCTGCCGAGCCGCGGCCCTGGGGCGCCCCCTGCGGGCCCGCCGGCCCCGCGGCCCGGGAGCCTGCCCTGCCTCCGCCCGGGGGCCGGGGTCTGTGCCCCATCATCCCGGGGGACTGTGCCCCATCCTCTCGGGGCCCGTGCCCCATCCTCCCCGGGGCCCGTGCCCCATCCTCTCGGGGCCCGTGCCCCATCATCCCCGGGGCCCGTGCCCCATCCTCTCGGGGCCCGTGCCCCATCCTCCCGGGGGTCCGTGCCCCACAATCCTGGAGGAGCCCGTCCTCCATCATCCCCGGGGCCTGTGCCCCATCCTCCCGGGGCCCGTGCCCCATCCTCCCGGGGCCTGTGCCCCATCCTCCCGGGGCCCGTGCCCCATCATCCCCGGGGACTGTGTCCCATCCTCCCGGGGCCCGTGCCCCATCCTCCCGGGGCCTGTGCCCCATCCTCCCGGGGCCCGTGCCCCATCCTCCCCGGGGACTGTGTCCCATCCTCTCGGGGCCCGTGCCCCATCATCCCCGGGGCCTGTGCCCCATCCTCCCGGGGCCTGTGCCCCATCCCCCCCGGGGTCCGGGGTCCGTGCCCCATCCTCCCGGGGGATCCCGGTCGGGCCCCGCGGCGCCCCTGCCCCTGAAGAGCGGGCACGGCTGAGCGTGTGCCGCCCTTCCCAGTTTATTCCACGGATTAGCTAAGAAGACCGGACATAAAGTGCCCCAAGGCTCTCGGTGTGGAGCAGGTTGTTACCCTGCTGCGTGGTGTTGAACAGAGCGGAGCCGTGTACCGGGGCTGTGGAGCCCGACAGCCCCGCCGCTCCCGAGGGCCTGGCACGGCAGGGCCTCACTCCTGAAAAACACCAAGAGGGTTCCGTGCTGAGCTTTCCAGTGACTGCCGGCACAGCAGTCTGCCTCAGTGGTGGTAAGCAAGGGCAGTGTGAATGCACTTGGGAGGGCCTGGACAGACAGCAGGAGAAAGTTTAGTCTGTGCATTTTTTCCTGTGCAGTGGCCCAGGCAGGTCGCCCTGCAGCTGGACAGCCAGGGCCGGACTGGCTGGGTGGCAGTGCTGCCAACAGGACCTGGGATGCAGCAAAAATTATTATCCAGAAAGGCACCCTTTTGCAAGAGTGGCCAGCAGCCGTCCCAGGCTCCAAGGCACCAGCAGAGTGAGGGAGGTGATCCTTCTCCCCTGCCTGACTCAGCCCTGGAGACACCACAGCAGGATGCTCTGTCCAGGCAAGCGCTGCCCAGGGCAACAAGGGCATAGACGTACTGCGGTGAGTCCTGCAAAAGGTCACTGAGCTGATTAAGGGATTAGAGCCAATGCTGATGTGTAAGGGGATGCTGAGAGAGATGGGATTGTTTAGGCTGCTGAAGAGAAAGCTTGAGGGAATATTATCACTGTCTTCAAATATCTGAAGGGACAGTAAATAAGGTGGAACCAGAGTCTGCTAATTGGTATCCTCTGAAACAACAGGAGGAAACTGGCACAAACTCAAATATGGGAAATCCCATACAAACACAAGGAAAACTCTTTCACTGTGAGGGTGGTCAAACACAGGCGCATGTTGCTGAGACAGCCTGCGAAGTCTCTGTCCTTGCAGATATTCAAAGCCCAGCTGGATGTCATCTCCAGGAACCTGCTCTAGGAGACTGTCCTTTGAGCAGAGAGGTTGGACTGCATGGTCTTCAGAGCTGCTGCCAACCTCAGCCATGTGTTCTCTTTTTAAAATATATGTAAAGAAGAAAAAGGTAGTGGGAGAGAAGATTTTCCTTGCTCTAGGGATCTTGAAGGGCACTGGTAAACATAATACTTTGTTATTACTCAGTCAAAAGGATTGCAAACCTCAGATGGGAATTTTTTTTTTTTTTGTTGCTGACCTATAAATCTGTTGGGAATAACCTTGTGTTTTGGCTGGCTGCCTTTTTCAGAAGGGAGATTAGCAATAGGTTTATTTGTCATCTTCAGGTAGGTATAAGCCACCTTCACCATTGAAATAGTATGCATGGGCTTGTTCACTGCAACCTTTTAGAAATTTGTTTTAACTATGTATTTTGAAGGCTACAGAAATGAAAATTAAATCTTAAACTGTAGGTCTGGACTTGGATTTAGAAGATCTAGCAATACGGAGTGCAGCAATTTGCTTCTACAGTCCAAATGCCCACATAGATGCTCCCTGAAATTAACTGTAACATAGAAATGAGCCTGTCTCTGTTAAAATACATAGCGTAAGATTCTTATCCAAGGAAAACCTCAGCTTCAGGTTTTGGGTAACTGTGGATCCTCTTCATAACTTTTCCATAAATACTGTGTAGCTAGTAAATACACAGGCGTGTCTTTTGATCCTGTCTATCTTTCAGGAGAAGTCCTGAAATACATATATATTTTCTATAATTTGTATGGTCTATATGATTTCATTAAGAAACACATTGGCCAAATCCTGGTGTTATTCCCCATTCCAGTGGCTAACCATGAAAACACTTCAGAATCTTTACTTTCATGTTTGGATTCAAGCAAATCGAGGAACCTGAAGCAGAATTTAGTCAAAATGTCAGTGAAAGAAAATGTCTTACTCAATAATCTGTATTTGCATCTCAGAGCTTGCTGTGGACTAATGCTGTCTCCTTAGGAGACCATATTTTTTGCACTCTTGTAGTCTGTAGAATATTGGCCCATATTAGACCACATGTCAGTAGAAGCTGCAGTTGGTGCAATGGGAAGCATATGGTTCTTTTCTGGGTTGTGCAGACCTGTGTTTCAGAAAGCCAGTCTTCTGAAGATTTTGCTTTCTTCTTGTATGGAGTTTACACACTGAAGATGAACTTTGCCTTGGGATGCATGATGAGCCACCTGATTGCTTCTGAGTTAAGGTTAGTGGGTGACCAACATGGGTGTTGTGGTGGGTGTCTGTTACAGACAGGAAGAAGTAGATGAGGTCTTCTGACCAAAAAACATAATAAAGAAACATAGAAGAGGTAGAAGAAGGGGCAGGCAATTCCTGTAAACCTTGGAGGAACAAAGACACCATCTAAGTTTGGAGGAAATCAATGAGAAAAGTGAAAGGCTACCTGAGGTTGAATCAATTGGGGGGATGTGAAGGGCATTAGGTGAATTGGGATGTGTAGCAACATGTGTTTGGATTACAAATGTCCATGTTATTAATGGATAACAAAACAACCCAAAATTAGCATTTTTCTTAAGAAACATATTCAAACAGAAAAAATGCACTTTCTTGAAAAAAGATATCTTTTGTGATATGTGAATTCACAATTGTTTGAAGATTAGATTCTTCAGGTTCTGAAGTCCTCACAGGCTGCCTGGACAAAATTTGCAGATGGAAACAGATGACAGATCTGAGAACTCAAATGGATGACAGCTTGGTTTCTGGGCAGTTCCTGGTTGTACCTGTAGGCCCTTCATTGTCAGGGACTGAAGAGAACATATGCTAAGTTGTAGAAAAATCATGACAGACACATGTTTTTCAAAAAATTTTATTAAAGATTTCTTCTTCTCCCCTATATATATTTATTTATCCCTAGTCTTTGTTTCCACTATTGTGAGACTTTTGTCATTTTCAAGAGCTATATTTTCAGTCCAACTTTGCATGTTTGGAAGGCTCAGTAAATTAAGAAGTTATGTCTGAGAGAATTTGGCCTTTTCCTTTCAGCTATTAGGTTCTTCAACGGAACTGATTTTGTTCTAGTTTTTCTTTTTGAAATTGACCTAGTTTGGTATTGGCCCATTTCACATGAATCAAAACAGACCATAGAAACAATTTACAAATTTAAAAAGCAGAACATGTTATTGAAATTCACTATTTGTAGGACTTTTTCTACAGTTTCAACTGTAGAGCACCATAGAGGGAAACCTAGAGAGAGAAAAAGTGAGACTTGGATGAAGAGAAGGTGGAAATGGCTTTTGCCTGTTTCTCCCTAAGTTGCCCCTTAAACTAAAATACTTTAAGAGCTTGTTTAAACAGAAAGTTGATTGCCCATGTCTGAAACAAAGTTGAACACATTTGAATGTCAAGAGGCTTAAGTTAGAATTTGTAGGAATTACAAAATTATCTAAGGATAGTCTTAAACATACAGATGTTAACTGATGAACTATTTTGGAATACATCTGTTGGACTCAGGCTCCAAAAAATATTTAGCTCTCAGATATAATCCTTCTCTTGGATTTTTTTTTTAATACTTGATATTAGTAGGATTATTCCCCAGAATAAGAGCATTTTGCAACTCTGCTCTGTTCACTTCCCTAAATGTGTGTGTACTCTTGTAACTCCATTCCCAAGAAGCCTGGAAATGTTTGTGTGTACTATTGAGCAAGGCCTGTGAAAAATATTTATACCTTAGATAAGAACAAAGTTTCTATAAAAAACTGTGTTGCTGAATGTCTCATTCTGCTTTCCAAAATGCATGGGTTTCCTCTTGAAACCAATAGGATTAGGGCAAAGCTGGAAGATAGTTTCCTCTTACTCGTAAAGAAGACAAAAAAAATAGAATTATCTCTTTCTTGCAGCCTGTAAAGGAATTTTTGTAGGTGTTAAACTATATACACCTTTTGAAGGCTGCAGCAATGTGCACTATACATATTTAGTTAAAATGCCTCAGGTCTGTATTTTTAATATGTAGTTCTGATCTTCCAGTGCCAACAAGCTGTAGATTTGCTTTGAATTGGGTCTTGATTTTGATAGGAGAGTCAGACTACAGATCTAGAATTGATGACAGTATGTTTTATAGCTGGCTGTCTGTTTTGCATGACAGGGATTTTAGTACTCTTCTGGTATTTTATATACTCATTTAGTGGGAAGACCAACATTAACACCTCTAATGTGGAGCAGTGCAGTAAAATCATAGCACAAAGGCCTTCCTACTTGTCAACAAGTCCACTAGATGTCCCTCCAGTTCTTTGTGATGATAACACATGGCTGTTTTACTCAGACCAAATGGATATAAGATGAAGAGCATCGCATTTTATGCCCCATATCTTGCATATGTAGCCCTTCTTGGTTCCTACAGAACTTACAAATCCAATTTCAGAAGGTGATCTAAGATATCTTCCTTCCCTATGTGTAAATGTAATTTTGATCTGTCAAATAATTTTTGTTCTATTCAAATAGAAGGAAAGGGCAGTCTCTCACTGTTTGGATAATAGGCAAATGCAACAGTGGGGTGGATAAACGACTGTATTTGTAGATTTCAGCTAGCTTTTTTACAGGCAAAAGAATTTAGATCAGTCTAAACATTTCTATTTTGCAGGTGAAGACTAGTCTTGGAGGTAATCTAACACAGCAATCTAGTTATGTGGGCCTATCAGCTGTTCCATCTTACTATGAAAGTGGCCACCTCAGAAACCTCAGAAAAGTTAAGACACTTTTTCAGTACACCCTGAAACATGAAGATTAATCTCCTCTGAAATGCTGTTAGCTCTGTTTCATATTTTCTGCTGCTACATCTGAACATGTAATCTCCTTTTCAAGCGTGTTGCTGTCCTGATGCTTGTGACATCTGGAAATGCAGTTCCAGAGTCTGAGTAAATATCATGTGAGGTGATACTCTGTTTTGATTGAATATCCTTACTTCTGTGCTTTGATGCAGAGAAAATTAATCTCTCAATCTTGTTCTTGGTAATTATTTTAGTCCCATAACCTCTTATTGACCTGCTTTCTAAAGAAATTAATCCTCATATTTTTATGATTTTTATTCTATCAATATCAACTCTTTCTTGTCACATTTTCCTTGAATTTTCTCCCTCAGTTTCTCTATATTGTGTTTTCCATGGTGAGGTGACTAGGGTGGCATGAATTTCTTTTTAGTTGACAAAATCACAAGAGATGCTAGCAAGTTGATATACTAGTAGTATTAGATGTAGGCAAAATAAATTAGTTAAGATACAGAAAAATAGCCCTTTGTGTGACTTCTTTTGCAGCACTACTTGTATAATGATTACACAGACTGATAGTTATTTTTAATAAAGATAAAATTATGTTGAAGGTAAGGGCTATTGTTTTACAATTAGGAGGTTCTTCTGTTATTAATGTGACCATTCCATTATCTTCTGCTTGCTGTGCATTTCATTTCTCAAAGCACATCTCCTATACAGTAGCACAGAAGTTTGTATCTAGATGGAGTTAATAGAGAATAAATGCTCTGTAGAAACCTTTGCTAGGTGTCAGAGATGGAAATAGTGTAGGGAAGACTCCCCCATTTTAGTCTTCAGCTGTATGTTTATGCAAAAATCTCAGTCAAGAGGTGCTTAGTAATGTGATGTGGTAACTAAAAGCAAGGAGACCCCAGACCAAAACCCTGGTGGTTCAGAGCTATATGAACAGTGCTATTTAGAACCAGGGCAATAGTTCATCAGATTCTACTGGTTCCCTCTGCTCCAGCTGTGATTGACACAGCCCAGTTGTGAAATACAGAATTATTGAGCTTAAGATGTGGGTGAGACATGGTAGGAAGTATTATTTTCTCTGCATGGACATGCCAACTGCCTTCAACGTATCTAGTCATGAGAGTGAGTTGGAGTGAGGAAGGGGGCAAAGAGAGTATACAAGGAGGCAGCAATGTTGCTGTGCAGATTTACATTGGTAAATAAGATCACTGCACTCTGAAACAGCTCTGCCACAGAAGTGCATTACATCAAGCCCTTTTCAATAAAATGGTTTAACTTAGATCCTAAACATAAGGTGGTAACACTACCTCTCTACTAAAAGCAAAGATCAGGTTTTGGTTTTTTCTGTTGAGAGTTTTACCCAAATCTTGCAAGACGTTTTTATCTGACCACAGCAACATAGCGAGTTTAGAAAACCACAAGTTAATTCACTGCAGGAAAAATACTCCCAGCTACATGCAAAAATAAAATAAATTAACCCTATGCTTGTAAGATTTCCTGGAGTAAGCAGAAGCAGTGAAGCTACAGTTATTGTCCTGTATGAGCCTATGTTCATATACAGACTACATTGCTATGGAGTTTCTTAAGGCCTATCAATAATGAGGGATCTGGTGATATGGGATCCCCCATATCCCCTTGACACCTCCCTCCTGGTCCTTCTAGACTGCTTTGATCCTTTGCACCTGCTGTTTTAATTACTGTTTCTGTGGTATTGCCTATCATGGATAGGAAGAAATTAAAAACACGTTCTCCACTTTCTCTTCTGCTTAGCTTTTCTTCTAACTCTTGTCTCCTTTTCTCCTATGATAATGGAAAGGCAGACAAAGGAAGGAAAATTAGGGAGGTTGATGGGAAATTCCTTTCCTCTCTCTGTGTTGCTTTCTGAGTGAATAACATGGGCCTGTACCAGTCCTCTAACTCTTTCCAATCCTGAGGCTGTCACTTTACGTCTATCTCTTAACCACCCAACTCTGTTTTCCTATTCAGTTCCTCTGTTTGCCAGCTGTTATTTTTAGCAATTATTAAATAGTAAGGATCATTATTTGTTGGATAGTTAGTCATATCTGTCAAAGGAGTCTTCAGAAGGGCAATACTTAAATTCTTTGCTGATTAAGTTAATTGTTAATATTTTTACAAGTGTCTCATTGGCAGTGTTGAAAATCTACATTAAATAGAATCACCTGCACCAGATTTTCCAGTTTGGGTCAGGGGTGCCAGGGGTGCAAACTTATGCACTTGTAAAACATTGAGAGTGCTGTTTGCCATCTCAGACACATAAACATAGATGCATAAACTTCTGACCTTGCCTTACTTCGTAAGAGAAGCTGTGCTATTGATCCTTGCCTGGACAGGCAGTAATCTTTTAGTATGCAAAAAGAAACAAAAAGCTAGGTAGGATTCACTGAGTAAAATTCTTCAGGGTGATTATCACAGAGAAATAATTAGCTTTCATTTATTTAGAAAGTGGCTTTTACTAAATCCCTGCCTGTTTGCAAGTCTTCTTTGCAAAACATAAGATAGAGAACAAATCGACCAAGATAGATATGTTTTCCTGTTGAATAAAAATATCCTGTTTTGGATTGACTGACAAGAATAATAAATTATTTCACTTATTTAATAGTATTTTAAAAACTAAGTAATATTAATGTGATAACCAACAGTCAAGAGATAAAAATTAGTTCTTAAACACTCAGACATTTATAACAGATAGATAATTCATGACAATAAAGCCAAGCAAGAGCGATAGCAATCTTTTTAGATGGAAATATTTCCATGATGAAATTTCAGTAAGACTTTTTTTTATCTCTTAGAAAGTCTAATGTTTGAGAAGTCAATTCTACATATTAATACACAGCAACTACAATTTTAGTACTTTGAAAGATATAAATTCACAATTGCCAAAATCCTCCTCAAATATGTCTGTTTGGAGTAGTTTTTACAGGTCAAAAGATATTCATGCATAGGCTGTTAATGATTTAAGATTGCAGACTTTCAATCTAGTAAATATAAGTCTGATATAGGGCTGTCACAAAGCACTAGTTCCCTCTGATGACAATATTTTAAATAACAAAACTGTAAAAAGCTCACTTATCAAGAAAAGTCTAAGTCTCATCTTGGAGAACATGGAGAAACTAGATTGCATCTAAGTTGTGCTTTTTGGGATTGTCTGTGTGTGGAAATTTAATTTGCTGTATGAATTTCACGCAGTGGTTATACTCATGATTACTTGGTGTAGTTTATTAGGGATACAGCTTGGTGAGATAATTTGTATGCACTCAGCTTTCAGCAAAAAAGACAGATTAATGTTTTAATGAAGTTAAGTTCTCAACCCATAACTAAATTACCTTGCCAAGAAGATGAGAGAGGCCATTTGAACATCTGGGTTTATTTTCTTTCTTCATTCTCCCATCCCTTTTTGTTTGTTAATTCTCAGGAGAAAAAAAAACCAACATGATTGGGAGTGAGCCTAAACCTCCCCTCATTACTCTTGGAGAACTTGTCAACCTGAATTTTTAATGATCTATTTCTTGTCTTTAATAAACTATCAGAAAAAAGAATCTACATTTTGACTTGTCACAGCTTGCATGTGTCAAGTATGGGTTTATAGTATAGTTGATGACACCATTAATAAGTTATCTGCTTTAGGAACAATCTTAGATTGTATAATGAAATATGCCAGTTTCTTAAAAATAACTGCAAGAAAAGTTTCTCCACACTTCTCTGGCCTGAATTATCTTCTCTTCACAGTTGAACCTGTGCACATTAATGGATAATTGCTGCAGGCAGTCCTGGGCATCAAGTGCATGTCTTGACTGTGTCTGACTACATTGAGGTAATTTGTAGGTGGCCCCCTTCGCCCATCCTCCACAGGCAAAAAAAAACCCATGCAGGAAAGTAGGAGGGTATAACATGTTCCCACAGCTCCCTCAGGGCAGAAGATTGGGACAGCAGGGTTAAAGGTGATTCTGACACTCCTCAAATTTAGGAAAAATATGTGTCAATAAGTTTACTTGTGATAAAATATATATTGACCTTTGCTCTTCTGCATCCTACTCTACCACCTACAGTAAAGAGAGTTTAAACTGAAAGTGTGGGGCATCTCCTGATAGGAACTAGTACTTGCTCCCCCTAAGAAGTGGTGAAAATGACAGTACCAACTATGTAGGAACAGATCACCTTTACCCTATTTTCATCAGATCAAAAGCCAGCTCTTCACAATTTTATGTATGAGTGTGATGTTAGCAGAAGCTCTATTACTTTAGTTATTAATGGGCATAAAGGATGTTTATTGAAAGATGTAGTTCATTGAACACTCTCTGAACTGAGTTTCTCAGAAGTCAAAGATTTGTCTTCTGTGCTGAATGTCATGGAAAACACTTTCCATTTTAGTCATCCTATTTACTATGTTCTGCTTCTCAAATCTGTCATAATGCTGTTGTTCTTGCCTCATGTTTTCATCCTTTTCTCTCTGTACATTAGGTTATTTTGATCCAGGCTTTTATTTTCTTTCAGTTGGATAATTAATAGAGCTGACTTCAGTCCTTTTATGCCCATGCTGAATTTGCCTCATTTCTATTTAACTTTTCAATTCATACGTCAGCAGAGATCTCTAGTTACAATAGCTTCATGTTTCCTGGAAGTTCTGCGTCACAGGGCCAAATTTATACCTAGTGTATTTTCCATTGACACAGAAATTACACCAAGAGTGAATCATCTTTATGTTCATCTGGTCTTTTTTTCCTCAGACACTCTTCATTTATATTAATCATGTAGCATTTGAGTTATATGAAATCAAATTATGTTGTTTAGGGGACTTGGCAAAGGAAAGAACAATGAAATAAAATTATGAAAGTCACAGATCTAGACTAGACCTGTTACTTTCTCATAATGTACTTAGTACTCATGGTAAGTACTAAGTCTTATTGCAGTGTATTTTTCACTGTCTTGAGAAAAACAAATGTAAGATGGGAGAACAGATTTTAGAGATAATCTTGCACTTTGGAGTACAAAAGCTGCAGATATCTCTGACTTCTGTACAGAACAAAAAGATGGCTAGTAGTCAGCTAGCTTTAAAGTGATACACACTTAAAAATGTATAGAACAGCCATTCTGCGATCTGATATAGGTGCTTAATATGCACTCACTAAAGCATTTAGGGAACAGAAATGAGTGCCGGTCACAACTTTCTGGTAGCAACCAACCAAGCATGAGTGAACAAGCTGTTTTAAAATAATATCTCACTCAGCCTTAACAGGTCCTGCAGGCATGTCATCATCAGCACCTCCACATTGTAGACTGATGAGAGATCAAGTACAGTTGGCAGAATTACTTACTGTTTTGAATGATAAGTAATTATAAGGGAGAAAATAAAAAAAAAAAAAGCAAACCTCAAATCTACAAAGACTGATGAGGGCTTTTGTACATAAATGTGCCTTGTAGTTAGTTATCTCCCAGTATGTGATCTTGAGCAAATTCAGACCAGGTACTGTCTTTGTTCACTACTTTAGCTACAAGTCTTCCTTAAAGGAAAGAGGCTTTTACTTTTATCAACTTCATGTAAAACAAAATCTGGCTGTCTAAAACAGCCTTGTGTCTCAAGGTGCTTTACAAAGTAGAAGCTCTGTAAAGACGGATTGCGCACTGACATACAAGCAAGTGGAATGGGCAGGTGTGTTTGACAGTAACTTTTACACAGTGTTTTGTCTAAAGGTCTGGAAAAGCTGTCCAGCTGTGCTGCATAATCTTGTTACATTTTTTGAATGTCAAAAAGCCCATCTGACAGAACTAGGATGTGATGAAAAGAAACAGCTCTGATATAGGTTTAAGTGGACCTCTAAATTATCAGGCTGTTGCTAAACAGTAGTAACTTGGATTATATGCAGATGGTTTCCATGTGGTGGTACTCCTGTCTTTGTGTGGTTTTGACATGGGAATGCCATTTTCAATATGCATTAATGTATAAAAAACTGTTCCTAGGTTGATTAAAGATTTATGTCTTGCTGAGCAAGTTCTCCACTGTTTTCAACTACTGTTGACACAATGATGACAGTTCCCTAATGCAAGTATTCCTCCACATCAGCTCAGATAAATATTGTTTAGCTGTTGATTAAATTTTTAAAACTCAATTTTAGTTTAATAATGCAGACATCATGAGAGATAATACTTGTTTTTAAACAACTGACAAGGCAGGAGAGGACTGAAAGTACAGTTATTCTCAGACTTAATTTGAAGTAGCTTGCTGATTAGGGTAGTGCATTTAATTTCAGAGGAATATCTTTGTTGTTGCAGATTTTGGAACAACATGCCCATATTATGATAAATATTTCTTGCCTCTCTCTTTCAAACAGAGATCCAATGCACAGCATGAGCAAATATGAATTTCATATTTGTAGAAGCATGATAAGTATTTCAAAATTCATCCAAAATACAATCAAATATATTCCTTGTTGGAAAGAGAGCCTATAATTAACCTACTCAAGATTTTCACCATGGATGATCACAGTTGTTTTAATTTTTTTACTGTGTGGCATTTTAAACTATGGATGAAACTTCGTGGTGTGCATTTTATTTCAAGAAGGGAGGCTTATTGCCAGATTCAAGAGTGTGCCTTCTCAGAGACATGTCTTTGTAGGGAACATAGATTCTTTTATGACAATCTAGGGACCTATGTTCTTTCAGATGGGCACTCCAATGACAGCATTTAGCTGTACAGCCTGGGCAACATGAATCCTGGCTTTCTGGGCTCTCTGACAAGGTATAAGCATGTGAGAGTTTTCTCAGAAGTTTTCAAACTTCTCTCTCTGCTACTGGGATTTGTAAGTCTCCATGAACTTTCTTTAAATAAGACACAGCTTTCACTGCATCTAGAGATCAATAGTGACTTTGTATCTCAGTGCAGTGTTCCCTGGCTTTGGCCTTTTGTGATCAGCCTAACTAGATTAATTCTAACTCTAACTCTGAGAGTTTTGCTAAGTGACCTGGAGTCTTCCAGCACAGAGAGGATGATGACATAGTTTAGTGATTTTTTCAGTCATTTCTTTCCTTGAGAGATCTGTATTACTGCTCTAGGAAACATTCCTTGCTTAGCATCAGCTGTGAGTTCACAGCACTTTATTTTCCATTTGTAGTACTGCAGTTGTTCTCTGGGCTTAGTGGCTTTGTTAGGACAGTTTCTCATGGCTTGTAATTGAGTTACATTCACACTGATGCTAAAAGGTGATTAAGCTATTCCCTTCCAAAGCACACAGGCAGTAGGTGATAGCCCCTGCTGCTGATACTGCAGTTTTACCCAGTAATCATTCCATGCAAAAGCACCTGTACGAGGGATGAATGGCAAAACCTCATGTTCTTTCAGAGCACATGAATAACAGGTTTATACTGTTAGGTCCTCCTTCATCTCTTCCTTTGGACTTACAAATCATGAATTCTGTGGAACGACAGTTTTAACAGCAGGGTTGGAGTGTGCTACTCACTTTGCTGTAGTCCCAGGCTTGGTTTTGAGGACAGTCTTTAGAGAAAGGAAAGCACCTGAGAAATGCCTTGGATCCAGTTTTTCTACTTGGAGTGTGTCCGGTAAGACCACAGCTTGCTCAACAACATTTGTCCAACAGTGAAGTGGATTTCTGAGCCACAGTTGTCATATGTGCCATCTTATTAGAAACTTTTTAAGATGCTGGCCTTCAGGTGAGCATCACTTCTTTTCCAGTGTAGAGAGGAATTTTTACCCTTAGGCTGTTGCAATGTCATGCCCCATTTGTATGGGTAACTGACTTGCTCTTTTCTGTTTGCATATGGAAATGATGCAGATTCCAGGAAAATTGGATTGTCCACTTTCGTACAGCATGTGTGTTGTATTGGAGGAAGATCCTTCTAGTTTTGGGAGGTGGGATCCTACTTATTGTCATTTTCTTTACTCACTCACCTAGATATTTTCCTCATTATTTATCATCCGTATTTTTCTGTAGTTCTGCAAGATGTATATGGTCTGAGATTTACCATTACCAGTAGTCAATTGTTTCCCTGCCCCAAAGAATGGTGTCCCTATCTGTACTTTATCAGAGTAAATGTGTGCTCTATATATGCCCTAAATATTCCACCTTCAGTAATGTGTAATGCTTCTTTTCCACAGGGAAATGTAATCCAAGTTACACTCCTACTGAAAGTAAATGTTGCTCTACAGCCTGGCATCTTAATCTATGCATTCAGGCTCTAATTACATGAACTATTATCTCTCTGGTAATAGTATATCATAAGACCAAAGTGAGGGTTCCTGGATATTCAGTTTTGATTTAACTCACAGGTTGTGACTTCTTGCAAAATATGAACTGGGTTCAGGTTCTTGAGAGCTGATGCTATTGCAGACCTGGGTTCACAGGCACTCTGATTCCACTGAAGATAGCAGGGGCCATATCATACTTCATGCCATGTTGTAGTTTCAGGAGAGTTTTTGTTACAAGCATTCCAATGATATTCTTATTCAGAGCACATATCTAATTTCAAGCAAGCTCTGCTAGTCTAGTGCCATTAGACATATTGTTTGCACAGTTGGTAGAATTTTGAGGAGTGTTGAAAGTAAGAAGTGGATTCACTTGTATCTTTAAATTGCCAGGGAAACACAACCATGCAATCAATTTTCCTATGACATTAGCATCCTTAGCCAGCTTTGTTGAAAGTATGTAGCTTCACATGTGAAGCATTGATGACTTCAGTTATTCTCTATCATATTTACAGTGACTGAGAGTTCACTATTTGCATTTTACAGTAACTGAAAAATTCAGTGTACAGTGAATTACAATCATTGAAGTCAAATGGAGTTTTCTGTCTACCTGAGCAGTAACAGCATTTTCAGCATGGCAGAAGGATTGGCTGTGGGACTTGAAACATCCCAGGAGAAAGGGAAGATGAAACACTGAGGAGATCATGGGAAAGGAGCAACAGTGTTCAGTGAGCATTTGAAAAGTGTTTGCCCCATCTTTAGAAGGAGAGGAGTCTGACTTTCGTTCCTATTCTGACTAGAAGGACTTGGGCAAGTAGCTCTGGGCAGCCATTTGGGAATGCTCCATCAATGCAAAGGAGCAAACACGCTTAGGAGGGATTTTAACTGCTGAATTGTCAATGAGTGAGTCAGAAAAATCAGTTAGTCCTCTTATTGGAGGGTAAGAGTAAGCCTGATTTCTGTCTTCTTTTTATTGCACTTGTTAAAGTTTTTTATCTTTTTGACAGTAGCCAAGTTCTCTGCAATGTGCTGAATGCATATCAAGGTTTATTTTTTATTTCAGCACCTCTCAGGACTAGTCTCACTGATACCATTCCCAGAAAAATAGTGTGTTTCTGCTGCTGTGTTTCCTTCATCTGTTACAGAGGAAATTGTGAAGAAATTTCTAACCAACTGTATCATTTTTTTGCATTTAGCTTTTGTTTAATTTTATAGTTTCTTCATTGTAGCAATTTCATTAGCCCATCTGTGTTATAGGTCTCAAGAGGAAGAATCAAACATCTATCCTTCACTGTGAGAAGAGCACTGGGGGACAGTGGAAATACTGAATGTTCTGTTTACAATGCTGTTCCTGCACTTGCAAGGCACAGTCTGTCTTTCAGTGAGGTACAGTTTTCAAAGGCTTTAATCCAATAGCTGAGAATGTCACTGGCATGGTTACACAAAGGAATTGAGAACTGATCATCTGCAAAGCACCCTTAATATATGTATGATTTTAAACAGGTTCACTCATCTCTCTAAATGCCAAAAATTATATGATTCTTGCAGTGCCTTGGGAAACTCAACTGCTTTTCCAGTTTATTGTTATTTCCCATCTTTTTGGCCACCAAAAAGGCTGAGAAATCGTACTGCATCCATTAGAAAAAGCCTTGTTTAGGAGATAAAAATGCAATTCTGCCTGCAGGAGACCTTTTTTCAGCATCCTCTGGGACTGACTCATGGTTTAGCTTTTTGATTTCCCTCAGTGGATGACATCCACACAGAGCAATCCCTCTAAGCAATCTTATTTCACTTGCTTTGAATAATCTGACCTGTACAACTCTGTTATACAAAGCTTTGTATAGAGCAAGAATTTTCTGTCCTGAAAACCTTTCATCAGCAAAGAAGCCATAATGAATGTGAACAACTGCTTTTGTTCTGAAATTTCAAGAGAATAGGTTTGAGTAAGAATATGCTTTTAAATGCACAGTTCCACTCTAGCTGACCTATGTTACAGCTTGTTGTCCACAACCTTTGCATTCCACAATAATAGTAGAACATGCTGGGGCTCCTGTGGTCTAACTTCCTGTTGTAAGTCATAGAATCATTTATGTTGGAGAAGACCTCCAAGATCACCAGGTCCCAATTGTTCAGTGAGCACTGTCAAGTCCACCACTAAGCTGTGTCCCTAAGTGCCACATCTACTCATATTTTAAATACCTTCGGGGATGGTGACCCCACTAATTTCCTGTACAACTTGTTCCAGTGCCTGGCCATCGTTTTGGTAAAGAGATTTTGCCTGATCAACCCTTGGCCATCTGAACTCCCATATGCACAAGTATTTATACAGAAAGAAGGATACAGTGGTATCTCTCCTCTCACAGCAGAGAAGTAGGCTTCATTGGAGATAAATCAATTTACAGATAAATCAGATGAAAGTTCAGTGTTGAAACGATAATCCTGTGAATCATTAATAAATAGCTGACACCTGCTTGAATATATGGGTCCTACATGCATTTCCTTTTAGTTTCACAAACCTTCTCTTATTTCCCTGCAAAAGGCTAATTTCCAGCTCTTGTGTGTTTCCCTTTGCCTGTATATCTTCTCAGTTATTAATGTTGTGCTTATTTCAAGCTGAGGCTTCTGCTTATATATCAGGTCTTAGTAAAGGAAAGGTGTAATTGCCAAAAGGAGACTTTTGCCACAGTGGCTGTTTAATATATTCACCAATTAATGAGGAAGCAGTCATTAAAATTCAGTCAAAACTTTGATCACAGTTAAAATCTTCTTTCATGAACTCAACATTAAAAACATTTATGTGGATCCCTGTATAAATCACCTGTGTTTTATGTAGTTATTATATGTAAAGGGCCTGGATCCGTTGCTGCTCCAGATGCTGTGCATCCAGTGCTGTCAAAACCAGAGCTGATTCCTAAAACAATTTCTGAAACAAGTAGTAGATAGAAACACTGTTTTCTTTTATAATTGTGTAACTTCCCACCTGCAATATCTGAGTATGTTATGAAACAGCAGGTCACATTTAAGGATACGGTATTTGTGTAACTGAAAGAGAAGGTATTGATTAATGAAGTCCACCTCATACACCTGGTATATAAATCGTCTTTTATTTATTTATTTATAAACAGATGTTATATTTTTATCAGCCATGGACTTTTCAATTCACCTTCAAGGCAAATTTAAAGCACAACCACAAATGTATGCCACTTCCAAGTTTCCAAGATCTGTTGGCTTGCAGGAGTGCACCAAATATTTCCTGAAGAAGAGTGTTTACAACTATGATTATGTATTAAATTAAGGAACAACCAAAAATCACTCAACATTGATTTAACTAAAATTAGTGTTATACTTTTATATCACATTTTGGGATTTTAATGGTTTGCTTGTCTGGCTTCTTTTTTTCCTAAGTTGATGTGTTCATGAAGAAAGGCACTTCTAGCCAATGAATATAGTTTTTAAAATAACACCACCAAGAGTAATAATAATCAGTCGATTTTTGAAGGAAAGTATAGAGTCCAATTCTTTATAGGCTAAATGGCTGGTAGGTCAGAATGTCAAAGCAGAAATGTTTGAAAGTGCACTTTTCCCTTCTTTTGCACAACACTGATATATGCTTAATCTTTTATTCCATATGCTTTATACTGATGACATTTGATGAGCAATTACATGGAATATCTTGACAATAGTTTCTCCAAATACTTTAAGATGAACTGCAGGCTTAGTCTGCACAGATCCCATGCTGGCATAAATGAATTCCATAGAAATTTCCCAAAATATTCTGATTTGGAAGGGACCGACAAGGATCATGGATTCCAACTCTTAAGTGAATGGTTCATACGGGGACTGAACCATAACCTTGATGTTATTAGTACCATGCTCTAAACAACTGAAATGTTACTAAAATAGAATTTATGCGCCTGTTTCTCAAACTGTTTGTATTTGTTGAGAAATTTTTAAACTATTGATGATATGTTGACTAAAGAGGGTGACTATTTTATGTTAATAGAGAAAATAGATAAATCTGATCTGTGAGTTCTGTGATGGATCCAACTTAAGAGTGAGTACTCTCTCTTTCCTGTTGTTTGTGCATCACATTTTTCACTAAGTTTTAAGAGAAGTATTTTTATTTTAAGTTGACCCTTTCTGAAACAAGTCACTCTCTTTTTCTTAAAATGATTTTTATGTAGGCAAACTTTCAAGTTCTAATTATCTGGATTGGTGTTTATGTGAATACAAAGAATTGTTTTTAAGATTTTCTTCATATTAATAATGTTTAACAGAACATATGCTCATCTGTTCTGCATGTTGTTTGATGGCAGAGTTCAATTTTTCTGTCATCGCATACAGTTTGTCAAGGACAGACAGTAAAAATGAAGAGCTGGGAGACTGCAAACCGTGTTTAAACTGAGGAAACATTGTCTTTCATCACAGCAGGCTTTCTAGTGTATTAGAAAAAAAGTTATTATTAGGAAACTCCAGTCAATATTTTTAGTAATTTGAAACAGTGACACTCTTGCTACAAATGTGTGTGGTACAATGTTGCTGATGTACTAACATTCAAGCCTCCGGTAATATTTCTGAAAGTTCATGAAACATTTCATAGATAGGTACTGGTCTTGCAAATGGAGCTTTGATGGGTTGAGTGCTACTGTTATTCAACAGGACTGAAAAGTCCGAAGAACTGGATACTTTCTGCATTTTCCTGCCACCAGAAGGAAAATAGCTGAGTCAGAAGAGAGCTTCTGCTGTCTCCAGGCCCTTAAAAGAGGAATCTTTCGAACAAGAAAGAAATACATGAATTTGCTTGTTTCTCCGAGGAGAACAGAGAGGTGAACAGAACGGGTCCAGAACCTAGGGAAAATCTGCTCGCGTATTCTCATGCAAAAACTAAGTTCAAATTATGCTGCTGTTACTTCCTTCTTTCTTGTTTCCTCTTTCCTAAAGTTGCAGATCTGAAAAGTGAGAAATGCAGAACTCTCTTGGACCTACAGATCTCCCCAGGCAGCAGAAGCAGGAAGGCCTGAGGAACCATAGTGTCAGGCACACTTGCCCAGGGCTAGCGGAGCTCCATGGGGTAGCCCCATCCTCGATCAGCACAACCATTGCTGTGGGAAGAAGAGAGAGCACTCTGGGGGACCCAAAGGCAGATGTGGGGCTGGAGAGCAGAAGACAACCTCTTGCATCCCATTTAGTAAAGCTTACATTCACTCAAAAGTTTAAACTGCAAGTTGCAGTTTCTGGTTAATGTCTTTGGATTAAGCAATAATGAAATACTATTCCAGTCTATGAAATAGTTGTTCTGAACTGTTTAGTGTCTGGTTTAAAAGCAGAAAAGACCCCAACCCAAACCCCTCAGTTCTCCATCAGCATGTCACTTTTTTTTTTTTAATTAATTTTTTTAATATTTTTTTTCCCAGTTTTGTTTAGTTTTGGTTTTTTTGGGCAGCTGCATGGTTTCTGAGGCATTCTGGGAGAGCAAGTGCCAACACTGTGTGGAAGATTTATGTCCATTTAAAAACAAGGTTTGTTGGATCAATTATGTGTGCACATATACCATCACTCCAAATCTGCATATGTTGCTTTTCCATGCAAAATTCATGTTCTTGTGCAGTGCTTCCAGTTTCAATGTATCACATGTTGTAGCTTTGTATTTCAAAAATCCATAGTTGCTGTTGACAGATTTTTATACAATGGAGACTCTGGGAAGTGAGGTATGTGGGACTGGCAGCAAGTTTTAATTAATATTTCCTAAAGGAGTTTGAGTAGCTATGTAGTCTTGAAGAGCTGATCCTGGCTTTTTCCCTCCTGTGAGCAGTTACATAGATGCACCACCCTGCCCAGGGCTCTATTTTAGCCCCTGTGGCTCCCCTCATCTGTCCATGACCCAGGATACTGTTCCAGCCATCATCCCCTTCCCCAGTGAGTCTGCAGCAGGGCTGGTCTCCAGTTTCCCACAGCCTTGCCCTGCCCAGCCATGAGCCCTGCTGGCCCAGGCCCACCCATGGGTTTGTGCTCCCAGGGAGATACCTTGTGCCCAGGGCTGGGGCTGCTCCCAGCTGCCCAGCTCCTGGCTGGGGTGGTACATGCATTGGCTGCTGGGCCTTGCACAGACTGGTCTCCTGGGGAGCCCTCACTACTGTCAATACCTGACTCCAAGGGACCCACAATCCATTGTGGACAATGTGAATGTTTATTAACAACATATTAATTACAAAAAAAGTCCAAGTAGGCTTTTTCCCAACTTAAACATTTCCCAGGAGACCTTTCCTTGCAATCCAAAGCTCACATTCATAAAACTTTTTCCTCTCTGGCAATTTGTATTAAATTCAATAGCTCAAAATGAGTTGTGAGTCAACCTCCATACTCTGAATCATCAAAATACTTCTATATTATTACCAGATATTAAAACTGACATCTTGTTCAAGTAGGAAGGGTAATGCAAGTTTAAGGAATCTTTGTGACTCGGTGTATGTAGGAAGCACCGTGGTTTTGTGTAATGGGAAGAACAGCCTGGAATCAATCCTGCCAGTTTTTCCTGGGGAAAACTGCCAAAGGAATGAGCTGTTAAGTCAATGTTGCGTTATAGTGAAATTTTTGGCACATCTAATGCTTAAAATCCCCTGAAGAGAAAATATTGTAAATCCAGCTGGTAGTGCTAGAAGGGAGCTTCGTAGGTTGGGAAGGAGGTTGTTGCTTCTTGTGTTTGTTGAGATCTGGGAAGAGGTGCCACTTCCCATCCCATGGTGTTGGCCCTAGGGAAGCGTGGCTGGGAGCTGCCACCTGGTTGCTCACTGCCAGGGGGTGTTTGCTGTGACTGCTGGGGGTGGCACTGAGCACTGGACATGAGCAGGGATGCAAGGGTACTCGATGGAATCACTGCATGAACACTTGTGTCAATGGATAGTGTAATAAGTGAAATGAACCATGAGTAGATGCAGGCCAGGTGGCTTGTGAAACGTGTGTATTTCAAATGGGGCAATACATCATGAACTTCATGACTGTGTGTGTAAGCAAGAAAAGAAGCAGTTGACAAAACATTTATACTGAAAAAAAAATTTTACTTCAAAGACTGCTTTTAGGCATCAGTCAGTTAGGGAAAAACCATTTTTTTACTTGCCATACAAATTTCAGAAGTCATGTTTCAAAGATGCTTTCAGGGTACTTGCACCTTGGAAATGTGGCCAAATAAACTAGTGCAATATCTATTGTGTATATTTAATAACAATGAAATTATCACTTGAGGCTGTTGCATACTATAACATTAGTTTCATAACTTACTGTCTGTTTGTGCATATGTGGGCTGGATTTTTGCCTTTGATAAGATCTTGGCTCCTCACTTGGGCAGTCCAGGGAAGTGAGCTGGATCTGCCACGTTTTGTTCTGTTATATCTCCCTGTCTTCTTTACTGATACTTCTGTGAAATTCTCTTGCTTTGAAGAAATAAAATGTTTAGTTGAAATTATTTTTTTTTCCAGAAAATGAGGTACAGTTATTTAGGAGTGGGATTTCTCTGTGGTGATACTTATCCCTGCCAACAGCACAGCTTGGACTGAAGCTATAGAATGATCATTTGTCTGATATAGATATCTTGAGAAATACTCCACTGGTCTTATCATGAGCAGCATGTTTGACATTTCTACATTCCATAACTGATTCAGCTAAGAATTTGTTTTGGTATAACAGATAATGACTCTTTAAGAAATTGGGAAGAAAATTATAGTAGCTTAGAATCTTATTTGCATGTGTTGCAGGGTCATTTTTGACTATATGCATTGCATAATTACTTTAAGGAGCTCTTACTTTAAGCACACATCTGGATCAGCTGTATAAGACCATGGTTGCTAGATATTTTATTCAGTCTCAAAATAAAATGTCTTTTTGAAGCTGGTGTCATTGTTATTATATATTTTGGCTTCTCATTGCAAAATGATTATCCAAGCTCTTGAACGTGTTTTCTGTAGAACAGTTGAACTTCAGATTATTGTGAATTCCCAGTATGCACTTGTATGTACTAATATTACATGCAATTACATAATTTAAGACTGTGAGTAAAGTGCACCTTTAGAAAATTTGGAAGTGAATTTTCCATTAGAGCGGAATGAATATTGCAAAACAACTTCCACAAATATTTCAATATTTCAGTAATTTTATAATTGCACTTTTTTTGTAATCAGTCTTAAATATTTCCTTTGAATCCTCAAAAAACACGAGAAAGATCAATTTGTAGGCACTTAGAAAACACTCCAGTTATCTTAACTGAATTCTGAATTAATTATGCTACCCTAAATACTATTCTCTTAAAACTATGTACAGTTTGTGGCTGAGGCTGTTGCAACAAAATAATTCAAAATTTTTTTAAATTAAAAGTGTTTTTTCTTAAGAAACTATATATATACAGTCTATAATTTAGAAGAAAAAAGGGATAAATAAAAGAAAGCCTTCAGTCTCCTCATTTTTGGGATGTTCCTAACTTTTGAAACAACTGTCAATTCTCTAAAACTTATAGGACTGACTATCTGACAAGCCAGCAGAGGAGTGGTTACTTTCGATAATGTAAGACCCCTTGTCTTGTATATCTTTTGTATCTATGAGGTTGGGAGAGACACACTGGTGGATATTTGCAATATTTACAAATATTTTGCTCAATATTTAAGGGAACTGGATATTCTCTGCACTTTTCCTGTAGTCAGTGCAAGAACCAAGCAAGAGGGAATCTGCTCTAAGGGCAGTTTACATGAAGAAATCTCTTTTTACCCACCCTTGGAAAAGCTGTTTTTCTCTTCCTGTTGGCTGTAAGAATAGTTTGTCAAATTAGGTGCCTCAAACTGGAGAGCATTATTAATCCCCATGTTATGTATGTATATCTTTGTGTGTTGCAGAGGTTGTAGCCTATGGAGAATTATCACTTCTCTGTTGGGTTCTTTCTCTGTTATTTAACTTTCCTGCAGGATTCAACTGCAAGGGAACAAAAGTACCTCTGTCTCTCTCAGATTTGGATCCAGAAACAATATCACTTCTGTTAACTCCTGATTATGGAACTGGGCCAGCTCAGTTTCATTTCTCTCCTTTCAGAGTATGCAACCAAATAGTTCTACGAAAAGTAGGGGTGAGTTAGCCAGTGAAACAAAAGATCACTTTAGAGAGATGATTTTGTAATCTTCAGTGTATATTTTTCTCCCATAATGTTATACATCATCAAAAGCTAATTTGAATGGATTCTTCTTTGAGGCTAAAGGAAAGGAGCAGATCTAACCTACAGTCTTCTGGCAAGCCCGGAATTCCTTGAGGCTTGGTGCCTCAAGGCCCTAAGCCTGTTTTACTTAGTTATTGATCATTTTAATTTTATATTTCTGCTGGGTTTTTCATAATCCATACAAAAATCAGAGTTGATTCTCAAATTGTGCTCCTTTCCTAAAATTCTAAAGATAGAGGTTATTTTGCAAAGAACATCTTCATGCATGTTGACTACCCTGTAGTGTACTGAGAAGTCTCTTTAGAAGGTAGAGAAACTCAAATGAGAACAAACCATTTAAGAATTGGAAAGGCTGTGACAGAGCACAGCTGATTCCATCAGTATGGAGGCTTATGAGATCTCAAAAAAACTCCAGCATTCCAGAAGAAGCTATTCTGTGTGGAAGTGAAGACACTCTGAGACTGCTCGGTATTGTGAATCAAAAGGGATTTGATTTGTAAATGGCAATGATTAGAATATTCCTTTTGAAAGCTCTTTTCTGGTCAAACTTAAAGCTGTTATGTGCACATAAAAAGTTTTAACTGCTGAGCCTCTATCTACAGCCTTTTGAACACTCCTACTTAAAGAAGTCAACAAAAACTGCAGACAGTTTTCCACATGCAGTGGGTGCTTGAATCGTTGTAGCATTGACTCATTTGTCAACTATTGTACCATTTTGATACTTGCAAAAACATTTGAGTCTACCACATCTTACTTGCAATCCAGAGTCTCCATCTACATTTTACTGCGGGTAGCAATCACTGAAAGAACTTTGACATAAAACAGTATATAAGCCTGGGTGCAGAACACAGGTTGATCATCAAGGCTGCTATTTTTGATGGTCTACAGAGAAAGAGAAATGCAATTCTAAATCTTGTTAAGCTCATGAGTGATCTTTCTCTCTCTCTTCATATTAAGAATTTTGGAATACTTATATTGAAAGCACAGCTTAACAAAATTCTAAGATGCCTCCTGGAGATCCCCTGGGGCAAAGCCTATAAACATTCAAATGGGATTTTTAAGTTTGCCAAGACAAAACTGCAGTGTATGTGAAGACCTGAAGACCATACACTTCCTAACTTCTTTGCAGGAGAAAGATGGGGAAATGGACCTTATAGGATATTTCTATTTAAAAATAAGAGTGTTTCTAGGAGCTTCAAGAGACATGGCTCTGATGCTGTTCCATAGTGCTGACTACATTAAAATTATTATTTTTTAAAATTCTTAAAATTTTTTTCTTATTTTTAAAAATTTTAAAATTAAGCAAATTTGCATTTGCTTAATAATCTATAGGATAAACTCATGGTTAGAATATGGTGCCAACAATGCCAAGGTCACAGGTTTGACCCCCCATATGGGCTGTTCACTTCAGAGTTGGACTTCCTGATGCCTGTGGGTCCCTTTCAACTCAGAATATTCTGTGATCTAGTCAAAATTGTCATAGTTATATTTTGAAATAAATCACTATCCCGAAGCCTATAGAACAGGATCTTGGTTTGTGGCCATTGTGCTAAATTATGAAGTATTCATGCAATTTTAACACCTCCACATGGTTTGGTTATGCAAACAACAGTTAGGGGTGGGATTCCCCTAAGATATTTGGATCAAGATATTTGTATTGAAGTAAGAGGGGGAAAGAAAGACGGAAAAAAGAAAGATGCTTCAAAATATTAGACATCAAAAAGCATAATAATTTAGATACTTTTTATGAAATGGCAAGCTCCTTATGAATGTTGTCTCTTAAAGACAGCCAAAGAATTTGGCTTACATTACCAAAGTTACCTGGGACACTGTGTAGTGCTTTTAGGGACATTACAATTATATGTAACACTATAATCTCAAGGATTCAATAATTTTTTCTTTTATTTGTATGAAAAAGGGACTGAAGTGCTTTTATTCACTAAATTAGGAGCAATTCCAATGTACTCACAAATTCTGTAAAGATCTTTTCCAAGAGCTGGTTTGGTATATCCCACATGAGGTGTTTGGTGAGACTCCCAAATAAGATGCAAGGCTCTTAACATGAACAACAAATCCCTATTTTATTACAAAATTAATACTAAACTTTTTCATAGAGAAAAATCAAATTGGCAATGCAAGGTAGCTCACAAGCCCTGGTATATCACTCTCTTTTTCCAATTGTCTCCTGACCATTGTAAGCCTGTTTGATTGATTTGAATCAGCTCAGTAGGCTTCTTGGTTGCAGCAAACTTCGCACAAGCTTTTTCCGCAGTGGAGCATTTATTTTTTGTTTGATTGGGTTTTAATTTTTTTTTTTTGGGGGGGAGAGGGAGTATTGTGTAGTGGACTTTGTGTGTGTGTGTGGCTGTGTCTGCGTCTGTGTCTATGTGTCTGTTTCGGTCTTTTTGTTTTGTTGGTTTATTTTTTGTTGTCATTATTATCCAATATTTCCTTTCTTGCTTCTAGAGGTGACTGGATTCAGACATGTTAATGCTGTGGTATTAATGATGCATTGGCTTTCTATATCCAAGCAACTTCCTGTAACCTCCTGTTTTCAGAGATACAGAGCATGGAGTCAAGCAGCTCTTCTGTAGTGCTTTGAATTCAAAATTCTACTACAGTCCTTTCACTAGCCTATCATTATGTTCAGGAACAACTGCCTGTGTTGTCAGTTGTTCAAGGAGGTGCATAAGGAGTTGTTTTTAATAAGCAAATATTTTGTTGTTTTCTAAATGGACTTTGTCCTCCTCTTTTTGCCCTTTTTTATGTTCTTTGAATGTAAACATGGATTTTCTAAAATGCAGGATGAAAAAAAGCAGAGAAGAAAGGTTCTCAGAATTGCATTTCACAGTTCTTCACTATTTTGTTGAGTGTTATTTTGTTTAGAAACAGAAGTTTGCCTTTACTTGCAAGTCTTTTAAAATTGCTTCAGTTTTGTTCATATTCCAGTTAACAAATTAAGCATCCCTGCCGCGTGCTGCTGGGGAGGACAGGGAGACACGGTCCACAGCCAAGGGGAGGTGAAAGCTGGGACGACTTTATTCGGGGGATATGAGACTCTTATAGGGTTTGGGGGAGGGGTTTGGGAAATGGGAGGGGTTGGGGCGGGACACGGAAAATATGGGGAAGGAGGGGAGGGGGGAATACAATTATGGGAAAAAGGGGGAGTGGCTAGCTTTACATCATGATGCTGGGTTAGCATCACCGGCCAGCCTATGGAAAAATAGGGAATAAACAACCAATGAGG
>JAWWMO010000043.1:18652617-18664498 GCA_035047845.1 Dendrocincla fuliginosa | reverse complement strand
TTACTTGATAGCTAGCTCTATCCACTCATGAAACTGTCCATCCTGGTTGTTTTGGCAGTCCCTGAAGCAGGGTTCCCTGACACATCTCAACATACTCCACCCATCTCTTAGGATACTCTCTCTCTCTATAATGTTCAGTAATAGTGCAAGCAAAAAAGTGCTAAAATGTATGCAGGGTTTGAATCGATATTGAGGTTTGCTATGTACAGCTGTGGTCAAATCTATGATAAATTATCTTTTCATTAGTGTTATTAAATGTAACATTTGGACTATTTATCCATTAACATGCTGTCATCCTAGAGGAATTTTTATGAAACTGGATTACACTTGTAAAAAGAACTTCTGTATTTTCTTCAGGTTCTAGAAAATTACATTTAGGATTAATCTTCTTTTCTCTCCACTTATTTCCCCTCCCCCAATAACTTTTTCCCTTTCCCCTCCTTCTCTGTTGATATACTCATTATTTTCTGAATGAATGCCAACACCATAGCAGATTTTTCAAAGACACTCATCGTAGAAGACATTTTGAGCTATGGCTTTGACAGATTGCACATTTTGAAAGTGCGATACTGTAGCAAGCTTTTTAGTAAATTTGGCAGACTACATACTGTCTTGAAATCCACTGATGAAAAGTGAAAAATCTATTAGATGTAGGTTGGCAGGATACATGTGACCTGCTGACAGGCTGTGCACATATTTTATTCGATTCTAGGAGCAAGGAATCCAATTCTCAGGGGTTTATGAAGAATTGCAGTAAATGTCACTTAGAGAATGAAAAAAAAAAAGACAGTCTTGAAAGAATTAGATTGTAGGAGATGACTAAAAAAAGAGTTTCAAGAGTCTTTGTCTTACATATAAGCGTTTTACTGAAATTATGATTGGTAGAGAATATGTAGGAACCATGACAGTAGTGTATGTTATACTGCTAAGGAGATGCTTTGATTAAACCCCCCTTCTTGAAGAAAGAATTTGCAAATAGAGGAAATCCTTTCATTTTCCAGTGCTCAAAATATAGGCTTACAAATTTTTGATGTTTGAGCTGGGATACTCGGTATCCCATGATTATTCCGCAGGAAAGAGCTCAGCTTCCAAAAGTAGAAGGGCTTTGCAACCGTTTACTTGCAGGCAGAATGTAACTCTGAGGAATTTCCCTTGTGGATCTGAAACCTGTTATCTCCCTTGGTGATTCCTCAAAAGGTAGATCTGTTACACAATGTCTTGTATGAGAGGGCACTGAAGTTAATACTCGGTGTGTGTAGACAGAAGCAGCACCCTGTGTGTGCCTGTGGCTAACCTGCACTATCATGGCTTTAGTTTGAATACACAGGTCATGATGCTGCCCAAAGGGGTGATAGGACCCTCCTCTCCATCCTTGACTACATATTTTCATCTCTATCTTTGTACTGGCTTTATCTTTTGGCACCGTAGCGTTAGTTGAATCAAACTGCTGATCTAGCTAAAAACTAATTATAGCACCAAAAAAAAAAAAAAATCACATCTGGATAAGGAGGCTCAGTAGGCACATGGACACTAATACTTGTGCAAGAAGAGGAGGAAATACACTGTTAGGGCAGGTAAGGGGCAGAAAGAACCAAATTTTTGGTAGTGACTTAATTTTGTACTTTTTTAATTTGGTGACATGTACTCATCACAGTATTATTTAGCTTACTAATTCTTGCCAAAACTGTGGTAGGACTAAGGATGGTATTCAAACAATCACATGTAAAAGTGGGGGCATCTACATTGCACCTCATTACAATGCAACTGAAAAGTTGCTTTTTTATTTCACTCATAAAATTTCTACCTTAGATAATAATAGTGGGATATTGAAATGGATCTTACTGAAACAGATGAATAGGCTGTCAAATTTTCTGTCTATGGAAGTATATTTCATCACGTAGTCATGTCATGGGCTTTTGCATTTCTCAAGGGAAGTGGTTTTACTACTTAAGTGTTTGGGAGTTTCTCAGTTTTTTCGTTGCAATAGTTTGAATACTCAGGTCATGATGCTGTTCTATTTTTTAAAATATTTTGTCCTGTTATTCTAATATTCTTTATTTCCATTGAAAATATGTATCCTTAGCACTGACCATGTTGTGATCACAAGTAAAAAACCAAATCAAAACATTGCTTATTACTTTTTGATTAACATTTGCACAGGCAGGCCAAAGCAAATATATTTCCTTTCTTTGCAAGTTTTAGGGACATTAAACGGGGGAGAGGACTGATCATGGAAAGATGAAACAAAGATTCTTTAACAAGAGAAAGGAAAATAAAAAATTTTAAAAGTTGAAACTACTGAATTTGGAGACCATAACTTGGGTTTTTAATATTTGAAACTGGTTCCTGCTTCTAATCCTAATTTGAAATTCAAAATATGAAATGAATGTGTTTCTCAGATGAGAAACAGGATGTAGGGATTATGAGCCCTAGCAAATTCTCTAAGTTAAACCTTTGGTTCTTTTATGTAAGACTCGACTAAGAGATCTTAGACTCTTTTAGGGAGACCTATTCTGTTTTAGAAAGACTGACAGTGGCACTGGAGACAAAGCATACTTAAAATGTCACAGGAGGTTGGAGATAGAAATGTTCTAAGGGTCTGGAGGCATTCTGTAAGTGGGTTAGGATGTAAAGAAAGGAAATGACAGAATTATAAAGATGCTTATAAGGAGATTCATACTGATTTTTGCATATGAGACATGACTAACTGCTGATGTGCAGCACGGAACTGTCCTATGAGGCACTTCTATAGCTAGAAATCCAAGAGAAGGGTTGCACAATTTGTAGCCTGTTAAAAATTTCTCTTGGCCATAAGGAAAGGATCTGAAGATGGAAGGAAAGACAGGTGATGTGAAAAGGTGGTCAGGTTGCCCAGTCGGTCACTAACATGAGAAGTTCCTTGAATCCAGTGCCCATGTCCTCCCATCTCACCCCAACAATGCATCGGAAACTGCTTGAGAAGCATGGGTCAGGCAATCTGAAAACACTGGGGAAGGAAAATTAAAAATAGGTGACATAGAAATAAAGAGAATGTAGATGAGGGGTGTTGGGAAATAAAGGTGTGGAGACAGTGCTAGAGTGGGAGTTAGAGACACTGGGGTAAA
This sequence comes from Dendrocincla fuliginosa, assembly GCA_035047845.1. Classification (NCBI taxonomy): domain Eukaryota; kingdom Metazoa; phylum Chordata; class Aves; order Passeriformes; family Dendrocolaptidae; genus Dendrocincla; species Dendrocincla fuliginosa. The sequence goes on along the minus strand of JAWWMO010000043.1, from coordinate 18,661,394 downwards.
GTGAAAGGAGTGTGTATGGAAGAGTGGAGAGGGAAGTGTTTGGGTTTTGGCATCCTTGACCTTGAAAAACAGCAGTGTCTGAGTTGCAGATAACTGTGCAGAGGGTGCAGAAGTACTAAAGCTGTCAAATTCATAAGGTTCGATCTGACAGGGTAAATGGTAGCACACAATCTACTATAAAAATCAAGATGGCACTTGATTTGTGTTATAAAGGAAATATTTATAAAAAGTTATGTGTTTGTTATAAATGGCATGGTATTTTTTCTGAACTTTCAGTGTATGCTATTGTGAGGGGCAGCACATCAGATAAAATACAACAATTTTGTTTTGCTCCACTATGTCAGCTCCCAGTTTAAGTATTAATTTAGAACAATGTACCACCCGTCAATCACAACTTCCATGTCTTAGTACTTTCCTTTGTTGTATCCTTCAGTCTTGAACTAGCGTGTTCCAAATATATGTCAGTCTTTAATCAGTGTAGCCAGAATGGCATCCAACCTTTTGCAAGTTCTAGTGTACTTTTTCTGAACCGACATCTGATCTGTCAAATTCACACCTCTTGAAAATGTGAAGATGTAGGCAACAGGGTTAGTATAAGAAGTATGTAATTGTGAGACAAAATGTATAAATGCTTTTCAGTAAATTATTTTTTAAATGCCATCTTATATAATAATACTATAATTTTATCATTTGTATTATATATGTATATTTGAAAAAAGTGGTTCCTGTGATTGACATTATTGTCCCAATACAAATACATAAAATTGTCATCCTTAGTACTGAGGGCACTATCTTCAGGGAAAATAAAATTACATGTATTGAAGCTCCTTGTCTGTAAGGAAGAAGATAATTTTTAGCAGCAAGAGTTGACTTTTAAAAGGAGAAAAAAGAAAATCCTCCACAGATTTCATAACAGTGGTCCTGTTGCTTTTTTTTTTTTTAATTTTGTTTTCTCTTTCAATGCACACTTTAATATTTTTCACTGACCTAGGAAGCTACTTTCTTCAGGTCATTGGGGAGGAATTGACATTCTTTCAGATGTATGTGATCAAGCTACTTACTGACAGAAAGAATTGAAAATTCCTTGCCAGCTGCATGCATTTGTATTAAAATCAAATGTACAATATCTTTGGACTAGTCAATAGTGCACTTGTCTGACAGGTACAGAAGCACTTGTGCAGCCAGACAGACTGCACCACAGTGTATTATGGGCTGATACGAGAGTATGCACCCACAAGTGACTAAGGGCTAAAGTTGCCATGTGAACTGTTCACTTGCTCTCGTATCACTGCTCAGAAATATGAAGTCCCAATCCAAGACCTGTTGTGTCTCAGAGACAGTAAGAGAGGTGAGTAAACTATGCTTTAAGTCCTTGGAAGGGCTTGATTTTTCAAGCAAATCAATTACCCACTGAGGATGATGAGTTCAGTTTATAGTAAAGAAACACTGACTCTCAAGCAACACAATGGTTAGAGCACTTACTCAGCAGTGGAAAACCTAGGACTGAAATAATAACTGTTGCTAAAGAGACATGAATTTTGAACTCCCACTTCACAAAAGTGTGCCATGGCCATCAGGAGACAAGGAAGTCTAAGCTGGAAGAGTGAACAATTTCACCTGTGACAATATTGGTTCCTTTGTGCAGAAAGGAACACTGGAGTGATCAGCTAAGGACATCACAGAAAAGCAAGTAGCAACCTAAGTAAGGACACTCATGCAGATGCTACTGGAGGAGAAGGGATGCTGCCGGACTTGCCTATGTGTTTTGCACTAAGGGCTTATTGGAAGGAGCACACCAGCAGCACTGGAAAGCAGAATCACACCCCAGAACAGCAAACCCACAAAGGAATGATTTGATTTTATTATTATAAAAGTGACACTTGAAACATTTACTTATTCATTTACGTGACTCTTGTGCTAATCAGAAGCCTTCTGAATTTGATGAGCTTTTCCATTTACTTTGACAATATAGGCTTAGGCTGTAAATTTAAAATTGTCTGTGCCTCTGTCAAAGAAGTGTTGTATTACATTTCAAACAATGTTTACTGGTGGTGATATGAGTTGTCATTTTGATTACAAAGAGAGGCTCTGCAGGGAGTTGCTAGTAGTAACTCTAATAAAGAGTCAGACCATAAAAGACTCAGAGGACTCAATATAAATTATAACTGTGCTTTAATTTAGAATTGTTGTCTTACAAAATATTCTCTAAGGAATTTTTTAAAAATAAGTCATCCATACATCCATTCTTAAAGGAAAAGGAGCTCTGTGGCAGAATGAAAGATTGCATTGTACCCGTGGACAATAAAAAATATTCAAATAATTTTCTTTTTATAATACAGTGCAAAATAAAATATTTGAAATACTGAATATAACATTTAAAATTCAAGAGTTTTTAGGGACTGTGAGTCTAATTCTTTTTCTCAGCAAAATGTAGTCTCTTCCTTTATTGCATCTGAGAGCAATATCATATTAACCCCAGGCAGCATCAACCATAAAGTTAAAGTGACAGCACGATGTTCCTCAAGGGAGAATGTGAGGATGCTTCTTACATTTGCATCAAAGATCAAAGCACAATTTGGGGTAGGTGCTGACTGAATGTACAAAATTCAAAGGACATTTAAGGCTAATAGCTCTAATTAGTGGTTCACCAGACTGCTTTAATGGCAGAATAAGAATTTCATACAGCATAATATTAAGAAGGGAGTCTCTGTAGCTGAAACTAAACAAAAATCTGAATTCAGCCAAAAATCTACCTGCCAAAAAAATTTTTTGTTTGTTTGTTTTGTGTTCTTTTTGGGGTTAGTTTTTGCTTTCTATTATGCAATAAGATTCAGCCCAATATTTTATGGGGTCTTTGTTGTTGTTACTTGGTTGGTTGGGTTTTTTTTGATCAATATGTAACACTTCTCACCTTTCTAAACAATAAAAGCCAGCTTAAGACTATAAAAGTAATTTTCAGAGTATGGCAAATCATATGCATTATCAGATAAGTGATAATTTGTCATTAATTAAGTCCTCTCCCTTTCTGTATGGCAGGAATGGGCAAATCAGATCCTGTCCATGGTTCATTAATAGTGGTCCAAGTCCCTGGGTGCAGGGCACCAGAAGTGCTTGCTGCAGTCTGTCATCCTGACTTTTCTCTTTCTCTCCACACACTAAGTTAGTAAACACAGAGATATTAATATTTAGACTGCAATCAAGAAATCATGCTGTTTTAAATCATCCTATTATCATATCTGTTTCTTGACTTTCTTTCCTGTGGTGAATTTAACTAGCTGCTATTTTATGTAATTTCTTACATAAAGCCTCAATTTTGGAACTTCTGTAACTAGAAATAAAACACTTAAACCCCCAAACACATGCATGATTAAAATGACCCTTTGTTCCCATATGTTGCTTATGCAATTGAAAATGATATATGCACAAAGTAAGGCTATTTAATACTCTGTGAATTTTCACAGAAGATTGACCCAAAATATTATATCTTTCCTGCCATTGTAATGCATGGAAAAAAAGAAAGAGAGGGAGATATTCAATGACTTCTTTGTTGTTGCTGTAGTTTAAATTTCGTCTTTTAAAATGCAAAATAAATTTGGCTTAGAGAAGTGAGGGGAAAAAGTATCAGTCATGACCACAGTGTAAGTACTGTAATCTAATATATATATAAAAACTTATTTGTGTCTTTCTCTGTTGTCTAACATCTGATTTGCTTTTTTCTATCTGTTAGCTCAAGCCAAGTAATACTTTTGGGATGGACAGATATGCCTAGAAAGGCAACCTGAAACCAGATGGCCTTGGGGATGTTGTGAAATGAGTATATGTTTCAAAAGAGAAGCCCAAGTAAAAGGAAAAAAAGTGCATATTTGGCATTGCCCTTTAAGCTGGCATACCCAGACTGGCAGCACTGAACCACTTAGGCATTTTGAAGGTGGACATATGAAATTACACATGCCATGAGCTGGGATTCTTGGTCTGGAAGGTTTTCCCAATACCTCTCGAAAAAAGGGGTTATTTTGCATATCAAATCAACTGAAATAATGTGGATTTGTTTCATTTTCCCTGTACAAAAAATGAGACTGTGGTAAAATATGGGGTTGGTGTGGAATGGCAGCAGTATATTGCAATCTCTTACCTGACATGAGTATTCAGTAAAGGAGTTCTGGGAGACTTGAGATGTCCAGCAGAGCAGTCCTCATTTCTAACCATTTCTCTGCATTTCTAGAGTGGGCTAATCCATATGTCAACTTAGTCCATGCGATATTTTGCAGCAAGTTTTGAGGGTAGTACTTCACTGGACACTGAATTTTCCTATTAGCACTAAAAATATGACCACAGAAAAGAATAGTTTTTGAATATCTCTTGCTCACCTCATTAAAAACGGTACAGATATTGGAACATTGCTCTTAGGGGAAATCTGAAGGTGTGCATTAATCTTTTAATTAATAATCTAAAAGAAAAATGATTCTCTTTGTGCATATCAGCTTATTCTTAACAGGGTGATCAAAATGATATGCCAGGGACAAGAAAAAAGCAGATCTGAAATAGCTGGCACAACATGTTATACCTGTGGTTAGATTTCAGACATTTTCTGTATGCAATTAATATTCATTATATCTTTGTACAAGAGCTTATTTCGGAAGTCTGATATGGAGAAATTATTTGAGTGATTTGACTTACTGTATTCTTTTGCATATAGTAATTTTGGAAAGGTTTCCATTAGATTGAATGTTCAGAATTAACAATAGTTTTGCCTTTAATTTCCAAATGTAGCTGCAATAATGCAATCTAATGTATTTTTAAAGAAAATCCCATGTTTTTTATCAATTCAATTTGTCCCAATTAATTCTTAAAATAAGAATGTTATTTTTAAATATTACCTTTACAAGGATTGCAAGAAAAGAAAGTATTGATGTAAAACTTGGGAATGGTGCCTCACTATTGATATGAGATGTTCTAAATTTGCTTATAAAACAATGACTCCTGATATACATATCTTGAATTTCCAGACTCAGTTATTGCTTAAGGATGAATGAGCCACCTGTTTTCCTGACTATCCTTGTTCCTTTTATCCTTTCAAGGTGACTTTAGTAGCTATGTCTCCAGACACAGCAGGAACAGAGAGAAACAGGGATGAAAGACGCACATCAGCCAGCCTGTAAATATCTAGGCCACAAGCACAAGTTTACTACATGTAAACTGCTTATTAAATTTTAGAGACAACTTTAGAGCTAACTTAACCCACGTAACACAATATGGTAATACATATTAAGACATATGGACATGGAAATTAAGATAGTAATGCTTGTCTCCACACTGAGTATATTTATTCATATGAAATGAAAAAGATTTGATCAAAGCTATCTAGATGCTATATTAAATACATCTACCGAAGGTACATTGCCTAATTGTGGCAGCTCTAAGGAAATTCGAGGCTAAGAAAGTGACTTTGGAGAGCTTAATGTCCGTAACTGTTGAATGCTCACTTGCTAGGTTAAGAGGAGAGTTAAATTCACAGCTGTCACATATGGGCATGTTGGAGTAATACCATAGATCCTTCTTGTTTTCCCTGTCCCCACTCCCCCTCAATGTCTACACACTTTTTATTAAGAAAACAAGAAATAATAATGAGGAGCTGTCTTAACACAAGAAATACAACCCAACATGCAGTAGGGCTTAGATAATTATTTTTAGTAAGCCACTCTGACTGTTTTTGCTCTGAAAATACTTATAACTTTGAATTGGCTTCTATGTGAAGTAGAAGAGCCCTGCTGATACTGGATTGATGCTCTCCCTAGGAATGTGAGCTGCAGAGTTTTGGCCACAAAAGCAGCTGCTATTATGGTCTTTTTTCTTTTCCTCTGTGTGTGTGTGTGTCCCAAGACACTAGCTGCTAAATTGGAAGCTGTGATTTTTATTCAAAGTGGAGATGGAAGAGTACCTACTAACTTTCAATTTAATGGCTTATGTTGCTGAGTGGGTTATGTTAGAGGTGTTTGTAGCATTCCAGAGTGATGGTTCTGCAGACTGACAGAAGACTGCTTCTACCACTTCAGCACTGCTTCTTTTGCTCAGAAGGGAAAGCTGAATGTATTGATTTCTTCCTATGTTTAGGATACAGTGAATGAAAATGGTACCTTATGCATTCTTGGATCTGTGCTTGAACTGAGCAGACTAGAGAAACTGTAACAAATGCAAGAACAAAGCAGTCTGTTAAGGATTCAGTTTAAAAAGAGAATTGAAATATCTTTTTGTCAGGTGACAGAAATGTCTGAACACAGCTGTATAGTTTTGATGTAGTAGGGGAATTATCCTATGAACTGCAGGGATCTTGGTTTGCTGTTTTTTTTACTCTTGGCTTACTTAACTGCTAAGGAACAAATAGACAAAGGGAGGAATTGAACCTCTTTGAAAAGTTGAATCAATTAAAATTGATAGAATGAATATTTGTCTTATAAAAAGTGTATTTATAGCTCTGTTTCAAATAGGAAAGGTAAGATTCATCCAAATAAAAATGAAGACTTGAATGGATATAATCATGAGGGTGTTCCCTGACATGTATAGTTAGAGCAGGGCCCAGCACTGTTGGCTGTCATTTAGTTGTTCCTAGTTGGTACAGCTCACAGTCTTAGTTTTATAAAAACATTTATATGATGTGAGGAATGGAAATTATGTCCCAGCCTACCTTATTTTATATTTAAGGGTGTTTTAATCTATAAATTTTCATTTTTTATGGAAATGAGAGAAGAAAAACTCCTGTGTTTTGCTTACTGAATTGAATTGGGCAGTAACCAGAAATACACCTGTAAGTTCATTCTGCTGATTTTCTTAAAGTTTATGAATTCAGTAGAGAAGGCATGAATTCCAGGCTTGTGGTAGTGTTTCCACAAACAAAATGCTTACACTACAGGTAGAAATGGATCTCTTCTCTGGGTTAACCATATGATTCGTGAAATGGAGGCAAACACTAGAGGTAACTACACAACATGACTTCTTTACTGGCCATTTCAAAATGCTATATGAATGTCCTTTTAATCCTCCCCAGAGATTTGTAAGCACATGCCAGAAATAAACAGCTGACCTAAGGAAGAGAATTCTCCCCTGTGCATCTGCTTGGGTTATAGGTTTATGGCAGTAATGAGCTGTGGAAATCAATCTTTTGTAATCTCTGGCCTTTATGCTTTACTCAGAGGGCTGCTGTCACATCTATAAAGAATCCATTTGTGGATCTGTTTGAAGATAAAAGAGGCTGGCATGCAAAAAAGCTCTGCTGTGCTCTCCAGTTACTTACCCAAAAATGAATATACAAAACCTAGGGTGTTTTGGGTTCACCTTATTGATTTAGATGTTCCTTCCTCCAAAATGCTGTTAATGAAGATTGCATTTTCAAGACAAGACTTACAGTACAGGCAAGGCTTAGAAATTGATATTGACTATAAAATTCTAACAGAGTAAATCTGTCCAATTCTATCTTGTAAGCAAGGACCCAGTGAACAGAGGTAACACAATTGAAATATAACAACTTGCGGGTACAGCTGTTTATGTTCATGTACTGTATTTCCTCAAAACTGTCCAAGACAGGGGGAGGGGAGGGTGGAAACAGTTTGTTATAATGATTGTGTAAGATTCTTAAGATTCTATATAACTAATTTTTGCAGCTTCAACCATGTTTACTAATTGAAAAATAGCAATCCTAGATTGAAAAAACCAAAAACCCTAAAATAATCTGTTGCAGTGGTTCCCTTTTCAGAAACAGTTACATTATATGCTAATGCTCCTCTTTTTAAATATTTTGTTTATTTTATTTTTTTTTTCCCATTAACAGCACTTATTTTGATGTCTGTTGTTCTTTCACCTCATTGTACTCCCTCCTCCTTTAGCCAGGTGGGACTGCTTCTCCCATGTTGCCTCTTCTCTGGGAGAGCAGAAGTTTTCCATGTGATAAGCCATGGATGGAGGATATTTTTTATGACTTAGCAGCTCTTTATTGTTTCTTATCTTTAGGGACAAGAGTGTTAGGACACTTCAGGGACCCGAGTGTTAGTTAGGCCTCCCTGTCTTTGCAGTGAAAAGCTGAAGAGCCCTATGCCTAGGTATGGAGTGGGGAGAGGACTATTACAGTCCAGAAGTACAGCTCTCCCGTTGTGTGCATGAAAGGTGGGGGACATTTATCTAGCAGTCTTATTGCTGATTGAACTGACCTTCTGATGAGTCTGTGTCTTCCCTTGTGTTGTCACTGTTCTGTTAATGCTGTATCTCTGTAGAGACAGGATTTGTTGTTTTACTGAGGTGATAGGGACTTATAATGATGCAGAAATCCAACTCTTCTCCACCATTTCCTTTGAGACTCTCAACTTGCCTGTCTGACTATCCTCACGAAGACTAGTTATCTTTTCCTGACTTGGGGTCACTTATGAACATATCTTGAAAGTTATGCTAATACAGGTTTTCTGATTTTACTATAGTTCCCTTCTGTGAGCTTGCTTTTAAAACCCAAAACAGAAAAGCAATGTAGCTGTTTAATGCCTTTCTTTCACTGGTGAGTAAGAGCTGGAAATGCCATGTAACCAAAGGCCGATGTCCTCTCTGAATCACAGAATAATTGTGAGGAGATTGAGTTTGAGACACAAGTGGTGCTGTGAGGTATCTCGTTTTCAATTTAATTATCTGCTGTTTTCAATACCACTGTTACTTTTGGATTGTTTAAGATCAGCAATCTTGGTTAAGAGGATGTCCTCAAGTTTCACTGACTTTTGAGTTTGCAGGAGAGTTTAATTTTT
>JAWWMO010000043.1:18620137-18652517 GCA_035047845.1 Dendrocincla fuliginosa | reverse complement strand
TTAAGATCAGCAATCTTGGTTAAGAGGATGTCCTCAAGTTTCACTGACTTTTGAGTTTGCAGGAGAGTTTAATTTTTCAAAGATTTTAGAAATTGAGTGATTGGTGTAGCAACGAGGTCAGAAAATCCTTTACTGGAGAAGATGGAAAAAAAGAAGATCTTTAAGGCTGAGACAACAAAAAAGGTCATGTAGAAAATAAGTAGAGTGCTGAATACAGGGAGGATCCAAATTATTCAGGCTGATGAAATGGCTTAAGCTATATGCTATGCTTTGTGGAAGTGTATTGAAAGCATGCATTTGTCTCTATTATCTGAGGCCCTAATGAGAGGTCCACTGAAGCAATTGGATTTACCATTGCTAGGTTGGCAGTAGCACTATCACCCTGCATAACTATTGCGTTTAGCTAACATTGTGCTGTGATTACCGTTTTGTGAGGCTGGTCCTTCTTCAACCGTGGCATTCTTCACATCAGGCAATTCTACCAGCTCTGATTTTGTCTTTCATTCCAGTAGAATTCCTGCCCCACTTTAATCTTGTCACAGAGAAACCAGAGTGCCTGACACACTGCATGGGTGGTTGCCTTCCAGAGAAGAGTGTTACAGATGCATTCAAGACTTGGACAAAAAATTCTTATTTGAGCAGAGTTCTGAAAATTAAAACTACAGTGTACAGAATTTTAAAGAAATTTGTAGGAACTATGGTTTTAAAATATATGCTTTCTTTCCTTGCTGGTGGTGGACTTGTTCCTTTTAACATTCTCAGGAAGCATAAGAATGGCCACTGGTCACATACCTTACTTGGTTGCAGTGAGCTATGCAATGGCTGTGGTATAAACATTGGGATCTCCAAAAAAACCAGGAGTTGCATCTGATTGGAGTAGCTGAAATATTAATGAACAGCTGAGAGCAACTGGATAGTGCAGAAGGAATTTACAAAGAACACACTCTCCAGATCTTCCTTTGGTACAACGAATTGTAGGCCAATGTTAATGCCATAAGCACCTTCATATTGCAGAGCTGTCCATGAGTCTATTTGTGTGCAGGAAAATATCTGATAAAATTGAACTATTTGTAAGAGCTACAAAATCCCTTCATAAAACTCCTCCTCCTTGCTAAGTATATATGTGTGGCTTTTCTAGATTTGTTAGCTCTACAGATATTCAAATATCAGGCATCTCTGAAATACTGGAGTTGGATCCTGCTAATTAGAGTTCTGTGTAAAGTTGTCAGGAGGCTTGATACCGACTTCAGAAACTTGGAACTTCAACCCTAGTTTTCAGCTACAAGAAGGATGTTATTGACCTATTAGGTTAAACTGCAGATAAGAAGTACCTCTTAGTATTTGATTTATAGTTGAACCTTTCAAACCCTGCAGAAGTTCATTTAGCTTTTGCCTTGACCTTTCTGAATATTTAGGATAGATAATGGTTTTAATGGCATATGCACCTGAAATAACTGTTTAGAGACCTCATACTTCAGAGACTATATAATATCCAATAGTACAATAACATCTGGAAATAGAAGACAACTGCAAAGGGCTTTAGACAAACATGTTCTGCTTTACTGTTGATGTAATGAAGAGACACATATGGAACTTCATGTTCCTAAAGGAATGTGATGGTCTGCAAATCGAAATTCAAAATGGAGAAATCCAAGCAGTTAATTTCCATACTACATTATGAGATTAGAAATATGCTGATTTGAATAGAAACTGTAAAAATGCATAATTCCCAGAGACAGAGATCATGAATCATGTGCTTTTCAAGGCTATTAAAACAAATCCCATCCATATTGGCAGAGCTGTTTTTAAAATACTTTTGTTAAATAATGACTTGTGCTATGTTTTGAAAAATATGGTCTACCTTATCAAATTATTCAAGTTACTTCAAAAACTTAATTTCATACTTAAATTTTCTAATGCTATGCTTCTAAATTTATTGATACATAAAATATAATGCTTTTAAAATCAGGATGAAATGTTAAAGATAGAAATTGTGTATGCAATGATGATATCCACAAGACAGTAAAACAGAGAAGCAACCGCGAGTGTTTATGGGTTTTTTTTCCCCTTCCCCCCCCCCCCCCTTGGAATTAATAATGTGCCTTATTTTAGATTTAAAAACAGGTTTTGGATTAATTATTTTGGAAAGGGTCCATAAAAAGTTCTGACACTAATAATCTTACTTGTTCAGAATCTTATGTTGAGTAATGTTTCCTGCTGAAACCTACTAAGTAAGTGTTTCTCAGTATTAATAAGAGTATCAAAGTTTTCTCCAGTTGTTGTATAGAACATCTTTCATGACTGAAGACCGTTCAAATGAGGAAAAGGTTTGCAATGTTGCTTCTTCAGAAAACTGGAAAGAGCTCTGACTATCCCGAAAACCTACTGAAAATCTTCCCTTTTTTCCTCAAAAATGAAAAATTAAAAAGCTTTTATGTGGATTGTAGGAAGGTAGACAAAGTTTCTTAAAACTCTTGAGTGGCTCTTTAGGAGTTCATGTTTGTAGTAATAAAAAATTCAGTGTAAAAGTAAAGCTTTGATAACAAAACAAGTATAAATCTCTTATTTTTAGTGGTAAAAAAAAGGGAATAATGATTAATTTGAATTTATATATATGTGAGGATGGCATTTACAGACTTTGATGTTTTTCCCAGAAATGTCATTTTGCAAATGCTCATATAACATAAGCTTGCAAATAAACATTGAAAAAACAAGTGTGTATTGATATCTTTACTTTACAGAAAAATTAGAGACTAACAGAGCAGAAACCAATTTCCTTGGTTCCATCTCATTGTCAGAGTAATAGAAATAGCTAAAACTATTAATTTCTTGTCCTCGGTTTTAAGCATGAAACCACAGCTTCTCCAGTGTGATTGAAATCTAAGGTTAAAAGTGGCAAATGGCAGACAGAATGAAGAAAAAGTAAATGTTATTTGTATTTCAAGATAAAGAAGACTCATATTAGTGAAAATTAATGTTGAAAAGTTATATTTTGTGATTGGAGTAGACTTTCTGTGGGGGCTTTTGCGACACTGAATTTGAGATGCTGTGTTCAAAACAATCCTTGAGTTGCTGAAATTTGCTCTGTATAAAATGGTTCATGTGACTATTTGTAAATAAAGTAGCCTAGAAGATTACCCTGTATTTGAGATACTGGTTCGTAAGACCATACCTGTTCCTCCTAATAAGAAGGGTGAAACTGCAACGAAACTATCTGCTGGCTAGAAAGAAAGGAATGCTTCAGGTGACAGGTTTTATAAAGTTGGCGACCATACCTCCACATCTTATGTTCTCTCAGCCCACAACTATGTTTATAAACACTCGTAGATGAGGGAGCAGATCTCAAGCTCATAAAAAGGAGTCAAGGAGCACTGTATTGATGGCATAGGCAGGAACCAGAGCATATGTAGAAGTCTCTACTTTTCCTCTTTATTGCATGATCTAGACCAAAGCTTACCTGTCTTTCCAGGAAAAAGAGGAGGGAGGACAAATGGAAGAACTCTTTTTTCCCCTTACTCCTTAATACATCTGTCTCTGAGTCATTTTATAAAAATGGAAAGTTTAGCTTGGAAAAAGTTTTTTTATTAATGAAGTTCTTGGTAGCTGCAGATGTTGGTGTGACAATATCTATGCGGACCTTCAGATTTCAGCCACCTTGTGGCTACAATACTCAGACCACGCCACTATGAGAAATGTTATTGTCACTCTCAGTTATGTTATGTAGTTATGTTACTCAGTTATGTTACTTAATGTATGTTACTATCTTGGCTGACAGATACCACTTACATTACATGTGTGGCTATTTACATTTTCCCCACTCTCCTTAGCCACCAGGCCAGGCTTGCAGTTCCTTTAAGCAACTCCTTTTCAGCAACTACACCTTAAAAGCCTGCCCTGGTACCTACATGCATATTGCATATATTCTTCTGGTGTGCCTCAGGAGAAAATGTCACCTTTCTTCTTTTCATGTCAAAAGAGAAAATTGCTTGAGTATCACAAAGCAGCTGCAGCTCACAAGGAAATGTGTTCAGCTAGGCCAGTGCATATCATGTTGCTTGCTGTCACGTTAATAGTTCAAAGAACATAATCAGCAGAATAGTTAAGCAGAACAGTGAAGTTTGAGAGTCAACACCCAAACCCCTGCAGTCCAAATGATCTCTCCTACTTCATCCTGAGTAAGTGCTACTGCTGGGTGCTACAGCATGGTTGGCTTTTTTTTTTAGCTGTCCTCTCCAGATTGGTGAGCTGTTGCTGTTTCCAGTTTGATTTAGTGGATATTTAGGCACTATCAAAACTTAGGGTGAGATTTTTTTGACCTGTTTGGCAGTCACTGCCAATAGACATTCTTTGATTTCTCAGAAGAGACTTCTGAAAGAGTTAAATATGCAAGAAAATGGAGATTGAGTGATTTCGTAACACTAAAATTAACTGTGGTGCAGCATGAGTGCTGTTTAATTGATTATGTTACTGTCTACACATTGCCTAATATGTCCTGCCTTTCTTAGCTTCTTTTTAATAGCTTAGAATATATTTATTCTGTAGTCTTGATAACTAAAAATATCCACAGATTTAGGATTTAAAAATTACATTTAAATAAGATTGTAAATTGTTTAGGGGGAAAGAGTTTTCTCTGATATTCTGTGAGTGTAGTTTATGACTTCTCTACCTCTCAAGCTGATTTTAAAATTTTTCATTAAATTTAGTATATTCTTTCTTCCCAAGAGCCCTGTCTCTTCATTATAACCATTTCCATCAATGACAAGATCACAGAGCATTTTTAATGTTAAATAGGATAGAAGGATAGAAATTAGTACTTAAAGGGTGAGACTATTAGTATTTCTGAGTGCTTCTATGTATTCATCACTGCCTGATACAGATCAGTATTAATAATGGGACCAGCCAGACATAATCCATCTGCTGGATATTCCTTTTCTTTCTATGCAGTGACTGCCTTGTCTTCTTTCTCAGACGCTGCCTGCTCCAGTCTCCAGACAGGAAATCCAGACATGGCCATTCATCAATGCTGCTATAATCTGTCTGATTTTATTAGCTTTTGAATTTTATCACCAAAATGAAAAGGAAGGGGGGCAAGGAGAACCAAGCAGTATGATCCTCCCATACATATGAATTCACCTCAGTACCATGGACTCAGAATAGACAAAAATTAAGAAAGGAGAAATACTTGGGGAATTAACTACTCCTCTGCCACCTCCCCCTCCCACTACCCCCCCCCCCCCCCGCATTCCTCCTTATTTTTAAGAGCTTCATCTATTTTATTTTATCTCTTCTTCAACAAATACATGTGATGTGCTGCAGTTTGGGTATCTGGTTGATTGATTTTTTTTCCCTTTATTTGAGTGCATATTGAGTATTCTGTGTTATTATGAGACCTGCCTAGGATTGCATCTTGTTTTGGAGAGCAGACACAAACAGCAGTTGGAAATTGAGTTGTTTGGAATTGCTATATGGAGTGAGACATTCCAGTGCCAGTTGTCCCAGCTGAATAAATCTCAGCTGGAATAACTGGTTGAGGGAAGGAATGTTAAACTACATAGATTCCAATGGAGAGAAAGCAGGAGTGGACTAAAGCCTTTGATTTTTTCTGGCAAAGCGGCACAAACTGTTTCAACCCAGGGAACTACAACATGAAATCACTGAAGGAGAATCATATTTTAGTTGCCTTTACCCCCAGTAGCAAGTTTCTGGTGAGGCAGAGAGGGCAAAATTTAGGTTGTGAAAAAGAGTCTGTCTTGAAGCTGTATGGAAACGATTAGATTTTCTCAAAGTGAACAAGTTCTTGACAGACTCCTATGGATATTCTGCTATGGCAGTCTAGCTGGAAGTTGAGTATGAATTCATAGAAGTGTGGTGTGTGCATGAAATGAAGGAATTCCCTACTTACTGTCCTTTGCAGGATTGTACAGAAGTAGTAGTTGCCTGAGTTCTTCTCCTTAAGCCTTGTACTAAGCAGGGGAATAAATACATGCACTTTATGCTCCTGCATGCTTTTCCCACAAGATTTTTGACACCTGTGAGCCAACTGCCTGGCTGCTTCTTTCAGTGAAGGCAGAGATTGGCCCAGAGATCCTGTGACACTTTTTTATTGACACTCTGAGCTGTTGGTAGGTTAAAGGTGTGCATGGTAAAATTTCCAACATGTGCTCTGTTCATTGGCCTAGCCTTTCCACATGTTGTCTGAAAACACAACACATTTCTTAATATATACTACTGTATATCTGAAATATTACCAGCATTTTTATATTAGATTTTAAATCACCTTTTTCACTCAAAAATACCAACCAAGAATGTGGATATGAAAATAAATGGAATGTTGAAATTCAGTTTGTAAAGTATTCCTCAGTACCAAAAATATTAGTACAAGTTTAATGAATTTCTTGGAATTTACCCTTCATTTAATATTTGACCATGGAAACTGACCATATTTGCCCCAGGTAGCTTAGATACCAGTTTCTGCTTCGCTTTCTCATGAGAGTCACCTACACTGACCAGTAATGCACTGATCATTTTAATCACTCAATTGAATCTTTAGGAGTTTTTCTATGTTAATTTTCTAAGCAATTCACAATAATTTTAATTTGATTTATATGTATTCCTAAAAGAAGGCAATTTAAACTGCTCCCTCAAGAAATTGTTTGAGTAACATCTGACTACAATTAACTCTTTCGTGTATACCATAGATTTTGGGGCAGAGACTTTGCTGTATTTTTGAGCGCTTATGCAAATGGACACTGAGATTAGCTCAGTTGGTTAGAGCATGGTGCTAACTCCAAGGTCATGGGTTTGCTCCCCATATGGGCCATTCATTTAAGAGCTGGATCCAGTGATCCTTGTTGGTCCCTTCCAACTCAGAATATTCTGTGATTCTGAAATATGTATAAGTTCAGAAGCTCTCATACAAGTCATAATTTGGGACTTGCAAAGTAGAATGTGTGTGCCAGGTAGCAGAGGTCTAAAGCTTTATTTTCTCTAGAGAAAAGTTCTGTGTGGTTCTGCCTGAAGCTGGATTTAAAGATTAGCCCATTTTCAGATGTATGCAACTTTTAAAGAGTGGTTATCATTCTGGGAGAATCTGGAGCTGTTTCAAACTCCACATCTACATTTAAAGTATTTTCAGTAAATTTATATGACATTGGTGTGATAGAGAAAAGGCGATTTTAGTATTTTTAGTGTAGATGCACATTGAAACAAATATAATTGTGTTTATTTCTTTGCCTACTGAGGCATATAGAAGTGTATAGATAAATACAACTGAAGAATTAGGCACTTCAATAATGTAAACAGTAAAGATCTTTTGATATGCAACCTGTACAATGTAGTCAACAAAGCAATATTTTCCCTATTTTTCACTCAGAAAACAAATCTGTAGGTAATAAATGTAAATTCTTGGTAAACTTCTGTTAGTATTTGAAGGCCATTTGACTGCCCATACATGCCCTCAAAATTCTGTATTGTCATTTATTTGTATGGCATATAATATTTATCACTTAGCTGAATGACTACTGCTTTGTAACTGCAGAGTAAACTGGAAAGCAAGGGACATTCATCTGGGAATGGTTTACTCTGTGGAGCTGTCCATTTGTTTACTCTATCAAGATGCTCAAAGTCTTGATCCTTAGGATCCTTAGGAGTGTCCTGGTTCTGTCCAGGACAGGGTTAATTTTGTCAGGAGGCAGCATGGCCAGGACCTGGGGGTTATTCTGTACCACCTCAGGTCATTTCCAGATGTGAGGGGAAGGGAGTCTTTTCCAGGTCAGCAGCATGGCAGAGGGAGCAGTTGGATACTGACTATTGCTTGAAGGGGTTCCATGTGAACTCTTTGTTTCTTGTGTCCTCTGTGATTCATATTGTTGCTGTTACTGTTAATTTTCTTATCTCATTGCTGTTTTCAGTAAATTGTTCTTATCTCAGCCTGTGATCTTTACCTTTTGTACCTCCAATTCTCTGCATCCTGATACAGGGGGAGGGGAAGGGGAGAGAGCAAAGGCATGGGGTTTGGAGAGTCTCAGTGGGAGCAGTAAATTGGGGAGTACCATTCCTAAAGCACGACAAGAAGCAACATAAGGTAATAAATTAACTTTCAAAACCATACATATTTAGATCTCCCTCTGCAGGGTATTTGAGCTCTAGCCCAGTACACATCTGCTCTATTACATAAAGGTTAGAAATGTCAACTTATTGAAACAGAATCTGGAAAAGTCAAATTGATGTCTTTAAAAATAGGCAGATTCATTTTGGAACTTCCTTAATTCTGTGATGAAATTATAACATTCAAAGGTGTAGTGATGTTAATGGTATTTTTCCAGAAGAATATATAGCAGTCTGTAATAACAGCATTGCTATGTGGTTTGCTGTTTTCTATAAATTCACTTGGCATCATAGTGTCAAGTGCCATTACTGTGGCTTACTGGTTTTGCACTTTGGTATGGTATGTGGAACAGAGCAGTAAGAATTCTACAAGTAGGGATCAAAGCAGCTTTTGCAGTACTTGATGTGTCTGGCATCTTGGTATGTCTGTAATTCTGTAGAAAAATGTTCGCGGAAACATCTGTAAAGAGTCTAAAGTTTTGTATTGGCATTGCATTAGTCCAAAAGCAGTAGAATTGCACATTTATATAAGCTTTGCATAAAATGGAGCCTACAAGAGAGAATTCTTTCTGTATTCATTTCAGTAATTCTTTCTGTTTTCATTTTTTGGAACACCAAGACCTGCTGCATTGCATTTTATCAGAACTGGCAATACAGAAAGTATAGTTATTTGGAATATAAATCCTGATCAGGGGGATGAGAATTTCTTTCAGAAATGGTACAATTCAAAACTCATTCTTTTTAGGTTCATAATGCAGCCTGTGAGGTAGAACTTTTGTATACATTGGCTTTGTCCTCAAAATAGCCATGCAGAAATTGAAACTCACATTTAATCTTTTTGCCCTAAAGTGTTCAAAACCTACTCCCCTGTCTTTCAAGAATCATCTCAAAACATCATGCTGCAATGTGTTCTCAGAATTTGCAGCCTCCACACCTCTTGAAGTTAAGAAAGGATTTTAAAAAAAGAAGGTAAGATTCCAGGGAGAGGAAGACAAGCAGAGGAATAAAGTGAGTGCTTATGTTAAAGAGCACCTGGCTCTAATTTGGTTGTCAATAAAGTCCTCTATGGTTGAAGAGCACTAGGTCACAGGTCTTGCTCCCAGAACTGCTCATTATAACTGAAGTACCATCACTACTCCAACAGCTCCATTTTGTGTCAAAGCAGTGCTTTCTAAGAAACTGAATGTATCCAGGATGTGCAAAGTGTACTCTAAAAATGCCTAGCTGTTATTCTGAAGTCAGGCATTGGATAAGAGTAACTGTGTTACTGAAAAAGGTTTTAGAATTATAAAAGTACATTATAGGATTACTAAAGGCTATTTGAAGTAATTACTGCCTAAATTGTGGTTTTAAGCTATAAGTAAAGACAGGTGAACAAAGGTCAAGGTACACCTTAGAATGCAGACCTTAGAAAACACTTTTTAAAACAATATGATTTTTGTTTTTGTTGTCTTTAAGCTAATTCAAAAAGATACTAACATTCTTTATGGAAAAAAAGTATTTGAAGCAATAGGAACCTCTAATCAAGTCAGATGGTCTTTGTCATGTATGAGGGAGTGTGTAAGACTGATTATTACTTTGAATTATACAGAGGATTTCTCAAGGCATTGTTTCAATTTAAAAAACTGCCTGGTTGTAGTAGTTTGACCTTGGCCAGCTGCCAGATGCCCACCTACCTGCTATCTCATTCCCCCTCTTCTCATTCCTCCTTTTCAAAAGGACAGAGGGAGAAAATTGGATGGAAAATCTTTTGGGTTGAAAAAAGACAAGGAAATCACCAATTACACTCACAGCAAAACAGGCTAGACTCAAGGAAAAGTAATTTAATTTTTTTGCCATTTAAAAGAAATTAGGATGATGACAAATAAAACCAGAAATTAAAACAGCTTCTGTCTCCTCTCTGATTTTTCCTCAGGATCGATGCCACTCCTTTGTTCCTGATTACTTGATCTCTTTCCTCCCATGAGTGTCACAGGGTGGGTGGGGAATGGAAGCTGTGGTCAATCCCTAACAGCTTCTCTTGGCTGCTCCTTCCCTCTCACATTTTTCCCTGTCCTCTCCAAAGGCTGCAGTCCTTCAGCAAATATCCACCTTCTCTGCTTTGGGGTCCTCCATGGGCTGCAGTTTGATGCCTGTTCCACGGCTGTCTCTGCCACAGCTGCAGCAGAATCTCTACCCCAGTGCCTGGACACCAGCTCCCAGTGCATTAGTAATCAAGAAGAAAGTGAGGACACAGCTATGTAAGAATACATATTTATAAAATCATAGATTCACAGTGTCCCTGAGGTTGTCTGGCAGAATTTTTTTGTTTTGACTGAGAGATCCGTTAATGACATAAAATTGGTGGAGTTAGGTCTCCTATGAGCAATCTAACCTGCAGAAATTCAGCAAAATATCTGAGTTTAGAAATGGGTGAGCATGAAAATGAAGCCAGTAAAATGACTGTCTGGTAATTTCTATTGTATATACTTAGTGTTTTGTGATAGATACTCAAGCACCCACCAGTTTCTCTTCTAAAGAGACTAAGTCAGGTGCCAAGGTACTGTCTAGAGCACCCTGTTTTCAGTGTGAAGGTAATATTCTCTACAGTGTGCTTATTTCTCTGCCCATGCATGATGTGCATCTAGGACCATCAACTGGAGTAAACTTCTTTGGTTAATATGCATTGTGGCCATAAGGGCCTAGAATGAGTGGATAGCAGCAAATCAACCTCCAAGCCTACCCTCTTTGCAGCACCATAAAAGGTAGTGGTCACACTCTGGATCCAGCACTTCTTAGTGAAATCCTGTTGCCAAACAAAGAGTGCACATGGAGCTCTCTTTCTGCTGAGGCAGTAGGAATAAAGGGAAACCAATTATTATTAGTCAGAAATCCCAACCCCAAGATGCAGATGTGAATCATGATACTTTACTTCAAGCCTTTCTCAAACTCATTCTATGAAATTATTCACATTAATTTCTTGGATTTTTTTGTTGCTTTTAGTCTTCTTACATACATAATCGGTACCTTCATCTCCTTTTTAGGTCTTTCTCAAGGGAATATTCTTGCCTGAATGGCTGATTTTTGCTTTAGGCCATATAACAGCAATATGGCTTCCCTTATTTCAATCTAGTTTGCTTAACAAGGAATATAATTGATTTGACCTACATACATGCCAGTCAGAGATTAGACAGATAAGATATTCTTACTAAAAGAAAAAAAAAATCAACAGAGAGTAACTGTGAATGATTTAATATAGGAAGAAGAGACATGAAATACATATGAATGGTCTGCTTCACTTCCTTGAGACAAGACTATTTACTTTTGTCAAGCTGAGAGAAAACATGATTCTTAGCTTGAGGATAGAGGAAAAACATATAGCAAAGAATGTTGTCTATAGTCCAGCTGCAATTCCTCTAGATTGCTCCATTACCATCTTCTTACTGATCAAAGTGATATGTACAGGGCCATTACAGCAGACTTGAATAATCCCTTCTACTCCCAAAATGCAATGAATTATGTTAAAGGGAATGTAAATGTATTGTGGCTGTATTGTTTCAGGAGCAAAGTTTAAATAGACATCTCTCTCATCCCCTGTTGTATTGCACATATTAGCTTCAGTAATTTCATATCTTATGCTATTTATAAGCAAGAATTCTTCAGTACAATTATTATATATCCCTAGCACAGTGTCCTGCATTCAACCAGGATAGGGTTAATTTCTTCTCAGTAGCTGTAACAGTGCTGTGTTTTGGATTCAGAATGAGAATGGTATTAACAACATACTGATGTTTTGTCTTTTTGCTAAGTCATGTTTATCTGAAGTCAAGGACTTTTTTCTTGTCTCATGCTCTTCCACTTAGGAGGTTCTTGAAGGAAACTGGAAGGGATCATAGCTGGGACAGGTGACCCGAACTAACCAAAGGGATTTTTCACATCATAAAACTTCATGCTCAGTATATAAACTGGGGGGAATTACCTGTAAATACGGTCAATTAGGGTTTGAGAAGTGGGGTCTGGCATTGATCAGTGGGTGGTGAACAATTGTACTGTGCATCACTTGTTTTTTTCCCTTTTTATTATAATAATTACTTACAATTATTACTGTATTTTTACTTTGTTTTTGATTATTAAACTGTTCTTGTCTTAACCTAAATGTTTTCCTTTTATTCTCCTCCCATTTCCACCAGATTGTGGCAGGGAGACAAGGGGGGGTTGAGTGAGTGACTGTGTGGCACTTAATTTCCAGCTGGGCTTAAACGATGACACAGGTTTAGTACAAAAAATTCCTTACAGAATTTCTTAATCATGGAATCATAGAATGGTTTGGTTTGGAAGGGACCTTTAACAGTCACGTAGTCCAACCTAAGTCCTTGGGCAGGGACAGCTTCCACTAGACCAGGTTGCTCAAAGCCCCATTCAAACTGGCCTTGTACAGGGATGGGACATCCACAACTTCCCTGGGCAACCTGTTGCAGTGTCTCACCACCCTCATTGTAAAAAATGTCTTCCTTATGTCCAGCCTAAACATACCCTCTCTTAGTTTAAAACCATTGTCCCTTGTCCTGTCCCTACAGGCCTTGGCAAAAAATATTTTTCTCATAAATACTTTTTATATATTTAAAGGCTGCAGTAAGGTCTCCCTGGAGCCTTCCATTCTCCAGGCTGAACACCACCAGCTCTTTCCTCATAGCAGAGGTGTTCCAGTCCTCTGAGCATTTCCATATCCCTCCTCTGGAGCAACTCAAACAGCAACTCTAACAGTTTTTCTTATACTGAGGACATCAAAGCTGGATGGAGTACTACAAGTACTCACAAGAGGAGAGTAGAGGGGAAGAATAATCTCCCTTGACCCGCTGGCCACGATTCCTTTGATGCAGCCCAGGATATGGCCAGTTTCCTGGGCTGCAAGCACACATTTCTGGCTCATGTCCAGTTGTTCACTCATCAGAGTCCCCAAGTCCTTCTCCTCAGACCTGCTCTCAATCCATTTAACCCCCAGTCTATATTCATACTGGGGATTCTCTAGCCAGCTGCAGCACCTTGTGCTTGGCCTTGTTGAACTTCATAAGTTTTACACTGGCTGACTGCTCAAGCCTGTCCAAGTCCCTTTCTGTCTGTCTGGATGACATCCGTTCCCTAAAGTGGATTGACTGCTCTCGGTATCATCTGCAAACTTGCCGAGTGCACGCTCAATCCCACTACATCATTGATGAAGATTTTAAAGAACACCATTCACTATTGGTTTCCACTTGGACATTGAGCCATTGCGTAAAACATTTTGGATGCGTCCATCAACCTAATTCCTTATCCATGTAACAGTCCGTCTGTCAAACTCATATGTCTCCAATGTAGCCTAAAGAATATTGAGGGAGGCTGTATCAAAAACATAACAGAAGTCCAGAGAGCTATGGTGATATCCATAGCTCTCCATTTTTTCACTGATGCAGTCATTCCATTGTATAAAACCAGTAGATTAATCTGGCACCCCACCTAGCTTATCCCACCTATCTACTAGGTAAAGTTTTATTCTGATATTTTTTTTCTCTCAAATGTTAAAATGCAGGATTTTCTATAGGTTGTCCTTTTTTATGTCTAAGAGGTAGAAAGAGTTACCACTCTTTCTGTAAAGAAATTTTTACATGTGTGCTAACCTGAACTGAAAAGGTCATCTCTGGACTTTAGGCAAGTCCTTGGAACAAAGAGAGGTATAATCCTATGACAGGTAAAAACCCCTGTTCTGATTTTAGTTTTATCAGCAGAGTGGTCATTTGGCACCTTGCCTCAAATGTAGGCCAGTGACCAGCAAATCCCTCTTGCTGATGCCTGTACTGGCATCAGCAAGAGTTTCCCCTTGTGCTAGGAAACTTAAACTTGGGGCAGATATGTCTTCCTGTATTCAAATGCAGCATCATAGGCAATGCAGATAAATCTTTGTTGAGAGGCACTGATTTCTACTAGTGTGTTCTCTTGGAGTTACCTGCCTCAGCACCTTCAGGAGGCAGTGGAGATGTACACTGGTAGCTCCCCAGGGTACTTCATCCTACTGGGCTTAGACCAATCTAGAAAGCTGCAAAGCACTCTCCGGAGGGATCAATATCTCTCAAATTTTTTAAAAAAGTGTTAAGTTAGAGAGTTCAAATTTTCATATCAATAAATGAATCTTATTAAAGCAATTTTTTAAATTTTTTTGAGATTCAACTAAACATTGAGAAAGCTTGATGACTGTATGAACAAGTATGCTTTATGCCCTTCATAATTTTTTCTTGTCATTTTTAGTGAATTGAGAGTACCTTTGTGTCAGTTTTACATAACTACATAACGTATTTCACATAACACCAGTCTTTCTTTGCCTTGGTCTATTTCAGAGAGGAGTTTTTGTTATTGCAACCCCTTTTTACCCTTAATTAACAGCTTAGAATATTGTTTAAAATAAAATGTATTGGTGGAAATTTGTATTAGCTATCATACATTTTTGTCCTTTTTCTTCTCTGTAATTTTGAGACTTACCAAAATGTAGATGACACTATTGGAAAAGAATCATGCCTAATACATTTTATTATTACTATATTAATATATTATTTTTATTTTACTAAAACACAGTAAAATGGTAATCCAAGAAATCGACAGAATGGCAGACTCAATTCTTATTATACACATTCCTGAGTAGCATAAGCCTTGCTTAACTAGCTCATATTGGCTACAGTTATTCACTTGTGAGTCCCTGTTTGTAATAATTATTGTATAATTATTATAAAATGTTTATTTTTAGAGAATAAAGTATATTAATTATTTTTTTTCAGAACATGCCACATAGAAAAAAAAAGACCCAAAATGAAGGAAATTTGGATCTATTGTGAATCTGGTCAGTAAGACAAAAGAACTTTTACTAGTACAAATAGATACTGTGTTCACTGCTGAAAAGCATTTAAAAATCTTTCTGCTACCTGACTATCACAATATGGTAATTTGCTTCCTCTTTTTAAATTGTCAAAATGTGAATTAGTGAGTTAGTCTTAATGGGATGTTTAAGGTAAACATTCTAAATCTCTTACCAAGTATGGCCTTCAGTAAGAATTTGGTAATAAAGCAGCTGGTTTTCTGTGGATGTCTCTTCACTGAGTTCTGTAGTTCAGCAACTATGATTATGTAAAAATCAACAATAGTTTAATTCATGCTCTGCCTTCATGTCACAATTTACACAGCAGATGAAACTTTCTCAGCAAATAAAGATTTGAGTGAGCTTCAGCTGAAAAGACAATCAGACTTCTTATTGATTTCAGGATTTTGGTTTTGCCTTTTCCTTTACTCCTGTAATTTCAGTACCTGAGCCTTTGGCTGCTGAGAGCTTCATATCACTCCAAGATTAATATGAGTAAACAGAATTGTGTATATATTTAGCAGAATCAGTCCCCAGACACCAAAAAATCATGTGGAAACAACTATCACAAAACCTTGCTTTGTGCTGCATGTATCTGAAATGAAATCCAGAATTCTTCATAAGTTATAGGAAGGCACTGAAAACAAAAGAAGAGGCAAAGTGAAGACCTTATTTTGGTTTTGACCCCTTTTATTTAGAACACATTAAGGGGGATGGAGGATTAAGTGGTCAGCAGCTGAGCAAAATTAGTGGGGAGAGCAACTCAGAGAAGGAAAATTAAGGAAAGCAGAAGTGATTGGTTGAATGAGATAGAGGTTATTGCAAGAATAGAAGGGAAATGGAATGAGGAAATCCATACCTCATATCATGTATTGCAAACGAAAAATGGAGAGAACTAGAAAGTGAAATGAAAGGGCTTAGTCTTTTAGCAGCTGATAGAGATTATTGTTTTATGATGACTTGCACCAAAACTAAATTGTAATTCATTTGGCAATGGAGAGATACACAACTACTGTGTATTTTCTTAACAATCCCTGATACAACCCCTGAAAAAAATGAATCTCAAAAGAAAATGACCTTGTCTAGTTTGTGATGTATGACATCAGGTCAGCATGTTCTTTCTGAGAATCTGCAGTGCTCTGTACTCTCCCTCAAATGGAACTTCCAGACCTGAAGTGGTCAGGGTAAACATTAGGGAATGATACTACTTTCCAGAAATAACCTTGGTCTTCTGAAGACACACAGTCTAGATTGACAAGCAGTCAAATTCCTGAAAAATCAAGCAAACATGAACTTGTTTTGTAGGTGATGGAAACTGAGCTAAAATTAGTACACCCTAAGCAGAAAAATTAAGTAACAAATTGGACTAAAACTATGTTATGGTTCATGTGAATATCTACTCCCAGTTTAATGATGATTACCTCTTCACTGTAGACTTAAAAGGTCAGGGTTGAAAAAGAGCAAGACAGTAAGGTCAACGTTTCTTCCAGCAGATGAAATATGCATAGCTTGGCTGGCCTTTGCCCTGCAAATACAGAGAAGTTTAAAAAATGTCAGCATTAAGTATGACAAATACTATTGATTTTTCTTGTTAGATGAACCATCTGCCTTTTTGATGCTAGGATGAATTATGTCTACTTCTTGTCAGTAGCACTGGTGGTATTTGTTTTTTTTCCTCCTGACTGCTCAAAATTTGTCCTCATTGAAAGTCTGCATTCCTGGAGCACTGGAGGTTTCTGTAGCCTTGTGGCATGAACAAACCACCTGGATTTGCTGGTGGTAAAGGTTACTGCCCTCAGCTCCTTGTTTTGCTGTCAAAGATGATTGCCCTTTTAAATCTCCCGCACACTGCTAATGTGAGCACTCCCAGTTTTTTCCCTGAAAAAAGATTGGACTAGGCTAGTTTAAATAGTTTAAAACAATAGTTCTGCTGGACTGTCTTCTTTATTGATGAGAGAATTTTGATGACTGCAACCTTTTAGAATCAGAATGGTTTAAGTTGCAGAAGACCCTTAAGGCCCTCAAGTTCAACCATTAACCCAGCACTGCCAAGTTCACCACTAAACCATGTCCCTAAGCACTATATCCACATGACTTTTAAATACTTCCAGAGATGGTGACTCAACTACTTCCCTAGGCAGTCTGTTCCAGTACTCCTTTTCAGTGAAAATATTTTTCCTAGTATCCATTCTAAACCTCCCCTGGTGCAACTTAGGGCCATTTCCTTTTGTCCTATCACTTGTTTCTTGGGTGAAGAGGTCAAGTCCACCTCACTACAACCTCCTTTCAGGTAGTTGTAGAGAGCGATAAGGTCTCCTCTCAGGCTTCTTTTCTCAAGGCTAAACAATGCCAGCTCTTTCATCTATTCCTCATCAGACTTGTGCACCAGACCCTTCACCAGCTCCATTGCCCTTCTCTGGACACATTCCAGCACTTCAATGTCTTTCTTGGAGTGGAGGGCCCAAAACTGAACACAGGATTTGAAGTGTGACCTCAACACAGCCGAGTACAGGGGGATGATCATTGCCACTGCTGGCCACACAATTCCTGATACAGGCCAGAATGCCATTGGCCTTCTTGGCCACCTGCGCTCACACTGACTTCTTCAGCCAGCTGTCAAACAGCACTCCCAGGTCGTTTTCCCCTGGGAAACTTTCCAGACACTCTTCCTCCAGCCTGTAGCGCTGGCTGGGGTTGCTGTGATCTAAGTGCAGAACCTTGCACTTGGCCTTATTGAACATCACAAAACTGGACTTGGCATGGATCCAGCTTTTCCAGATCCCTCTGTAAAGCCTTCTTACCTCCCAGCATATCAACACTCCTACTCAGCTTGATATTATTTGCAAACTGACTGAAGGTTCCCTTGATTCCCTCATCCAGATCATCCATTAAGACATTAAACAGGACTGGCCCTAGTACTGAGCCCTGGGAAACACCATGAGTGACCAGCTGCCAACTGAATGTAACTCCATTCATGACTGCTCTCTGGGCCCAGCCATCTGGTTGGATTTTTAGCCAGTAAAGCATATACCTACCCAAGCCATGAGCAGCCAGTTTCTCCAGGAGAGTTTTGGGGGAAATGCTGCCAAAGGCTTTATTAAAGTCCAGATGGACAACATCCACATCCTTTCACTCATCTGCTAAGCATGTGAGGTTAGTCAAGCAGGATCTGCCTTCCATAAACCCATGTTGGCTAGACATGATCTGGTTGTCCTACATATGCTATGTGGTCATACTCAAGATCATCTGCTCCATGACTTTCCCCTGTGCTGAGGTCAGTCTGACAGGTCTGTAGTTCCCTGGATCCTCCTTCACACCTGTTCTTTAGATAAGCATCATATTTTCTAATCTCCAGTAAACTGTGATCCAATCAGCAAGGATTGCTGGCAAATGATGGAAAGTGGCTTGGTAAGCACTTCCTGCCAGCTCCCTCGATATGCTGGGATGGATTCCTTCCAGCCACAGGGACGTGTTGTGTCTAAGTGGCATAGCAGGTCACTGCTCATTTTCCCTTCAGTCTGCTCCCCATTGCTGTATTCCAGCTCAGGGGACTGGGTACCCCCAGAACAAGCAGTTGTAAAGGCTGAGGCAAAGAAGGCATTAGGTACCTCTGTCTTTTCCTCATCCTTTGTCATTACAATTCCCCCTGTACCCAATAAAAATGGAGACTGTCATCAGTCCTCCTTCTATTGCTGATGTATGTATAGAAACACTCTTAATGTCTTTTATGGTTTTTAGATTAAGTTCTAGCTGGGCTTTGGCCCATTTGATTTTCTCCCTGAATAATCTCACAACATTCTTGTAGTTCTCCTGGGTTAATTGCCCCTTCTTCCAAAGGTCATGAACTCTCCTTTTTTTTTTTTTTTTCCCTGAGTTCCAGTCAAAACTGTCTGTTCAGCAAGGTGAATATTGCTTGCAGGGAGCAGCTCTATATATATCTGTGAAGGACACAACCACAGGCATACTTTACTCTTCACCCAGAATTTAACCAATTTTTTTCCTATTGAAAAGAGTATTTTAATATATGTTCTGCAATTTACTTTATTTCTGCTATCACATTTTGGAACCTTTCCCCTAGAAAAAGATGCACTGATGCATCTTATTGTCTGTGTGATGTACATTTCCATTTTATAATTACTGAGTCAATCATCTGTAACTTAGGTAAAGTATAAACTGTCTTCTGAAGTGCATGAGCCTTATGCATTCAGAACACTACAAAATGATTTATAACACTGAATTACTGTAACTTGCTCAAAAGGAGTTTGAAAGTAAACAGATTGTTTGCTACATCTTACTAGCACAGTGGCCAATAGTGTCATAGGACAGTAGTCTGTATGTGTATAATTGTGCCACAATGGATAATGAACATAGCAAAAATAGAGAATTTGATCAAATAAGCACTTAATGGAATTTTTTTTCTAAACCAGTTTGCAGACTGCTGTGAGAAACTAAATTGTCCTGCCAATCTTGGCTTACAAAAATGCTCACACTACTCATACTTTTCTAGTGCTCTGTGAAATACTGAAGTGGAAAAGTGAATTGAACTGTCACAGTTCTTGGAACACTTCTTCATTTGGGACACGGCAGGGTGTTTAAGCAATCTCGTTAAGTCAAGGACTAGGCTACTGCTGGAGTTCTATTTCAATTCAAATTTTCTATTTATCTCAATATTATAACTAATTTTAACCAAACTGTGAGTCAATGATACATTTGCTGTAGACGTCTTGGCTCAGGCATTCTTTGTTTTATTGTATAGTCAGAGATTATCTTAAACATTACAGAATTTTATCAGTTATGAATGCTATTATTTCAAGGAAGAACTCTTTCATTGAAATAATTCAAATGATCTGAGATTCTTCCTCTTCTGTAAAATTATGCCTGCTGTCTGAATACCAAATTGGCTTATCATACCAATTTTTTGAAATTGAAACTTTTGCCTTTCTCTAGGTTTGTGTGAGGTATTGGAGAAATGTAAAGGGAAAGAACTTTACAGAAGAAACTTCACAGTGCTCAAAAAGAAGGACAGCTGTTGTTTACTTTAAACCTATAGTTTAAATGCCTAAATCAGGGTGTTTTTTTTTTTTATTCCCCATCTAATGACATTTGACTTCAGAATTGGTTTCAAAAATTCTCTTTAATCCATTTTCATAAGACAATTTCACTGGACATGCTATGGTATTACTGCAATGAAAAGTTGTCATCACACCACCTTCCTATATTCTCTCATGCACCTGTGATTATTATAAAGTGTTGTTTGGGTTATTTTTACATTTTTTCCTTTTTTACTTTTGGTGATTTTTCTTGCTTCATGTTCCTGAAGAATTTTTGCAGTTAGATGTACCTGACAACAGAGTAGTTTTAAAAATAACTTTGAGTTCTTTATAAATATTTCACAGGTTTTCATACAGTTTCATACATTCATTCAGTGTCTGTACAAGTATATAAGAAGTAGCCAAGGAGCCCTGACTGTGAGGTTCTAGTCCAGTGGCAGTGCAGGATCTTCTTGGACCATGAGCTGCCTCTGAAACGTTGAACTCAACAACAGCTGATAGTGCTGTCTGCTCTTGATTTTTTCAATAACGCGGAGGCCCCTTGGGTTTTTAGCCATCCTGTGACAAAGGGTTCCAAAATGTAACTGTGTTCCACATGGAAAAAGATATGTCCTTTAAAGCATGTCTCTTAGTCCAAGAAATAATCACAGTTTTGCTTTTCACTAAACCACATGTATATCTAACACCCACACATTCAATGTTAAGGGAGCTCTGGGTCAGAATTCAGATAGAAGTTTAAATGAGCCTTTCTGATAAATACCTTTTCTGATAAATAGAGTTTGTGTTTTTACAGTCTACCCAGGATGATTGGGTTATATACCATGTATGCTGACTTTTACATATCACCTGAAGGTGTGAAACCTCAGTTTGGTGGGTTTCATGAAGTACTGCGTATATGATTTGGATATGCTCCAATTGTTGGAATCAGAAAAGCTGCCAACCACTGTTCCATTCATGCATTTCAGACCATTACATCTTTGATTTAGCCTCAGGCTGGGATGCTCTGACTGGTAAAAAAAGTTACACAATTTTTTCTTTTTTATAAATTTTGTGGTTTTTTGCACAGGCTCTCTTACCATGCTCCTTCATAAGATCACTCCTCCGAAGGTAACTATGAATGGAAGTTTGTGCGGATACACAATAGAGAAATGCAGATTCTTAGATTCTTCAGTTCTCACTGAGCTTCTGTGGAAGTTAGCTGAATGTACTTCTGTACTTAGTTGTATGTACTTCTCATTTTGCTGCCACCTTTGAAATCCTGATAGTGGTTGCAAGAACTGAGGCAGCCATCTGTTTGGAGGCATGCTGCCCTGGACTACACACGGGGATATACGAGAGTGCTCCAAGGCCTGTCAATATGTACAGTTTTCATTGTGATCCAGGATTACTAGCGAATAGATGCAGCATGCCTGTTGTTGTGTCAGTCCTCTTCCCTTCACTGATCCCAAGTGATATACAGAAGTGATCCTATCAGTGCTCTGCTAATCACATGACCATGACAAAGAGAAGTCACTTCAGGTGCACAGACATCCTTCTTCCTGCTAGCCAGTAAAAGCAGGAGAGGTAAGTGAACAAACAGAAAGCCTCTCTGTACATTATTATTCACAGAAAGACCTGATAAAGAAGTGGGAGTGCAGTGGGAAATCTATTTTATCCAGCTGAGTGTTTTTTACCACTCAGCAATACCTATTAGGATCACCTGAATTCACTAGATTGTTTTAAGACTCTTAAGAGAATCAATGAATTAGGAATAAACTTCAGTCCTGGTAAAATCTTTGTGATTATTAATTTTTGTTTAAAATGCTACTGAAAGTTTAGATGCAACATGTTTAGATTTTCTTAAATTATTCTGAATCATGTGCCTGGGTAGTCCCATTTAAGATAACAGAGCTTCTCACATGACAGTCTGAAGTGCTTTCTTCTTTAGAGTGATATTTTGATGTACTTAGTCAGGAGTATTTTTATGGGTTATGGTAGCGTTTTTCTTTGATAATTTGAGAATATTAGCTTTTACTTTAGCTAAATATAAAATTATACTTTTAAAAAGGTTACTAAGGTTGTTCCAGTTTGACACTGCTGAGACTCTTAAAAACAAACTTGCAATTATTTTATCTGCTCTAGAGTTTAACTTGAAGGAATCATAACTTTAACAGAGACGTTCAATTTATTCACTGAACAATTTTTTTTTAATAATATTTTGCAATTTTTATAATATAGAGTTGTATATTGATGTTTACAATTTTCCCAAGAAGATGCAGTATTTTTCTAATGAATTTATGGTGCATTTTAATAAGTGGGCAAAAGTAGTTGTAGTATATGCAAATTAGCCTGGTCTGCATTTAGGTTTCCCATGTCAAAAAATCAGTCTATGCAGACTGTGTTTCAAAATGACATTTGGATTTATTTAAAAATAACAGTAACTGAAAGCTAAAAGAAACCTTAGTTCTAACAAAGCTCCTTGTATCAGCCAAGGGGAATTACCCCATTCCTCTATGCTATGTTATGTGATTAAAAAGAAAGGCTCATCTGCATGAACAAAAAGAAGTCCAGAGGAGCTACAAAGTTGTCAAACTTTGCTAAATAGTTTCAGTAAATTGTCAGGAAAAGTTTGCTACACGGGGAACAATGCAGGGTATCATCCTTTCCTCTGTAGGCAGTTTTAAGGAGCAAGGATGTACTGGACCATTGTTGAAGGTGCTTTGGAGTTATGATGCAACAGTCAGAGACTGTGAGTGCTGAATATCTTATGATCCTAGACTTTTCCAGATGCCAGTGAAGCTCTATGAAATCCATCTATCTAAGGTTTCAAGCAGATGGACTATCATGTTCTCCACTTTCAGTCTGATAAGAGTTGAATAGTATCACTGAATCCTGTTACGTGTCTGCCAAGAACCATCTCACAGCAGGCCTTGTTAGGTGAGATAATGAATCAATATAGAAAAAGGGGTTTTAAAGTACTTTAGACTTCTCTGGGGTGACAGAAGCTGTAAAAACAAAACAGTATTGTTAATTGCAGTCATTCAAATTTTTCTGTTCCTATCCATAAATTATTTTGGTGCTGCTCTTGGGGAGTGTGTGGGTTTGTGTGTGTTTTGGGGACTGGAGGGAGGAGAGAGAGAGATGGAGGGAGAAGAGAGAGGCAGGCAGGGAAGGAGAGAGAAGGAAAATTGCTTTCCTTAGGAGATCTCAGACGATTTACTGTACAGAAAATATGCTTGCAGCTGATGAAAGGGACATTGGCTAAATAAATGACATCATTCTATTTTCTACAAGGTTTTCATCAGGGGAGAATGGCTTTAGTATTTGGTGACTGGTTTTAAAATAATGTTGAGGGGCTGTAATCTTGCAGAAAATACAGCTACTTTGAATGGACAGACATGTGGAATAAATGGCTTATAGATAATCCCCCATGAATAGACGTGGCATGTCTAAGGCTGGTTATGGATCTGCTATGTTAATTGGTGAGAATGAAGTTGAGCTCTCCAGGAATAAATCAGAGCTGTCAAACAGTATCTAAAATGATAGTCATTTCCTGGTTGGCACAGATAATAATGCTAATGGTTGTCAGTGGAATCTTCGTACAAAAGATATTACATTTCCCTACTATTTTATCTCCTTGTAATGTCCTTATTTTCTTTTCACTGGTTACAGTCTTAAAAGGTGCATAGTATTAACCCTATTCACAATAGACTCCACTAGTCAGCTACAAATAAAGCAGTGGAGTGGTTTTTCTGGACTGGTTTCTTTGTCAACAATTTAAGAACATGTATTTTAGAGTGGAGTTAAACTGAGCGCGTTTTAGACCAGGACACTCTTTTCAGCTCTTCTTGAAAGCTGTTTTCCCAAGCTATTTCTTTCTTCTTTTGGGAGATTAGTTTTGAAGACCTCTAGCCTGCAAGATGTAGTGGGTGTACCTCATATCTTCTTAAAGTACTGCTAATGGTGGGACATTTATCTCTAAGGCAAGGACACCAAATCTAAAATAAATCAGAAAGGACAGATAATTCCTAATTACAAATTATAAAATTATATATTGAGTGAAGCATTAAACTCCATAGAAACACATAGAAAAGTATAAGTGAGCTTATGCTTTCTTCAGGATTCTTGCAGATATAAAATTTTATTTTGTCTATGACTGGTATTCATGATTAAAACTTCAGGTTCTGTTTTCCATCATGACATTTCACTAGCATGGCATTTTCTACCATGAATTCACAGTCTTCAAATTTATTTCTTATTTTGATTATTTTGCCCTTTTGTACACATTGTGAATAGAAATTTGAGTCTCTTGACTGCAATAGTAGGGTAGACAATTAGGAAAAACTTAAGGATTTAGAAAGAAATTTGTCAAGAATTCTAATGGGACTTGCCCTCCTAACATTTTAGAGACTTTCTGAAATCCTTTTTTTGTGTCTTCTAATGTGCCCAAACCCCTGGATTTATTTTACTCTTTGTCAACTATTGTAATTTGACCCATAATGTCTCGTGATTACTAGCACTGAGGCAGGCTTGGGTGACTAGAAACAGATCCAGAAAAAAGTCCAACTTTAGACTTGGGAAAGCATTCAGAAATTTTTGGTTTTTACTTATTTATGTAATCACCTTAAATTGGATAAAAATAAAGATGTTGATATTTCAAATGTATCTGAAATTGCAGCCATAAAAATTTGAAAATGTCTTCATCAGTCTAAAAATATATTTAACAATCGTGAATGAAGGAAAATAGAGTGAGCCTTTATCTTATTCGTGTATGATATCCATACAAGTCTGGCTTAAATGGAAATAATGTGATTTAGATAACCAGTTGCTCAGCATGAGTAGGAGATAACACAGTTATAGCTTAAAGGTTTGATTTTGGATGTTTCCATTTTTAGACCCCCTTAATTGTTTAATTCCCAGACAATAAAAACAGCAGTTTCTTGAACAAGCAAATATAAAGAAACAACACTTGACCAAAGACAGTAATTTACTAGCCATTCATGTATGGAAATGTGCCTCAGACCTGCTTAGGACAGAGGGGTTATAGTTAAGATGCTACACACCTCCCTTCAGAGGCTGTTGAACCAAGGTGTTGAACTCCCATTACAGTAAACGCAGATGAAATCACAGGTGCTTGTGGCCCTTTGAATCACTTAAGTCATGTTTGGATGTTACATGAGAAAAACTGCACTCCTGTGGAGTGGCTGCTAGAGACGAGGCAGAATAACTTGGACCACCTAGATGGAATGGTACTGCTACATCTGGGAAACTGAATTTAGCACCTAGTTAGTATGATGCAAGGAGAGACTACGAATGGCTCAGGGGTTGTTGTCACCACTGGGGATACTACATACTAGTAATACTGATAATGTGTTAAGGTGTTTCCAGTGTAGTGCTTTGTAGACCAGTGTGTTATGACAACAAATGTGTATGAAAAGACTGTGAGTTGTTCTGATACTATTGCAATGGAGGCTACATAAATGCCTAAGTGAAGCAGATTTGCAAAAAATCACTCACTGAAAATAGTTCCCTTTGCTCTTATACCAAAATTGCTCTTATACACAAACAATGGAGCATATTGTAGGAAGAGGTTCTGTTCTGCCACTTACTCAAGAAAGCATCAAAAATATTTAGAAATTAAATACTTTTCATACAGAATGTCTGACCACTCTAGTAACTAAAATGTGATTTACTCAAAGTTCCATTTAGTAAAGGTATTGCCTTGACATAGGCAGATGAAATAGATATTTTGAGAACCTGTTCAGGCTGTTTGTGTCTGACCCTTCTGGGTATGCACCATGAGTCATTGCTTCTCAATAATTAAGGATTTGCTACTGAAGAAGAAAATCTGTATTACTCTCTGAATACTGAGTCCAGCCAAGGCAGAGTTGAATGAGAATGGAACTGGTTTCTCTGTGCTAGTATTTGTACCTTCTGTTTTGGACAGATGTCTTGTAAGGTGATCTCTTCACAAGTACATCAATAGAAGTACACAGGCTCAGGATATTCCAATATTTTCCTATAGATACCTAAAGCTGATTATACAAAACCCCCAGGCCCTATTTGGGTTTTCAACCCTTTATCACTCCTTTTTAAGGCAAAACAGATAAAAGGTCCTAGAATGTTTAATTTTCTTTCTTTTAAGGTTAATAATTTCAGGGGTGAAAAAACCAAAAATATTTGAAAGCATAAAAAAGAAATTAGAGATATAAATATCAAAATTCATAATACCGAGAAAATGCATTGTCTTCTTATAAACTAAAACTTTAACTTTCTAATATGACATATGTGAAATGTAAGCTCATTTTGCATTAACTTATTTCTAAAGAGATTATGGAAGTTTTATTCAGGCAAAACCTGACCTTATTTATAACTATCCTATGCATATGTATAACTGTCATATACTTATTAGCTCATTAAAACATTTTGTCCTCAAAAAAATTTTTAATTAAAAGTTATAAATTCTAAATGTTGTGGTTTTTTGTTGAATTTTATGGTGATTATCATATAAAAATATATTTAGAATGAACACAATTTGGAAATACTCTTAATTTTACTGTAGTATGAATTGCTACCTTTGATACCTTGAGATCCTCATGGTTTTTTATATATTTGTAGATTTTAATATAGCTGTATATTTTCTCACACTTAATGTAGCAGGTGATGGTTTTTAAACCTCCCTTTCTCATGGTTTGTGCCACATTCTTGAAATTTGGTTTAACATTCCTTTCAAGAAAAAGATTTTAGCAAGCACATTTTGTTTGGGGCACATACTTAGAAGGACAAAATAAGATATCATTGTAGCAGAAGGCCCAGAAACCTTGGGGAAGTTCCAAAGCAGGCATGTGATGTGAAGATGGTGATGTGAACATGAGGTCTTGAGACCTCTGACTCAGTTCCAAGGAGGTGTGCCAAGGGGCAGACCTGAGGGAGGTTCTGGGGCAGATGATTCTTGGGTTGGATGCATCCATTAGATATGGTAACTAATTAGTGTTATAAGTTTGTGAGAGTCTTATGCTGTGGTGTTCACCCATGTATTTTGCTGCACATGAAAATGCTTTCATTAAAGGACCTGTTCGCCATTTTATCTAGACTTATATTGTCTGGAAAGTTCTTCAATTTTAGGCAACACCTTCAGTAATGTTCTGCTACAGCAGATTGCTGGTGATAGGCCTTTCTTCATTTTGGGATACAAAATACTATTTTTGATATTTGCCTTGAAAAATTCTTTTCTTTAATGCCTTCATGCAGTTTTCAATGAAAAGCTACCCTGTGCTGTGCAAATTGCAAGAAGTTGAATGGATAACACACTCCGTTAGGAATGTACTGTAATACACCTGATACTCTTGAAGTGAAGCCATGAAAATGAAATGTCATTAGCCCTAAATCCCTTCAGTTAGATAAGAACTGTCATTTGAAGAAAAGGAGTTTCTACAATCTAACATTATTAAGCATACATTATGCTAATCTCTGTATAGATATTTCATTTATGCATTGTGTATTGTATTTCCAGATGCACCATGTAAAGCTGGTCTTAAATATCAGAATATGCATTGAAAGCTTTAGGGTATAAACATGGTAAGAAAGCGGAAATCATTTCAGAAGCATATCTTACTATTAAGATTAATTCAGAGTGAGAAATTCAGAGCAATATTCGAAATATTTGAAGATGTAAACAGGGATATTTATGACATTGGAGGGAGCAGGATCCATCTCTATATGAGCTTTATAAACATCTAACGTATCCTGAGTCTTGTATTATTTCCCTGCTGTGTTCAGTGTGATGGTGCACTACACCAGCACCCAGTCAGCCATTGTACCCTGGGAAATACACTGCACCTCCCATTGGCCCCCAGGGCGGGGAATTCCCACCAGCATTAGCCAACACTGAGGGAGTGCATGTGGGCAAATACAAGCTCTGTAACATTTGCTATGTAAAGGTGACCATTTTAGTTAAACAGCATATTTTTAAAACTTGTTTCAAGTTTTTTAACTTGTTTCAAGGTACCATTGGAATATCACTGAAGTTTGAACAACATAATTTATAGGGCCACATGTGGATGTTATTGGCTTGAACCACTTGTGCACCTAGTACATGCCTTTATTACTTTGACATCTGACATAAATAGGAAGATAAGCAGTTGAAACTCTATGCATATTCTTGATTAATACATTCTTAGATCTGTTATTCAAATATGGTACTACTGTATTGTTCATTTTCTTAAAATGAGTAATTAATTTGCAACTGCAATTTCCATAGCTATGCAAATATACTAATGTGCTCCTAGAAGACAAGGGAAAAAATTGTTTTCAGATGCTAGTCATTTAGGTATCACTGATTAGAAGCTTTGTACATTGTTAAGATCATATAATGAGTTCTTCAGTTTTAAAAATGATTTTACATCCACATAAATTAGATGCTTAAACATCTCTATTAACACCAGGACTTGAACCAGATGATCCACTCTGGTCCCTTCCAACCTTACCCATTCCATGATTCTGGGATTCTGTGTTTTAATTTGAAACCACACTCTATTACTTTTATTCCTGTTTCTAGAAATACTTATTCATATCTTGTAAATTCCATGTCTTACTATGTACTCAAAATATAGAAAGATATCTATTATTAATATTTTTATTTTCAGCACAAAAATGAAGCTATATAGATATATATTATGTTTTCAGCTGCAATTATAAACCTAAGACTAGAGATCATAACTAAAAGTCTCAAATTCTCCAGTTCAGAAAAAAGATTCAATCATTGTACTTTCTAAAGACATGAGCTGAATTAAGGACTAAGAATAGCTTCAAATGTGCAGACATTTTTGGTACCAGATAATAGCGAAAAGTATTAATTAAATGAAAGTGAGAACTGCAGCAACTTCCCCAAGAGGTGATTTCTAGTAGAAACATGAATGCATAGGGAAGAAAGGATCTTCTTTTGCAGGTGACCATTTCTAGCAATGTTCTGTTTAAAAAAATCACATAGATTGTGTTAAGCCTGTGTTGCTGAGTTTTTATTGGAATTAAGACATTAAATTTGGTTTTGGATAATTATTATTTAACTAAAAATATTAAAATGCTTTAAGTAACTGCTCCACTTAAAATTATCTGTAACAGGGTCGTGAAATTTGCAGAGAAGTGAGCTGAAAACTGAGTGATGACTTGACATTGTCATTTTCTCTCAGATTTAAAATTTAAAATATTCTGGAAACTCAGAATCAGCTTTTCAGCTCTAAAATGTAGATTATGATGTAAATAACTCCACCTAATTTTTTAATTGATTCATTAAGCAGTAGTATTTGGAAGGGAGTATGTTCCTGTATTTTAAGATTCAGAAGAGAGGTCAAAGCAATCAACATTCTACCTGTAGTGTTGTCTCAGGATTGTGTGAAGTAGATTTGTTTCCTTATTTTTAAATAGCTTATCCAAAATACTGAAGATTCAAATAAGAGAAAGTGAAACCTAGAGCATTTGCAGAATATGACAGAAGTAAATTTTTCACTAAAGAATTTCAGAGTTCCTGTAGGTACCTAAAAGGGATGCTAAAATGCTATAAAGAAACTAATTTGATAAGAGAGAAATTAAAGACAGCTGTGATGAAAAAACCAGCAATACCAAAAAAGTCAGTAAATCAGCTTCCTGGAATAACTTGGTTTGACAAGTGATAATTTAGAAGATTTATTTTGATTTAAAAACATAAGTACTTAGAGAAACAGAAATGTAACTGTCTCATTTGCCATAAAAGAGAATACAATCTGAAATGAGCTCATTAATTATACTGTAATATCTGAGATTATTTGGTTAATAGCAGAGAAGCACTGATTAATTATCTAGTTACCATGAAACAGACTCCTGTATACCAAGTCCAAGAAAAGTCTGCAGCTTCATTTAAACTCATTAAAATCCTGTTTTGTTGACACATTTGAATGGCTCTCTGGAGGCTGAGAGCAGAGACAAAAGGAACCAAAGAAGTTTTCACCTCCGTACAGCTCAGGTGCACCATGTCCTTTGGAACATAATAGGAAAAGTTACTGAA
This sequence comes from Dendrocincla fuliginosa, assembly GCA_035047845.1. NCBI lineage: Eukaryota > Metazoa > Chordata > Aves > Passeriformes > Dendrocolaptidae > Dendrocincla > Dendrocincla fuliginosa. The sequence goes on along the minus strand of JAWWMO010000043.1, from coordinate 18,622,483 downwards.
TGCTGTATCCTTGGCTTTAGCACTTCCCAGTTTGTGTTAATGTGAGGTAACAGATGCAAAAGGTAGGACTCTTCTCCAGATGAAGGCATGAAATAAAAGCCTATACTGCATATACACATGGGCTGGATATCTGAGCTCTCACTGTAGTCTTTGGACAGCTAGTCAAGGGAGTCTAGAAATAGATTTAAGCCATGCTGGCACTAAGTACTGCATTGCTTTTCCCGTAAGCATCCATAGGTATAGATATATAGAGTAGGTTGGGATCTCTTAAGGTATCTTGCCTGGATTCCACTTGCCACTCCAGAAGGCTCCTGAAGGCTTTTGATAGATTCCATGTTGTATCTGACAGTTCCCTGAGGCCTGGTGTTACTCATGTCTTGGGGTACCCTAGGCCCCATGTCACATTCAAATTTGTGATGCGATTTGTGAAAAAAGGAGCACAATCTGTAAGAAGCCAAGAATTTGTTGCCTGTCCAAGTGAAATAGGACCACAGCAGGTGCTAGTCCAGTGAAATGAGATGCTTCTGCCAACAATACAAACTGAACAACTTAAATAATTTAAATTATGAAGATGAAGTTAGGATACACAGGCTTTATCTACTGAGGAGCAGCAGAGGCAGAGCAGCTCTGTCTGGGGGTACAAATCAAGTGTTACAGGTGAGCGTGCCTCTGTCCATGCCCTCACTGAAGGGTGCTGTCTCACAGCACATGAGCAGGGTAAGCAGAGCTGCAGTGGTGACAACCGAGTCCAAACAGAAATTTTACTGCTTTGCAATTAGAAGAATCAGAAAAACTTGCAGTCTATGAGCTGTTACAGTAACCTATTTCCTGTGTGGGCAACAGAATAAAGCTTTGTATCTCAGCTGACAGTGGCTCATGTAAACTCTTAGATTTGAGAGTCTTTATTTCAAACTGCCCCACCCAATGTTTCCATGTGATGGCTGACAGCTCTCATCATAGCAGTAGTACAGAGATCATTCCTAATACTAGTAAATGCCGCATAGTATATGAGAAAAGCTGGGAATACTTGGCAAATGTCTTAAGTAAGCCCTCAAGTGAATTTTCTTAAACTTCTCTTAAAAAAGAATCTGGAAAAAGATTTTTTTACATCAGATCTAAGAATGGAGATCAAATACTCAGAGATGTATGCCCTATTCAATTTACTAGTATTAATTAATCTTCAGTGTAATATGAAAGCCAGTCCAATTTCCTTGGAAAGTCATTCCAAATTCTAGATGAATTAATGGTCTGGGCAAAAACGTGTGGTTCTCTAAACCAGTGTAATTATGTGAAATTCGAGAGCTTTTAGTTATTGAAACAATTGTGTTTTACTTCAGTATTTTACATAGCTGTTTGATATACACACAGCATGTGTATATGTATGTATATTCCCATTATGAACAGTGTGACACACATTCAGGGAATGCAGTTAACAAAAAAATAAACCTGCTGTGCCAACATTTTTCCTGCCCTCACAGACTTAGCATGGCATGTATTTTTTATAGTTTATTAAGATTCCCTATTAAATTTTGAAAAATGTATTTATTGTTGTCATACTTGAAACATATTCAATTAGTCTTGATTTGGTATATTTGATTTAATGGTTTTTGATTATTTGTTCCATGTTCTAACTTGACAACTTAGAAATGGAATGAAATTAACCTGTCAGGAAGGATTAATGAACAGATTTTGTTCACTAGTTTAGATGATTTACAAGAATTTCACTGCAGCTGATCTTGCCATTGAACCAATATGCATTTCTGAAAATGGATTAAAGGTCCATGTTATGATATCCTATACTTTCGTATACTAATTAACATTCAATTACCAGAGGGGTAAAAGAAAAATATGTAAAGCAGTGAACTGCTCTCTCTTTTAATTAAAGCCAAATTGTTTCTTGTATTAAAGAATGAATAGATTTATAGATTATTAGTATATACATCAAATACAAATAACCATAATTGATGGAGTAAATATTTAATTGAATGTTAGACGAACCTATTTTTATTGCAATAAATATCTTGTAAATGCACTGCCTAGATGCGATACATTGCTATTTATTGACAACGTGTGTTTTACTGAGAGATTTGGTGAACTACTCTTATTATGAAAAAACATATCAATATGCAAAATAAGACACTTCGGTAGTTTGCTAATAAGATGTGAATAATTTCTTAATTCTCAATGTTCAACATTTTTCAAATTCAGTTTACTCTAGCTTTGGTGATCTGATGGAAGCAGCAAAAGGAGCAGGTTTTGAGTGTGTTTAAAAAATAAACTGTCTTCATTCTGCCCCATCGCAGGCTCCAGCTGAAGAGGGGTCAGGGCAAGGCATGGACTGTGCAA
>JAWWMO010000043.1:18573287-18615787 GCA_035047845.1 Dendrocincla fuliginosa | reverse complement strand
TGTTATAGCATTCACAGAAAGAGAAAAGCTTATTTTCCCATTTAGAAAAAAGGGTACAAGTGTAGTGTTGTTATTACTTTAAAATTATTATAATGTAAGTAGACTAATGCTATCTGGGGAATAGAAAATGAAAGAGTTGGGTGGGTGGAAACTGATAAATTATATGAAAAGAAGTCTGCTTCTGCTTTAAAGAAAAAATATATAAAAAGGAAAATAAAAGAAAATGCTAAGTGGAAAAAAAAAGAAAGTAAAAGGTGTGTGTGTAAAAATGGAGACAAAGAAAGATCTGTTAAACAGAAATTTTGGGAGAGGGGAGCATGAAAGCTTTGATTGTTTCTAACTTGCTGTGGAACCAGTGTGCTGGAGATCAGGACTTAGTTCTTTGCAGTCCCCCTTTGGGCCTACTGAGCCTGTTTGGACAAGTTCAGAACATTTTACGAGTTCAAGCTTTCCCTGCAATCATGTTCGTTCGAATAATGAATAAATCACATCTCAGAATTTCAAAGCAGTAACAACTGACTTCTTTATTTAGTACTCATTTCTGTGGACATGCTAAAAATTGTGCAGGGGGGTTTCAGTATTTCACAGAAGTGAGAAATAATAATTTGACTAGAAAGTGTTATAATTTTTGCCTGATCATCTCTCTTTTAGCTTGCCGAGCTGCAGGCCAAATCAGTGTTAGAAAAACCCACAAAACCCTTATTGAAACCTATAACAAAAATTGCATTTGTTCCTGTTTTACCAAAAGGACACAAAAATGTGAAGATTCTCTGGACTATGCACTCTTTTATATAGAATGCTTTAGTATCTTGCATTTTCGCTTCCTTCAAACTAAAACTGTAATTCAACCTTAATTGTGATTCCTGTGGGTGTGAGGTGAGAGGACATTCAATACTACAGATCTGTTAAGAGGCAGCTGTTACATTGCTGTGGAACATGATGGCACGGTACATATTTCTAATCAAAATGTTTGGTTAACAAGAAGGTCAAAGAAGCAATTAGTGGTGGAATACAGTTCTGCTGTGTGCCACAGACTATTTGACTAAAATACAAGCTGACAGCAGGGCGATTTCTGCTGTTGGAATCACAGAGGTGACCTAGGGCACTCTATCAAGCTTAGTTTGACCCTGACAGCTTTTGACCAGCTATTTGTTGTCATATCTTTCTGACTGAACAAGATGACAAATATACACAAGACCTCATGCTCGAATGCTGCATTCTGTGAAGTGAGACAGATTTTGACCTTTAATTGGTAGAGGTCTCTGGGTCTTGTGACTCCACATCTGCTATGTTTATTGTCTTATAGTGGACAGAAATTCTGTTAACTACTGTAGCAGGATGTGCTCGCAGAACAGGAAAAATGTAGCTGCAGTTAAATGGCACTGGAAGATGTTATTCCACAAGACAGTTTTTTTTTTTCTTTTTTTTTTTTTTCTTTTTTTTTTCTTTTCCCAAAAAAAAAGAGATTGCTCTGACTTTATGGAAGAAGAGAGGTTTTGCTCTGAGTAATAAGACTCTAATGCTTCATGTTATTCTGCACTGATGCAGAGGCCTAATCTGACAAAACAAAACAAAGGGTTTGGGCTGAGTTTGAAAACAGTTGAATAAATAAATAAGAACTTTTTCCAGGGCTAGAACATTTGAATAAATAAATATTTACGCATTTTTATAAAATGAAAATACAGGCAGTTTTAGAAGTTAGCCTTTCAAAAGAGGAGGAAGAAATTATTTATAGTATTTCTTTGTCAGTAACCAAAATATGAACACTCTGTTATCTATTTTTTCCTAAAAAATATTAGAATTTTCAGTTGACCTTTAGGATTGGTAGACTGCACAGGCAAAATCATTTACCACAAATGTTTTCATTTGCCATCAAATATAAATTGGCTAAGCCTTGCAATATCAATTCTTTGCTTGATTTTCCTGTTTTGTGTGCATTTACCTCTTTCCATGCATATAAGGTCGGTACCTGAGTGTGTTCAGTTTGTGGATAGCTATTCTGTCTTTCTGAATACTAACAGTTTGAAAACTACAAACTGAGAAAAACTGCACTGGATTAATGAAGAAGTATGAAAAGGCTCTTCACTGGAGCTGACCGGCAAAAAGAGAGTCAAAAATCAGTGAGCAACAAAATAATAGAAGGTAGTTTATAAATTAGTACACAAGAGTAGCAATAACTATGTGGCTTCTCATTCCTGCCCTTGGAATGTTTTTGTAAAGACTTTAGTGGGTGAGCCGGCTAAATAAATGTCCTGTGATCTCAGTTCCTTTTGTCTTAGCCCTTCCACACATCACAGCTCCAGGAAGGGTGAAGAGGGTCACTGCTCAAAGGGACCAGACGTTTTCAAGGTACCACTCAGCTGCTGCTGAGTACCAGAGTATCTGGTCTCCTGCTCACACCTGATCCTTTTGCCCGGAAGAGCCCTCATCAATGTGTTATTTATTGATTTCCTCTGCTTGCTCTTCTCAAATTTTGCCATTCAGTGCCCACTTTTATTGGTCCTGCATTCAGCTACCTGCTGCCTGCTTCCCATTCCAGTGACTATTTGTTGGGCATCTGCCTGTCACTAGAATCTCATCTCACACTCAGTCACATCCTTTTTCTCCTGAAAATCTCCCTCACTGGATTGCTACTTTTTCCCTGGTTCAGCAAGCACACCCTAGAATGTTGCTTCTGTCCTTCCTATCCTATCTGGGGAGGATGACAGGACTACCAGTATATTAACATGTGTACTACAATATACGTGGAAGTATATAGACTTATTTTATGTAAAAATATAGCTGCATTATTTAGGCTCTTGTGAATCATTTAAGAAGATCTCATAAAACACTGCTTCCAATATTAATAGAAATCAAGAGAGATTTGAACATCTTCACATTACTTCTTATTTCAAACTATTTTAAAGTAAAGATTAATGGCAATGACTTGCAATGGGAGAATGTCTAGTGGGTACCATTCCATCAGCACTAAGTATTTTTCTCTTAGGAGACTGTAGTTCTTCTATGGAGTCTTAAATCATATAGTTGATTTTAGTAGGCATAGACATGAGGACTATTGTTTGGAAAGGATTTTCAGGTCCAGGCTGTTGTCTAAAAAGATGTTAATGATAGAAGAAAGATAAAAAATGCTTTGACAGTAAAACTCTTGAAGTACCAGCCTGGGAGTAATCTAGGTAATACAGAGAAATCTGCAGAGATCTGCAGAAAAAGGTACTAGAAATATAGAAGAAAACTACAGTGTGAGACGGAATGAATGTGAGGAAAAGTAGCCTATAAACCAAATATTTAGCAGAATTTAGAAAAAGAAAATAACACAGAAAATAAGGCATTTGTTTGCAGCATGATAAAGGCATGTAACTGGATTTGTGTCATCAGAAATACTACAATTCAATCTCTTATTCCAAGTGAAAGCTGTGGTAACAATCTTGATGAAGTGTATGCTGATGAATACTCTGTAAATAGTAATCATTTGCAATTATTGCTAGTAGTTGGATGTTGTGTTTTTCTGTTTTACGATTGCATTCGATTCCAGAAGGATGTGAAAGAAATCTTGTACTCCAGCAGCTTGGCTTCTTGTCCCAATTAAAGCTGCATAAAAATAATTAAGCTCCCAAAACTTTACACAGCTTAAAAATGTTAGTTGGGATGATTTTATTTATTTATTTTTAAAATTAAAATCGAAGCAATTAGGCCATTTTTTCTTTCTAATACACTACCTGCCTCCAAGTGAACATGAGGGATTATTGTTCTGAGATATTCAGGGCTTTGATTGTCTAAAGATAGGTTTCTAATTAAGATACCCTGACTTACTCAGACACATGGACCTAGTGGATGCCTTTTAGATCTATGGAGTACCTGTCAGGCAACTAAGGGGTTACTCAGAAATGCTGAATGTGGAGGCAATCAAACCAACAATACTTCTCCAAACAAAATTTTAAAAAAATAGATAAATTTTTATTTCACTTTCTGTTAAAATTCACATCATAGCATATAAGATCTACAAGAGACATACATTCCCTGTGTAGGTGTGAAGGTATATATGGAAATACATAAGTCATATGGTAAAGTGACCTCAAAAGGTGGGTCCAAGCTGGGCTCTTGCTAGAGGGCTTCATCCAAGTCCATTCTCAAAGCATCCCAAAAACAATGGAGCATTGAGAACAGACTTCATGGCTGACTGCTGACTTCTTTCCTAGCCAGTCTTGTACCTAAAGCAACAATATTTCTGTTCAGCCCTTCCCATATGTAGCACCTTCTCATATCTTGCAAGTCACTGAGTCTACAATGCCTGTACCAGTAGTTCCCATTGTGATGGACTGGGAACAACTTGGTCTTTGCAACAGTAAAAAAGCTTGAACAGATCACATGTGCTGGTAAGACAACAGATAGGAGTCCAATTCTTCTATTTGTTCAAGAATTTATTGGCCCAAATACTGTCATTTACACAGTGCGAAAAATGCTTCATTGAAAAAGCTTTGTTTTTACACCTTTCTTTCTGAGATGTTCGTGTTTGCATAAGGTACCAAGCAATAGTTAAAGGCACTTTAGAACATACCTTTTAGTTCTGCTCAAACTGATGGTAAAGCATATCCCTATCCACAGTTTTATGCTCTCTTCTGAGTTCTTTTTGGATTTCCCACTCTCTTTAAATAAAGGATTTTAGAAATTGCTGCAATCCTAGTGCACACGGCAAGGATCCTGGGACAAATTTGCCATCTGCTGTTTAATATTTCAGTTATGCATCTATATTTTGCTGATTTTGTATTATGCATCTAATTATAGCAAGTTCACCAAGATCCCAGGAATAATAATATTTTTTTTAAGATGCAAACCTGAACAAGCTTCTTCTCTGTCCTCTGGTAACCTTGATAGAAAAATAGCTTCCCTCCCCACCCCCTTTTATCTCCTACTTTGACTTTTCTGTTGGATGTAATTTACTGGTCCTGTTATACCATGTGCCAGGCCCTACACACTTTGCTCTAAAGACTGATTCACTTTCCAATAAAACCATGGAAAACAAATAATTCTGCCTTGATGGTTCTCAAGAGTGGATGTTTTTATGACTTAATCTTCCAAAATGTATTTTAAAAAAAATTATTTTTCTGAGACACCACTGTTAGCTCTCATTTCCCTTTATATTCTTAATATTACTGTTCTGTTTCATTTAGCCCATGAAAATGAGTTGCAATAAGAGATGGTGCACTTTGACTTATGACTTGCTCCTGCTGCTTATTCCATTTTATCTCACATTTTACTTACATTCAGCAGAAATCAGTTTAGCAGCCCCAAATGGTTTCGATTCAAGATCAGCACACATACATGTTTCCAAACCAGCCTAATGCCTTTTCTCTGTGCTGCAAGAAGTAAGATGTGTCTGCTTGGCATTCTCCACCAACAGGCACTTTACAATAGAGTAAGAAGTGTGCAGAAATATTGTGGTGTGGCTTTGCAGTCAGCATATGTAAAATCAGATTCTGGCTAGTCAGGTTTAGACACTGAAAAAGACACCTCTTTTGGCTGTGACTGATATTCAAAGATTATGTAGTTTTGTGTTTATCCTGATTTTCTTTCACTTTGTGCTCCCACAGCAGCTTCTACTCTTTCCCACTTCCTCAGGTGTTTTCAAAGCAAGAAAGCACTGTAGATTGCTCCAAGAAGAGTGAAATTAATTTCTACAAAATTACTTCAAAAGTAATGGCTAAAATATTTGGAATTTCATCAGTAAATGCTTTTAGCTTTTAGTGGAGGATTTTGGGAGCTTGTGGCTGGCTGTGCTTGTCCTGCCCAGAGGCGGCCCTGCCCTTGGGGTGGGCACTGGGGCTGTGGGTGCAAGATCCCAGCCTTCCCCAGCCCGAGTCCCCAGGAAGGAAGACTTCAGGGCATCAGGATGCAAACTGCTGTTCACTTCCTAAGTGCAATCACACATGTATGTACAATTTATTCAGGGTTCAGAGCCTCTTAGGCAGAACTGATGTGGCAAATGAAGAGAAAGACGGGAAGGGCAGATGCATTGCTCACTACTTGATACTACTCTCAATTTCTGGCTAATCAAAATCCTGCAATAAACAAGAACAGTTTCATGCATACATCTGTTCGACATTCAGCCTAGATTGTCAGTGGTGCCTTGCTGAATTCTTTGTGGCTCAGAGCCTTTACCACCTGCAACATCAGATCTTTGACTGTAACCAGATGGTGGCATTGTAGCATTACAGCAGTTTTCTAAAGTTGCCGTAATTTCACTTGGGGCAATTCAGAAAAGCAGAGAATCCATTTCAAAGTGGAATTCACTCTAAAAATTATGCACATACATCTAGAGCTGAAAGAAGATGCACAATCCAAGGGTCCTTTTAATCATCAATAATAAATAAAACGTTATGTATAAAGAATAATCAGTCTGTAGAAAAATTCAAGCAGGCAATAATAATTTGTTAATGAAGATCTTCAGTATTTAGAAATGTTTATGAGATACTGGTTGGGAAAAAAATTTTAGAAGAAAGTAAAACACTGCAAACCTCTAAAAATGCATTAAATCTGAAAAGGTCAAATCTTATAACTGCTTTTTCTTTTAATTGGGAAAACCATGATATGTAGATTGTGGTACAGAAGCCTGAAGTGAAAATATAATTCTAAATACCTCTCTATCATGTTATTTTGCTGTTATTTCCTCTAAGTTATTAACTTCCCCTGCTTCATTCTCTTCAGTTCTGAAGGGGATAGTGCTGTCCTGATTAGTTAATATCTGCCAAATACGTTGAAAAATTCTGTGAGCTAAGAACATTTTAGCATGTTGTTCACAAATAAGGGTTATAGGAAAAGCACTCAATCTCTTCAAAGCAGCTGCTTTCTGTTTCCGCAGAATAACACTTGCATATGCTTAGTGTTTCACATCAGGAGGCCAGCATCCAGTCCCTCTTCTGCCCAGTTCAGACTGTGACTCTTAATACATTCTTAGAATACTTTTCTCACCACCAGCCTTTCTTTTTTTACTGCACTTTCACCCTGATGAGACCTGAAAACATACCACAAACCTCAAAACTCAGTTTGCAAAATAAAGCTGTTTTTTTCAAGTCTGAGAGTGCTCGTGGGTCTAAACCCAGGGAAGTGATATGGCGACCTCTGGGCTAGGCACTGCTCTCACCACTTGGGTAGGGTGGTGTCTTTCCTAAGACAATTTTCTCTGAGTGTTTTCTAAGCAGTAATGAAACCTTAGCCATACTGTGTGAAGAAGTCATGGTTGCCAGCTCATAGAGATTTTGTGAATGGTGGGATTTTGCACAGGGACCTGATAAGAGAAGAAACTTTACCTCCCCTGGTCAGCTCCAGTCCTACCTGTCTTCTGACCTGCTGCCTTGCCAATGCATCACTTTTTTGCTTCTAGGCAGTCGAGCAGCTGATCGAGGATGCTCAGAATCAGCTACTACATTAGAAGGAAAGAAGGAAAATGTAGAACAGAAGTGCTAGAAAGACCCCAGAAATTTTGAGCAGCTCAGCCCACTGTTACTCTCTCTATGAAGTGTCCAACTGCTAACTGGAAAAAGCAGAAATCTGTTGTCAGCCTCTGAAAGCTGTGGAAAGACCACCATAGAGAAGTGGGATTGAACTGAGAAATGGGAATAACTGAGATGAAGGTTAAAGGTAGAGAGCTCATTTTGAGCTTGTGATGTCCTATAATGAAATAAAAGGCCTGCTGCAGCATCAAGGACTCAGATCTGCTGTCTCAATAAGTCTGTGAGAGAGGACAATGACAGTTCTTACTTGCTTACAAGGTGGACAGGAGCAAAAGGAAAAAATGAAGAAATGCAAAATTTTTATGAAGTAAGATGAATTGCTAACTGAAGTTACTGATTCTGGAAGGGATCATGTTCTTGCCATCAACCCTCTTACTTCTACAGGAATTCAATGCAGTAGTGAGGTGCACCTTTACTGTAGCTAGCTTGAATTTGCATACAAATGAATAATTTTTCTCAAATGAAATTAGCCTCAGTGAAAACAGTATCAGGGTGAAATACCACCAGTCTTCATAGTGGGACTACAGCTACTAGTATATGAAGCCTCTGAGACCTGCAGGGTGAATCCCACAGCTTTTTTTCAGATGCCATATGTTGATTTGCTCTACAGGTTATTTCCCCATGCCCTGTGGCACTGGCTTGTGCAGCCAATCTGAATTTGCATGGTGGATGTGGGATTTCACTAAAAACCAATCAAGCAGAAACAACCTCTTAGGATCTGGCACGTTAGCATGAGTTTTAGCCCATACCCTCAGTGGAGAGTGAGCTTGTTTTGGACGCATTACCTCATCAAGCTAAGGCATATACTGCATGGAAGCAACTTGACACAGGGACTACTATAGCTCAAGATAAGTTTAAAGTGAAGACAGTCTACAGAAATGGTGATTTTGGCCAGGATCATATTGTAAGGAATTGTGACATAGCCCTAGCTTCTAGCTTGAACTGGATTGCAAAAGCATTGTCTCATAAATCATCCTAAAATAAATGAGAAGGAAAAAAAGGAAAGTGGTTTTTCCATAATTTTAGCAAAAGAAGAGGTTAGTATATGGCTTTTGTTTTACCATTGATTTCAAAAGAAGCCCACTGAGCCTACATTGTATCTGGAGCTGAAAGCTCACCACTTGTTAAGCTTTTTGTCTCTTGTACTGTGGGTGCAGGACAATGTTACGTGACATGAAGGCGTAGATGGGGACCCAGGTGTTGCTTCTGACTAAAAGCCTCTCTGCTGGAACTTCCTGACTAATTTCTCTGATTACAAAGACAGCAGGTGTCAAACATATCAGGAAAAGAACAAAAGACTTTATCTGTCCATACTTAATTAAAGGCAGAAATGCACTCAAGCCTGGCTGGCTGAATCAGAAGGCCATGAGATTGATAATGTTTTAATTTATTTTAACTGTGCAGGAAAAAATTTAAGATGATTGCTGGGAACAATGTAATTAAAACATAGAATTATTTTCCAAATTTTTGCTTGTTTCTGTTTTGATTTTTGTAGAAAAGGATTATATTTGGATATAGTCATGGTTGCTTTATTTTTATATGTATTTTTAGTGAATACAGCACATGATATAAATTTAAAATATACAAGGTAGCCTGATAAACATGCAGTCTTATATCAACTTTAGTTTAAGTGTCATTGAAGGAACAGGCTTTCGACTCTGTCTTCTTCAGTGGTTACATTACTGGATTTTTTTAGCAGTTTAAATTTTGTATTACATGAATCCTATCTATTCATCAAGTGAAAACGTGGCTCATGTATATTATGCTTCACCTCCCTACTGTGTGTTCTGCATGAATTCAGTCATCCTTTCACTTCTCTAAAGGTTTTCAGCATAAAGGATTAGAAAAAGAGATGTAATCTCTGTTTATAAAAGGCACTTTCCAATGAAAGATGCATTCTAATGAAAATCACTGTTGTATGTTATACACTCAACTATGTAATATTGTTGTGGAATATCAGTGATTTTCATATATAGCTTGAAAAAATTTACACAAATTTTCTTACGACAAAACCAGAACTATGCCAGCCCTGGAAACATCCTAGGAAAATACAGTTATAGTGTATTCATATTATTATTTCACTGACATTAAAAGAAAAAAGATCACTGTAGTATATGCCATTTTCCAGGCAATTTTTCAGAACTCTTATATCATGGAGTGTTTTTATAATATTAATTAAAATGTAAAGGATCTGATAAACACCAGGGGCTTAGCACAGCAGCAAATGGAGATATTGGTGCAATAAGGTTAGCAAAATACCATGAACTGACTACTCAAAGGCACAACATCAACCTGAGGTTTTAAGATATTTTGAAAATGACAATTACTGTATAAATAAAGCTGCTTAACATTTAAATATATAATTTCACTAGATTTCTAAACACTCCATAAAACTCTGATTCTGCTTTCTATACTTAAATAGTTCTTCTATCTATAAAGTCCTTTCTGAATGTTCAGTTTCTTTTCTTTACTGTGCTAAAGAGTTTAGCACCAGTAAAAGTCACAGTCTGAAATTCTGATTTAAACTTCATTGACCAGGCTGGAAGGGCTCTTGACTGGCTTTAAATCCAGTTCCAATGTTCTGATAAAAATTAATGAAAATATTTCAAATGTATCCTTAAAAATGTTTTTATATCAGATTCTAGTAATTTATATTGGACTGAAATAGTTACTGAACTTATTTTCCAATATTAAACTGCAATTCACAGTTATCCCAGGTGATATTTTATGGTATCCTCAGTGAATTTTTGCAGTTTCTGCTACTAGTCATTAACATCTAAAGCCTTAAGCTTTCAAAGAGTTGGCATAGATCATTTGCCTGATCTAAGTTTAGTAAGTAGTTGTGGTTATGATGCATTGGGAATACTTTTAGTTGTACTTCACCATCACTTATGGGAATAACTAGGATGAAAAAACAGACTTGTCACTGAGGTAGTTAAATGTGCCATAGAGAATACTCCTAAAGAATCTCATTTATTTGCAATAGAGAATTTTATGCTTAAAATATATTTTTATTTTTTTTAATGCTGAGAACAATACTAACAGCACTTTTGTCTTCTTTCCAGCAATTTTAAAAACTTGGGCTGTTTGTCCATATTGAACACAAAAAATCCAACCCACTGGTTTTCTAGAAATTGTATCTGAAATAGAAAAAGTTATTATAGACCACAGAACATTGGTTTTTTTTGTGGATGAATAGCCTTAATATGAAAATTCTGGATTTCCTACTTTTTGTTCTCTTTTAATAATGTCACCATTTAGGGTCTTTGATCTAAGACATAAAACACATAAATGGTGATGTACACTTCTTTTTTTGAGTTTGTCATGGTGACGAATGCAAAACAGGCAAGCAAGTAATAGCAACAGATTTCCCTAATGATTGAATGCTACCGGTTTCCATAATATAATAATCAAATAAAATTTAATAATCTACATGTCAAAATGACAGCAGAGATTGCCTAGAGAGAGAAAGTGAATGCTGTTCCTCAAAATATGGACGAGAAAAGCAAAGTGGCTTTTATTCAGAATAGGAAAGCTGTATGAAACTGAAATGGAGAAAATGGTTAAGTTTCCTATCATTTTGAATAAATGTCATTCCTCTTATACTTTGGCTGAAGGTAAAAAGCGACCACAGTTATTAAGAAGAAAACACAAACCCCAACAGATTCCCAAAATATAGTTCTAGAAGAACAGTGTGAAACCAGTAAGGCGATAAACAACATGCCTTAAGCTATACGAAGATAAAACTTGTGACTAAATTTTCCCACTAGGGTGCCTGTGGCCAGGCAGCTGAAAATATATTTAATTTAATCTCTCAGGCTACAGTTCAAGGAAGCTCTTCAGTACATGCTGAATCAATTCCTATTCAGGAAGACTGTATGCACAAGACTAAATTTAAGCATGCATATGTACCCCATTGATCTCAATGGGATTTAGGCACAGACCTAATATTAAACATCTGTTTAAATATTCTCTCAAATAGGGACATTATCCCAAATGGAGACTCAAGTTCAAAAGTATTAGTTTTGCGTGTTTCCTTAACTTGTTTAAATTCAAGAGACAAATAAGGAATTTTCCTTGTGCAAAGTGTTTTATGATCGCATTAGATCACAGTCTGTTCCACTAAATAACAGTTTAACCATTTTCCATTCAACAGTTAAAACACTTGGTTTTGTGAAGCTGAGCAGGACCCTGGAAAGTAGTTCTGGAAGCGTGGCTGCCAGCTACATGATCGATGCATTCCAGTGCACGCCTATTTTCAGATCTGCATTGCTGTAAGGAAAAATATCTATATTATAAAGTTTGGAGAGTGGGTTTCACCTTGGTCACCTTTAGTTGGGGAAAGCTCTGTGAAAACCCTTAATGGGTCATCCTAGACTCCTTGTAACAAACAAATGGAGAGATGTGGCTATCCATGGAGGATGATTCATCTGACTTGTCTTAGATAAGCATTTTAGATGAAATAAATTGTCCCTGGGAGGTGGGGGCCATTTAGTTACTTTTTTTTTTCCTGAAAACTGCAGGGGAATGTAAGGTGGTGCATTTTGAGACTCACTCCTTGGATGTCTAAGTACGGACTCCCACTTCATGTACATATATATATATTCACACAACATTTGACATGGTCATTAACTTTGTGATATCAAAGTAAGAAAATGATTTTTTATTAAATATGGATGTGAAACATCTGCCTGGCTTTAGCTTACTGGGTGTTTTTTGAATATTACATGTTGCTAAAATTCCAGATGCTGGGAATTTCTGTAAACTAACTGCGTTCATTAAGGGTATGTACAGAAACATTTTCTCCTGATCAGTTATAATTTGACTTCTATTGAAGCACCAAGATGTTTGTGTTTTTTTTTTTTTAATTTTTATTCTTTATTGTGATTGTCAATTTTTCCTGAAATGTCTTTGTTTTGTACAAAAAGGTGTGGTATATTTTTTTTGCAAGGTTTGACTTAGAAAGCTAGGCTGCAATCTAAGCTGGATTCTCCCATTTCGCTGTTACTATTGGTGCTCAAGTTCTGAAAATGGAAAGTACAGCCTTCTACATATTGTTGGGATAAGGGGGTGGTGAGAGTGTGCCACTAAGGTGAGCAGCTAGGCATGCACTATTTCTAGCTGTTTATCTTCCTTTACCTGCTAGTCTTAGATTACTCTTTCTCACTTTGACTTGACGTTTTTCAAAATCAGAGCACAGAGTACTACGTGTACATTCTCTGATCCATTATAATGATATAACAATTTCTTGTAGGAGTCTTGCAGTCTAAAAGTGATAAATATATTTACTTTTGCTAAATGAATCAATTAATCAGAGAAGTCAGAGACCAGGGAATTTTCCTCACTCTTGCCAGCATGGAATATGTTCACTCATAAACAATCCCACAATAAATTTTAGACAGAAGCTCAAGAGGTAGGTAAACATTGACACATTTTTCAGTCAGCAGAATAGTTTGGTTTTTTAATGTTGACATTCTTTCAATTAAACACTGTCATTGTTTTAGGGAAATTAATACAAGGAAATAATGAGAAATATAAAGCTTCCTCAAATTCAGTTTGGGCCCATTCAAGCACATCATACAGTGTGCATTTAAAAACAAACCATTTTGATGTTGCCTCTTCAGTATATACATTCAATATATGTATTTTTTTTAATTCAGTTTGGATATATTCCTTAAAAACAGAGTACTCTTTTATATCTTTGTATCCCTGCCTAGTAAGTATTTAATCAAACCACATTACCTTTGATTTTCAGAGCAAGTACATTGCTTTACTCGAGCAAAGCATAATGATGTGTTACTTTTTTTTGAGGGATTGTCACCTGACCCTTTCTGGCATTCTTCACTCCCAAGAGTTAATATCTATTTTCCATTGTAAACAGCTTACATATTCTAGAGGAGTATGTGTGAAGTGTGGAGCCACCATAGAGGAGCATGTAAAACCAAGATTTCTGGTAAACAATCTGTACTTATTGTTGTGAAAACATGGTAAAATATAATTAAATAGGAGAAAAGATAAAAACCATTAATTTGTGAGCAGTGAAAAGAAAAAGTAGCTAAAATTTGCAATGGCAGACACTTTGCCTTGTGCATGCAAGCATAATCCTGAAAATTCATGGTAAATTGTATCTGAGCAGTTCTGTGAACAGCGAGAATAGATGTCTGAAATCAGCACTTTAATGGTGCTTCTGAATTCAGCCGAAATAAGATAATGTTTGATTGCCATCTGTTACACACCAGAACAGTTATTATTGGGTCAGAACCATCCTGTGGGGCTATTGTGTGTGTGTGGAGGGGAAAAGGATGGGTCAAATCTCACAGAGGTGGGGTGGTGTCATATCCCTCATGGCAGCCCCTGGAGCCCACTCAATGAGCACTGGAGTGTCTGTCAGTCACAAACAGCCCGGGGAAACTATAATACCCCACAGCTCCTGGAGCCCCTAACCCAGCTTGGACGGCAGGGACAATGAGAACACGGCCCTTCACCCCAGGCTGGGACCCCAGAGTGGCCAGGGGGTCAGAGAGCCGACCAGGGCAGGTTGGCCATAGAGACCACAGCAGATAAAGAGGCAAGCATGGAGGTCTCCATTGTGGGTTTGGTGTCCTCCCTTCAAAGCCATCAACATGTGATCTGCTGAGTGCTACCTATATTTTTTCTCTCCTTTTTTCATATCTTTAGTCTCTCCTCTTTTAATCTCTCTTCCCTTATTCTTTTCTTCCTCTTGTGGTTAACTTAGTTAAGTTGCATGGAGCTTGTTTGCTGGGTGTAACAAAAGCTCCTTACTATAGCAATGCTTGTTAGTCCTGTTGTAATGCTTTTGTGAAGTTGCATGTTTATTTCTGTAAAATCTTTTTTTTGGAGAAAATGCTTATTTTATCACCTAATTAAAAGAAATCTTTTGGAGAAAAATGTGTAGTTATTCTCTGGGAGTGAACTCAAGGTGCCAAAGAACCAAAGGCTTTACAAAGGTTTGTGTAGGCAAAATCTCTTGAAGCCTGAAATTAAAGTGTAACACCTGGTAAAGGTTGGGCCTTTGGGACCAAGGTGTAACATCACCAGAACACTGGGCTTGTGGCTTCTGCAGTTCTCCTCTTGTATGAACTGTCTTCTGCAGGAGAATCTTGCCCTTACTTAAATAAAGCAGGAGTTTCATTTTTCTGTTAATTCCTAAATTTTGTCTGTAAAACACCCTACGGAAAGTTCTCATTGACAGACTAATCGGAGCACTTCAGACCCAGTATGCTTTTCTGACTCCATTACAGGCAGTTAGAGGGGACGGGCTTTCTGGTAAGTAGTGAAATCTTTGCTAAGTGGTAACTGAACCTGTTTCATATGGAAGTATTAACTCCTTCAGTGTTTAGAACAGCAATGAAACTTTGTGGCATAACAGCAAGTGTTCCTACTCTCATTTTCTGACTGTCAGTATGTGACCAGGAAAAGCCCATGTCAACTACGCATGCTACCACATGTAAATACCCTCGGCAAGTATTAATGGATATATGGTAAATGAGCAAAAATTATTTCTGTCTGGATCTTCCTCTGTTTAGCTAGAGCATTTTAAAACGGTGTTCAATATAAAGGTCAAGTTGAGCTATGCTTTTTCCTAGCATGACCAAAGAAATGTTCTTTATGACAGATCTTGCCTGAAACAACTCCAGGAACCATGGTGTAGATCTTATAAACTTTAGCTTCTCTTTTGCGTGCTTCTACAGCTTCTCTTGACAGAATTGGAAAAAATTTTTACTTATAAAAATATTTTACACTTTCTTTAAAACATTTCAGATAACTTGACTTCCACAATTCTTGTGGGTACCTGATCCAAAGTGGGAAAAGGTTAGACCTTGTCATAAAGATGAAAATTTAGCTCACACAATCCTCTGCACTCCAGTAATTATTTGCTGAAGTTAATCTCTTCCTCCCTGTTGCCTTCAGGAAAAAGTACCACAGACACAAATCCCAGACCCAGTGACAACTCCCTTCCTCTCTGAACAGATAATATTTATAGATATAAAAATTAAAAGCAATGAGGAAGGGGTCTTTATTCTGTACATTTTCAGATAGGATTGGCAACACCTGTTCTCTCTGATTTCACCTACAAAATCAACTCGAAATAATAAGCTGCCCAATAGAATTAAAACTTCTGATGGAACTTAACAGCTGAGTATGAAAATCTTTCAACAGTTCAGTAGTAATAAGATATTTTTAACCACAAATACTTCGGGGTTTTATTTAGTTTCAAAAATAGGTACTTACAAAATACAGAGAAATGTTTTCGGGTTTGGTCATTTGATATGTAATGTTTGGTTCAGTTATTAAAAGTAGTTCGAGTTTCCATCTTCAGAAGAAGGTATTGACGAAGTATTTGTATAATACCACCCCTAGCGAAGAAAGTTGATAATGGGACTGCCATGCCTTTTTTTTTTTTTTTTTTTTTTTTTAATGCAAAGAATCTGGAAAATATTATCTGAAATTGAGGAAGCAATGATGTTGTGTCGAGGCATTCTAACTAGCTGGCTTATGCTGCCAATTACTGTGGATGCTAATTTTGCAGTGCTGCCAGGATTTTATGTTAATGTTATTGAACAAAAGGCTAAAGTATTTTTTAATTTAAAACTACTGAACTATAAAATTGAACTATTAGACTTTCCACAAGTTTAAGTGGACAAAGAGAATATTATGTCAAAGGCTCAATTCAGTCACCTTCAAGCCATTACACCTATTGAAATGTGAAGCAGTAA
Organism: Dendrocincla fuliginosa; assembly: GCA_035047845.1. NCBI lineage: Eukaryota > Metazoa > Chordata > Aves > Passeriformes > Dendrocolaptidae > Dendrocincla > Dendrocincla fuliginosa. The sequence goes on along the minus strand of JAWWMO010000043.1, from coordinate 18,599,541 downwards.
GTTGTAGTGGTCTATTATTTTAGGCTGAATTCCTTCCATGGTTCCTACTACTACCCTTAAATAAACTTTATTCTTTCCTGCACTCATTGCCAATATTAATATAGAAGACTTCAAATGAATACATCCCCTTCTTCTTCTGTGGGATACTCTCAGCATGCTCAGAGAATTTGTTTCAGGGTAGTCTAATCACATGAAAATTAAGAACTTGACCACCAATTTTAACCATGGATAACCTTGCAGTTCTCCACATCCTAGCAGGCATAGAATTCCAGCATAGGGTAGAACAGGCTGTGGACACCCCATCCTCTTTCCTACCTTCTGGGTGGAAAGCTGAACTAGAGCTGCGCTACCTGGGCATTTGCATGTAGCTACTGCTTCTGTTCTTTGTTCATCGTCTACAAAATAGACAACAAAGCAGTAAGTGTGTCAGTGACGTTGTCCCACTTGTGAATCCAGTTATGAAGTCTGGTGACTTACCTGACCTTGTGCTAAGACCAGAACAAAAGAGGAAGGGAACTTTGATATGACATGGGGATTGGCACTGTGCACTTTGCAGTGTGACCTAAGTCAGTCTTTTTCAGAGTTTGAGAATGGAAGTTACATCTCCAGAGAACAGGACATGAAATTGAGGTGCCCTTAGCACTGAGGGCTAGGGCACAGAAGACTTCTCTAACTTTTGCAGCAGACTCCGAATGACAATAGTAAATATAGAGCCCTATTTGTGGAGCTAGACAAGTGTGTGTATGCAGTTGTAAGGAGCTATGGCACACTTGTGGGAGCAAGCTGTGTCCCCTTGCACACATCACCAGGTAACAGCTGTGAGGGGGAGCCGGCTCCTCTACTCCCCCAGGCTTCCCGGGGTCTGGAGGGGATTCCGAAATCCCCACGTGGTCAAGAGGGAAGAGTTATACCACTCCGACATTGAGCGGTCATAGAAAAGCCCTTAATTACTTGACTGAAGGGTATTTAAACCCTTTGGGCGGGGTTTGGGAGGTAGGATGTGATAGGGTAAGGGTTCAGGGGGAGTGGTGTGGTTTGTGGGGCACAGGGGCCAATAAGGGAGCAGGAGGACCAAAACCCAGTGGGAATCCAGGAATAGGGATTGACAGGTGATACATCCAATAAGGTCGGGAGGGGGTCGGGGCTGGATACCCGGGAAAAAGGAACAGTCTTTTCACATGTGTGCAGGGGATTCTAGGGTCTACTAGCTAAACAGGGGAAAACCCGCACATAAATGACGTAGGTAATGCTGCACTACAAAGTCTCTGGTCCTTTGGAAGTTGTCACAGCGCTGGTCCTGTCTCCACGGGCGTCCTCCTCCACCATGCGCAGTCTGGATGCTCCTCTGTCTCTGCTCCGCATATGCTGTGGCAGAAGTCTTGCCCTACGACCAGGCACTACCTTTCCCCTTCTGGCAGAACTGAGCCATCAAGTAAATTGTTGTGGTTTAACCCCAGCTGGCAGCTAAGCCCCACGCAGCTGCTTGCTCAGTGTCCCTGTCCATCACCCTTCTGCCCTTCCCACCTTGGTGGGATGGGGGAGAGAACCAGAGGATTAATAGTGAGAAAACCTGTGGGTTGAGATAAAGACAGTTTAATTGGTAAAGCAAAAGTTGCATACACAAGCAAAGCAAAACAAAGAATTAATTCACTACTTCCTGCGTGCAGGCAGGTGTTCAGCCACGCCATCCCCAGGAAAGCAGGCCCGTATCGTGTGTGACAGTTACTTGGAAAGACAAATGCCATAACTCTGGATGTCCCTCCTTCCTTCTTCCAGCTTTATGTACAGAGCAGGACACCGTGTAGTATGAAATATCCCTTGGGTTCATTGGGGTCAGCTGTCCCGTCTGTGTCCCCTTCCAACTCCTTATGCACCCCCCCACAGACTGCCTGCTGGTGGGGTGGGGTAAGAAGCAGAAAAGGGTTTGATAGAATGTTAGCGCTGCTCAGAAGTAACAAACCCCTCCCTGTCTTATCAGCACTGTTTTCAGCAGAAATCCGAAACACTGCACCATACTAGGTACTGTGAAAAAAATTAACTCTATCCCAGTCAAAATCAACGCATGCAGCAAGTGATTTTTCTGACCTTTATATTTGTCTGAATTTAGGGACTGCAGCTGCAACAAGAATTATATATACACATATACATTTTCAAGAGCCTACCTAATTTGCTGCTACATGGTAAGTTTAAAAAGAGACCTAGAAAGATTACAATGCAGGCACATGTGAGGATGGGACAGTGGACAGGATCAATGATTTAATCAAAATGTTTGAGGTTTTTATGGCATTCCGGAGGAGGAAAAATGCTTTTGAGCACCATGTGTTCAACACTTGCAACCAAATGAAATATTTGATTCATTTGCCGCCGACCTTTGGTTGCTTTCCAGAAAATGCTCAACTGTTTTTTTTATGAGATCAGTGCTAAAGTTGGTGTTGAGGACATATTGTGGAACAAGCTGAATGCCATTCCTGTTGCAGTTTTGTACATTTTCTCCTCTTAAGGAAGAGAAGACTAGAAGTTCTATCATCTTCTAGAGATGTAAGCAGTTAATATTTGAATCATGTGGAGCCTAGTGTAGGGGATAAAACCTACAGGAGATCAACCGGCACAAGCTGGCAATTCATACAGCATTGGATAATCTAGAAAATGTTTGTCTCCTCTAGAAAGAGGCCAGACTTCTGCATATTTTGTCCCTTGAATCCAGTTCTTTGTGTTGTATTTTTCATTTTTGGTAGAAAAATGCTTAGTCCTGGCTCTGTGCCTATTGCTGACATCAGCAAGAGTTAGGTGTAGATCCTCAGTGCTTCATCTGATTTGGACAGGAAATAGTGCATCTTGGCTTCCTTTATGAATCCTACTTTGGGCTGCATGATTCTCATAAGAAAAAAGTGGCATCCCTCTCCTTTAACTGTCAGCCAGTGCATGATTTGCATGTGATTTATTTGGGGAAAGAAATAGGATAAAGTAAAAGTAGGGCAGCAGAAAGTACACTGTAGACATAAACTCTAATGATTACACAACAAATCCAGTTAAGAAGAGATCATATGATATGTGTATTTGAAAAGACACCTCTTTTGTCTGAAAATTTAATACAGAAAGCTATGTATGAGTAAAGCAGAAATCAGCTATGGCCATGTATCTTATTTTTCTGTGACATTTCTCAGTGAAAGAAAAGATTTGTTGTTTCTTTAGCATATATTTGTTTTGTGAACTAATGATTTTGCAAAGATGTTTCCTCCTACACAGTTCCTCAGGCAGAGCTCCAGGAAGGTGATGTTGTACATCTCCCATTCCTGTCTGGCTTTGCATAGTCATAAATTCAGTAACATGTGGAAGAAAGTGAACAGAAGCATTAAAAAGCATAATGTTACTTCTCTACCAAATAGCAGCAGATGGCAGGGACTAGCAGGTCAATTTAGTTTCCTGTTGGGGGAGAAAAAATCAATGATTCAGAGTCTTCATAATTTCTTATTTCAATTATGTTCTCTGGCTCCCAGAGAGAGTTGGTTACACTTGTTTCCCATTCCTTCTTGCAAGAATGAATTTCAGTAATCATGATGAGCAAGTCAGCTCCAAGAGTAAGGAGAAACTATATCTACCTGAACTGCCTAAGCCATTCTTAAACCAAGTTCACCTTGCATCTTTGTGTGAAATTGCCTAAGTTTTTTTATAAACTGAGTTCTATAGAAAAGCTTTGGCCAGTCAGAAATATTGGGCACTGTTCCAAGACAGAGGGCTGCCAATCATCCTCCTCTTTCATTATCCATGTACTCAGTATCCTAAACATGTGAAAGTCAGAGAGACAAACCAAACTACCAGGAAAAAAATATTTCCCTCTCACTCTTTATATCCTTCTGTTCACATTTTTAAATGAGTTTTAACACTTCTTTTCCACAATTTTTCTAGAGTTGCACTATTTCTAAACATCTTTGTTTATCTTTGCCTCTCTTCACTGAGTTTGGCAGATATTTTTTCACCTAGCTTTTCAGAACTATAGCTCATAGTGGAGGCTAAGGAAAGGAACGCACAATTTCCAGTTCCTCTGCAGGGAATGTGTCCCTCCATGTCCAGAGGAAAGCAGCACAGTGCTGCTGGTAGAAAGAGCAGGCTGCATGCTGGGTGGTCATGAATAATGGAATTGCTGAGTGGCTGGAAGGGACAGGTATAAAACCAAGCTGTGTTAGGAGAAAGCTAAGAAGGTTACAGCAAGTTTAAGTGTTTGAATAGTAATTTGAAGTTCATAATGTGGAACAGTCCTGTAAACAAAGTATGAAATAATGGTAGGCTTTCCTAGTAGAGAAAGGGAGTCACAAAATTTGGACAGACTTTGCTCTATAAAGGTGAAGAACAGAACTGATCTTGCCCATTAAAACATCTATGTTCAGGTGTCTCCTTGCGGGTGAGATGTCAAGGCCTCCATTACAGATAATAGCAAGCCAGTCAATACAATCCAGGGAAATATGAGAACAATTTGGAAGACCAACTGACCTGTTGGTTCCTGTTTTAGAGCAAGTTGACAGTACAGACTCAATCTCAGTTGACTAGAGTGCTCTCATTCTGGATGCAGTCTAAGCTTCCACCTGAGCTCTCTTTTCTGTCAACAGAGAGCAATCAGTCTTGCAGAACTCTTTCATTCCTAATCAGGCTGTTTTCCCCTATTTTAGGCTATCTGTCTCACTCAAACTAGTCTTGATTCTGTTGCTCATCCATGAACATTCACTGACATTTGAGATACCTAAAGGTATCTTGTCAAGCTGCCAGCTATCACACCAAAAAGGCACAGGTTATCTAAAACTACTATGTCATGTCTGTTACGTTTAAGCCTTTCAAATGGGACTAAATAACCATGTGTAGGCAACAAAACTGAGCCTGAAGGTCTAATTTTAAATTATTAATTGAAATGGCTCTTGTCCTAACTCCTCACAGCTTGTTTCATGACAAGGCTGTTGATATTACTCAGTGCTGAAAACTAGTTTCCCGCCCCATGTTAGAATCCCATTGATTGACTGATTATTTTATCTCAGTGTATATCAACTGAGAAAAAGCAACATCTTTTGTCCTAACTAGAGAGATCACCACTGCAGTCAACAGTTTATAACAGGCCCTATGGTATAGACACAAGTTTGGCATAAGTGAAAGTGGCTGTGGATCTCAATTTTATTTCAAGTTCATGTAAATGCAGTCCACAGAGTGAAAGCAAAGTTATTGTTTATAAAAGGGTCTTAAGAAAAATTCCAAATAATTCTTCTTCAATAGTTGTAATATATGCTTATAGAAAAAGTATTTGTTTTACTTTGTTATATATTCGTCGCTCTTGTTATAAAAACAGTAGATGTAGAGATATTAAGTGAAGATACTGTAGTATACTTATATTGCATTGTACATAGACAATGTGCTGGGTTATGCAGCAAGAAATGACCCCTTGAGAACCTGTGTGCACCACTGTTCTACAATATTGCTTGGTTTTCACAATGACATAGATGAAAAGATTTGATTTCAGTGTGTTAGAAAAAGGTATTGCAAAATGATGAAAATAAGAGTGACCATTCTGTTTTAAATAGAAAGTACTTGCATGGCAACTTTCAAATGACTGTTTCACTCGTGAACTTGAAAACCTCAGATCAGTGCTGTGCACAGTACAGGGAATCATAGATTATTTTTCTTAATATGGGTTTGTTGGGGAGAAAAGAAGCCCGGTTTTAATGGAAAGGACTAACACCTCAGACTTAGTGGTTTAGGTGTTGCAAGTGACACTGATCATATTCATAATGATATTCTTCAGACATTGTATTCAGATCAAAAATTCTCATCAAAGAAATGAAAAACCTACACTTACTTCAGGCAGAAAATACGAATTTCCTTAATAAGTTAGTTAGCTCCAGGCCAATGAAGGCTTAAGGATATTGCTCTGCCTGCTGTTCCATATTAGTATTTTATCATATTATTGTGCCTGAGACATAACTAATTAGGCAGAGATACAGCATATTATTTTCCCACCAGATATCTGAGAGAAAAAAATAAAGGGGGTTTCTCCATGACAGTTTCAAATGAAGCTACAGCCACTATAGGTCTAAGAAGGAAATGGATGTCAGAGATAAGCAAATCAACTTCCATACTATTAGATACTCAGTGCATTACACCTAAGTAGATAACAACTAACAGAGAGTGTAGAGACCACAAAATTCCAGATTTTCTCCATTTTTGTTTTGTTCTATGAACAGTTCATCAGATATCAGAAAACACAATACAGTCTATTTTGATTAGGAATGACTGTGCACTTTCTTACATTTCACAGTGGGTGACTTGTAATTAAAATAATTCTTTTAATGACAGTGAAAATAAGCTATATATGTTTACTATCAGCAGAGTATAATAAACATTTTTACTTCAAAGTACACAGAACAAGACCTGGTCAAAATAGAAAAGAAGACTGATATTTTTAATTAAGCCATAAGTTGAAAATCATCCAAAGACGACACTTATGTGGTAATTGACAGGGTTATGAGACAACAAGCCAAGGAGTCAAACAAAACGTTGATGCAGCTGTGTGTGAATTGTAGGGCATGTTCCATGCTAAAAGAATACTCCTGAGGAAAGCATTCAGAAAAAGTATTTTAGAAGACAGAGGGACATGCCTCGTTACTATATATTCCATCTTTTTGTTTCTTTGTCCTGGTCTCTTCAATCGGACTGTCACAACATTTTCATAACTTTGTCATTATTATACACAAGTGGAACATCAAAGATGAAAGAAGGGATAGAAACTAGTTGACTACAGATTATGCATGTCATTTGGTCATGTCAGTAGTTGGTAATTAACTTATCCCATGTCTCATCACTGTACAGTATGAGCCATACATACAGCCCAGTGATGAGCTGTTCATTGCATATTCTGTTAAAATTAACTGTGACATCTTAAACCACAAAATCAACTAGCTTGAGAAGAGAATATTTGCAATAGTAAGTTCCTTCCACCACTGCATTTACTTACCTGAACCGATAACCACCCAAAATACTATAAGCCACATCCTACACAGCTTGCTTGTTCTCAGTGCTTGTCTCAGTTCTGCCCCACAAAACAACATGGGAATTTCTTCATTAAAAAATAGTGGTGATTTCTGGTGTCAATTGAATTGAATAATCAGTTCTGTATTGACCTAATCAAAATGATGTGAAGTTCTTAGAAATACAGATTCACCTAATCCTTCATATGAAGACTCTACTGGAAAAATAATCAGGCTTTTCAAACTACTGTGGACAGGATAGTTGTATTTACATAAATGATAACCTCCTAGAATATCACTGAGTTTATACTCCATGTGCCTGTGCCTGAGGAAGGAGCAGGGAGTCACATGCTGTTCTCCTGCCTTTGAATGCATCCAGAGTTAAGGCAAGCATGTTTTTGTCTTTCCATCTAGCAACTCAACAAAACATTTCTGATGATGTTTTCTTTGGGCAACACTAGCTCTGTAGAATGAAAAATTTTTGGTAAATAGTGCCAATTGTGTCAGATCTCTGAGAGGAGTCAGTATCTGGAAACCAGGACCTGGTGGCCCAAGGGTCTCCACCTCTCCAGCAGCTGCAGTACCAAGGGACCACCCAGGCAGCCACAAGCATATTTTGGATTTTTCAAACTGTAATTTATAAAGTTTCTGTTATGTATCTAAATTCCTATATATTTTGCTCTTTGAAAACATATTTTTTCAGATTTTTCTCAGGGTATGACTGCACTGGTTGAAGTTGAGGAATTGCTGAGTTTAAAAGGAGAATTTGCACACAGCTGCCATTGAGTTGTGCATGTGCAGTGATGGGGAGTCTTTGAAAGCCTGTCACATCAGGAACTCAGCTCTATGGCAGAGTTTCAGTGTAGGAGTCAAACCAAAAAATGTTTGATGCTTCTGAGTCAAAGACTTTCTTAACTTTTTCACTGTATTACAAAAAAAAGCCAAAACCCAAACACAAAACAGGTCACTATTTCACCTTTTCAATAATAATTCTCTCAAAGAAACATTAATAATTTTTCCAGTATGGGTGCAGACTCTTTTTCCCTCCATACTAACATGACATTTTTATATATCAAAAATATAGACACAGTAGTCTAAAGATGTTGACAGTAAATAATGAGCAAAATCACCACCTCCCACTCTCCCTACTGCTCTAAAATCATGTCTGGACAGTTTTAGTGGCATGGGGATGAGTTTAGAGGGGAGATGTGGTTAGAATAGTCACGGATGTGCAAGTCTCCAGGTCTCATGATGCTCCTGTGAGAGGAGGACAGTGGTGAGCTCATTCAATACCATTAAAGAGCAGTTTTGCTAAGAAGGCTGAGGAGAGTTTCTGAGGCAGCATCAAATGCCTTAGAGGCTCAGAGTGAACTATGAGCAAAAGGTCTTAATGAAAGTGAAGTTTGTTTTCGTTCATCAGTGGACTGTGAGGTTGTGAGATCCAAGCTTCCTAGCTGATTTTCTTCTCATGGCTGACCGAGGGGAGTGTTGGGGTTGCTAGAGGATTACCTGAAGTAAATGCACTCATGAGCTGATTACTCAGATTGTATCCCCTCATAACAGGGTTTTCAATTGATACTGGGTATCACCCAGCTCTCACTGAAGTTAGGGGAAAGGTGCCCTTTGAATTCATCTGCCGTTGGATCTCTGTGTAGTGCACTGGCACCTATTTAAACTGTCAAAAATTTCAGTCCCTGTCATACAAATGACAAGAGATAAAGCACGATTTAAAAACTGACAAGAAAATTTAAATATGTTTCAACATTTGCTGCATTTGGAAGCTGAAATGCTTCCAACAATTTGATGTGTGTTTTCATATGCTGCACAAGATTACATTTTTGTTTGTTTTTCACAATAGAACAATAATCAACAGACTGTGGCCTTAGACTTGGGCTCTGACAATTCTTTCTGCTTTCACTTTACTGTCATATGGAACTCTGGCTTTGCACATTTGGTATTTCATCCTTATCACAGCGTAATTATTCAGATATTGGTCTGAGAACTGCTGGTAGTAATGCATTCTGGCATTCATGGTGCTGTGGTTTTGCCTAATTTCTCCTTTTCTTGTCTAATTAAAATGGTGGTAGCCTGTGGCCACCGACCCATTGTTCTAGGAACTACAAGCAAATACATGTGCATGCACATGTGTGTAGTTATAAATGCATAGTGCAGGCAGCCAGTGTATGCACCCAAGGTTTCACAATGAAACTATGAGTTGAAAAAGGTGGTGGTTGCAGTGAAGAGATAGGAAAAACACAGTGCAACACAATTATTTCCTCTTTTTCAACTCCAGTGGAGAGAAAAATGTTTTGTGTATGGCTGTTTCGTGTATGGGCAGGTGTGACATATTTCAAAGAGGTACAATTGTCATCTGTTGATTCACAGAAAAATTAAGAAGACAATTTAATTTCCATAAGCTTGTAAACCCTGAATCCAGGGGCAGGCATTATGGAGTTTCACTCTGAATTTTTCACTACACAGAAATTATGGAAACTTCGTCTCCAAGCAGTCTTTAATTTGGGACAAGGAACACAGTTGAGGGAATTGAAAATCAGTTTTGTAAAACAACAAGTAAAAGAAATCCCAGCAGCAACAACAACAACAAAAATTAAAGAAGGTCTGAATATGGGGGTTGGCTGGTACTGGAACTGCTGGCCTGGATATTATTTTATGAAAATTCCATTGTTTTTTTATTTCTGTCTAGAGCAAACACAGAAAGGATTAGAAATATCAGAGAAACGGGACCCCTGCCAGCTGGGAATTTATTAAGAACAACATTTTATTGTGCTCACACAGCTTTCCTTTGGTTTCCTAAATTATGTTTAGAGACAGATTGATTTAGGATGCTTTCTTTAGAAACTAATGGCAGGAAGCTTATTTCATTTTGCCAGAAAAAGTTGTATGTGTGGGAAGAAGGGAGGAATCTTGTAAAGTACGGAGACCAATGTATTGTACACAAGGACCACCCTTCAGTGAATGAAAAAGCAAAAGTTTAAAGCCTTTCAGGCCTTTTTTAGGCAGGGTATGGAGCTGTCAGTATTGTCAGTACAATTTATTCACACTGTTCCAGTGCTTATGAAAGCTACTGAGCAGCTTGATCTATACGTGATTGAACAGAACAATAGTCTGGAGCTTTGAGTACAAATAAAAAGCCACTATTTCAGGCTCCATGCATCACAACTAGTGCTTTCTAGGAACACTGCCAGTCTAAATAGAACACAATCTTGCTGTAATTTTGTGCAACACTTGAAAAGAAGACTAAGGCTGCGCTGTGCCCTTCGTAAATGCTTCTATGCCACATTTTTCTATAACCAAATTATAATTTGACTTGATGATATGCATGCCAGATTTAATTGTGCTTTCATATTCTGCTTTCCATCAACTATTACACTTTCCTTTGTTAGATGATTATGATACAGAATTTCACTTCATTATGCCAGGATTTCCTGATGGCTCATTTACTCAATTGAGTTGAAAAAATAACATCTAGCTGAGATGTTTGATCCATTATGCATGTAAGGAGGATATGTGCTATACAAGAGACATTTCATTCATCAAGTCTGACCATACTTCACAGTGTAAGTCTGAAAGTGCAAATGCTCTTCAAGGCTGAAACTAAGACACCAGTGTCAATCCTCTTATCTCTGTTGCATCCTTAGAGCACTCTCACTTGAGATGAGGCTGGAAGAAGCCATAGAGGGCAGATCTTTAGTCCTCATTCACCTATACTGGGAGAACAACTCTCCCTAATGTACACAACTTACTCTTTCTGTGATGCCTTTCTGTCCAGGAGAGCCCCAGCAGAAAGTTTTTAACAGAATGTTCAGAGGATATTAACTCAGTTGATGACATGCAACAGTTTGACAGTTAATGAATGTGCTATATTTTGAAAGATGTACATTTGAAAAGAGCTGTGGCATTTATTAGTTTTATTTCGATTGGTAATATGAAGACTTCACTTAGAAACATTTCTATTAGATTTAATGAAAGATTTCCTAAGTAGAGGCTCTGTGAGGTTCTCAATATTTTGTTCACTTACATTTAACGGTCAAGACTTAAAATGTTGTCAGTATCATGTAAACATGCACTTCCACTGTTAGATAGTAGTGTATCTATATAATACACACTTTACAAAAGTATTTTAATTATAGTTTTTTGAAAATTCCAAATTTTTAGGGTCTAACCTGTCCTATATATTCTTACTCCAAATGTAGGTCTTCAAAATAAGTAGTTTAATCTATGCTATCATTTATGAACATATATTGATAAAACCAACACATTTCTTAACTGTTCTTTTTTAACTACTCTTTCCAATTGCAAGGGTTAAAAAACTATGGTGCTGACAAAAATTATAAGCTGAAGACATAAACAAATTGCAGACCATTTTTAGTCAACTTTTGTGTTTAGATCATTTAAGATTCATATTTTCAAGAGTTTTTTCTGAAACCACAAGTGTAAATGATTCATTTTATTTTAACAGAAAAAAAGATGACAAGAGATGACTTCAGGAAGAGAAAACAACAATTCACATGAAGCTAAGATATAATCAGGAAAGTTTGCACTGTTAGATTCTTCAAAAAGGTTGCTTTTTATTATGATGCTGAAATAAAACTCTTTAACTGTAGCAGGAATGTAGTTTTCTCTGTAAACCAGATTAAGCTGAAATTGGCTTTCATTAAAGTTGGTAATGAACATCAAGACTCACTGACATGAGAGTTAATATTTTGCCGACATAAAGCCAAAGTCTACATTTACTCTGAAGGGCACTAAATCTTCAGTTTTCCACAACATTAAGTCAGGAAATGTCATGTATTAATTTCCTTAATTTATCTTATTACCACAAATACTAACTAAAAAGAAAATATACTGCATAGTGAAATCAGGTATTAAAGTACTTTACAAGCATTGAGCAACAGTGATGTAAATAGATGGTCTTTGAAACAAGTAAACAAAAATCTGATTCTACCATACAAATTTCCACATAATGGAGCCATATTTTCTCCACTGGTGCTTCCTGAGCTTGATAGCTGTTATCTGTCAGTAAAAATACACTTTTTTATATTAACTCTTGTGCAAGTCTGATGACAGGATATTTCTCAGGTTTCCGAGAAGTCAGCATGCATACTGTGATGATCAGTAGCACCTCGTGTTCGCTAAGACCGTACAAACTATGGCAGGTGACCATTTTAGTTAGGGGAGATTCAGAGAGTGTATCAAGTAGAATAAAGACTGTAATTCTTAGGTTAAAATGGGTATTTAAAATTGGTCTAAAGTGTGCTCATTATTCTCATTGTTTTTAAAGGGAGCCTAGAACAGCTGGATTGTTTCAGAGGCCACTGTTTCTGCAAGTAGATATATGAAGAAGATGAATACCCTTCTTGGTCTTCCCATTCTCAATCTCTTTTGTTATGGTTTGGTTCTGGAGGTCTGAGCAGCTGAAGTAACTTGGCCACTAGCTAGCTGAGCTTATATGAGTCTGACATGGCTGGGCCAGGACACTAGCTAGTCTTCTGTATTGTTTAATGTTCACCTGTTAAAAGAATTGTCCTTATGAATATATTTAGTGTTTAAATTGACTGAAAAGAGTCAGTACAAAACAAAAATCTATTGTGTGACATTTGAAGTTTCTGCCCCAAACTAATAATGGGCAAAGAAATTATTTCTCATAACAACCTGCAAACATTGATGGGCTAGTATCAAAATTTCTCTACCTCCCATTTCTAAAGAGAAACTTATTATTTACTATTGACTTTTAACTGACTTTTTTTTATTGCTATGTCATGAGAATAACAGAATAGAAGCTATTTTGCTGTCAAAATACCCAGACTCCATTTTTGTGAAAAAAATTCTTTAGAACCCTGTGATAAAAAGGAAAAGAATGGGAAATATTATGTGACACAATCTTAGCTTTTTAAGTAACATGTTTTTAAAGCAATGAAATTCTTAAAGATAAAAGGCCCATGTCATGATTTCACCTAGTTTATTGGCACACTATTTCAGATGTTTATAATTTCACTCACTTCCATAGCAGTAATTTGTACTACTTGTGCACTATCTCACTGCTAGGACCAAAATCTGCTTCTTTGCTGTCTTTCCTTTTTCTGTCCTGCCCAATGATGCCAAAAATGATAGGCCATGGGTAATATAACTCAATTAGTTATTGAAACTGTGAAAAGTAGAGATAGAAATCTCATAGCAAGTCTTAGACCCTGAAGACTGAAAACAAGTTTGTCTTTGTCTTCTGTACAAGTTTGTCTTTGTCTTCTGTACAAAGACTTGAAAAACGGGTCTGATTGATAGACTTGATAGAAAGGGAGATCCTGAGGTGGTAGAAATTTTACCAATGATGTTAATAATGAGTCCATATTTCATATGGGATTATGGAGTTTTATAGCAATGTTAAAGGAGGATTACCATTCTCTAGGTTTCACCACTGTTGCCAAAACTGTACATACTCTATAGTGTTATACTCTAAATTGAAGGTGACCTTAAAGCACCTTTTGAAGAAGCATAATTAGTGGGTAGGAGGGTTGCATTGCAGGCTTTAGTCAAACTACGAATGCTTGAGTAAGCTGATTGATGGCATCCTTTTACTCTCTGGGGTTTGGTACATCTATCTGAACATCTGCCTAAAGCAGTTCTGTGAGGAACCCATTCTGTTCCTGGGAAAAAAAGGGTATGTTTTGTCCCCCAACCAAGTGCTTTGTGCTTTGTGCTTTGTGGTTGATATCTGTGCAATTCTTCATGTGTGTGTTTCCATCTTTGTCATGAAAGTTTCTTCTTTACAGCATAAAAGATTTTGAAACCTGGGGATGTGTGTGAGAATACCAAGTGTTTCTCATCCTGTGAAACTTGATTTGGAGAGGTCTAGAAAAAGGAGAAAGAGGTTTGAAATAAGAAGAAACCTGAGGATAATAATGGGGTTTAGAGTAATAACAAATTGCTGAGAAGTGTGGCACTGTCGGGAAAGGAAGCACAATGACATATGTCTTGGCATGGGACTAGAAAAAATTATCTGGAAACTTTTTCTTGCTGAGAGTGCCAAAGAAGGTTTTGAGAGAGGCAGATTTCTAAGTCCTCATCAAGAAGAAAGACTAAAATTTTGAAGAAGACACTGTGGCTTGTTTTGATTTGTTTGCTTGAAAGTATGTAGATGATTCAATAAACTAGGTTGAAAAAACTAAATGAAGAAAACCATTAAAGTGCTGAGGCATAACCATAGAAATTTGTGTAAGGCCTGTTTCTGAAAATATTCAGGGATTGGCTTAGGGCAAACTGTACTACAGGCTGTACACTCAGGAGGAAGGTTTATTGCTAAAAGGTAATTAAAAATATGCTATCGTCCCAAACTTCAGAGGAGCTAAATAAGCAGGCTGACTGAGAACGTGGTTGGAGGTAACTGCCTCTCATCAAACACTCATGAACACTCATTTTAGTAGGTCATGGCTTTTAATACCTCCAGAATAGGATTTCTAATAATGAAATATTCCAACAGAAGAGGAAAATAAAAAGTGTTGCAGGCAATCACACAAGTTAATATGGAATAAAAGGAAATGCACTAAAATAGGCATGGTTTAATAGCATCAGTGTACTCAGTGATGTGAGGGCTATGGAGGTGCTAAGCAGAGAATGATTATTCAGTGTTTCTTATAACATAAAAAATATTTGGATTATTCAATGCAATTATAAGCCATCAAGCCTAAAATAAACAAATAGAAGCATTTTCCCCCCATAACATGTAATTAAACTGTGGAACTTGTGGCCACAGCATGTTGTGACAATCAGAATATAAACTGATTGAAAAGGGGATTAGCTAAATTTATGGACAAAATCTTGGTCACGAAGGTTCAGTCGAAACATTCAGCTCAGGAACTCATAAACCTCTAATTTCCAGAAACTGGGTAAGCACATGAGGCAAAGGGGCATTCACTACCAAATTTCTGCTTACTTTCTTCTGTTCATCAACCCCCTGTTCATCAGAAACAAGATATTAGAGTAAACAGAAAATTTGTTCTTAAATAACACAAAACTCCTTATATCTTAAACTAAAAAATGGTAGACTACTTTTCTCAAAAGAATAAATTTGTAAAAACAGAAACAGATCATTCTTAGAGATGAAACAATTGGTTTTTTACTCAACAACAGTTTTTCATTAAGATATTACAGTAAGAGTTACTGACTTGACAGTATATAATTATCCTCCTCATCTGTGTTTAGAAACATCAAAGCTGGAATAAGTCATCAGTTAAAATATTTTCTGTGGATTTATGCTCTGATGAGAAAACAGATATGAATTGCTGGTGCCTATTGCAAAAATACTGGTCAAGTAAGACAAGTAGCAAAAAGTGACCATCTGTCACATGTTATTTTAGTGTTAACCTCAACCTCATAAAATGGGGCCTCCCCAACTCTCCTGTGGCAGTGTAAAGCTATTTCAATTCTATTCACACCCTCTGGGCATTAGTGTGATTTGGAAACCTAATAAAGTAAGTCATCAAAGAACAACCCATGTGTCCAGAATTTGTATTACTACACTATGGGGAACCCAAACCGTCCTATCCTTTAAGCCATATGTCTTCCAAAGCTTCATTTAAGGACATAGGAATCAATGTAGTTTTGTTGAAAAGCACCAGATAAGACTGAGTAAGAAATGCTACCCAGGATGCTGACTCTGCACTAAAGTACTTCTCCCACAGGAGCAGAAATGTACTGGGAAGCTCAGAGGGCCAATTGTCTCATCTTCTTGAATCAGAGGAATCAACCTCTGTCCATTATTTCTAAATTCAAGAATGCAAAAGTAAAACAAGGATTTTTCTCCATTGACCTCCTTTTAAAGTTATTTCTGGAAAGAGAAAAATGAAACCCCTTGACTTCTGCACTTCTGTGTGACAGTTAAAAGAGTCTTTGTCTATTATCTTCATAAGATACAGTTGGAAAGTCTGTTAATAAGAAATTTGGCTTGTCAAGAAGAGACCTGAGATAATCCTGTGTTGCAGACAGTAGTCATTTAATGTTAACACATAGGCTTAGTTTTCCTCGATAGTCATGGGAATTAGTCATCTTAGCAAACTGCAATAATTATTTTCATCCTGAACTAGCAGTTATTAAAGATTAGATGAACTACATGCCAAAGATGCTAATTTTCCTTCATCAGATGTAATGGGAACTGGGTAAATTGGATCTGTATATGCTCTGACTGTGTAAGAATGGATGAGATCTAGCTTATGAGTATTGTTCCCCAACTACCCATGCCCACCCCCAGCAGCAGGTGAAACCTTCTTGTGGAACTGTGTAAGGATTCAACATGAAAGTTGCTTCTTGATATGAATACAACAAATAATAGGTATAAAGATACGTCTAGCAACAAAAGTGAGATGATTTTGGGTGACCAACACTCTCCCTTTCTGTGACCAGTGAAATGTTAAAAACCTCAACATTTGGGAGACACTCTCTTTCTGGAGTGTGTCCTCTGTCACAATTGCTATAAATAGGAAGATTGTTATTCTTTTAAGGTAATACCAAAGAGCCTACACACTTTTTCACTATATGACAAGAGTCACTGGGCAAAAAGAGGTCCAGATTCATGGGTAGTTCACCTGTGACAGATATGAAAGACATACTTAGAACGTATATGAATGATATGAAGATGTAGATATGAAGACGTACTTAGAAACCATCCAAGTCTCAAATGATCCTTCAAATTAATTGACTTAGAATTGAAGACAAGCATAGATCAATTTAATAGGCAAATACTAAATATGTAAGTGTACAACATGCCCTTTAATTCTGAAATAGTCCTCAGAATATTGTCCCACTTTCATTACAAATTCAGCTGTAAATCTTTAATGAAAACATGTACATTATTCAGATTGGCATTATACCTGAGCTCTTTGTATAAACTCATTTATACAAAAGACCTAATTCCCAAGAAGAGTGTTGGACATGTTTCATTCCATTTGTATGGTACACAAGTATTTCTGAAGCAATATGCTTCAATTTTCTTTATAAAAATTAAAGGCAAATGTTGAACATTGCTAGAGCTGAGTCAGCATTTTAAGCTTTTGTTTGAACTCCTATGCATGTCCATATTTATAGGTTCTTCTTAGTAACATTTTCTTAAATTCTTTTGTCTCCCATGTATTAATAGAATTATGCAGGCAGAAAAAACCTCTCCCAGTTCCTCAGCTTTCAGCTACAAGAAAGCCATGTGAGGGGACCTTAAGGTAGTGCTGAGTTTAAGTGCTGACTCTTAACTGGGGTTCATGATTTTGTATCCTTTGATCTTATGCTCATTGAACCTAGTGATTTTTAATATGTGATCCTTGGATGAGGTCGGGACCTTCTCCCTGAAGATCTTCAGAGATGCCAAGGTTTCTGTATTGCCTACAGAGAGAATTAAAACAAACATTTCAGAAGATCTGGTTCATTAGATACCTAAAATTTAAGGGCAAATTAAGTGTCTCTGTTAAATGAACTCTGTTAAAGTGCTAAGTCACTTCTAAAAAAAGGAAAATTATTTTTGTCACCATAGATAATTTTAAAATCCAAAAAATGTCTTTGAGTATGTAAAATAATTAAATTGAAATACAAAATCATCCAAAACAATTCCTGAGAATAAAAACAGTTGTTTTCAAAATTGCGTGAAACTACACTTCAGTACAAATTTAAGAATCTTTTAATTGTGTGAAAAATGTTTTCATCAGTTTTTCCAAAGGGTATGAAGTTATTAATTCTGAACGGCTGATTATCTGACAATTATTACTGATACTCAGAGTAGAAAGAGTAATTGAAGAGGGTAACAACATGGAACCTTTTTTCCAAGATGGGGAAAAGTTGTGGCGTTAGCTTTGTTACTTTTAGGTGGAACCAAGACAGTTTTTTATAATTAAATCAAAGTAAACTATAAAACCTGTATGCCTGTGGTGTTTCTTTGATTTCATGCCAGAAAACTCACAGTGATACAGCATAAACAATGAAGCTCTGACCAAACTCTTCTAAGCACTATGATTCTATAAACTCTAAACATTTCCTAATCAAAGCAGTGAACATACAATTTATCCTGGGTATTTTATCCCTCTTTCTGTGGTGACAGATTACCAGGAGCTGATAGAAAGCCTGCTGAAGTCGATATGGATCTTTTAAACAGGATATATAGACTTGGAATGGGTTCTTACTTCAAACCATTTGTAGATCAGAGGAATGTGTTTACACTTTATCATCACAAACATGTCACAAGTTTGAAAATTACATTTCCCAGAACTAGATCTTTTGTGTCACAAGATAGAAAATGTGATTATATTTTGGAGAAAATGCACAGACTGGAAGAGTTTAAAAAAAAAAAAAAGTTTTTCCAAGAGATGGAGTTTTTGTTTAAGGGAAGTGGACTAGCACAAGTGGAGCAGGAAATAGAATCAAATACAGCATGATGTGTTAAAATTATGCAATTTATACCACTGTTTATTCCAACATCATCTTTGAGCAGCTGTGACTTCTGCCAGTCGGAAATGATCAAAAGTTTGTAGATAATAGCAATTCATTTTGGTACAGATAATAATAGCAATCTACGCTGATAGAGATAATATAGTTATAACTAGATTAGTTTATATAGAAACATTTCCTCTATAGATGAACCCTGCATAATATGTCAGAGTGACCCTGGCAAGTGAGACTGCCACTACGCTTTCAGCTTGATCTCTTCTGTGTAAGAGAATGCTTTTTTGTAACTGTTCAAGCAAGACACTCAGCCAACTGTGAACCACTGGGTACTCCAAAGACTCACATTATACAAAAGATGTGCAAATTATAACATAGTCTTAAAATGGTCTCTAGGGTTTAATCATAATAGCAGTATAGGAATCAACAGCCTCTGCTCTGTATTTTCAAATCTCCTTATCTCTTTCTGCAGTCTGCAGTATATTACCAACACAAAGTAATTTGTGTGGTTACAGTGCGAACCAAAGTGATGAGGGAACTCTTTATATTACAGGAGGAATTCCTTCTACCAGCTTTAGAAGCTGCAAGTAGAGCTGATAGATGCCCTTTAACATGACTAAGTTCCTTATCATTTCAACTTGATGTGCACTGTTTCTTAGATAAAAAATACAGAGAAGTGAAATTGTAGAGAGAAGTAGCTTGTGCCTAAGATAAGTAGCTTGTTTTAGTTTTTGCTCAGAAGAAGCTGAGAAATGTCCCTATCTAAATTCAGGGATTCAAAGGAGTTAGTTAAAAATACTGATGTCTGCAGCTTTTGCTTTATTTTCTTCCTTTTTATTTTTTTTTAAAGCTCTATGTGTTTAATTAAGCTATGTTGCTTTAAAAAGATATTTTCAAATTTCATTATAATCTAAAGTAGACAGTTATATCTCTGTAATTGTATGAAATTGTGAGTGGGAGAACAAAAGCTTAATGCTGTTTTGGGGGAAGCAAGCCAATTGTAAATTTATCCCTGCAGCTGATTCCTCAAGGGCATTGGCACGTGCCACTGTGTATTGCAAAAAGAACACGACCCACCTAATGCATGCATGATCTCCATAATGGAGAAGAAAAAAGACTAAGGTCTAGTGAGGTCTAATAGAGGGCAGGGACCAGAATTTTGAGCAGATGGTATTCAGGGGCCCACCGGCCGCTTGAAAGCCAGGGAGTGGAGAGAATAGGCAGATAGTAATTAGCAGAAGGTGATAAAAAAGAGGGCAGCCAGGATCCCCCAAACATCTGTTTAAAAGAATAAAGAGCCTGCTCTGACCCTGAGCTTTAATGATCTTAAAGGATACAATTTAATTGCCTGGAAAAAAAAATTCACACACATCGCACTGAATCCTATTTTGAGAGCATTGCAGGAGTTTGTATAATTATTAATTTGGTGTTTTTGTTTTAGAAAGATTATATACAACATTAAGGCAATAAATGAAGTAGTTATAATCAAAATGCCAACTGTCTTTTCTTGGAATCAGCAAGCTCTTAACAAAATTTGAATTTCAGATAGCTTACAAATTAATATTACTTGCTTTGCATTCTAAAATGCCTATTTTGTCTGTTTGTCATGTATTTATATGGTTATTTTTTTTTTTTTTTACATAGAACCTGGATCCTTAGTTTGTTTCTCTGAATTGAAGTATTTTGACTCTGCAAACAGCTGCTACCTATAGCACCAGAGACCTGATTGCAGATGTCATGATTTAGTAGCTACCAGTTACTTAAGAATTACCACTGATCATAACCAAGGAAAGTCCTGATTCACAATGAGGTTTCTCCTGGTTTTCCCTCCATTCCATTCTAGCAATAGCTGGACACCAAAGTCCTTGAAGCAGGTATCAGAAAGAATTGTTTACATGCTAGTACCTTCTTTGTATTAGACACTCTTTGCAGAATGTAGCTTATAATAACTTAAAATGAACTGTTTGCTTTCCTTGCTGTTTCCCCAAATGAATTGCTTAATTCAGAGTTATTAAAAAAACCCCATAAAAACAAAACAACACAGACTTGCCCTGTGCAAATGAATGGCAAGCAGCAGTGCATTGCAGTAGGAAGATAAAGCTAATGATTTTCTGGAAATGTGTGCTTACGTATCAGTGTGAATGCATATGTGAGCACTGATTGTATGAAATATTTTAAATTTGTATTCTGGAAAAGAGGGTAAAAAGCACTTTGAGAAAAATCACAGGTGGCACTAAATTGGAAGATGCTGTAAACATTAGTAAAGAGAGAAAAAAGTCTAAAGGGATCTGAAAGAGATGAGAAACGGGAGAAGAAAATAACAGGGTATGCCCTAAGGAGGTTGAAGTATAGTATGATTAGTAGATGTAGTGCAGGTGAAGTAATTAAATGTGCATGGTTAAGACAGCTCTCACATAATGCACAGAAGGCTGCTATTTCTCTGCTCAGTATGAATGAAGTCACCTTAATAGTGCACAATAGTAAAAATAAGTGCATTTTAAGACAAACATGTAAGAAATCTAGAAAATTTCAATAGCACACAGGTAAATTAAGGATTAACAAGACAGCAATTTAAGGATTCTTCATTAAAGCACTGTGTTGAAAATACCATTTGTCCCTGTTTCAGAGCTGAATGTATATTGAAGATTGTGTACGATATTTTCTTCAAGACTGTGGCATATCAGATTTATTTAATCTAAGCCTAGATTTAAACTCAGCTTTAATTATAAGCACATCTTGAACCCGTAAGTATTGCGATCAGTTTGCTGTGGATCATTCAAGCACACTTTATTTGTTAATTGATAAATCCAGGCAAAACCAACCAACCAAACAAACATGCAGACAGACAGACAAAAACAATGAAATCCCACTGTTTTAGAAAATTCTTAACTGGGAGCCTAAATATATTAAGGAAATGTCTTCAAATGTGACCATCTTGCTTGAAAAATCTTGAACTATGCACTATTTCTTTCGGATTATATCTCTGAAGTGAATGGAAAAATAGAAATAAATTCTTGGATGCATGCGGATCTCAGCAAAAGGTAAAAAAGAGCCCAAGCTCTAGAGGACTCTTCTAAATTAAGAGTAACATCAGATATGAATGGAAATGGGATTGTGATAATATTATTTTGCTCTGTGATTCATTACTTTTGTAATAAGCTTTCACTACAATCAAAGGAAAATAAATGGGAGATTTAGCAATACAAAATGTTAATGAACTGAGACATCAATTTTGCATTGTCTTTTGTATGGATACATTCCACAAAGCATCCTTTCCTTTCTCCATTTCCTTCCATCTCGGGAAGGAATCCTGCTTGGTAAACTGCAACACTAGACCAGAGGTGCTATGAAATGGTGTGAGCCATACATTGGTAATTAAGTGCAAGTCAGTCTGACAGACATTATAAAAGGACTCACATCAATATAATTTACACTTTCTTGTACTGTGCCCCTTGGCTGAGTTAAGCATGGGCTGAAGTGACAAATATAACAGCATGGGTTTGCACAGCAGTCAGTACAGGAGTGCATCTGGACAAAAATGCAAATTGTCTAAAAAATTACACCATTTTTGTTTCTTTTCATTTGTCATTTATTCTTCTGGGAAATTTTAATCACCTTAAAGGACTAGAAAAATACTTTCTTTTTGAGAAATTAAAAGTGCAATTCTCATGTAATAACTTGCTTGGAAATACAAGGCATAAAAAGAAATATTAGGAATGGTGAAACTTATTAAAGTTGTGAATCTGACCACAATGTGTACATTGTACAAGGGCTGGAGAACACACACCAGCTCCTCTGTGTAAATCCTCTCTGAATTTTCTTCATATTTTATGATGCTTTATTTTCTCCCTATTTTAATTTTTCCTACTCTTTCTAAGAATTATTACATCTTTGGCTTGCAGTCCTTAAATATTCAGGGTTTATAACAAGAACATAAAAAGAACATAAAAATAAGATATTATTTGTATCTCTAATGATATTGCATTTATTTGGTCCTATTGCAGTACTACTGTCTAAACATATTTCCTCACTTTAAAGAACTTGCATAAAGCTCCTGTTTTCTCCTGGAATGTGGCCTTTTGTGATTGGACTCTGTGTGCGAGCCACAGAGGTACATTTGTCACATCCCAGAGATACAGGCAATGGAACTGTAGGCATAATCTTTATAAACTTGGCAGTGCTTACATAATGATCCACATTTTTGGTATAAAGTACCTGGAGTATATTTTGATAGTTATAAGAATACTTCAAATGATGAATTGCAAGGCTTTGATTAAAAAACAAAATGTAAGAACCCCTGATTTTCATATTCCTTTTTCACTTTGGTAATGAACAATTACTTTCAAGCCTTTTTCTAGTTGCAAAGCACTGGTAAAGGGCATTGATGTAAATCTGTTTCGGAGGATTCTGGAATTCCTATTTGTGTAGAAATACATGTGAAAATGTGGACATTGCGCAGTGTCAAAGGCATATGTCCCTTTGGGGGTGCTATTCAAGCCATGGCTGAAAACAATCCTGTTAGTAGGTAGGTGTGTGCCTTCATCATCTTGGTGTGTCAGTCAGAAGATATGATCTGAGGCAAGGGAAGAGGGGATGGAGGGGGATGGGGAGAAGCGGGATCACACCAGACTTCAGGGACATGTTGGCAGTGTGCAGGACATGCCCACCCTGCCAATTTGTGTCTGGAGACTGCAGGGGTGTGAAGAGCTGGCCTGAGGCAGGGCTAGAAGTTTGCTTCAGCACCCCACAGGAAGAGACACAGCCGAGAGAGACACCTTGAGGGCAGCAGGATGTTCTTAGGGAGACCTCTGGCTCTGCCAGCCAGTGCAAGGGTTAGTAAGAAAGATGCTTTGTAGGTTCTGGGTGGACTACCCAGGAAAAACACTAAAGGCTGCCGGATGGGCTGGCTGGCAGCCAGGCAGGAGCCATGGGTCAGTGAGGGTCTTGTGTGCCCCCAGGCTCTGCCCTGCACCCCTACTGCTGCCTGCTCACTTGCCTGCCTGCCTGCCTGCAGCTTGCCCCTGGCTCCTGCCCAGTGGGCAGCAGGCAGCATCCCTCTCCAAGGTAAGTAAATTTTCAATTTACATAATCCTCTTGGCTGCCTTGGTGAATTAGACACACGTAATACAAGTAGGTGAGGACTGTCTCTGTCTTAGTGAATCAATTTACTGTCATTAGCTAATGACCAATGATTTCTCTAACTTCACCTTTTTGCCTTTTTTGCTGCACATGACAGGGAACCCTGTGGTCAGAGCACCCCTGGCAGGGTGGGCAGCATGGAACTGACTCATCAAAGGCATGAAAGCTAAACAGAAGGTGACAATGCTCAGGCACTCCTGGTTAGGTGAAACATCATCCGCTTGGAAAGTAGGTCGCACATAATTTGCCTTCCCTAAATTCTTTAAAAATCAGTGGGTCAAAGTCAAATGTGACAGGTAAGAGGCAGAATGAGTATAAATCATGATGAAAGGAGAATCATCTCAGAGATTGACTACTGTAGCTCATGTGTAGAAGGGCCTTTTGAAAGATTATTTTGAAAGCTTCATTGTCTTAGTGCAGATGGGAGCTAGCATGAATTATGAAAACAGACAAGGAAGAAACTAACAGTAAATATTATTAAAGCACAGATGCTGTTTGCACTCCAACTCTAGGATTGGAACTGGTATAATATAGTTCTGCTGTTGTTTTATACCATATATATGTTGAAAATATATATTTATATACAACTGAACGTTATATTTGGCTATATAGCAGAAATATATCTATATATTTTCATGTCAAAGATGTGAATAGTTCTCAAAGAATGAGAATGCTGCATATGTTAGGACAGGAGAGACAATCCTCAGTTTGGGCATCAGTTATCCTTTCCTGGTGAGGCACTAATTTGCTCCAGCATTCCAAAATCCTGCTTAGGAGCGAGTCACTATCTTTGCATTTTAAACTACTGTAAATGCAGTTCCTGCTTACTTATACTGAGTGCTTCGGCTTCTGTATTTTCCCCACACCTGCTGATGACAGCACTAATCCATCTTAAAGGAGGAAAACAGTCACAGAAAAATGCCTGTACTCAGACTTGTTTGGGATGTCATTAGTCATCAGAAGAAAATGCAAAATCTCCCAGAGTGAAGGTAGATTTTTGATTAGTCCTTAAATAATCTAACAAATCTAACAAAATCTAACAAATTTTAAGTGCTATAAACAGTATTAGGATGCACACACCGGAGATTAACTTCAGGGGTTTCAGTAAGCTAGGATCTGAAGAGTCCATTTATATTTCCTACATTCTTATTTTACTCCACATTACCTGGGTTTTTTTAATGTGTTGAAATCTGTGTCATGCTGAATTACAATATATTCCAAGTAACCTACTGTACACTACTTTGTGTATCTGTATTCAAGAAACCTACCTATACAGATGACCTTGGAAATATACTTGGCTGAGTCCTGTCATGTTGAGTTTATGTGGAAAAAAAGAGAAAGAAGGTAAACCCACCATATCTGCCTACCCTTGGCAACCTGTAGAGAATGACAAAATCATGGTCCCATCATTGTTCAGTCTAGACTGGGCATTAGTGACCACTAGCTTAGGTCAGGTATGAGTACATATTTGTATAACGACATATTTCTGTTGAATTAGCCAGGGAGCATGATGTGATATTTATGCTGGCTGATAATACAGCTGTCCACCAGACTGAGTTACCTTCTATAACTTCAGCTCACTCAGTTGCTGTCTTGTTTCTGTAATTGAGAGGTTGTACCTGTGCATTGGGAATAATGACTGCAGCAGACACATCAAGCTCAGTGGTGAGACGGCCCCTTGTGAACAATGTGCATAACCCCGTGCCTTCATGCAGCTCTAGAGCAGACACTGCATGTCCATCTTCAGTCCCATCTTTGAATGTGCTCCTTGGAAGATCAACACAAGGATGATGTATTCGCCTCTGCCCTGCACTGCTGTCCATAGCACACCCAGATTGGCAGTTCTCCACATCTTTGATCCCTTTTCCAAACCTCAGTACTATGCCAGGAGTCCATTCTTGGCAAGGCCTGTGAAAGTTCATGTTTCCCAGTAGAATCAAGTGATGAAATTGTGTGTGAACAGGCTCTGCTTCTGGGAGAAGCATTGCCTCCTTTTCACGGAAGGCATGCAGTGACAAAGGATACAACCTGGGAGAAAGACCAAGAGAAGAGCCAGATGTCCTGCTACGCTTTTGTTCCTCTGCTTTTGAAGCAACACACGCACTTGCAAACACAGTTATTTGCCAGAAATCCGGCAGATAGAGCTCTGAAAGAGGTTTCAACAGAATATATTTGTGTTATTTTTAAGATATTTTTACAGTGGTGTTGGAATACATTTTCAACCTCCTGAAAGGGAGCAGAGGGAACACAGAGTCAAATTAAGCCTGATCATGACTCCCACACCAGGGAAGTGGTGAACTTGCTGAACCGAAGCAATATGTGTGTGATCAAAGAGGTGAATGGAAGATGGATGCAGAAAGCCAACACAGCTAGCATTGCCTGATAAGATTAACTCATCCGGCTCTGATCTGGCAGATAATTTCAGTGCTAAGTGCTTGACTCCTGCATTTGATTTTACTGATAAATATACCCCTAAGGTGCCACAGTGTTCCTCAAGGCTCATCTCTAACCACCCAGCTCCATGTGCATTTATTCCCCCAACTCTACCTGCCCTTGGCCAGTCACCAGCAATTCTACTCATTTATTAGATCCCTAAATTCCCCCCTATAGGGAGGGAAATAGAAATGTTTTAACAAGTGAAGAAATAGTGTATTTGGTTCAGACAAAAAAAAAAAAAA
>JAWWMO010000043.1:18515579-18562748 GCA_035047845.1 Dendrocincla fuliginosa | reverse complement strand
AGAGAGAAGAGAGAAGAGAGAAGAGAGAAGAGAGAAGAGAGAAGAGAGAAGAGAGAAGAGAGAAGAGAGAAGAGAGGGAGGAAACCTTCCTCCTGTCTTTATATACCCCTGATTACATGAAGAACAGTGTGGAATACTTCCTTAGTTATGGCCTTTCTACCAAGGAATGCCCAAACCAAAACCAAGAAAACTAAACCACCACAAACAGGAACAGACACTCAGCAGGAAAAGTTTCCTATGCAGTGGTTAAAAACTGGCAAAATTGTAAGTAATTTAAGACACGGTTTTATAATGGAGCATGTCAAGTGACTTTAAATCTAGAGTTACCAGGGTTTAATGGGAACTACCATGCTCTCTTTAATGCACTATTTAACTCACATCTATAGAAGACCAGAGTCTATTGAATCTCATGCATTTATAGTATGAGAAGCACTGATCACTAGTGAAAATGGTGCATGATTTCTCATTCTGATGCACAGAGGGAAAAACATGCTAAGTCACAGGAGCAGCTGACAATTTTTCCAGGCAATAACTGGGAACAAAACAGCCCATAATCCTGTCACAATGACATCTAGTTCACATTTTTTGGCAGTTCTGATTGTCCTCTCTTACTGTCTCTTCTACCTCATGGCAAATTAAAGCTGTTCATAAACTCACCATAATAAAGGCATCTGACAATGTTTTTGTCTGGCAGTACGCTTAAAGAGCCAGGTTTGGTACTACTCTAATTTACAGATTAAATTAATGAGAAATGACATTTCAAACTTGGAAGAAATTTTTCCCTTAGAAGTTTATTACATAATTTTCTATAATGAAGCATTTTTACTTTCTTATGGAAAAATTGGTATTTCTATTGGTAACACAATAAGCTTTATTTTTACACTAAGCTTACCAGATGAAAACTGCAACAGAATCAAGCATTTTTGTTTCACCCAAATTCCAGCTTTAACATCAAACAGTACATTTGGTTGCTAATCTTCAATGTCTTGTTCATAAGAAAAAAGACCTGCTATTCATTTTCTTTATTATTGGTATCTTCTGAGAGCTCTAATGGTAATATTTTAAGACTTCAAGAACATGAAAGACTAATGCTAATTTTTGTTTAACATTTTGTTCAGGTAGCATGAACCATCAAGCAAAACAACCAAGTAATTTGTTAAAGATGAATTGAAGACATCTGTTGATATATGACACATTGCACAAATTGCACAGCACTTAGTAGGCAGTAATGCATCTGAGCAAATAAGTAATGATTTTATGTGTAGAGCTTTTGGAAATAGTTTAATAAAATTAGAATCTTAAGTGAAAAGAACATATAGGTATTTATTTCAGAAAGCATTAAAAACCCTACCACAAAATGATCACTCCTGCTATCTTTCCTTAGGTATGTTTTCCTGTGACTTAAATCTAAAATAAGCTCTAGACAAATGCTGTGCTGAAAGGCTCTCAGACACATCCCATTTACTTGTATGCAAAGAGGGACATGTTCAGTTCTCCTTTTGAACACTAAACAGTTTCTGTGCAATAACTGTAACAAATCAGTAGTTGAACCAAGGAAAAGAAAAGGGGAGTGTACTGTTACGGAAGAGTGAGAGCAATCTGTTTCTCCAAAGTTGGGGTTTCTCCTGTTTTTCCATTAGGTGATTACTGTATTTTTTTAATATGGGGCCAAGTGTTTTGTAAAAGGGCATGTGCACTTTCACAGTTGCATTCATGCATGCCAAGAGCTCCCAGCTCACTGACATACTGTTTGCATGCTTAGATACTAAATACATGGATGTTGTTATAATAGTAATGAAATACAGCTTTTAGCATAGTTAAATGTCTAAGTTACATGGTCTTAAGGAAAAAAAGGCTTGCACTTTTATAAAATAGTGGTTTATTGATAACATTGAATATAATTAAACTTAATATTAAAATTTTTCACTGCTTTAACTTAGCAAATTTAAAAAAAAAAAAATTTCAGAGACTTGCTTTCTGTCCACCCTGAAGTATGTCATCTTATTTCAGATCCTATACCCAGAGTCCATAGTGCCTTTCTTCGTATACCTGTTAGAGAGCTAAGAAGTTCTGTCATGGTAAATTTTACATTATATATTTGTGGCAAGGCTGTATTCTTTGCTTGCTCTTTCACACAGAATACACCAGACTGCATGTTCATTAATGCCAAATTAATGAATTAAATTAAATCCGTATAGCTGATGTTCTCCCTTGTGTTGATATGTAGAAAGCAAAAGGAACAAGTGTCACTATAGCACAGTGTTCATGACTGCATGAACTGCCCATTTGCCCATTCCTACTTCAGTTTAGTGTGTCCAGTATGAAGTACCCAGACCTGAAAGACAAGAAGTGTTTTGTTTTTTAATTCTTCCCATCTAGAATTAGAGCTCCTCTTGTAATCTTTTCCAAGAATAATGCAACAGTATGCTCTCTCTAGCTTGGATTTCATGATTTTACATGTTTTCCTGAAAAAGCAAACAAGTTAGTATAAATTCATTTGCACAAAATGAGCCAAAACCACAGCCATGTCTTTGGGTTTTAGAAGCTTTTCTGGGTACTACAAAGGCATGGCATTTGGAAAAGCAAATATTGAGGGTGTTGGAAAAGATATCTTTAATGTTGTCTTAGAAATGTCTATTTAACTTCCTGGTTCCCATTTAAATTGCTAGCTGCTGCAATGTAGTCTGCAAGCGGGAACTGGATGCGTTAGTTATTCAGTATTCAGCCACAGGGTGTGTAGGGATATGACAATGTCCATTACCAAAAAGCAACCCTTAAGTGAGAGAGTTCCTCTTGTTACATGGAGTTAACATGTTTCAAATATATTGCATTTGACAGTTTTCAGTGCAGGTTTTACATCTGACTAAAATGGCAACCATAGATGAGGCTAAAAAGATACCTCCCTGTTCCTCAGCCTGTACTGTGTTGTGGACTCTGCTAAGGAAATGCAAGATATGCAGCTCTCTTCATTGAGTGCTTTGCTCTGCAGTGCTTTAACAAAAGGCTTCCATGAAATTCACTCTTTTCTGCTGGCCTGTGATAAATTCCATGTGTCAGAAGTTGCACAGGCTTTTAAAGAGGATAGCTGTGAGTGCATAACATCAAATAATGATTTTCCCGTGTAAATGAAAATTGTGGTGTTTGCATCTGCAATCAACAGGAACGGCAAGACACCTGACAATCTGCTTTATAGCAGTTTGACCTTGGCAAAAACGTTTCAATTTGATTGTGAAAGAAGTTAATTTGCTATATTGATTAATGTGCAGCCTTCATTACATACAATTGCTGAGTACCTCCTAGTTCCAAAGGATATCTTTCTCAGTGGAGGAAATTTCTGCATTTTTCAAAGCTCAACTAATCACCTAGAAAAAGCTCCCTGCTATGTGAAGTTACTTGTAAGGACTGCACACCTCTGGGGAAGTGATTTAGCTGATTCAGCAGAGATAGTGGACTTCAACAGAGGAAAATTGCCTAATCATTCTCTTTTCATTTAACTGCAGAATTTTAGTATGAGACCTGAAGAAAGCAAAGAAAAAAGGACAAAATATTTAAAAGTTTCCAGATATGATAGCAATGAAGACTATAAAACATTTGACAGAAAAATGTTTACAAGGCAAAATTATGAGAAATTTTAATGTTATAGTTACTACTCATTTGTAGTAATTTTAGAAAAAAAATTGTTCATACTCTTTTTTTTATGCATTCTTGAAATAGACTGATATGCAACTACTGCATCCTAAGTTACAGACTGTGATCTAGAACTTAATGGAACATGATAAAGCATTTTTTTTACCAGCTAGAATGTGATCATTCTTCATAATTATCCCCTTTCACTTCCAAACCTCCTTCCACAAGACAAATAGACATTTGCACATGATACTGTAAATTCTGAAGAATTTAGGACATTCTCCACCTGCTTCAGTGGCAAATTTCCTTCTACTTATGAGTTCTATTCCTTGCACTGGTCTCAACTTTTGTTTTCCTGTGTAATAAAAAGGTTATTATTAAAAGATACTGAGAATAGTCTTGAGTTTAGTTGTAAAAACCACAGGATAATTTTGTTTACTTCATATGAAATTATAGCTGAAGTTCTTGGTCTCTCTTAATTACATAGCATTTATACAGTAGTAGAAACAAAAGTCTTAATAAAGTCAGAGACTTACTGAGAGAGACACTAAAGATTCAGGAAATGTTTCTCATTCGGGAGCTTAAGCACAGATTTACAAAATGTTTAGATGCTTGCTTACTATTAGAATCCATATGTGTCAGATTTAGCTCAAAAATTAAGACACCTGAATTAGTATGTCTGCATATATCTCTGTTTATGTGCTAGGTGCCTGCACCCTGCTGTACTCATAATTAGCTGTATGCCTCAGCTGCCTGAATATGGGTATGAAGCACCAATTGAGATTATCCACAGTATTCTAAATAGACTCCAGACAATCTAGAGGGACTCAGGGCTTCAATAGGAAGTGACACATTGCCAGTGTCTTAAAACCCCAGGAAACCTCAAACATGTTAGATGATTTTGTTCATCCAGCTGGACCAAGTCCCTAGCTGGGGACCAGGGACCCTTGGAGAGGTACAGAGAGTTGCTCAGCTGACCAAATTTTAGTATCTACTTTAAATGCCTAATTTGAAGCACCCACATACTGTTGGGTATCTAGTTATTTCTATCTGAAAAATACACTTGACACCATTTTTGTTTTGGTTTGTTATGGTTTAGGAATGGTATTCAGTTCAACCCTCCCTCTGAAACCATGTGCTGCTCACTCACTCAGCCTCTCACCCGTGGCAGGATGGAGAAGAGAACTGGTGGCACAAAGGCTCATGGGTTGAGACAAGAACAATTTACTTGAAACAGCAGTGAGATAAGAAAACAAATAACAGCAACAATGCCAGTGAAAGAGGGTGCAAGAAAGAGGTGAATGATTCACACAGAAACAACAATACTCAGCTGCTCCCTCTGCTACATTTTGCTGACCCAGAATCGACTCCTTCTCTCTTGAAGAGAATCCTTTCCCCCTCCCCTGACAATGATGTGAAGTAGTATAGAATAACCTCCAAGTCCTGGCCATGGCCCCTCCTGGCTACTGCAAAAATTAACCCTTTCCTGTCTGGAACCAGGACATGGTTCTACCAGCAAATAGAAATATTTTTAGCTCTGATAACCAGTCATTCCTGTTACCAACAACTGAGGCAAAGACAGTGGACCGCTGAGCTGTTCAGAATTCTCAAAACAGTGTCAACATGGAGTGGCTTGCTTACAGATTTGTCTAGCTGGCTTTTGAATATTTCCAAGGCTGGAGAGTCTACAACCTATTCCTGTAATCTGTTCCAGTTTTTTACTACCTTGACAGTAAAAAAAATATTTTTCTGACATTTAAGTAGAATTTTCTATATATCAGCCTGCATCCATTGCCTCTTGTACTTTGACTGGTTACCACTAAGAGTCTGACTCCATTCTCTCTGCTGTCTCCCATGAGGTTTACATACACATGCATAAAATAACCCCGAGCCTTGTTTACTGTAGGCTGAAAAATTCCAACTCTCTTAGCATCTTCTCATATGTCAGATAATCTAATCCCTTAATCATCTTTGTATCCCTAAATTACTAGGTGTTTGTCCTATGTTTTTGAAAGAGCTGTATTTCTTCTTGACATCACACGCTTCCAAAATCTATTTTAATTTGAAATTTCCCTTTCAGCATTTGTGAAGACCAAACACTTCCACTTTTAATTATTGCTTATTTTCTCTGATTTTCACCTCTAACTGTAGATTTTCCTAGTTGCCAAACCATCCAAGCAAGTTGGAAGCACACCTGAAAATGCCTGGCTGACTTTTTATGTTCACAAGCCAAATTATTTTGTATGGGGTAATTTTTTCAAACAGCATTAGTGAGCTTGGGAAGAGAAATTACGTTTATGTGTCAAGCAATCTTCAAAGAAGCTTTTAGAATTTTGAATTTTCTTCTCCATTCACAAGCTGCCTTTCTTTCCCAATTCACTTACTACCACGTTTGCCCCTATTCAAGTAGAGAAAGATGAGAAAATAAATGCATGAATTGCTGATCATTGTATGGGAATAGCTAAAGTTTGTGCAAGTTCCCTACTTAAAAATAATTCTTTGAGGTGTAAAGACATAACCCCACTGAGCAGCAGTCCATCAAGAGACACTAATAATACAAGAAATGTGTTAAACTGCCATAAGACCTTTGGCAATCTTTTGACCAAATGATGTGTAATCAAAGTTAAGGGAAAATTGTTACTAGGTAAACAAAATTCAGTCAGGTTCCACTTTCTCAACCCCAGGGTAGCCGATCAGCTTAGTGCACAACCAGAGGGTCCACCATCAGTTGTGACTTAATTTTAGCTGTTGTGCTTGCAATAGACATCCAGGACCAAGAAAACAACAGCTACTTCCATCTGCTATCTACTCAAAGTTTTGAAGTCTATCTTTCCACACTAACAATCGAAAGGAATTGTCATACCACCTCCCATGTGAACGTACATTTAAAGAACTATTCCAGGGTAATGAATCTTTGAAACCAGCTATGTACATATGAGTTTAGAGATTAACATCAAGAGATCATATCCCAAAAGCTTAAAACTTCATTTTATAATTAAGTTCAACTTCATTTTGCAGTTAACTATTTATTTTTTAAAACTGACATATAAGTTATCTCATGCTATAAATCATACATGAGTAAATAAGAAAAATATTTCCTTGATATACATGTAAACAAGCTCATTCAGAGACTCTAGTTAGCCTGTCTAGTATGAACTTCAGGTAATAATGATGGAAACACTATAACATGTCTGGAATCTCTTTTTCGAGTGATTATACCTGAGCTTTCCCTGGATTCTAATCAACAGTCTCAGCATCTCTGTAAATCACAAAGCACGTATTTTGCGGAGCCAAGTGTAAAAATGTAAGCCATTTTTATACTTCAGATAGGGAAGAGGCATGAATAATTTTTTATAAATGGGCAAATGAAAAGATCTATTCTTATTTATGTATTTCTTTGTTTGTGGATAAATGTTTTTGACAAGGATTTGAAACTTTTTTGATTTTTGCTATTATCTTAATGGATTAGGGGTTCTATACCCAGGTTAAGGCATAATTTTCATAATTTAGAGTGTGCTCAGCATCTTTGGCTATCCTGTTCTTTACCTATGTGCTGAAGTTGTGAGAAAGTGTAACTGATTATAATGCCCTTGAGTTTTGGGGAAAAAAAAAATCTAGTAATTTTTAGCATTGAAGAACAACAGACTTATTTGTGTTTATTGGGGTTTTCCTGACACAAGAAATGAAAGAATTGAAATGCAGTCTTGTGAGAAAACCCTGCTGCTTGGTATCTGTGTCTTACCTAACTTTAGGAAATAATAACAACCCTTTGTAAACAGGTTTTAATGAAAACTGAAGACTATTAGCTATCTACTCCAAATTCTGGTCATGTTTTTTTTCTGTTTATTGTGTCAGCTGAATTGTTTTTTCTCCAATTCTACAATAACCTCAGCATTCACTTCATCTCTTAAGTTGTTTTTGTCCTGGAAATATACAAGAGAGTTAGCACCTTATAAGAAGCAGAATTTTTTTTGTTTTTGTTTTTGTTTTTTTTTGTTTGTTTTTTTTTTTTGTTTTTTTTTTTTTGTTTGTTTTTTTGTTTTTTGTTTTTTTTGTTTTTTGTTTTTTTTATCATACTTAACTGTTTTTCTCCATGGAATTTTCTATTGGATTCTAAAAGGCAGAAATTCAAAATAAAAATGAACAAATTGTACCTAAAGTATTTGCCCTTAATTTATTAATTTGTAACAGGTTGATGACCTTTTTTATATCCTAAAATAGCTTTTAAAATATAGTGAAAATATTTCATTAATTCTTTTGTGTCTGAAAGGCATCACAGATTTGACTGAGGAAATAATTCCCCTTATGTGTATAGTCACCTCTTTAGGGAAGGTGATTTTTTTGGAAGTAATGTTTGTCAACATTCTACTAAACCATAGTTTGTGCTATACGTCCTGCTTTGAAATTATACCAGTTGAGTTTAAAACAAAGGGGAATATTTTTTTCTGCTGCTAGTTTTTATTTGCACATTAAAAAAAGATGGAGTATATGTTTCAGAGAAGTTCCAGGTGAAATTCACTAAATTCCAGGAATATTGAGAAATTACAGGGAAACAATATAATGACAGTGAATTTGCATGTAATGGTACAGCAGTGTAAATGGGTATAATCTCATTTAACAATTTTGATCATTTTGCAGGAAAAATATTTCACAACTTGAAAACATATTTTTGATTTGCTTGAGTTGATGGTCAATGAATATTCCTGGAAGCTGGCATTGTGTAGGTGTTGCTGTTGTAGTTTGGTTTTCTTTTTCTCAGAGATCCCATGGCAACAGTCACCAAAACTGAAAATATGAGTGACT
The DNA here is from genome assembly GCA_035047845.1 of Dendrocincla fuliginosa. NCBI lineage: Eukaryota > Metazoa > Chordata > Aves > Passeriformes > Dendrocolaptidae > Dendrocincla > Dendrocincla fuliginosa. The sequence continues at coordinate 18,554,318 of JAWWMO010000043.1, read as the reverse complement.
ACATGCATGGTATAGACCGTATGCTTTTACTATTTGTCTATCATTTCAATCATAGGTGCTCCAACCTGGGATAAAAACAAATTTTGTAGTGGTATATTAATGAACCGGTCCTGAACAATTATCTTAAAAATGATGAGGATATAAATTAAATTCTTCTCTACTGTTTTGGAGGAATCTTCCAGTCAATTCAACTGTCAAATCAAGTCAAATGTCAGCATAATTGGTTGCAAAGTAGTCCTTAATAAGTCCTTAGTAATCAGTACTTCAACTGTCAGTCTAATTTAGTGTGACTGCAACGTTCATAATTACAAGAAGTTTTAGAGCTGCAGTTAACCACTGAAGAGGCAGGGGGGCCCACAGAATGCTTCGGTGAGCTGTCAAGAGATCAGAAACATTTTAAAATTTGAATGTGCTTTTAACCACTTTACTGTGTAAAAGGAGTATGTTAAATGTCATCTTTAAAGGCATCTCTGTGATAATAGCATGGACCCAACGAGATGTGAATAATACAATAATTTGCTGCCATTTTACTAAGTGATATGATAATAGCACTGTGCCATTACTTGGAATACTTTTTATTAAGTGCTTGCAGATTAAATATCAAATGCCCTATTGTTCTACCTAAACAACTTATCCATCAATTTTCTGATATCTTCATCCAAAAGAAAAGAAAATTTTAGATGTTACCATAGGGTTCCTATAGTAACAGTTTTGAATGGAACACATCCCCTGTGCTGATAATGGGAGAAAACAAAACAAAACAAACATCTCTGAATTAACATAATAGGCACCAAACTGCAGGAAGATTTGCTTGCGTGACCTTGGAATCCCTGACAGTGACTTGTCTCAGAGAGATTAAGTATAGCATTTAGCATAATCTTAAAGATGGTGATTATTTTACAGGATTGCTTTCTTTCTTTTGGTATTATTTAATGCTGCTTAACAATTCCATGGGATAGATGATTTCAGTAGAATATGGAGTGTAATTCTTTGTATGCATTTCCATAGCCCCTAGGACAGAAACATTTAGTTAACTGTTGTCAAACTTTGCTGAGAATTGGTAAGTTTTTTGCCAAATCCCACTGGCTGTTTAAGAAATTTCACCTGACACATCTCTTTCAGGGGTGGGGAACTGGGGCCTCCTGGTTCCCAGGCACCTGGTAGAATATTGCAAATAAGGTACTTCTTAGGGCACTAGGTACAGAGGATTCAGCTGACCAAACCTTGATTGCTAAAATATATAACATCTTTAGATTCTGGAAAATAACTCACAACACTTTTGGGGTATAATTAGTCTACCTTCTTTAGATGTCTACTTGCAGATACAGTGGACAGTTCATTAAAAGCACATATTTTTTTCATCCACCACAGGCAAGATGATTTCTGGACACCTGCAATCTTTGTGATGCCTAGACAATGTTTGGATTGGTCCAAACCTTAGTTTTCCCCAAATGCCAGGACTGTATCACGGAAATGCAAGGCAACATATCCATAATTTAGGTTAGACTACATTTTGCTGGATAGGGTGTGACATAGTGAAGACAGACTGGTATCTTTAGAGCAAGATGTAAATAAATTAGGCACCAGGCTTGTTTGCTGAAGGTTTTTTTATTTGGTTTTGTGATTTTCCTTTAGTTGTTTTGTTCCTTTGTTGTTTTGTTTAATTTTTTTTTGCTCTGAGCAAGCCTACCTTACACCATTGAGAAAAACTTAGAGAACTCATTCTCTTAGTTTAGATATTTGGTTCATGGTCACAGGTTATGTGATGACTCTTGTATTAAGAAGTTAGTCCTACGTAGAGAAGCATCTGGTTTGCTTCCAGGATTCATACATACACATCTGTGTTGGAATTACATTTTAAACTTTCTTGAAATTTCTGAAGAGAAAGTAACAGCAGGAGATAAACATGGAAAATAAAGTTCTGAAGAGAAACAGTCAGCTGTAGTGTAAGCAGAATCATATTATGTCTGCAGTACTGACACAAGAAAGATTCTGCACTCTGAAGGTGGAAGACATGTTTGCAGCACTTTCTCCCTATAAGTTTCAAATCAGCTTCAAGAACAGATTTCCACATTTAAAAATGTGGGTACAGTAACTCTATGTATTTCATACATGTAATAGTCATAAGCCAAAAATAGGCAAATAGTTTCCATTCCTACCTTTCAGAAAGACTTAATAAACAACTTTAAGACTTGGGTTATGGTTTCAAGAAAATTCAACCCACAAGATCCTTAATTGTAATATTTTTTTTACATTTTTTTAATAAGTAAGCAAAACCCCATGAATTTTTGCTACGTCATAGGCAGCAAATGGGAGTTGCAGCAAATGGGAGTCACAGCAATGTGAATCAGGCTGATGAGAGCTGTAGATGAGTTATGACGATAGTGCCAAAGTGGACGAACTTTCCCTTTGAAATCTTATTCAGCTTCTGCAACAATGATGGTAATTTTGAAGTGAGAGCATCAACATTCATGGTTGGTAGAAGTAAGAGCAGAATCTAGCTCATCTCTTGCTTTTAAAAGTCTCAACCTTTAAAAATTCCTAGAAATTTTTGCTTTAGTCTCTAAATTCAGTGACTTCTCTTGAATATCCTGAAAAACTAAAGTTAGGTAATTAGTTCCACTAACTTTGTATTTCATAATTAGTAATGTTTGGGGCATCTTTTAATGCTTTCCAGCAGTAGGTCATGTTCCTATTCGAGAATTGTCAGAGCAACTTTAGCACATACAGAGAGTAGTAATAATTATAATGCATTACAGAACTCCGTTTTCTCCAAGGAACAAAATCTCACAGACTGTGGAATGCACTTACCCCTATTAAAAAAAAAACAAAAAAACCCAAACAAAACCAACTTTCTGGTCTCTAAATTACAAAATTAAAAAAAAAATAGGATTTCTTTAGGTGACTATGGTATATCCATACAAAAAGTCAAGAAAACCTTGCTTCTGTAGAGTTTGATATTTTCCTCCCAAAATTTTTGTATAGTTTTAGACTTACTAACCACATTACCATTTCACTTTAAATGGTAAAGTGATGTAGCCTCCCCTCAAATACTCTGGGCAATTTTGGATACCATGATATAAGGAAGATAATAAGCCAAGTGTCCAAAGCAGTGCTATGGAGATGGTGCAGGGCCTGGACGGGGAGCCATACTGGGAGCTGCTGGGGTCACCTGACTTGTTCAGCCTGGAGAAGAGGAAGATGCCGAAGGGAGACCTCATTGCAGCCTGCAGTTTCCTCAGAGGTGAAAGAGCAGGGGCAGACGCTGATCCCTTCTCTGAAGTGACCAGTGACAAGACCTGAGGGAATGGCATGAAGCTGGGTCAGAAGAGGATTAGTTTGAGTATAGGGAAAGGATCTTCACCCAGGGGATGGCTGGGTGAAGAACAGGCTCCTTAGAGAAGTGGTTACAGCACCAAGCCTGCCAGAGTTCAAGAAGCATTTGAACAATGCTCTCAGGCACATGGGTGTGATTGTTTGGTCAGGAGTTGGACTTTGATGATCCTTGTGGATCCCTTCCAACTCAGGTGCTGTGGTTTAAAATAAGCTGGAAGTTAAACTCCAAACAGTCACTCCCCTTTGTCCCCATGCACTATGGTGAGGGAGGTTCAAAAGCAGATATTATGGGTTGAGATGAAAAAAACCCCAAACAACCCAGCAATGAGCAAGGAAAACAGTAACAGCAACAATACTAATAACAACAGTGTATAAAAGAGGGTGATCACGTGCAAAAATGTTCACCAAGTCTAACTCAATGCAACCACACCACAGCCTGAGCCACACGGCTCCCAAGACAAAGAAGAAAATGGTAGATGAAGGTGCCCCAAGCCTGAGACAATGAAAAACAGTGATGGACAAACCCCACGGTAGGACCAAAGCCACCCCACCACTCCAATAGCTGCTTGCTCCCCTGGAAGAAAGGAACAAAATGGCATCTGTGGGTCCACACATCTGCTTTTTCTTTCACCCAAAGCTACATTCCCTTTCTTTATGGGTAGAACCCCTTAATTCTGATCCCAGTGGTGATTGTGTGATACAGAATACCAACCTGGACATGCCCACACAACTCCAGACAACGCCTCTCTTCCTTGGATGAAAACTAGGACATCAGGACATTCTATGCTTCTATGACTTATCTGAAAACTTGGTAGGCAAGGATTTCATAATGTTTTTGAAACACAATAGTTAACAAAATTATAGTTTTATGAATGTTGTTCAAGTAAAAACATCATCTGTTATTGTCTATCACAATCCTCTTTTATTGCAGAGGTGGTATCTATTGCAGACACATTTTACTTGCTATGTCTTTGTGATTTGAATAGTTATAGTTATGCAAAGCTTTACATGATCAGAATATGGAGGGACTATTTATTCTAAAATCAAAATAATAAGCCACAGGAAGTAGATAAGCAAAACTGCTGTCCTCAGTGGTGATTCATGCAAATGAAAGTCTTTATTTGCAATAAATCTTAATGAAGCCAGAAGTATTTTTATAGCCAGGATACAGCCTACATGGTTCTCAGTGAGATTTTTTTTGCTAGATTTTAAGCTATATAAAATGTCAGTGCTGTAGAAACATGACCCTCTTACAATTAACACTGCATAATATTTATGTACTTGTTTTGCATGTAAGCCAGAATTTTGTTTCATGCATTTTTATTTATTTTGTGCCATTGTTAGTAACTTGTTTCTGCGGACAAAAATAGTTCTTTATATAATTAAAAATGGAACCAGAGGGCAGCTCTCGGGGTGTATGAGCTTTTGAGTAACTGTATAACTTACAACTCCTTTCACTTTCATCTGACTTTTTTTCAGGCATTTCTGTTATGTTACCTTGAAGCTATCCGGGATGACACAGTGGATTAGTGATTATTTAATGGCTATCAGGGAAGCAAGGTATATTCAGGGTATATTGGGGGTTAGTTTTGCTCCTTCTCAATGCTATGTCCTCCTTTGCTAGAAAGCCTATCAGTAAAATGTTCTGGGTAAGGCAATAGGTTCCTTTTAAGCACCTAAATTTGAAACCAAAGGGTTTCCCTAATCCACCCAGAGCCATAGCAATGCTCCAGCCCTGGCATCCTGCACTGGGCTTTCTGATCACGATCCATCTGCTGGGGCTGTGCATTGGAACTGAGACCCAGCACGAAACATTGCACTGCAGGGATGAGTAAACCATATGCTCAATGATGAGAGGATGTGAGGAAGAAGGCAGGCATATGCATTTTGAGGTAGACACGTGAGATTTGACCATGGCAGAGCATAGCTTCAGAAGTGTAGCACCCACTGGAGGCATTGTTCTGGACTCAGGTCTGAAAAATTGTTGCTGCGCGTCTTGATCAAAGGAATGGTAGGATCGTGGGACAGTTCAGGTTGGATGAGACCTCCGGAGGAGTCAGCTTGAGTTTAGACTCACGTGGTTCAGCATCTTATCCATATGGGTCTTGAAAATTCCCAAGGGTGGAGAGAGACTGCACAGCCTCTGTGGACAATTTCTTCCAAGACTTAATCAGCCTCATGAGGGAAAAATATTTATCTTGTCTGAACCTCTCTTGTTTCATTTTGTGCACAGTCTCATCTGCCCACTTTGTCTCACCATGAAGATCCTGTCCTGTCTTCCTACAGCATCCTTGTGGGTACTGTGGGACTGCTGTTTGCTGCACCCACAGCCATTTGCTTCATACTGAACGGGCCCATCTCCCTGCTATGATGGCAGCCCCATGCTGAACCTGATTCGACCTGCTGCCGTCTATTGGGCAACCAAAACTAAGCACAGGTCTTTAGCAGTGATCCAAGGAATGTTGAATAGAGGGGGATAATCTCTTCCTTCAGTGTACTGGCTCTGCTCCTGCTAATGCAGCCTGGAGGGTGGTGGCCCTCACTGCTGCCAAGGCACTGCTGGCTCACGCTCAGCTTGCTGTCCAGAAGATTAATTTAAACACCAAAGAAATAAAGGCTGGGTTTCTATTTTTAGCCAAATAACTTATTTTTAGCTCTTTCCCTTACAAATGTGGTCTTGCAAATATGAATTAGAGACAGATGATGTCTGAAGCTGAACGAAGGAAACATTAATTTTTACCTCCAAAGCCTGGCCAGTGTCCTCTATATATGTATTAAAATGTCTTCCTTTGGGAATGAGGTTATAGTCACCCAGTTACCTATATGTTAATTAACTTGGGAGGTTGTATTAACCAGACATCACTCTTCCACTGCCTTTGTGACAATTTCATGGGCCAGTTTCAAGAAGCCATTGAAGAAAACCTGGTAGAAAAAGGTAATTTCCCAGATCACCCCAAAATCCTCAGACCAACTTTGCCATTTGGAACCTTGATCTAGGTCCATCCAGAGAAATATTAGATGTCATGACAGTGCCTTGCATCATCTTAGATTTGTTGAGTCTATTATATAACTCATATTTTATATTTCATCATAATTGAAAATGACAGGAACATTTTCATTGTCTTTGTGTATATTGTTTTTACAAACATTATGTGTGACTTCTATGCTTTTCCTGTATTTTGTAGTTTCATGTGTCTTCTGGGAAAATTAACTCTGTAGTAGTAAAGACTGCTAGAATATATGTCAACAAAAATGAGTATTTTCGAGATGATTCCTTTTATTTTTCTGAATGACATGGATGGTTTATCACAAGCTTTTAAGACTTCAAAGGTAAAATCAATATTGATCCCCCACTGAAAACTAGAAGCATCCATTTTGTAAGAGTCTAATCTACCATATTTGACACAACTGCCTATTTAATGAGAAAGCATCATTAATACCAATGAGTTATTTTTAAAAATCGTGTCTTGAATTGGTTAATGTTCATGTTTTGGAGAAGAACACTTAAGTTGTCATATTCCATGGTTTGTACACAAGGCTTTCTTTTGTTGTTTGAGTTCTATTGCAAAATGAATTTAAGCTACATCAGCAAATAAATCTTGTAGCTGGATGAAAGTGATAGAACTGCAACATATGAAACATGCAAATTTCAGAAATTATTTTTGCATACTTCTAAAATCTCTTATTTCTGAAATTAATGCTAAGTACAATCAGCATTTTTTTAGCTCTTCTGGAGAAGTGGAGAGTTTGTGGTTGTTTGGGATTATTTTTTAGGACTTGCAATACAGATGACAAAATCAACAAATGTTTATTGTCTTTTTAATTTATAACTTTTTTATAATGGAGATTAGGAATGCAAAACAATCTTTTTTTATTGCTAATTAATGTATATGTTTCCAAACTACTATGATATTCACTGTTCTGATGCCTCCAAATTTAAATGAAATATTTCTTTTTATTTATCAGAAAGTCCTACATAGTTACCTATATGTAAAGTGACTATAATAATTTAAAATAACCACTTTTCAATTTCATACTTAATACAAAGGTAGAATATACTTTAATAGGTATGAAGTGCGTGACTCATAATGCTAAATATCAAATCAAAATACCTGGAGTAACATATTAATGTTTACTGAATTTTAATAAGGTCACTGATCTAATCTAATGGAAACAAATTCCTTAATGCACATCTGCATCCTCCTTCTTTGAACCCTGATCAACATTTAAACATTTTTTAATAAAAAGACATTTAGCAATTTTTTCCAGGTAAAATCATACCTTTTGTTCCATTACAGCTAAGGCATTCTGAATTAAGATGAGCTTTTGTCCTTCACATATTTTGTTGAACCTGCAGGTTTTTTGTTTAGTTAATAGAATATCCTGAACTGTTATTTTTAAATCCCATCATAACACTGCAAAGTGCCACTTACCATGCTATTCTGCACTTCTTAATCTTCCCAGTGTCAGTGGAGATCCACCAAGCAGTATAGTTTTTAAATAAAAACAATCAAGTTAGAACAGCTTTCAAATGAAAATCCTAAATGATGGATTGCTACTAGCAGGGAGTCTATGCAGACATCTCTTAAGCTTATATTAATGGCCTTCAATGTCTTCCATGGTTCTAATTACATGACATATAAATAGGGTGTAGATAAGAGCTGCAGAACCTTTGATCGAGGAAAATGGTTACCAAGCTTTAGAAAAATTCTCTAATAATAACAAAATTAAAAAACCAGTCTTACTCCTGGAATTCAAAATAAACTGGTTTTGTTTCTTCACATCCAAGAATGGTTTTAAGATCCCTATACAGAGACATGAAAAATGTCATGCTGTTTGCAGGTTTACAATCCACTTTACTTATTTCCAGTATATGATGAAATACTAATTTTAAAAGGTGTCTGACATACCCTGCTGGAAGGGTCACTGTTGTGTATTTTCAGTGCTGTGGAGTAGGCTGTATAAAACTAAAGGAGGCGAAAACCTAGTGTGAGGAACAGACTCCAAATACCTGCTCAGTCCTTGGTACTCTGGAGCTGCATATTTTTGTCAAGGGACCACAGCCTTTTCTTTACAAACTTTTGAAATGGTTTTGTACTTGGTTAGATGGATCATTTGTTTTGGGGGTTTTACTTTTTTTTTTTTTTTTAAGTAGAAGAAGCAAAAAAATCAATATTGTAATCAATCAGAAAGGCACTGACTGATTCCTCTGGCAACCCCCTACAACAGCAGTTGATGAGGTCAGATAAGGACATGACAGACTGTCAATGCTGGATAAACCATTTCTCTTGGGTGGATTAATACAATATTTGTAGCTGCAAGGAAAGACTGCCATTTCTGAGTTGTTCTTGAAGGGGTTGCAAGAAGGGTCAAACAAAAGTTATTTCAATCAGCCCTGTAGTCAAATCACGAGTCAGTTAGGTGACCTTAAGTCAGTCAAGATAGAAAAAAACCAAAAGCAGATAAACAAAAAAACAAATCTAAGTGTGAAACTCCATTTTCTCTGAATTTTTTCATGCCCTCGTTTTACTTCTGGTAGTCAGGTTTTCAAGTGCTGTGTCTATTTGCTAGTTATGACATCCATGTGTGAGCTGTGCCACTCAGTTGCATCAGCTGTAGTCTCCTTTCTTTCCCTACAGGCTGCCTATTATACTATGAAATGCGAAGATCATGTATTAGGTAGTAAAGATATCTTTCCTATCTTCTCGCTTTGGTAAGTTGAACTCTTCCAAGTGATGAGAATGATAAAAGGACAGAATCATTTCCCCCATGCTATAACTGAATCTACTCATAAATTGTCAAACTTTCTCACAGATAAAAAAGATAAAAGAGAATCCTGCAACATAAATAGAAGGCTTTTATAAAACTCTAGCTAGACTGCTACAGCTTGCATCCCAGCTGACCTTTATTTATAACTTTTGTCCATTTTTTTAATGTGTCACTGCCAGAGAGTTACACACTGGCATGCCAAACCCCTGAAGCTGTGTGTGCTCTGTGGAGTCTAAAGGCTCCTGATGGCCCAGATGAGCTGACATTAGTACAGGGAGGTTGTCATGGGGCTGTTTCACTCAGACCTGTGGTCATTACTGAGTAGGGCCCATTTGTCCCTAGCTCAGTGAAACCGCTGCACTTAAGAGCCTTCTAGGTCATTGGTATCAGGGGATTAGCTGGTAGATAGTTTTATCCACAGCTATCTGGCTTGGTGAAACAAGACATAGAAGTAGTAGATCATCTCTCACTCTAAGTGCAGGTGTTGCAAGCCTGGTTATGTGTAAATGGTGTCAGTAAGCTCCTGTACATCTTTCTCATTGGTGAGACGAAAAGATGTGCTGAAGGCTTGCCAGAAGAACAGTGAGTTTAGCACATGGTTTTCTGAGACACCATATTTATGAACACTAAGGAACTGGAGTATTGATTGCACTGAAGAGTCTTTTCCTAAAAAAGAAGCTGTATTAAAAACCTACATTAGGCTGTCACACATAAATGTTTGCACAGAAAATGCCATTCTGAGACTATTTTAATTTATACTTAGAAATAAGAATAAAAAAAGAATCAACAAAGAAAGTGTGCAGAACAGTAATTTAAAATTGGTGTTCAGCATTTTTCTCTCTCTGCATAAAAAGACCTAAGGAAATTGGATCCTTAAGCATCTGAAGTCTGGTGATATGAAAGTCCTTGTTGGTGCCCAAGGTGGGGATTACTCCCTTCTGTCAGTGACATGTAAAAATTTGGAGGGAAGTCATTAAGCTTCTTTCACAGTTGATGAAAGAAACACCTAAAGAGAGTGATCTATCTTATGCTACAATATCTGATCCTAAATTAAGTCAGATGAATCACCCTCTGGAGGTGACTGGTTCACTGACTAATGCAGTGAGACAAGTCCTGCTTTTGAGTCTGACTTTACCTAAAACCCCCTGTTTTGCTTCAAGTAATTGTAGCTAAGTGGCTGCTGATACCTCCATTATCTGAGTGCTGCCTAGGCGTCATAGTAATTTTGTACCTGTGTTTGTATATGCGCCAGCTTGAACTAGACAACTAGTTTAATGAGAAATCACGGGAAACTGTGACCAAATCCTCTGATGCTCCACAAAAGGACCACTACTGCTAAGAGATTATGTTTATTTCAATTTCTTTATAAAATCCTACTTGCTTCAGGTGCCTTACTTTTAGGTCTGTCTACGCCAAAGCTGGACATACCTCAGATTTGTCTCTTGAATACATCTAGATAGGAATCAATTGCAAAGATCACAAAGGTTTATATGGAAAGCACACCGAGAATCCAAAGCATGTGAGACTCCCTGTCACATCTCATCCTTAAACTATTCTTTATCCTTGACTGTCACTCAGAGGTGTAAAATAGATAATTCCTGCAGAGGTCAGAGATATTCAGAATAGTATTTTTTTTTTTTTTTAAATTAGGAACTGAATTAAAATACCATTCCAAAAATCTTGCACAGCATTTGGTGGTTAAAATTCTGAACTAAGTATAGGGAGGAAATATGCCCTTCATTGTCAGCGAGAAAGAGTAGTTTCTAGTACTTGACAAATTATATGAGCTGATCTAAGTAGCTCAGCAATGAGAAAGTGCTTGTTACAATAAGAGAATCTGATTATAAATCAGGAGAGTGTTTTCTGCCTGTCCCTCTTGGTACCATAATTTTGCTGCTGTCAGCCTTTCCTTCAAGAACTGAGCTCTGAACTGCCCTAGAGAAAAGGGTTATGCCAATACTAATGAGAAGGGTAGGAATGTTTGGGAGCAACTGGGGAATAATTCCTTTTTGTTTTGTTAGCTTGTGAAATAATGGCAATAAAGATAATACTAATGAGGTACAAATCTTCCAAGCATTAGTCCTATTTGACCTTGGCTAATGAAGACCAGACAAATCCTCTTGGAAACTGAGATATCGAGATTGCTGTGAGATAATGACCACCCCAGTTGGGTAGCCTGAGTATTCACACAAGAGGATGCAAATAAAATGTGTGACACAGACTGGGTATGAAATCTAAACATATTTTTTTAAAGTTAGTTATATTTCATGCAATATCAGAGAAGAAAACCAAAAAGCACTCAGATCAACCCAACCACACATCATTACAAAATTCAAAATCCTGTGTCGGGGTGTGTACAACAGGCCCTCAGTGAGGCCCGTCAGGCAGTTCCCCACCCACAACACAACTCTCTTGTACAGACTGGGACAGACAGATGTAACACATCAGTTTCTCCAGGAGGAGATTGTGAGAAAGCATATGGAAAACCTTGGAGAAATCCAGGTAGATGGTAACCACCACCCACCGCACATAAACTGAGCAGGTTACTTTGTCAAAGGAGATGGTGAGGTTTTCCAAGCATGATTTGCCCTTGATGAATCTGCACTAGCTTTTACCAATCATGTGCTTCACCTGACTTGTGATATCCCCCAGGAGGATATGCATTCCATAACTTTCACAGGGACTGAAGTAAGATTGATGGGCATATGGGCGTGTAATTTCCTGGGTCCTTCTTTAAGCCCTTCTTATCGATTGAGGTGACATTATCTTCTTCCAGTTTTCTGCTGCATCCCCTGATCTGCAAAACATCTAAAAAATTATGGAAAGCCCTTGCAATGACATCAGCCAGCTCTCTCAACACCTTTGGCATGATAATGTCAGAACCCATCAGTTTGTAGGGGTCCTGCAATAGTTCACACCCCCACTCTTCCGTCACTGACAGTGAGTCTGTGTTTCCAAAGATGTAAGTCTGCATTTTAAATCACTGGGCTAAGACTGGCACTGCCGGCAGATGCACCAGTTTTTTTGAAGAATATGGCAGTGATGGCACTTACACTTTTGACTACAGATTTTTCCTTCCTAGTCTGTGTTTTTATGAGCATATTCCAGTCAGTCTTAGAATGATGTCTGGGCTGGGTTTGTTGTAGTTCAAGGGAGTGTGGAGAAAAGAGAAGTATCAGTTCAAAACTGAAATTATTATGCTTTGGTCTGTGGCATAAAGTAGCAGATTACTACATTCCAACTCAGTCCTGTTAGAATTATGTTGATATTTTGATAGCTTGGATATGCCTGCTTTTTCTCTTTATTATATCAGACTTTATGGCAAGGTAGAGAAAGTAATGTTAGAGTCATACAAGTTATGTTGCGCATTTTAATGATACTTTCAATCAGATAATTATCTTTGATCAGAAATGCTGGCTTCATGATTTCTTCGTCTGTTGCAGTCACAGAGAGCTATCAGAAGCATACAACAATGTATTTTTCTGTCTTGTGATTTTTGGACTATCTTGCTTTTATCATTTTGGTTAGGGATGTAAGAATGGGTTGAAGAAGACATCAGTGAACTTTGCCTATGCTTCAGGATGGTTATGCAGGATGCAGAAACCATACTATATAAGCAATCCATATAATCCTATGTCCTTAAGGTGTCTTGTTGGAGATTGCTCTCAATAGTTTTACTTTAGCTCCTTACTCATGAGTGTATAAGCATTTCTGAGCCCTGGCTGGCTGAGACTGACTATTTATAAAGATAGGCCAAAAAGTTCACGTTTAGACATATATTAGCTTTTGTTTTCTGTGAAATCCTTCATAGTATTTGAAAAAAATTAAAGAGCCCAGATAATCCCTTGCCATGTGTCTTAAATCTAAAGTTCTTGATTAAGCCTGACACAAATGATTGTCACTGAAGTGACACATGGGAGAGGCAAAGTGGATTCAACAAATTTCCCTAAACTTTGTGGATTTTACTATAAACATAGACATTTTTAGCATATAGGGTTAGGATTTTATCCAACAGTTGTTAAAAGAAAACACCTTTATATTGAAGAACTGCACATTTAAACCCATGGGGGAAACCATATCCACCAAAAGTTTAAATAAGCTTTGTTCCACATCTTTTCCTTGATGCCCTTACTATGGCTCATTCTCTGTTACTGTGAGAACTTGCTGTATCACCATTTAATAATATTATTTGAACAATAAGGAAGACAGAAATGCCAATTGACTTACAATTGTATAGAGAGGAGAGAGGTTTCAAGACACTCTTCTATCCTATTTTTCCATTAGTAATTTTAACCTCTCCTAAATCAGAAATTTCATTATGCACATTTGTTATCACTGATTAATTTCACAAAAGCACATACTACAAAAGGACTTAAATCTTTTGTATACAGATCATCACATATCTTAGTGTTAAAAGGCAAAATTAAGGAAGTGAAGAGAATCTTCCAATTATTGCTTAATTATGAAGAATCTTTTGAGACGAAATATTTTAAATCAATATGACACTTGAAAATTGCTTTAAGTTACTTCCTGTATTTTGATGTATGACATTCTTCTTAAGGCACAACAGATGAAAAGAAATATTACAATAAAAAAATTCAAGGAGCTTATTGTTTCATTAAATATTTACTAGCCATTCAAACTTTAGTGGATTTACTCTGCAACTGAACAAGATACCTTTGGGTTTATGTCTGTAAATCTTTGTGCTGGTGCCTTCCAAAAGTGATTAAAACCAAGGCAAGCCCCTGTCGTAGTTGTAAGTTATTAAATAGATGAATTTAGAGTGCAAGTGCTTTCCTGTAAGTTTTAATGGTTGAAATAATAAAACTAGACATATTAGATAAAAATTAATAACAAAATGCTTGAACTCAGCAGAAATTATGCACAGACTGTATTTGCATCATAAAAGAAATATGATAAGCACATTTCACTGGCTCTTCAGGGTCACCCACTCCTCCTTGGAAGAGGAAGAAGACAGAATACAGGAAAGGAGGGAGCTGTTTTTGCCAAGGCACAACTTTTCAGATATAGCTGTGTTGAACTGGTCAAATATCTTAAATCTTTGGTTCAGAATTTTCAATTTTCAATTGCAGGCAGATACTACATTTGCTTGCCTCAAAAGATCTTTGAACCATTTTTTTTTTTTTTTAAATTTTCTATAGGCTTCAAGGCCTAAAATCATCTTCCAAATCAACAGCAACTGGCATTTGGGCTGAAAAAACTCTTCACTTATACTACAAGTCATAGTATATACATAATATCTCATACATTATAAATAGGCACGGACACACACTTGTGTCATCATGGGACAGTTTCTGTGCTGTTGGGAGTGATGAAATTTAATTAACTGAAGAAAATCAACTGAACCATATTGGAGTCTAGCTCAGGATTTTTCCATATGTGTGTCAGTTGCAGGAATGTTGCTTTGATTTTAGTAAATATGGTTTTATATATGTTCTTTTCTTAATGTTTAATATTGCTGTTTGATCTCCAGCTCTGGAGATCACATGCCACAGAGACATCACACCGCTTTACCCACAAACTATAATAGAACTCCCAGGGTGGGCCATGACATACCTTATTCTGTCAATTCTCTCATCTCCCATCACTTCTGCTTTCTCCCTCTATTGCTAGACACATTAATATAAAACATTCTAATGTGAAGTACCATATAAATACATAAGATGACTTCTAGTTATTTGAGTATTTCTAGTTTCAGTTGTTGGAGAATTGTCATTGACTTGAAATAATTGGTTTATTGAAAAATAATTTTATTTTTCCTGAAATCTGGCATAATAAGGAGTGAACAGGGCTGATCAGAAAACAGCTTTTTTCTTTGAAAGTTTAGAGTTTTATGAATTCCTTAGATATTTTTATTTGGTCTTTTCCAGAGCTTAGGAATTTTGCCAAAGGAATTTTGCAGATGAAGTGGTCTATTTTTCTGGAAAAGTTTCATTGGAACTTTTATGACAACTTTAGGAAAAAAAATTAAAAATAAATAGGAAGTCAGCACTGCTTTTGGAGAAATAGAATGCTGAGATAATGAGATAGCACTTAATTCTGCCAAGGGAAAAAGTGCAGCCATTACACCTGCACTAGTAGCCTTGTGGTGCTGAGGAAACATTTTCCTGGAAGTGCCCTATACAGATGCAGATCTGTGCAGCACCCCCATCAGCTATGAAAAAAAAGTCAGATTAAAAATTGATGATGCATGGGAGGGAGAGAAGGAGTGCTTGACTGGTCAGTAAGGAAGTTTTGGGGAAAAAATTGCACAGCAGGTCTTTCTCTAATCCCTTTTTGTGCCTTTAAATGTGAGAAACACGGGCCTGCTGCATGTCCTCATGATATTATAGGGCAGAATATTTAGCTTTTGATTGACTTTTCTAAATGCTGCTTGCTTTCAGTATCATCACATTCAGATGCAGAAATGATCTTGGTCTGGATCTGGTTCTTTTTGTGTTCCACACAGCAGGCAGTGTCTCCTGTCTAGAGGACACATGTGAGGAATTGTGTTAGGTATTCTGGTGTCTGCTCTTTCACACCCACAAGCCCTTCAGCTCTTCAGATAAAGCTGAAGGATCAGATGCACTAAGTACAGCCTGTACTTCCAGCTGGTTTGTCCATGTATTGTGGTTGGGATTCCTCTGTCCTTATCTTGTCTTCCAAAAATTTGACATGCTGTCACCAGCTGATCTTTATAGGTAGAAGAGAACAACTCACCCAATTTTTACGTGTAGTGACAAGACACATGATGTGATTCACTGTTCTGTGCAGGGCCAGGAGTTGGATTTTGATGACCTTTGTGGGTCTTTTCCAACTCAGGATATTCTATGATTCTGTGATTCATCTCAGCTTAAGTCATGTATCTAAAATAAATGAAGACAACTTTTTTTTTCTTTTAAATGAGAGTCTGGGGAACTAAATTATCTCTAAAAATCCTACTTTTGGTCATCTAAGTTGCCTGAAAGTGATTTCTGTCCTTCAGCTGGAACAGCTGGTGCATCCTTGGCTTTTGTCCATAGGATGTA
The DNA here is from genome assembly GCA_035047845.1 of Dendrocincla fuliginosa. Taxonomy (NCBI): domain Eukaryota; kingdom Metazoa; phylum Chordata; class Aves; order Passeriformes; family Dendrocolaptidae; genus Dendrocincla; species Dendrocincla fuliginosa. The sequence continues at coordinate 18,538,185 of JAWWMO010000043.1, read as the reverse complement.
CTATGACTTTATTGACAGTAAGTGGGAAAAACAGTGGACTCAACCAGGTAACAGAAAGCAGCTTCCTGAGCTGCCCTTCTTCATGACAAGGGCTCACAGAGTTTGCAGCTTGTGAGCTTTTGCCCTCTTTAGTCTTGTCCTGCTTTCAGTCAAAATGATTATCATTGAAATCCCATTGAGGTCCAGAGGTCCAGCACTGTAGAGGCAGAGCAGTACCGGGGTGCGACGCCTTCCTGCAATGCCTCAGGCTGCAGGGACCATTTCCAAATTACTGTGAAAGGTTCTCTTTTTTCTTAACAAAGGTGGTAATGATGACAGCATGCTGCAGGTGGCTGTCATGACTTTAGTGTCCACCACACATCTGTTATCAACAGCATCCAGCCATTTCACCTTGGCTGACCCCCACGTGTGGCAAGGAGAAGCTATGGGGTGATGTTGCCAAGTGTGGCTGCAGCTTCAGGAGTGTCTGGCCGTCATCAGTGGGGCAGGCAACAAGAACTCCACTGAGCTGACAGTGTTAAGTACAATTATCATAACTGTGCTTCTAAATTTTTGTTTCTCAGCTGCTGTAGTAGGCAATCTGTAGAAAAGCAAATGTTGTGATCGCAGTTCTGTCCAAACTCATGAAGATGTATGATAACTTAAGTGCATTACAGGCTATTTTTTATCAGTTTACATAATAAGACAGGGATTTTTCCTTTTTTCTCTAATTTTGATTAATTTTTGGCATATATTCTGTAATTTAATTCAATAGTCTGCTTTAAATTTCTGGTTGACTTTTTGCTCTTGATTCATATTACTCCTCTGAATTGTGGTGTGTAAGCTGTGGTGATGAGGACTTTCTTTGGGGGCCAGTTTGAAACTGTAATCACATTTTCACCTTATCAGGTCTTCATATTCTCATTTTTGCAGTGTGCTGGCCCCTGGCAGTTGATTCATCATGTGTCCCTAAGCACAAACATGGATTGGGACATAGAAAGCAATAATAGAGTAGAATAAATCATATTACAGCCTCATGTCTGGGGGAAAAAGATCAGAGAAGGCATGTCAGCTGTGAATGTAAATGTATTGTATGGCTTCTGGTTTGTCAGTTCAATAGTGTAGTTGTGAATTTATTGAGTCTAGGTTTTGAAAAATGCAGTGCTATCTGCTTTGGTCAGAATCAATACCAGTCAGCAGAATGAACCAGATTTGACTGGTCAAGTACTCTGGCAAATCATTTCATGTCTGAACTCAGAAAAATACTGTATATGTTGCTCACACTGAAACAATAATTGCTGATCTAAACTGAAATATTAAGTGTGTGCCTGATGCACCAGCACATTCTTAATATTTTTGCAGCAAGTGCAGGCAAGAATATGCTATTAAAATTTGAATGAAGACATGAAATGGATGGACAAAAATATCACAGTTATTTATTTAGGCATTCATTTGTTTGCAATTTTTCCCCCACACAATTATGTGCCTAATTGTGTGAGGAGACCTACTGGATGCCCATGTGTGATTTATTGAAGAATGCACTTGCTCTAAGCGTTTGTGATACATCTTCTGAAAATCTGATGTGAAAATTTGCATTTCCAGATTGGCTTGAAATAGTTCACAATTACAAAAAGAATTCTTTCCTTTGAAAATTTCCACCCCTAAATTTAAGAATGTCATAGGATTTGGTACTGGACAAAATAGAATTGTAGATAATATGGCTTATGAGCTGTTAGTTTCTTATCTATGTATCTAAATGTGTAGCTGTCTGATATGGTGCAAATAAATTCAACGTAGCCTTTACCTGTCACATTTTTCTTACCAGAACAGTTCCCATGCTATATTTCACTTCTAAAAGACATAGAAAAAGAGGCAAGATTTTTTTTTTAATCTGTGTTCTTATATCATGGATGCACATTTGCTTTGCTTTAGAAGGCTAAAAGGCAAAGGACTCTCTCCAGACAAACATGTATTTCATGAAAGTTTGATGGCATACTATAGTACCTAAATTATAATGAACACAGGCTGCATAAAAATAAAATGCTAATACAGTTTGTTGAGATGACAATGCTTTCAGTTCAAATAAGTAAACATAACTAGATACTGCAATTATGCAGAATTGTAAGTAGCCTTGTTAGGAATATTTAACCCTTTTTTTTATTTTACTGTAGGTTTATTGCCTTTTTTATTTTTTTAGTTAGTGATTTTTTTCACTAATTTCAGTGTCCAAAAATCCTTATGTACCAAATGGAGAACACAACCATGAACAGGATATGCTAAGACATATAGAAAACACATGGGCATATTGGAGAGTCCAATGGAGGGTCACAAAGTTGATTAGGTTGGAGCCTCTGGCACAGGAGGAGGGGCTGAGACAACTGGGATTGTTCAGCCTGGAGAAAACAAGGCTTATCAATGTGCACCTGATGATATGGGTAGTTAAGACAGGATTTTCAGTGGTATCCACTGACAGAACCAGAGAGGTTGTGGAGTATCCATCCTGCAGATTGATCATTTGGACATGGTTCTGTGCAAACAGCTGTGTCTGATTCTGCTGTGAGCAGGAGACTGGCCTTGGCAAATTATGGAGGTCTTTTTGGCAACTTCAGACTTTCTCTGATCCCGTGATTTGTCCAGATTTTTAATTTCCCATTTTCTCTTAAGTGTTGCTGCATAATGATCTTGATTTTTCTATCCTTTCCTTATTATTTCTTTACATGATTACTTGTTGTATGCAGACTAATTTAAATTTTTCTGGGGAATTATAGACATCTTCTGATGTCTCTTTCTGTCTCTGTTTGCAATGTAGCAGAGAATGATACTTTTTGTCTTATAAGTCTTTTTGTAATTTGTTAATTTCTGTAATTTTTGCACTTCAAAATGGATTTTATTTTCCCCAAACAAAGGTTATATGGAGCAGATGCCAGAAGCTACAGGGTAGAGTCTTGTATAACATCTTTGATTTTGGGAAATACAAAGTAAGTGATCTGTGTTTTGTGGGTGGAACACAAATCCTGTTTACCCTATTAGCCTGAAAATATTTACATTTGCTTTGGAAGAATTGGCAATTTGTATTATTTCAGTATTTTGGCCTACTGACTCTGGAAATTCATAGGGGTATAACAAATAATAATAACAAATGATTCACTTGTTTCTGCTTTGGGCAACTGCTTTTTGTCATCTAGTATATTTTAGAAGCAAAAGTCTCTAACTGATAACCTGAGATTACGGGTACACCTAAACCTAAACACCCCACACAAGTTAAAACCAAACTTCACCATATGCCAGAATCTTTATAAAAGGTTTTTAAATTTTAGTAAGACAAAGTTGGTAATGTCACTTTTAACATCAAATACTGATGCTCCTCTTTGCACCCCTTCCCTCTTTCCCACCAGAAATGATATTAGCCTTTCTTTTGATTTGCTTTTATCTTTAAAAAAGGCTGTATTTTTTCTAAATATTTCTTGTGATTTTTAATGATGATTTTTGCTGTTCAGAGGTTTTTTAATTTTTTTTCAGAACTGAATTATTTATTTGAAAACGAAGTTTTGACATTTATAGTATCTTCATGACATTCTTTGTGTCAAAATAAAGAAATGGAGAGAGAAAAGGCAATGAGTAAAAGCACTTTATGCTCTCTTTCTCAAGACAGGCTGAATCAATGGGCCAAGGCAAATTTTATGAGGTTTAACAAGGTGAAGTGCTGGATCCTGCACTTGGGCCACAACAACCCTGTGCAGGCAGGGGAAAGAGTGGTTGGAAATCTTCCCAGGGGAAAAGGACCCGGGAATGCTAGTTGACAGGGGCTGTTCATCAGAGTGCCCAGGTGACCAAGAAGGCCAATGGCATCCTGGCCTGTATCAAAAATAGTGTGGCCAGTAAGATTAGGGTAGGAATTGTCCCCCTGTACTTGACACTAGTGAGGCCACACTTCAAATTCTGTGTTCAGTATTGGGCCCCTCACTACGAGAAAAATATTGAGATGCTTGGAGTGTGTCCAGAGCAGGGCAGCAAAGCTGGTGAAGGGTCTGGTGAAGTCTGATAAGGAACAGCTGAGGGAACAGGGGGTGTTTACCCTGGAGAAAAAGAGCCTGAGGGAATACTTCATCACTCTCTACAACTACCTGAAAGGTAGGGGTGGGAGTCAGTGTCTTCTCCCAGGTAGCAAGTGATAGGACAAGAGCAAATGGCAAGTTGTTCCATGGGAGGTTTATATTCAATATTTGGATTTTTTTTTTTTCACTGCAAGGATTGTCAAGCATTGAATCAGGATGCTCAGGGAAGTGGTGGAAACTCTATGAAAGTTTTCAGAAATTCTATGGATGTGGCACTTACGGATATGGTTTAGTGGTAAACATGGCAGGGCTAAGTTAATGGTTGGACTTGATGATCTTAGAGGTCTTTTCTAGGCTATTCTATCATTCTAAGAGAGGCAAAATAAAAAGGTTTAAAAACAGAAAGTAAAGAATCACAGGATACAAGCTTTCCTCTGATCCCACCCTAAGTAACTACTCTTAGCTGACCATGCAGGCTGTAGATCAGACAGTAGTTCTTTTGTATAAACTATTTGTTTCCTCAGAAATCCCCAACAAAATACCCAAACTCATGGTTTCTTTCACAATCCTTGGTGATCCCAGCTGGGTTCTGAACTACCTGAAACTTCTAGGATTGTAAATGAGGGAAATGAAGACTCCAAAACGCTGACAAAAGTCTTTCAGAAAACTAAAATTTAGTGGAGTTAAATTGTACTTGTTAACAGTCCATAAGTAGGCACAAGAGAATTCAGTTTTAATAAACAGGTGCTGAAAATACGTGTATTTGCATTACCTCCCTCAAAATCCACCAGATGTGGATTATACTCAGTTTAATATTTCTTTTTTTCAGTCCCTCACCTCAGAGTGAATTGTGTTCTGCTTTTCATAGGACCACAGATACAAGGAGCAGGGACGGCAGTGAGGCCCAGGAGCTGAAGCAAAATGTTCCTTAAGGCAGGTGTGTTGCAAGTCTCAGGATGGAACTAGTTCCATGTTTATGTTAAAATATACAATGCCTTTCAGGAGATTTTGTGTTAGACTTTGCAACATTTATTAAAATTTTGTGATAAGCTTCTTTTGCAAAATTGAATGATTCCTCTGAATATATTAGCTCAGAAACCAAAATGCCTCTTTATGATTTCACAATCTATATGCAAAAAGAGCATGAATGGAAGTTATAAATACCCATTTGGTTTCCTGGACGGTGAAACTTGCTTCAGGCTCTACTGGTTTAATCAATGGATAAAATAGATTACATTTGTTTATGGTGGTGATGGCCTGACTAATGCATTGCCTTCAGCTGGAAAAAGAAATACCCAGCAATACTTAGAAAAGGAACAGTTAATCCGCCCATTAAAAATGTAGCATTGTGATTTTGAAAGAGAGTGCCTTGAAATTGATATGCAAATTTTGTACATATTACTTAATGTGAAACAAAAAATAACTTGTCATGTTTTAAGCAGTAATAAATAAAACATTATCATAATAATGGCTTGCTCAAGTGTCGAAAGTACTGTTTTAAAAAGTTTCCTCTCCAAATTCCAAATTCTCCAAATTCCTTAGACATGTCTAGATAGAGAAACTTATATTCTTATATTATTCATCTTCTATTGCTGAGGCATGATGAGGTTTTCTGATTTACTTGTCAAGTGAATAGCAAAACCCCTGGATTATTTGTGATTGCTGCAGTTAGGGAGATAGATTAATAATTGAACTACTGTTTCAGGAAATAGAAACAAAACTTATTTCTTCTGTCTGGTTCAAGTGCTTTTAAAACTGATGCTATTTTCATTAGGATTCAAGCCAATAATGTTACTTTCCCAACGACTTCATGAGTCCAGAAGTGGTTTAATAAAAGAAATTAAATATAAAAAATAAATATTAAAATAAAAATATTTTGATTTCAAAAGGGACATGTGGTATGGTCAGGCATGCTTCTGAGGCTTCAGCCAGGGATGGTTTCTTCGTCCCCGCTGGGAAGTGGGAAATATTACTGACAAATGAGGAATAACAGCCTCTTTGAAGCACCCTGAGGTTGGCATACAGTCTTGTGTAGCTGAAGGAGGGCATAGTATAATGTTACACTCCATTGAATCGCTCCACAGCTCTGGGAAACAGGATTAAAAACTTACCTTTTTACCTGTCCCCTCCACTAGACTCACCCCTGAATATACCCATGCACAGAGACATTAATGCTTTAATGCTCAGGTAGTGAGATTGCACATGGCTACTGGGTAAGAACAGGCCTTGGGTATGTGTCAGCAGCTAGACATGGGTGTCCACTATAGGAGACTAGGAAACAAAGATCCTACTTGTTAGAAGCAGCAAAAACTCACTTGAAATATCTTCAAATAACTGACTTTTCTAGTGTTTACAGAACTGTAATGAACAGTAAAAAGAGTGAAAAGGTGCTGGCTTTTCTTGGAGATTTTGTCCATGAATGTGGTGAGAGATAGGGATTAGGGCAGGGAGCTGCCAAGCAATGTAGAGTCTCAGAGCTGGAGATCCCTCCGCAAAGATGTCAGCACCTGGTCAATATGTTTGTCTGAACTGCAAGCCAGAATATTCTGAGAGAATGGCAGTGTTCAAAAAAGTCCTCAATGTAATACTTGGAACTCGGTTCAGTTCCAGTTTGAGCTAAAATGTCTTTGAATGATATGATAAGCCTGAGCTTGCTTCATATCCTTATTTTGTTTTTCTAGAAATTTTATGCAAATTTCATTTTTAATGAAAAAGCAAAAGCCTGTGTCTCTGCTCATGGTTTCAAGTCACATTTGTTAAAATTCTATGAGAGCATGTATTTCTCTTTAAACTTTTTTCTTAGAGGTCTGTGTTTTTAACCTGTGCCTCATGCTTCTTTGCAGAGAATTTTCATATATTTATTTATTTTTCAAGTAAAATTATTCCAAAGCTGCCAGCACATTAAAAAAACAAAGCCAGTGGAAACAGTGGAAAACCTTCTCTCATGTCCTTTTCTTTTTCCCCAGAGAAGCAAAAAACACCTCAGTTGAAAGCTTTTGTTTGCAGCCATGACAAATTTAGCTTAGGATATTGCATACATAATATGTAATAATATGTAAATATCTCAAATTTGTCTCATATATAAATAGAGAAAGCTGTATACTCTAAAGAGGTGTCACAAATGCCCATATATTAGATTTTGTATATGAGACTCATGGGATATGTTATGACTGAAATCTGAAGTTTCTGCCCTTTGACAAAGAGAAAAATTGCACCTCCACTACCCATTCCCACCCCTGCCATGTGGAAATGTTTATACTTTTTTCATGGAATCATTCTGTTTGATGTCACACTGTAGTGATACAGGAATAGCTTAGGCCTCCTGTGAGCTGGATCTACAGTCTCCATCCCCTGTGGTGCTTCCATGAAACAACACAGTGTGTGCACGAAGAACACTATAATACTGAGTGATGTGTGTTTCCATTAGGCTCACTCATGGGAGAAAGTGGGGACCTAATGTGTGTGAATATTGAGACATGTCATGGTACCATAACCGGTTTAATATCACATTGAAGTGAAATGGTTCCATTCAATTAAAATGATCAGCATGTTTTTATACGTGTTTCAACAGAATATTACAGTAATGCAGTTTTTCTTAAGAACTTTGCAAATTAATTTTCATGAAATGAATAATTATCATGAAAAAGGTAATACTCTTATGTCTGATTTAAAAGCCAAATTCTGAAGCCAAGTCAGAGCAGAATTTATAGCCAGTAGGGCATATAAAGACAACATTCTTGCTTTTTGGAGGACTTCTAAGCATCCCACCATGACGGATTAGATCTGGTGAGTTGGTTGAAGGTCAGGTTAAACAAATAGAGTAGTTAAAAAATTTAAGAGGACATGTGGGTGAGGTGAGGGAAAAGTATAGAAAACAGTAGAAAAAAGATCAGAGAACTATTTAATTTATTAACAGGTTGTGCTGGTTTAGAGGTAAACTGGTGGGAGAAATGAACCAGACTCGAGAGATTACAAGTCAGAGTTACAATTTAATAAAAAGATTACAATAAATACAATGATACAGAGAAAAAGTTAGTTTTAACCCACAAAACCCAGATGTATAACCCAGCACCCTGGGGCATGAACAGAATGGTGTTCATTAGCCCCAGTGGTGAGTGTCATGTGGTCTCCCGGAGTACAACGTAAAAGGAAAGGAAAACCTGTTGGTGAGGATGATGGTCGGAGTCTTGTCAAGAGTGGCAATCGCAGTCCTATTGAGTATTGAGGTTCTGGTCCTCCTCTGGATCCGACAAGTGGTACCCCAAGTCCTCAAAGCCAAAGATTATGTATGCTCAAATTCAGGAGGGAATGTCCAGTACCTCCCCCAAGGGTTGGGAGTTTTACAAGAGGTGATTTACTCTCTGAGCCATGGGTGTTCTCTGTGCTGATGGTTTTGAAAGAGTTTTGGTATATCTCTGGGTTTTTTGTTTGTTTGTTTTTGTTTTGTTTTCTTGTTTGTTTTTTTTTGTCGTCCCCCCCCCCCAAGAATTTGAGTGCAATGAGTAGTAAGCAAAGTAGGAAGTAAAAGTCAATGAGCCATGCAATGGGGACCTCCCCAGCAGGGTCCTCCTTATGCATTTTGCATTCACTTTGTGTCCCCGAAGATTGCCAAAGGGAAGGGAGAGGGCAGTACTTTCTCCACCCTTTTTGAATAAATCTTTGTCTTCCAGTCTGTGAACTGGGGCCCTGCTGGTGAAATCAGCACATTCTCAAGAACTAATCCCCACCCTTTCTAAAGCGTAAGAGTGCAATGAGCACATATCTTATACTAAACTGACACAGTCCCTCACAGACTGACTTCAGGGTGGGTTTCTCTAAACAGTGCCAGGAACTTGTGTGTGTATTTATGTGCTTGTAAGGCTGAAACACACAAAAATCATTTCAGTTCAATTAATCACCTTCTAATTTCTGGTGAGTTTACAGTTCCATGAACACATGCTTTATGAGAACTCATATACTTTCTTCAGGAAAATATAATATTAAGAAGTGGAACTTCTATCCAGAAATGGAACTCTGGTTGTAATAAAAGAGAACATGTTGATTGTTCTTATTTCACCCTTGTCCTTCTTCTGCCACCCTCCTTCCCACATCCTTTTATGTAGATCTTTCCCAGTCACTTTAGATCTGCTGCATGCAGTTTTGTGTTAATTTACTCTATTAAATTACAGCTGCTACTGCTCAACAATATTCTGACTCCCCTTTTTTGGTTCCTCACACCTGTTGACACACCTTCTTTTAGAGGATCTTCTTTGATGTGAAAAGCTTCTTAATTCCCATATTATGAAATTTTTCTCCTTCTGTTCTTCCTGTGAAACACAGCTCCTTCTCAGAGCATTTTTATTACTTTGATTCGCTCATAGGCGGTACACATTCCCATCCAGAATTGCTTGGGTACTATACTTTCCTGATTAAATTACAAACTCGTTAGCATTGGCAGGTTATTTGGTTATGCATTATATAAAATACCACATGTATCTAATATTTGATTTGGATTTCACCCTCATTTTCCCATCACAATTTGGCTAGCTGTGCCTGCTCTATCTGATTACTAATAACTGTTATTGTCACAATATAGAGTTAGCAGAACAAAAGCACCTTTTAGTAGAGACAGATGTGATGTTTCGAAGGAATTATCATCTATCTATAAGACCTCAGATGAACCTTCTCTTTGCACAGGGGGAAACCTGAACTGTTCTAATCCCTACAAGTCAATTATCATCTAAACTACTCATTTCCTGCTGCAATTCAAGATTCATAAAATGTGAATGGGATATGCATTTTTAATGTTTATGGCAGGAACCATAAATATTGTTGGCCTTGTTTGCCAGACTCTTAATACAATAATGACTATAAAACTGCAGGAAAGAAAAATATCTAAGATGCACTGATTCAGTTTCATAACCCAATAATTCTGACAACCTTTTCAAATGATTAAATAGGCTTGGAGAAATCCAGACCCTGAAGTATTATCTCCATTTGTGAAACCCTAATTTTTTTTTTTTTGTCTTCCCCCACTCCCTCCTTTCTTCTTTTAAATAATGTAGGAGCAGGTGCTGGCATTTCAGTTCAACTAATTAGTTTCTAATTTACTGTAAACATCTTAGAATTCCGCGAACACGTCTCAGTGGTATCTGAGAGGAAACAATCTACTGGTTCAATAAATCTTTCCTGAAATACCACTGAGAATTGACTACATGAAGTGTATGGCCTTACTTAATATATCTGATTTTTTTTTAGAAAACTGAAAAGCAAGATAACAATTCCAGGCTTTCTGTGATATTATCATTGTCTATGTGAGACAGAATCTGAAGGAACTTCGTGTTAATGACCCATTGTTTTAATTTTAAAAGCTATGCAATATTGTCTTATGCTTCAGTGCACTGCTGGAATTGGTCCAGACGTTAAATGTGTTTGTCCTGATATTGCCACAGGAATCTTTAATAATGCTTTGCATTATTTTTGCATTTATATGATTTGTGTATCTAATTTCGAGATCAAAATGTAGAAGTATCAAAATATTTCTCTTATTTGCAGGTTATTGCCTTCATAAAATGGTTATATTTACAATGAGGAAATTTAGTTGTAACCATGCATTAAAATAAACAAGGAATTTTATTTAAATAGGTTAATTTTTAAAATGTTTATTAACATTATATATATCAAATTTCAAGTTTGATTTTTTTCAAGCTAACTAAAATTGGAAGAAATACTGACTTGAATTTCTGTATTAGTGCTTCTTAGTCATAAGTTCGATACAGTAAACCATTTTAAAACAGTCCTGTCTCCTTCTGGTTTTTCTTTGTTAATTATTAATTATATTTAAATTAAGATAAAAAACACTTTAAAGGTACAGAAGGGTACTAATTGATACATGCTTATTTTTTTGGCTTCATCTTTGGAAACCAAAGGCAGTTGTCTTAGTTCAGGTGGCAGGATTTACCTTTCATCATTTGGCTGGAGCCCTAATTTACCTCTCAGTGTGTTGGCAGATTCCTTAGGAGTGTGCAGGAGCAGCCTTGCTGAACCAGCACTGATGACACTAAAATCCCTCTCTTAATATTGCTGCACTTACCAACCTTTTGGCAACAGTGCCAGCATCTACACCTTCCCTTTCTCAGATGTTCATCAGCATCATTTGCATTGGTATAACTGTTATGGCACTTTGCAATGAAATGAACAAGGAACTGGATGAGGCTAAAACTTTGTTTTTTAGTTGCAAAGCTATTTTTGTCCAAGGGTTCACTTAGTGCCATGATCTAGTAATCACAGTGGTGTTGGATCAAGGGTTGGACTTGATGAATTTGGAAGTGTCTTCCAGCTTAGCTGATTCTATGAGTCAATTTTTTTTTTTTAATGTTCTGGAACCAGAAACAATTTCCCCAGGACACCTGAGAGGGCAATGAGGCAGAACAAAGTGGCTTAAAACTTTGGTGTCACCAGAAGTATATTCATAACTGTACTCACAGGCAAAAACATAGAGTCCTGCTGAAAATGAGGCAAAACCTCTTAATACAGGAGGATTTTGGTGTAATTATTGCTCCTTGAACTTTAAAGGTACTAGTTTTTCCTTATATTTGATGAATTCACTCTTGCAAGTACGACTTTTTGTTTTCTGATATGCAATTTTCTTAACTTTGCATTGAATGTTATGCGGGGAAAAGTGAATGTTGATATAAACATTTAGTGTCTGTTTATCTAGACATAAATATTTGATAATTTGGTTCCTTAATTAGAAAAGAAAATCTTTAAAGTACTTACTATACATCATGTAAGAGGCTAAAAAATTAATACCAGCTGTAAAGAAAAAAATTATAGAAAACGCTAATGCATATAGTGGTAATTCCTAGGTCTTTATGCAGGTTTTTTCATCTCTGGTTTCACTTGATACCTAGTTTCTTTAATAAACTCTGTTATTCTTAGTAGGAACAAAATAATATTCTTGTTACAGTAATGTGTGTTGAGAAAAAAATAAACCAGCTGAGGGTTTAGGATCTGTTTGGAAGAGGGCTGAGAAGACTGTTAAAATGCACTTATGTTTATGTGCAGTAAAAAAATGTTAACTGAAAATTGTATTGAAGTAGATAGAAGCAAACCAAATTGGTCTGGAGTGGAAAATTACATAACTGCTACCCTTAAGTTACAGGGCTTGATACACAAACTCATAAAATCCTCAAGTTGTTTAGTTGAGTTTCCAATTACCCTGAAACAGGAGCTGCTATGCACTGTACTGTCCTTCTGCCATCAAAGGAAGCTTCAGCTCTCTGGATGGAAGCTTTTCTGGTGGGATCGCTTGTATCTTTGTTTCAAGGTGTTCTTAGCAGATATATCTGCCCTGTACCCTAATATAAATTAGTTTATTAAGTATAATTTTATTAAACTGAGAGTGATGTGTGTTTTTTCAGTGCATATTCCAGGGTAATGGAGGAATCTGTCCTACTTCATAAGTTTTAAACTTCCTCTTCGTGCTGATAACTCTGTTAAAAGAACCAGAAAACAACATCTCCACTAAACTTAATTACATAGATGCAACTGTTTATGAGAAAAGGACCTTTTTTTTCCCCCTACAGTTATATTTTAGAGATTTTCTTTTTAATATGCTGCCAAATTCCCTGAACTGTTTTGAGACTGAGCTGGACTGCCACCCAAATAGTCTCAGGAAATTTTATAGCTATGTATCTTTATGCTGAAAAATGGAAGCCTTTGGTTTTTTTGAGGAAGCAGGATTTTGTTTCCAAGCATAAAGGACCAGAGCGGGATGTCAGAAGTTCCTGTTCTTCCTATCACTAGCACTGATGCGAGGAAGTAATGATGCTTTTTTTAGAAATCTGAGTCAGAGTGGATAGAATCTCTTCCTCTCTGTCTGTGAAACTGGAACTAATAAACCCCCTTTTGTGGCTAATAATAAACTATTCATTAGTGTTTATAGAGCTACTTAGAGTTCTCATAAGGAAGATTTTATTGATGTGAAGTGATACTGGGATTCTCTTAGTGACCCTTTTTATTTCTCATACCAAATTTTCTTTTTATACGTAGGAAATGGAGGATTATAGAGTGTGATAGACAAGTTATATCTTCATGGAGAAAATAGGAGGGTCTGAAATTAAGCAAGTCAATTCTTACAAGAACCTCAGTAAACCTGAACTGGAAAAAGAGGCTAGCTGGATCTTTGGAGCACTGAGATATATCAGAGTCATTTAGCAGAAGGATGGTGGATTGGCTTGGTGCCTGAGATTTAACTTTTGTATCTGACTGCAGTGGATTTTTTTGTGGTGCTGGTTGTTATTCTCTCCACATGACTAGCTTTTGGCTACATGTACCTCTGTTATTAAGTCCTCAAGTTATGGCTTGATGGCAGTGGACAGAACAATTTCTTAGCAGAAAATTCTTAGTAAGTGCACAAGTGACTGCTCAGTGAAGCATTGTAATTAAAGTAGAGATGGCATACCGTCCACTAAATTATTTCAAACTGTCAAGGTAGTAAGGGAAATACCAGTGCAGAGTGAGAAGCTGAGCAATAAACTCATAAAATACCCATTCTTTGTTCTGACATGGCTCATTTAAATCTCTTTTTCTTCTAATTCAGCACCTGGAGAGAATCCCATAAATAATTAGGGGAAACATAAACATATTTCTTTAATAGAAAACTATTGGAACCTTTTACAGAAGGCAGCAATTGATAGTACTCAGTACTACATTCCTATTGATGTTGATTACTAGCAATGGGATAGTGTTAACCCTAACACATTGGGTTTTGTGGTATGAATGTGGGAGGTATATGTGTTCAAATATTACAAATTTCTATTACACTGAAGTTGGTGGGTTTTTTTGACTGTGTTTTGATTTTTTTTTTAACTTTCAAACATATTATCCTAAAAGTATCCATATAAATGTTATAATATTGTTTATAATTTACAGGGCTATAAATTTATTACTTTATTTTTATATAATGAATTGGGGTTTTTTGGTTGGTTGGTTGTTTTTGTTTTTTTTAAATCAAGGGACATTGTAGGAATAAAATAAATCTTGTAGGCTTAGTTTTCATGTCAGTTTGTTCAATCACTGTCCATGCTAATTTTTTATATGTTCACTATAGCAGAAGGTAATGAGCATAGAGTGGCTAAAGTGATTGGATCAGGATATCTGCCATTCTTAACTATGAACATGTACTGAAGGTTTTTAATCTGTTTTAAATTGATGGTGAGTGTGGCAGAGAAATTGGAAATGGTACTTCTCCCTCAGGACATTCAATTGCTTCCATATATTTTTGTATATTTGAACTTTTGGCCATTGCATTTTCACCTTTTAATACTATCCAAAGGCAATGCTTTTAGCACTTTTTCCACATTAAGGACTCATATCCACTTGCGTGACATATAGGTTTGAAAGCAGAAACAATTATTTAATGAACAGATGAGATCTTGGCCACCCTTGATTTTTTGAAAGCTCCTGAAATTGTGGCAAGGTTTCTTCTGTCCCAAATTTAGTTGTCTAAAAATTACTCATCTGATTCATATCCTAGGATACCCTGACAGTAAAAGCTACAGATCCCTCCAAAAAGTGAGTCACCTTATTTTAAGACTAGATGTGGAATTAATCTGTTCAGATGACTGTAAATCTCCACAGAGACAGGCAGTTTTAGGGTAAGATTCATCTCTCTCAAAATAGGCATCTAAAATAGATCAGATGAATCCACATCAGTAGAGAAGAATGATGCCCTAGCACAAGGAAAAAAAAAACCAACCCTGTTCTGGGTGTTCACTATCTGGGGGCCTAGATGATTAGCTTAGACTGGAAATATAGCTTGGAAATACATTGAGTTGATTGATACTTGCAACACGGACTGGTTGTAAACAACCAGCTCTGCATAATGTGTTAACTGGTTTGCATAAAGAATGTAAGTTCATAGAATTCAAAGGAACTCTGAATTTACAACACTGCCTACACTTTCATTGGCAGAAATCAATGCAAGTTCACAGAACTGAAAACTACCATGCTGCTTTACAACTGCTGAGAGGTTGACTTACTAAGTATATTGGAAATTTTGGTTAAACTATTTTAGAAAAGCTTAGAATATGCTTGCTGTGCCATTGGACCAGCCATCCTTTAGCACAATTATCTGAATACTGAAAATGTTGAGCTGCATCTTCAGCAAATAGTCCTTAAAATATATAAGTACGTACTGATTTAATTAACTTTACACTAAGGTATAAAATAATAAATGGATACTCAGATTCTGGACTTCTGGAATTAGGACAGATTTCTATTGTCTTTCTATTGTCGAAACCCACAAGACTCTGCACTTTGGGCCTTCTATAGGTGATAAAGGCAATATGAGCCATATGTTTAGCAGGGACTAATCTATGACACTAATCTGTATCCCTGTTCACCATTCTCTCCCCTCATCCATACTATTATTTCTTCTTTTCTTTCCTTTTCCTGCAATGCATGTGAGAGAGAGTGTCTTCCTCCAATGAAGATACTGTCTTTCAATAAAAGGTATAACTCCAGAAAAACAGGCAGCATATTACTGTCATTTCAGTTTAGACTACCTAATTTATTTCTGGTATTTTCTGGAGAGACATTCACAGGAAACATTTGGCTCATTTGTAGTAAATTCCAGAGATATTTGGCATACTGGACTTACTGTGCATGCACAGTCCACCTGTTCTGTACTCAGCATATCTGAGACCTTGGACTCCTTGGGTAAAATTCGTGTGCACATGAACAATGAGTATTATTCCTGTGGGTATGGAGCACATTTTGATTGACTGCTCTGGCTGTGCTGTCTCATTTTTCTAGGAGGACCAACTCTCAAATGCAAGTGTACGTTGATTGCATTACATGGAAGTTCTGTCCTACCTCCTGGTAACTCCAGTGAAAAGTTATCAAGTTCAGTCTTCCTTCTGGATTTCTCTGTTTTACAAACGGGCCCCAATATCTTCCTTTTCCTTGCAGTTTTTGGCTGACAACAGCTTCTCATCTTACTATAATTATCTTTTATCAGGCTCCATTCATCTGAAAGCCATCTGAAGTTTTGATTAGGATGCATTGAAGCTACTCTTCCCTTGAGCAGGATAAATAAAGAAGAGAATATTAAACCTGTAATCTGATTATAGAGTGCCTGCATTTTTATTTTGTTTGAAAAGCAGAACATACTGATATATATTCTGGGAACAAGGTTCGTGGGACTGCCTCTGATGCACTGACATTTAGAGTGTCTCTACTAAAGACAACTCTACTATGGAGCAGGAAAATGAAACAAGGAGCTTTAGGAAAGCTTAGTTAGATGTCTCTGTTATACTCAGTTATAATCTGTGTCATGCCAGATCTGCTTTTTTTTTCATTCTATAGCGTAATAAGCTTGTCTTTAGCCTACATTTTAGATAAGAGCCTGACTATGTCCTGTTTTTTTCCCTTTGAAATTGGATAAATTCATTTATATAAATTAGTTTTTTTCTTTTTGTTTTCTTTTTTGTGCTTTGAAAGGGCATGGGACTCAATTCAACTAAATTGAATAAAGGACATTCAAAATTGAGAAAAACTTGTGCCTTAAAATATTAGAATAAAAAGTTTTCCTACTTTATTCCAGGTGACACAATCTATGATGGGACTGATGTTCCTTGGGCTATATTGCCTTGCCGTTTCCCCTTTCCCCTTTCCCCTTTCCCCTTTCCCCTTTCCCCTTTCCTCTTTCCCCTCCTCTCCCCCCCTTTTTTTTTTTTTTTTTGGTATTGCATTAGCAGAAATCCTGTTTGTACATTAAAAAACTTTTTTTAAAAAAAATTTGGATAATACATAACTTGTAACATACTGTGCAGTGATTAATGTGTACAGCATGCACATATGTGTGCCCAGCTGAGAAAACTTCACAGTGTATGTGGGAAAAGTCCATACACTAGTTTTTAGTAAGATAAATCTTTTCAGTATTATATTTATACATTCTTCCATATGTTTAAAATATTTTCACATACAAAATTGTCATGAATATTTCAGCTTCCTAGTTGTAAAATGGTAATATAATATTTATTTATATTTAAAATGTAGGAATTTTTAATTAAAAAGAAAGATTAGTCAGGCAATTTGTATTTGATGTCTTTACTAATCAAAGTTCATATAATATGTTAGTTAACATCTTTACTTTGAATCTTTTAAAACACAAAATTGTTCACTCAGACCAGCTTCACGTGATTTAGCACCTGAATTATATTCAGTCCTATAAAACCTCCCAGACAGACACATAAAAATAGAATAGATTATCTACAGGGTGAACACCTCTGCTATTACACTATTGACAGCAAAAAGTGATTACATACTTTTCATTGCAATGGTATTAGTAATGACTTGAAAGAGATACATTTTCTCTCAACACTCTGTGAAGACTGATGAGATGTCATTAATATGGTCAATGGTGTGACTGGTATCTAGATAGATACACAAATATATTTATCTTTGTTTATCTTTATTTATATATATCTTTGAGTGATGAAAAGGTTAAGCTAAAGCTTTATGTAGTATGTAACAATATCCAGTACTTCTGCATGGTAAAAAATTACTAGTGATGTTGGACCTGTGCTGTCCTTTGACACATCAATAAACTTTGTCCTTTATAAATTATCCATAGCAAATATATCTTTAAATGAATGAAGGATTCCAGTTTTGAAGCAGACCTTACCCTGCAACTGTCCTCACTGAAGCAAGCATACAACTGAGAAGTGTCCTCTTTGTTGCTTTGTCTACATGCAGAGAAAATACCTGTTATACAGAGGCCAAACCTGACCAGTCATAACTGTTTTCTATTACCTTCTCCTAAGGGCATCACAATTTTTTAAAGAAACTTATGCATTAAGGGAATAATCTACCTTGATTTTCCTGAACACAGGTGAAATGGCCCTTACTACAGAATTCAGATCTACACTGAGCTCATAATGCTAACACTTGCTTTGTACTGCACAAGAATGCTCCTGACAAATCCCAAGCACATGAAAGGGGAAAACAGGTGGAGATGACATGTCAGTGATGAAACAAAAGGCAATTAAAAGGCAGCATTGGTCAGAATGATAAATAGCTGTCACTGTAAACTATCTGCTGAAAGACTCTAGAAAAATCTGTAGTCATAATACTGGAGCAAGTATTTGTCTTATATGTATGCTGTTCCTAGGCACTCAATATCATTTGGAACTTGGGCATCCTCCCAGGAAACAGGGAAGTTAGGATATAGTTTTAGGTTTTGTACATTGACAACATAACCCAGATCTCACTCTCACTGGTGTATATTTCTGTCTGATCATTGAATCTCAGAAGCTAAAAGATCCTGCAGAGATATTACACCTGTGTGAAGTGTAGAGGTGTTGCAATTTTATTTTCGTCCATTACTCATGAAATAAGGGTGGAATGGTGTTCATTTTTTTGCTTCCTCCTCTTCCTGCTAGCTTTGCCTCTGTACCTGGCCAGCTCCTGGACTGGATTTTATTGTTAAATTGTAACAGCTTGTGGTTAAATCATATAGTTGACAAAATTAAACAGGGTAGCTAATTTTTGTAAATGTCCAGATATTAGATCAGTGATATAATTAAAAAGAGTTAAGATGTAGAGCATTATCTGAGGTACAATAATAAGGAGCCTGAATGCAAGAAGAAATTTTCTGAATTTTGGTCATCCAAACATGGACTATTAAACTGAGCTTGGAAGCTGCACAAACCAAAAAGGCAATAACAAGGGACTTGGAGAATTGCATGCCATATAGGTTAGGAAAAGGTCCTGCCTGCAACATCTGAGGCTGAGGCACTCGTGCAACATACAGTTGCTTCTCAGGCTTTTTGTCCCAGGGAAAGCCCTAGCTCAAGAGCTTGCTTTTGAAGGTGTTTCAAAGTGCTTAAAGAAACTGTTCTTTGAAGCTCTTTTGTAATTTGTGTTCCTGAGGTGCTGATTATGGCAATGTGTGGTCTTTTTGTTTTGTGTTTCTTAGTGCTTTCATTTCAAAATTTAAAAACACATTTTAAATTACTTAAGTACAAAATGTAGATCTATGATACTGTGTAAATGCCCTATAACTACATGGCTCTTTTAGAATTAAATTTTTACTGTTTTATTTTTTTTTTTAATGAAAGAAGCCATTCATTAAAATATGCACAAGATCTGCATGACTTTTTTTTTTTTTAAATTTTCGATTCCCTATATTATTTCCTTGATAATTAAACATTTTTTTCTGTAACTAAATACATTATGCATTGAAACTTTTCAAGATTGTAGCCTACTAATTCCAACAGTAAAGTTTTTTAAGATTTGGAAGGTATTCGAACTGTACTTATTTGCAAACATAAGGTTTCATATATTTTGAGCTTTTAAAATGCAAACTGTATTATTAGAGATATCTTAAATATAGTAGGTTTTCTGAATACAGAGAATAGGCTGAATAAAAGACATTTGTTTTACTTTAAAAATGGATTCAATGTCATATATTTTCTTTTTTCCAGGAAAATGAATGTGCACTGAGTGCCCATTTGAAGCTCAAATCCTAAGCAGAAATCTGTAGTCCTGGGATCAGTGTACGTGCAGACTCTTTCCATCTAGAAGCTTCTTTTTTGAGGTAAGGAATGTGCAGTCTTGTGCAGATAAAACCATTCTGCTGATTGCCATCTGTGACCTCATACTTGTAAAAAAGTGGGCAGGACAACAGAATTGGCTCTGCATATATTTATTAGAAAAACTGTTCTGACAGCAGGTGTGAAGATGGAGTTTCTAGGAGAACTACGTATCCCTAAGGTTGCAGGCTGTGAGAAAGCCAGGTCCCATTACTCATTCTCATTCATGGGAGGGTTTTTTCCCCTGTGTTTATCCTTTATCATGAAGCTTTTCCTTTTGGTCTTATACAGTGAGAGCTGATATACTAACTTGACTTTTTCCTAAGAAAGCTGTTATCTATCCCATTGCTATGGACTGTCTGAACTGTGAGTTTGGTACAATACAGCCAAGGAGAATATCACAGAATGATGAAATCATAAAATGGCTTGCTTTGAAAGGACCTTAAAAATCATCTAGTTCCACCCCTGCAGATGTGTGCAGGGACATGTTTCCTAATCCATAATCCTCAAAGCCCGGTTCACTTTGGCCAGGAGTAGAGGGGTGAGGCATCCACAACTTCTCTGGACAACCTGTTCTAGTATCTCAAGGCCCTTACAGTAAAGAATTTCTTCAATAGTTTCATTATATTCAGATACCTTGACAAGCAAACATCCAAGCTACTTCCCTCTCCCCCCACCCCACCCCGTGAAAAGCCAGCTTTTGAGACTATTAGGTAACTGTGTAATGAAAAACAAAATCTTTGTCTTTACATTAAATCTTAGCATACAAGCAATTTGTGTGCAATTTCATGCCACTAGGTTACCAATTCTAACTTCCATTTACAGATTTAATTTTCCAATCCCCACCTTTTTCTTTTAAAATTATTCAGTGTTTTTAAAGCAGTTATTGCAAATCTGGCTTTTAAAAACATAAATTATCACACACAATTGCTTTCAACTGCATTATCAGCAAATGGCTAAAGTGCAATCAAACTAAGTGCTTCTTCCTGTTGTCTTTTGCACACACGCACGCACACATGCAACTCACACATGAAATCACACTTGAATGCTCTTGGCTAAAGCAGCCGAGGAAACTTTTTTCTGGTTTTCCCGTGTGGCAAGTGAAGCGATGATGGTGTCCCTGTGTGGTAGTACCATCGCTTCCCCTATGGAACTTTCTTATTTTTGCATGGTTGGGCTGTCAGTCCCACTCAGGGGACTGAACATCACTTTAGAGGGGTCATCTCTCCCTACCTCAGCAGCTGCTGCTGTGCTTTCTCCCTTTCATTCTCTGTATTCAGTGATCCTTTCATTAGTTAAAGAAGTCAGACACTCCAACACCCTCAGCTGTGTAAGGCTGTACACAGATCACAGAAACTGGAATCTCTCTGAGCACAAGCTTGTGGTCTCACCTGCAAGACACTTCTGGTGAGAGCTATTCAGTTAGGAAGACGATTTTCCATGCAGATCATTGTTATGATAGGCTGCTAAATTGTAGGAATCTGGAAGAAGAGAGAAAAAGTACTTCTCACCTTGTCTGTGAGAAATCAGTGCCTCACATAATACTTTCTGACAGAATACTTCAATTTTAGAAATGGTCATATTTTAAGAACAGGGTGCTTTTATTCACTGAGACAGAGCATTATTCCTATGGTAGAGTAATATTCCTGTGGGTATTAGTTCATTTTGTTTCACTGGGCACTGATGACAACAATTAGGTTTGTGTCAGGCAAGTGGTTTGTAACCATTTGTGGTGAACTCAGCTGTGTATTTTTCTCAATGATGGTGCTGATCTGATCAATAAGGAAGTCTATAGTCAAAGGGACTGGGGATATGATGCTTACATCCACAAAGGTACTTAAGCATGGCCCATTAAATGCTGCAGTGCTTAACCCCCAGCATATCCTGGACCCTTTTTCTTTAAAGCTACAGTAGATATGCATATTTCTCACACAGTACATCTGTGTTCATTAGTGGTGATATTTAAATAAATAATATAATCACAGAATCATAGAATATGCTGAATTGGAAGGGATGCACAAGGATCATCAAGTCCAGCTCCTGGCCCTGTGCAGAACACCCCAAAAATCACACCATATGCCTGAGAGTGTTGTTCAAAAGTCTCTTGAACTCAGACAGGGTTGGTGCTGTGACCACTTCTCTGGGGAGTCTGTTCCAGTGCTCAACCACCCTCTGGGTTAAAAAAATTTCCTGATATCAAAACTAAATCTTCATCAACTCAGGTGCATGACATTTCCTCAAGTCCTGTCAGTGGTCATGAGACTGAGGAGATTGGTACTTGCCCCTCCGCTTCCCCTTATGAGGATGCTGAAGATTGCAAGGAGATCTCCCCTCATTTCCTCTTCTCCAGGCTGAATGGACCAAACGACCTCAGCTGGTCCTCATAAGGCTTCCTCTTCAGATGCTTCACCATCCTCATGGCCCTCCTCTGGATGCTCTCTAATGTCGTTTTTATGTTGTGGTGCCCAAAACTGTGCACAACATTCAAGGTGAGCCTGCACCAGTGCAGTGCAGACCAGGACAATCATCTCCTTTGACTGGCTGGCGAATGCACTCCAGGACATGGTTGGCCCTTCTGGCTGCCAGGGCACTCTGACTCATATTCAGCTTACCATTGACCAGGACCCCCAGGTCCCTTTCCACAGCATTGCTTTCCAACCTGTTGTTCCCTAGTCTATACACACAATCAGAGTTGCCCTGCTCCAGGTGCAGAATCTGGCACTTGCCCCTGTTAAACTTTATACAATCAATGATTGTCCATCTCTAATTTGTTGAGGTCTCTCTGCAGGGCCTCTCTGCCCTTGAGGGAGTCAACAGCTCTTCCCAATTTAGTGTTGTCAACAAACTTACTTAGTATTCCTTTGAGTCCTTTGTCCAAGTCATTAATGGAGACATTGAAGGGAACTGGTGTGGCGGTTTGACCCTGGATAAATGCCTGATGTCCAGCAAACCCCCTTCAAGGCCCTTCCTCCCCCCTCGCCTTCCAGAGGG
>JAWWMO010000043.1:18465330-18493388 GCA_035047845.1 Dendrocincla fuliginosa | reverse complement strand
ATAAAACAAATACAGGAGAAATAACTATCTGTCTAATACAATAAGTCACTATCTGTGCTATAGAGAACCTTTTAAAACGTAAACTTCTGAGGTTTGAGGTAGTTGTCTGTCTTCTGGTGTTGATAACTTGATAGCTAGCCCTATCCACTTGTGAAACTGTCCATCCTGGTTGTTTTGGCAGTCCCTGAAGCAGGGCTCCCTGACACATAAGTTGTCTGATACTCAGCTCAGTAGGTTTTAATTTTTCCTGATCACTTTAAAGAGAATGTCTGATTGTTTGAACATATAAAACTCCTTGTAGTAACAGGATGCTACAGTAAGCAAGCCACACTTTCTTTGGAACTGTTAATCTTACAGTCATTAAAGACACTTTAGGACCTAAATTGTCCCCTGAAATTATGTCCTGCATTACTAAATTTTCTCCAGACTCTCATCAGTTAACTTACAATGGAAATTGTTCAAAGGTATATAAAGATTGTGACTAATTTTTCCTCAGAGAAACACGTTGCCTATAAAAGACATGGACCTCTTGGAGCAGGTCTAGGTGAGGGCCACAGACATATTAGAGCTGGGGCTTTCACTCTGGAAAAGAGAAGGTTCCAAGAAGACTTTAATAAAAATGATGGAGAAAGATGTTTTAGCAGGACCTGTTGTGATAGGAGAAGGGGGAATGGTTTTAAACTAAGGAAGGGTTAATTTAGGTTAGATATAAGGAAGCAGATTTTTATAATGAGGTGATTTTTATAATGAGGTAATTTTTATAATGGTAAACAATGGAACAAAGAGCTGGTAGATACCCCATCCCTGGAAACATTCAAGGTTAGAATGGACAGGGCTCTGAGAAACTTCACTTGCAGGGGGGTTTGGCTAGATGACCTTTAGATGTTCTTTCCAATCCAAACTGTGCTATGATTCTATGATTTATGTGTTTCTGTGTCTCTGATTAATGCACTCTTGTTCTCAGGCAGGGGGAATCTCTGAAATGGCCTCTTTAGTGACACAAAAAGACATGATTTGGAGGCACCGATATTTAGATGTCAGCCAATTCCTATTGCAGCCCATACTCTTATGAATAAGAGGAACAGAGAAGTAATTGTAATAACTTTTAAAGTAATTTATTCATCCCCTGGGGTTCCCTTGTGGAGGTGCTGCTACTTGGCCTTTCTAATGCAGCACCGTGCCTAACGGCAGCTGTTATAAAAAAACAACGTAATGTGTGTAACACTGCAGTCATTTTTAAAACTGCACATTATCAACTTGAAGAAGTTTCATTATAGCATATTTAGTGCCTGATTATGTAAACAGAACAAGTTCTCTTTTTTTTTGTTACATGAGTATGTAATCTCTAAATGTTTACAATCCCAACAACTTGAAAATGTTGGGTTTTTTCCACATTTAAAGGTTATGCACCACAGTAATCTCCACAAATACCAAACTGCAATAACATGTATTTAAACTTCAAATGTCTCTGGCAAAAAGTTCTGGTTTTAATCATAGCCTGGAAAATGTAAATGTATTTTCAGAGGTAACAAATGGTTTATGGCAAGGCAGGTTCTGCCTCCTTCACGCCTACAAATTTGGGCTTAGAAAAAAATCATTCTGTTTAAGGAGTAAAACCTTTCATAAGTGAACAAAAGTGATAGGAACACTTTCCCTTTTAGCAGACGGCATTTTGATGGCTCTAGGTATGTCTCTAGATATCCCTCTCCTTGGAGACAAGAGCTATAATTTCATTACAGTGTTCTGAAAAACAGCACAGAGACATTCCAGGGTCTATAAAACCTACAAATGTGGCAGTGATACTTATGCTAGCTTTTCCCTTTCCTCAGACTTTATGTGAAATAAAATAGAGATTATTCATTGGAAAAACTGACAATTTCCATTAGTATCTGATCAAGTTGACAAAATGACGTGAATGGACTCTGGGTACTTGCTTGCACCCCAGTCATTGATGTGTGTGATTTGTAAAAAAGTGTATATTCTGGTCCCAAATCTCTGTTTCTCTGAATAGCTGTACAGGTGAAAAAAACAGGCTGGGGAGATGGAAAGGAACTGCCTTAACATGAATTATTTTCTATTGCCTCTGTAGATCCCCTCAGTTCTTCCACATCTGTTCAAGCTGTGCATGGTTTTTATTTACCGGTCTAGTGGTAAATATAAATATGAAATAGCAGGTAACAACTTGACACTCACCCAATGTTTTTTGGACGGTTTCTTTCCCCTCTAAATTAATCTCTTTTCCTTAAATGCAAGATTATCAAGAATCAGAAGTGAGAATGGAAGGCATTGAATACTTCACAAGACTTAATTCTTATTTTTTCACATGGATGCAGAGGGAACTGATGAATGATCAAAATATTTGCTCTTAAAACTTATACAATTAAAATCACATCTCATTGGCCTTTAATATATATTGATCTGCTTATTGAGAGTGGCTGGTTCTGTCCTTTTGACTGAATAACATCACTGGCTATTTGGCAGATGTTTAGGAAATAAAATATAAAGCATTTTAAATTCTAGGCTTTCCTTCATAATTATACTTTTATCCAAACTATTTTTAAGGCTTGGTGTGATTACTGTTTTGATAAGAAAGTATAAATAAGACTACATCTATGTGAGGTATATATTAGGGTAAACCAAGGCAAATCATTCTTTTATCACAGAGCAACAGGAGTTAATTTCTGAACTTTTTGAAAAGAGAGCAGAATAAAATTGATCACCACTTTGTTTTTTTTAATTAATACTATTTTTGAAAAATAAATCTGATGGTCCAGTCCTTCATAAAGCATGTGACATATTGACTCAGTGTATTAGAAGGTTAAAATACTTTTTATTTCTTATATTTCATATATTAATGAAATATTTAGGAAAATGTATTAATATTTCATAAATTTCTTATGATTCTCTAAAGCACAGGCAAGTGTCAAGCATATATTCTGCGACAGAGAACCACACAGCAGTCTCTAAAATGTGCATGCATCATATAGAATATTAATTTTTAAATCTGGTAGTGAAATATTTGGACTTAGTCTAATCTGCAAATATTTTGCATCAGGAAAATTTATGCAAACAGACTCAGTCTTGGCAGTTTATGTATGCTATCAGTTTGCTTCAGTTGAGGACAAGACCTCTTTATAAGGGCATCGGAAATTATTTGTAGATAATTGCTAATGATTTAATGATGATCTCTGCAGACTGAGACTCTAGACATCTGTTACTTTTTGCCACACTGTCAGCCATCTTGATCAACAGATTTGAAAAATCAGAAAATTGCACAGCTTTGTGATAACAGTGATAGACCTACATTTTGTAAGATGGTCTGTGTGAAAGTGAAGCATTTAGCTTGAACACCATGTCAAAAAAAGGCAAGAATAGAAAAGAGAATATTTGCAAAAAAAGTCTCTTCTCTTACTGAGCCCTATTAGCATTTCAATACAAATTGACTTGGTGGAATTTTAGTCAAACTGCCTACAACTCCTCTCCCATACAGTCCAATTCAAGCTGAAATCCTAACAGCAGAAGCAGAGCTGTTCCCAGGTATAATTCTGTGGGGAAGTAAGTGGCACCTTCAAGGGAACTATTTCTATTCACCAGCCCTGAAGCTGGGACAAGTAGATTGCTCAGTTGAAACCTCAGTTTCAGTGGAGTGCATAATGTATGCTAAAGAACTCAAGGAAATAAACAGAGGATAATGGGTCCTTTGTCCTGCTGTAGCTGTGTACTATTTGCAAATAGTTGAATTCTGACTGATTTTCTCTTGATATCTCATTAGAATGTTTTTAACCTTGGCTTCGCCAGTGGACTTTTTACTCAGTAATGGACAATATTCAACTGAAGTTGAGTGTTTATTCTGCAACTTGGAAGCTATTGCATGGAACTTGCAGAAGGATTTATTTTGTTAATTCTCCCAAGTGCACAAGTACTATTAATGACTAACCATTCCCTCTACTTGACTACTGGTTTAGCAATACTGTTCCCTTCTGACTAATTTTTCTTCATTTTAAACAGTAAGATTCTTATTTTTGTGTCCTCCTATCACCCCAATGGAAAATATTTTCAGGGCCAAAACCTATTTTGACTTGTCTCTTGCAAAACACAGAATTACTTGTGTACTCTGCAGATCAGGATTTGTGGAGTTCTGTCACTTTCTACAAAATCTGCTCTGAGCACTCATACCAACAGAAGTTGCCAGCTTCCTTCATGATGCATCTGAGAAATAAAATGCAAATAGACAAAGACATAAAAGGCAAATTACAAAAATTAATATAAGATATAGATGTATAAATATATAATAAGATAAATATGTATGTATATATATAAATTACTAGCTTATGCAATTTTTTTCTTCAATGCTAAGCAGTCATATCTATCCTTACTTTAAAACAAAGATCATTCAAGTCAGGCCTTTTTTTTTTTTTTTCTTTTTACTTTGTCAGTTCCCTAAAAAAACAAGTTATCCTATGTTAAACTCTGGCCACTGTTCATATGCTTATCATATGTTATCTATTCGTTTCTACACTCTCTTTAATTTCTTACCTTTCCACCTTATAGATACCCATTACTTGAGAGAGCTTTTTAATACACATATAATATATTATCACTGCCCATGTTTGAGGTTTAATGTCATTTTTAGCCTAAGAAGCTGACCCAGAGACTCTCATTCCATATTTTATTTGTTTGTACAAAGAACATCTCTATGATGTTCTTTGGTGTTCTGTGATATAGCACAACAGTGCTGTGCTAGTGGAGTTCAATTATGTAAGTGTTATATTCCAACTGCCTTTTCTCAGATAGGACTTGTAGTTCCAGTGTGTTTTATTTTCAGGAAGAAAGAAAGTGTTAAACTTCTAAATGGTTGCATTTACTTCAGTGTTTGTTGCTCTACTATTTGTGCTCATTATTTCAATCATGCTTGTCCACTAAACATGACCTACAAAATATGCTCTCACACTAACTAAATTAGGTGGACACACACTCTTTGTCATTGATAGTAAAAGCTGACTCACTTGATATTGTCAAGTTCATTTTAGAATACACTTGGCTTCCAAATCTACTAGAATTCTGCTTAATTTTGTATACAGTGTAAATTTCTTAGAACTATAGTTTTGATGTACACAAATAAACTTTTAGTATGGGTGGCTTTTAACATAGGGGAAGAAATAAATTTTTTTCATGGTGTATTTCTTAGACCATTAAATTATGTGAAACACTCTATAACCTAATAGAAAAAAAATGTGTAAAATGAATAAAATGCCAGGTCAAAGTTCAAACTGAAAATAAAGTTTCCCCCCTTTTTTTTTTTTTTTTCTTTTCAAGTGAGGATAACCAACTATCAAACATAATTGCCAGAGGATGAGATAAGTCTCAGGCAGGTAAAGTCTTTAAATATGGGTAGCAATCTAGGTAGACGCAGGAATCATTGCCTGAAAGCAATAAATTAGATTAGGCTGAATGACCATTGTGATCCCTTCTGACCTCACTTACCTATCTGAAAAAGAATATTACTTTCTGATTTTTTTTGTGGCAATTTGATCTATCACATACTGTACTGCCTGAGACAAACAAAACCACAGGAAGGCAAATTGGAAGCCAATATTTGGACTAGAAAATGCAAAAGATGTTAAAATGTTGATACCGAAATGTTAATATCCTGACTGTACAACATGTATCAAATCTTCAAGAATCCAGAACTTGAACTTGTAGTGATTGAACATAGAAATTTATAGAAATAAATCTCAAAGTCCTTCTAAACAATCCAATAAAAACGACCAAGCTCCCAAACTAAATCTGATGCTTGGTTCTCTCTTCACCTTGGTGGGAACAAAATGTTTTGCTGCCCTGACATGTATCAGTGGTGATCTGGAAATATCCACACTCCATTTTGAAGTACTTGGAAACTTGGCTGGTATTCCCTTTACCTCAGGAAGGTACAGGTACTGCTATTGCATAGTCACTATAATGTTACTTAAATGCTCTAGTCACCATCCAGCACAGTTTGATTTGTCATTTGCATGGTCATATTAAGCAAGATATAGGTTGAATTTAACAAATCTATGAACACATTGTCTACACACATGGTTTGACTTTTTACCCCCTGCACAGATTTGAGAATTGAGTAAATGCTACAAAACCTTTAATCCTGTCATTAATTAAATTTTTAATTCAGTAGTCACAATTGCAAATCATGTCTCTCAAACTGCATCTGTGAAATTATTCTGAGAACTTCTGAAATATTACAAAAGTGAAAAACATCCTGAGCTCTTTCCATAGGCAGAACATTATCTCTGCAGCATCTCTGCTTGCAAGGAAGAGGACTTGATATGAGCAACATTTCTTTTCTATTTTGGACAACATGTATTAACTATTCTAAGAGTCTGAGCAAGTCATGTTAATGAGTAGTAGTTTTCAGATAGTTGACCATCCCTGTCATCTCCTTACCTTATTCATACTCTCCTACATCTGCCCTGCAACAGCTAGATGTGAAACATTGCATTCAGAGGCTTAATTGACTTCTCCTCTTACTGAACTCTGAAGCCACAGTTTATCTTGTCACCTACACCTGAATGCTGCCAACATCTCAGCTTTTAGAATCCCAAAGGGGCATCTTGCCCTCTAGACCAGTATTACTGGTCTGTTATAGCCTGTTTGTGGAAGCTGGTATGTTAAAGAGAACAAAACTCTTCAAAACTCCACACATCCACCACATGTTGTTAGTGACTTGTCACAAGATTAGTAACAACCTGTTTGTTACTGCAACTGCATCTTCTGCATCAAGAAATGGGTAAGCAAAGCTGTGTTATTTTTTTTTAATGTCATCACTCTCCCTCCACCAAACTTCTGG
The DNA here is from genome assembly GCA_035047845.1 of Dendrocincla fuliginosa. Lineage (NCBI taxonomy): Eukaryota > Metazoa > Chordata > Aves > Passeriformes > Dendrocolaptidae > Dendrocincla > Dendrocincla fuliginosa. The sequence goes on along the minus strand of JAWWMO010000043.1, from coordinate 18,486,547 downwards.
ACTACACTGGAATATTAAATAGCTGAAGGATTTATATGTCCAAAGTGGATAGGTGGTCCTTTCAGTAATGAGTAGAGAAATACCATACTTTATACTTTTCATGTCAAACCTAACTCCTGGTAAGGTGCATACCCATTTCAAGAAGTGGGTAGGGTGACCAAGTGGTAAAAGCTGAAAAAAACCCACCTTATTCAGAGAAGTAAATAGAGAAGTAGAAAGGAAGAAGATAAAAGACTTGAATGTAATAAAAGATGGTGAACATATATGCTTCAAACACATAACATGGCTGTGCTACACTGAATTTTAAATGTTGCCTGCCCTAGACTTGCTTAGCAGTTGGCCCATATTTTTCCTTGAATTTGGTCTCAGTTATTTAATGACCTTTAATGTCTCCTTTTTTGTTTATTTCAGCACTGACATTGACCCAGCTTATTCACGCACTACATGTCCTAAAAATCTTATTTAGGAACCAGGTGTCATCAGTTATTTGTGCAACACCTAGCACAATGGTGTTAGAAAAGGACATAACACAATCATGAATAAATAAAATATGGATGCCATTCATGTCTTTAGGCATGTTCAGGGATGAGGGGAAGTTCAACATAAAAGTTAATTTCTACCTGAATTGCTCATCTAAAAAAAATTATTCACTTTAATAGTACTAAGATTTCATGCTAAATTTTAAAGTTGCAGCTGAAACGACTTCAACTAAAGTTCATATTTGGCTTTTCCTTGTAAAGGAAAGCTATTTTTTAACTATGCTTTAATCTTCCAGTGGTGGCTTTGAGATCTGAAACCATCCTTGCTGTCAATAGGTGTAATTAAAAAGAAGAATGATTGTGAAAAGGTGAATTACCTAGCTTTTTGATGAAGAAATCAAAATAAAGATCCTAGGTCTAATACACCATAATTACCATCAGTTTTAATTGGAAACAAGATTGTTTCCATGGGTTAAATTGTCAAATTGTTAGCAGGATGTCTTTGGCTATAGAGTTGGGGATTTTTTGGGGTTTTTTGGTTTGTGGGTTTTTTGTTTTTTTTTTTTTGGTCTTTTAGGCTGAACTTGTTCAGGAAAAAATGGAATTTTCACTTAAAAAAAAAAAAGTAAAAATACATAAAGACAACCCCACCCAAACATACACACACATGCAAACACACACATGGTCTTGGATATTTGGATGCATAGCCAGCATGGGGGTTGTGTGGAGCATGATTTTTTTAAAGTGCTAATAACTCTGGCATGTTACAGAGGTTTTAGCCCCAAGTCGCCAAGTCACTGTTTCTCCCTGTAGCAGAGCACACCATGTATGCAATGCAGCACTGCAGGGCTCTCAGCTCCACAAAAGCAATAATGCTAACCTAACTGCACCTCCAGGGGAACTTTGCCTCAACTTCAGCCCCATACTATGGTTTGATTGGCATTGTGTGATGCATCACTACCTGCTTACTGTCAAGTAGTGTGGCTCTCTTTTTATATAGCAATTGTGTTCTTCACCTCTTTGAGAAGTGGTGACCCTACTTTCTCCATCTTCTTGCTAATTGTGACAGTTTTTCAAGACAGTAGGGATGGCACAGTACCAAGGGACTTGATTTTAAGAAGCAAGTGACCAAAGTAAGCACTAAGACTTGGATATTGGGTATCTTGATTTGTTCATGCTATAACAGGGGAGTGGATTCCACTTCTTTCAAAAAGCTGTTTTGAACAGTCAGAGTAAGAAGAGAATTTTCCAAGATTAGCTTTGCTCCTTCTGGCTTCTTCCTGACTGTTCTTCACTACAGACTGAAAACAACTACCTTAACTACACAAAGCTGTGCTGACTTCATGAAGCAGTGAGAGTGGACAGACAATATTTTTATACATGGAAACCCATCTATAATTCCTTCATTTCCATTAGTAATCTTTCCACTAACATGGCTGGATTCCACTCAAAACACTTTTGTGAAGCAGGCCTTTATAAAAGTACTAGTATGAAACTACAACCTGTTGTCAGACATTACTATTCAATATTATTCAATGAACTGCAACAGTCTTGTACAAGAATCTTCAGTTAAGGTTATCTCAGAATTGAAGAGTGAGGGGTGAGTCTGTATTTCATAGAATCATTTAGGGTAGAAAAGACCTTTATGTTCAGAGAGTCCAATTGCAAAGCTAACCCTGCCGAGTTGACCACTGAACCATGGCCCTAAGAGGCACATGTACACATTTTTTAGATACCTCGAGGGATAGTGACTGCAGACTGGGAGTGATTTGGAAAAGTGTCAACCTAAAAATTGTACCCAAATGAACATATAAATCATATTTCTAAAGAAAATCTCTATAAAATCACACTTTAACAATGTATATATAATTTCAGTCAACTCGTAATTTGAGTTGATGACTTTTTTTTTTTTTGAACAAGATGAATCTTTGCCAATAAATGTCTTATTTTTTGGTTTAGATGTTCCAGAATTTCAAATTATATAGAGTAGCAAAATTACTCCATTGCCTTTCAGTATGTTCTGCTTAAAATCCATACCTGTTTACATACAATTTTGCAGTCTTAGCTTTCTGTATGTTTGTCATTATAGAATATCCTTTGGAAACAAGTCTCTCAACTATAGAAAAGCTCCAAGATGAAATTTACACAAAATCAGGATGTATTTAGTATCATGCACTATAACTGCTGAACACTGAAAAAAGCTCTTCTTTGTATTTTTTATTACAACCACACAGTATAAATCCCTAACCATTTAGCTCTCCAAGGCTGGAAAATGGTGGGATGATTACTATGAGTTAAAAAATCAATAATACGCAGCTGTAAATATACTTTTTCTGTTTCTCATACTAATTGCCTTCTTAGATTTCTGTAGTCTATTTCCTGAGAAATTTAGCAAGCAAAAGCAGTAGGAATTGCATCCATAAAAAGAAACAAAAGTAAGGGACACTTCACTCCTACATGAAATTACATTTTGATCTCCCTGATTCATGTACTTGAGATCATTGTACCTCTAGTGGATTTTTTTGTTGTTGTTCATAGATTGCAAATGAACAGAAACTGAACAAATACCAAAGATTAATATATTGTGTGAAAATATATTTTCTAAGGGGATGTCTCTAAGGGAAATACTGGCTTGTTTTTAACCAGGCAGGCTGCTAAGGAGTATAATCAATCTATATACCCAAACCTGCAGGGGAATAAAGCAAGATCCAACAATAGATCCAAAAGTGTTTTCATATTTTCAGTGTCTCACCTGGAAATCCACCCATGCAACAGAGAAAAGCAATTAAACCCGTTCTCATTAAAATGTTCACACTATTTCATGTTGTACTGATTTTGATTAAAAACAATTTACTCATAGTTTAAATGCTTATAGATCAATGGAGTTTTAAATCAGAAAGTTAATGTCTCTGCAGGTAACAATGGGTCCAACTGCATATATATATGTGCAGCTGACAGACACACGTAGTTCACAACAGCAGCATTGACTGAATTTTTCTTCATTTTTCTATCAAGGCATTGTAAATCTCTTTTGGCAATTAGGACAAAAATAACCAGGAATTAAGAATTTTCCAGCTAATCTCTTTTTTAAGTTATGTAGAAGTTAATTGAGTTGGTTTCATTGTGCCAAAAAAAGTACCATGCCAGCAAACAACTGTTGATATACACCTTCACCTTGTGGAGGCAATTTCTGTTTCTCATAAAATATTGCTGTTGAAGCCTCATTGTCACTGTCACCTACTAAACCCCAAATGCCAGAATGTAAACTCCCCCTTTTCTGTGATGCTGTGTCATGGTGTGTCTAGTTCAATATAGTTCTCTGTACAAAGGACACAACTCCTGATCTGAACAGAATTCTTGAGTACACTAACAGAAGTTATTAACCTGTATCCTCCAGCACTAGCTTGTGTCTTGGAAGGGGTCATCCATTCTGCCTCTCCGGCCTCTAGGAGGGATCATCTGCAGAACTTAAATTTTATAGGGAACTTCACCTCCTGGCATAAGGATCTTGACTAGTTTACAGATTAAAAACCCAACAGCCTGTTTTGAATTTGCTTAAGCTGACATATTGACAACTCCTAAATAAAGCAGGTCAGGACTTGTTTTTTAGCTCTGAGGTTGTGTCCTTTCTCACATTGGTCAGACTCTGCCCCTTCCTAAACACAAATCTTTAGGAATAGTCTCTGACGTGTGCAGCACATTCAAACAATGTCCAAACATAACTGGAAAGAGCAATAGTTTATATAAGTCAAATCAGTGTTAGGAACTGTGCTGATATTTAACCACTGTGGAGGTTTGTGAGCTATGGACTGTTTACCAGTAGGTAGCCACAGAGCCTACGCTCAGTTCTGCTGCTATTTAAATAGATGTCTGTGTGAATGGGCACTTATGTGGTCCTGCTCCCAACATGCTTAAATAATGAGAGTTCAAGCAGAGCTCCAGAGACCTCAGCTGGACAAAGCCTCTATGTACTGCACTCCACACAACTTTTTTCTGCTCAAAGCATGTCTCACCATGGTGAGTCAAGAGGATTAATTTTTGTGGTGGAGCAAAGAGAAACTTTAGACTTGGAAAAAAATTAGCAATGAGAGAATCTTGTGTCAGCAAAACCGAGTGAAAACAAAACTGCATTATGCTCAGTGGTATTAATGCAGACATAACAGTGAGGGCACAGTAACAAATTTCACTCCAACTTTGACCCTGTTAGTTAGCACGGACCTGAAAATTAAAGAATTTAACAGTCTCTCAGTGCAAGGACCGGAGCAAAAACAAAATAAACCAAAACTACAGATTTTCTATATTTGCTTCAAAAGAAGTGCCAATAAAGACACTGGAATTCTAAGGAGGTTCCCTCAGTTGAAAATATGCTAGTTCTAGTTCCTGGCCTGCAGGGGCATCCTGTCACTTGGCCAGATGGGGTAATTGTGCCCATTGTCCTTCTGAATCATAAAAAAAGTTAATCAATGCTTACATCATCTACTTACTACAAGACAATTAGAAATAATTGAAACAATATATACAGAAATATCCTTCTTTGTTTTACTTATTCCAGTGATTTACATGTATTTAGCTGGTTGTTAAGCACTTAGAGAAACCAGCAAGGTGATGGAAGGGGTCACCATAGTGAAGTTTCTCAGAAGTATAAATGGAAAAAAGTGACAAATCTAGTCTGAAGGTCTCTTTTTCTACCCTTCTCCAATAAGCCAAGCTGCATCTGTCAGCTTGCCTTCTGCCTGTATTTTGGTTTTAAACTGATATATACAGGGAGCAAGTATATATATTTGGGTATCTCTACTCTGATAAGACTTAAGAAGCTGTAGCTCACAAAAGCTTATAAACTAAAAATCAGGGCTGATGGGAACAAAACAGAGGTGATGTGGACATCATCAGTGATGAGAGAAATAAGATGGGACTACTTCAGTTATAGACATCCCTATCTGTGCTAAGGTGCTGTGTGTTCTAATATCTCTTGTTCAGTCTTCCTGGCACCAAAGGTGGTGTTTGCAGGAGAGTAACAGAAGCAGAAGTGGCAGCAGGTGGTGTCCTCCACATACCATATTTTAGAAATTGCCTAAATGAAGTTCTGGGTGTGCTGTTGGGTAGCAACAGCTACCAGGTTTGAAGTGAGGTAAACAACAAGTTGAAGAATGTGAGTCTAAAAAATTTTGCCCTGCTTATGAGTGGCAAATTAGCAGTATAAAAACTCCTCCATAAAACAACAAAACAACCCAAACCTGATAAAACTCAGTTTGGAAAGAATTTTCTCTGCCTTCCTTGGTCCAACAATTTGGCATTTTGCACTAAACTGAAGAGTCAAGCAATTTATGACATCTAAAGTGCTTTATTTGCTTGCTTATTTTTTTGTTTGCCTTTTTTTTTTTTAATTGTCCTTGGACTAGTTATTTACCTGATTATTTCTATAAGCTGAGCTAGCAGATGTTAAATATACAGGAAGAAAATTGGCCATCAGAACCTGCAAAGACTTCCTCCTTAGGAAATAACACAACACAGCACCTTTTTTGAAAGACACCTAGTCCTCTATAACCTAGATCACAATTGAGTATGCAAAGCCTGCTTTTTCCCCCAGTGATCCTTAGTGAATTAAATGCCAGAGTCAATGCTGGTGCTTAGGACCTCCAGTGAAAGTAGGCTTATTCTTCTTGCAAGTCTATGCAGTAGCTGGGAATTTTCCAGATAAAGTCAACGTTAAAAAATTATGAATGCCATTTCCTTAGAAAGTGAGGAGAATGTGCATTTTCAAGAAAGAACAATTCAGTTTGCTGAATTTAAAAGCACTTCATGAAAAGTAGAGATTTTTAAAATAACTTCTCTATTAACAAGTATTGCAGAGCAGTAGGAGCAGATGTGAATATGAAATGGTGATGAGGAACTATTTTACAAATATACATTTCATGCTTTTTCCTGTATTCATGCTTACTATATTCTGCTCCATTGGACTGAATGACCCCTGGTGACTACACGGCACTTGGTTTGCTCCTGGATCACACGTTCAAGCTTAATATTGTTCAGTAGATTCAAGCTCGAGCTCCCAGAGCTCTGATATGTAACCAATGTCCAGGTGACTGTCAGAAGTGCACTCCTTCCCTGAACCAAAACACTTCTGTTGATGTGTCCAAAACTACCTTTTAGGTTAGGTTAACCTGGCCTTGGTTACCAGCTGCAGAACCTGAAGCAGTTCACAGTTCAGTGTCAGAAACTAGAATACTTTGTTTAACACTACTTCTCAGAAGCAATATTTTAGATAATGAAGCCCACTTTCTATAATTTGCAACTTGATTTTTTCCCCCCTCTTCCCATATAATGACTTTATGGGGCACATACTACCGGGAACCCCAAAACAAAAATGTACTTTGCAGATGGATTTTATCCAAGATAAGGATTATGTAAATGAGCAGATTTTTCTCAGACATGTATGATACATCTCATATGTGCTATCCTGATTTTTGGGTAAATAGGGTCATGTTTAAAATTATCTAGCCAAAGTTATTGTAAAGTTTACAATTAAAACTAAAAAGTAATTTGAACTTAGGCTAGCAATAAAACAAATTTAGAAAGGAAAAACGCAAAGGCAAGGCCTTGAAATACCTTGAAAATATTTTTTGCCCTGGATTAGCAAAACTTCATAACATCTTGTCTGTACTTCAAGTGACATAGAACCACCTCTTTAAATAGGGGAATTGAGAAAGTGCTTTTTTCAGGTGTCTTCCAGCTCTACTTGGTTGAATTTAGATACATAGGTTTCTTCTGAGAACTTCAGATTCAGTTTTTATCAGAATAAAATTGATGACCTTTAAATAAGTTTAAAGTATTCAGTGAGGGTTTTTACAGGGTATTAAATATAATCTTCTAGTTTATATAGGGGTGTATGCTTGGTCTTTAATTCCACTGGAAGATGCAGCAAAAGCTGACAAGCCAGAACTACACAGATGTAATTTAACAAATTATTCTGATTTTCATAGAGATAAGTATTTAACTATTGAGTATTTTAACAATGCCTGGGCGTTGTACTTAGTTTCATGTGTATGTAAGCCAGAATCATGCATAGGTTTCACAAAGCACTATATGTGGTCCGTATGGATATAATGTACATGTTTTTGGTACCTATACAATGATCACCTACCATAAGATAGCTCTCATTCAGTTCCCTCTGGAGTGCATGAAATTTTGACAAAGGAAGCAGCATGTGCTGAACATTAATTGGCATCAGACAAACTCATTATTCTCTGTAAGGTGTTGTTCATCAGTAGGGAAGCATCTGCATTGTATTTACACAAGTAACTGTCGGTTTCTTTTTTAATACTGTGTGGATCCTTGACAAAATAGCAAGATATTCCTAATGTAACCACTTCAATTGTAATTCCCATTTAATAAATCAGGCAGTAAAGATGTATGAATGTGAGTTAAAGATTAATTTAATTTTCTGATGGTCAAATGAGTTTCTGCCAAAAACAGTATGGGAAAAATGTAGTAAAACATAAGAATGTTTGCTTTGGTGAAGTGAGAGGTCCTTCTAGGTCAGAAACCTATCTTTGGTTGTGACAACCCATACAAATTTTAGGAGCGAATATAAGACCAAGGCAGTTCCTCTTTCAGCTTTTGCTATTTGGAAGCTCAGAGGTTTCTTGAGCCAAGATGGTATCTATGGTACCATATTTAATAGTCTGTGATACGTGTTCCATAACCTTTCCAACTTTGCCTGCATACGCTTTGTGATATGAATGAGAACCTAACCTTTTGGTGTTTTCAGTTTTCTAGAAAATTTCTTTTACTTTGCATAATTGTCTGCAAATTCAACTATATCTACTCCTGTATTATTTTTTGAGCAAAATGTCCTTGTGCCTAGTCTTATGGATCTTATTGTGTAAATAAAATGCTTGTTCAAATTTTGTCTGGTTGGCTTCAGTTCTGTCCTTTCCTCTGTTGCTGATCCACAGTCACTTCAAACTCAATCAACTCTTATCTAGATAACCTATGAATTATTCCAATTTTTCCTCATACATTTCCTCATGTCTGGTCTTCCTTGGCATCAGAAACCCATTAACCTAACTGTACAGCTACTCTCAGTTTGGAATTGTCAGTGAGGATTTCTCATCTAGAATTAGTATAGTTTGATAGTAAATAGTTTGGTAGTAGAGAATTCTTCCTGTTAAGTATGCTTAGTTTTGTTTTCATCCTCAAAGTATGGATTCCTTTAATAGTAAATTTTAAAATTAAACTTTTTTCTGAGCTTTTATAATTAATTGATAGTGAGAAAAGAATTTATCATCACATTTTTTGGGAATACAAAATGACTCTTTTTTTTAACCAGTTTCAGTATGGACAATTTCTACTTTAATTTCATGCCAGACGTGGGCAGACATGGTGCAAATCATATAAGAGGGTCATGTTGACATTTATTGACATCCTAGTTTATTGGACAGTTGGAATTAAATTGTTGCTACTGAAAAAATGCACCACACTTGGCTAGCACCCTTTTTGTTTTTTCTCTGAGAAATTATATATGACATCTAATGTTCAGGTCTACTGATTAGTTAAAACTATTCTAAAGTTCACTTTTATTGTTAAAATCATGTAAACCCTGTTACACTTCATGGGTTTCTGTCCATTTTTACAAAATATCCAATGGTTCCTGAGGAGAAAAAAACCTGAAGAACCTTTCAGAACTTTTTGCTTTTATTGTTCTGATGCTCAAAAAACTATTCATAGAAATTTTCTGAAGAAGGAGCAGTAGAGAAAAGTGAAAAATCCCTGTCAATGTGCATTACTTACTGTGACTGTACAGTGCTAATGAAACAAGTTAGATACTGACAAATATTACAGATGCAATGATGAGCTACGTGGCAGAGTTCACACTGTAAAAAGCATTTCTTAATTAGCAATATGGGTACACTAACTGCAGTTGATGGGCTTGGCATGTTTACATTTGCTTAGTGTTAAAAGGAGTAGATTGTCGCTTACTAGTAGTGACTGTATCACAGCTTCACAGTGGATCCTCATTTCACTGGAAATCTCTAATACCTGAGTTTCTAAACAAAATAGCACCTATGGCCAATCATTTCCACACCACTTAACAGGAAAAGTAGTTTATTTCATTTAAGTTTGGAGTGCTAATAAGAAATAACTAACATAACAGTTTTCAAAATTCAGGTATATCCTTTTGAAACAAAAAAAAAAATGCAAGGTGGTCTTGGGAAGCATTTTTTTGGTCTTACACACATACACCCTAGAGTCATGACTTGATGTTAGTATAATACTGTATCTTGTCTCCAGTCAATACTGACATTATGGAAAGAAGTATTTTGTCCTAGACTTGCAGGAACAATGACTACGTGTAGGAGATGTTCTTTAAGTAGGTCATAACTTTGTCAGTCTAATGTCCCTGGGGATCACCTCCTAGTGTTGCTTAGAATATAAGTCTTTGTTTCTGTCTTGCACATTTCCATCTCCTAGCAGGAGGGGGCTGGGCAGCTGTCACTCTTCGCCACTCCAAACCCAATTTCGGTTCTTTATTTTGACCTCTACACTCTTCCCATCTATAGAGGTTAAGAGGTGACAGAAAAAAAAAAGGTTATTATTTAATTTTTCTGTGGGAAGTGGGAAGTGTTGCTGCATACTGTTATCTTGCCTGAATATTAATGAGTTTTTAGAAAGAATTGCTGCTTTAACCCAAACTTACCTGTTTTAATGCATGTAATTAAATAATGAATATTTAATGGGAATAGTTAATAGTTAATGGGAATTAAACTACGACAAAAAAACCTGGGTTTTTATCAGGATAAATTACAGATGGCGACTTCTGCTGGTCTCCATTACTTCTTTTGATGCTTCTAAAATTACCTTTGACAAGAGTGCTGATTAGAAAAGTTTTTTGCACAATTTTTAATGGAATCTAAGAATCAGAGAATTCAAGACTTAAAAGAATTATCCTTAGAGATTTCTTCTCCCATATATCTACTCTTCAGGAAAATTCAATACCAGTCAAAATGTCTAATCCTAGAGGAATGTATGGGTCCAATTCCTTCTTAGATGTGACTAGAGGGCAAATGTCTGGTTTAGAGTTTGAAGAGGCTTTTCTTTTTTCTTACTGCAACGTATTAGAGTAAGTGATCTTCAAAAGGCTCATTGCTGGAATGCAAGGAAGAAGAATATTTTGTGACCATACCTACTCTTGCTTTGAATTTTTTTGCTAGTGTGTGCATTTCTATGAAATGGAAATATAGGGCGGGCATTGAAAAACTTCTCTTTGTGGAAGAGAAGAAAAATATATTTACTTGTACGGTTTGAATTTTGGGGTCAGAAGCCTTGAAGGTCTTTTGCAAACAGGAAGGTTGTTGATGATCATATCTGGTTTTAGTGGTGGTCATGAGTTTTGTCACTGACTCTTGTATTCATACTACAAAGCAAAACTGTATTTGTATAAAAACATAATTTTAGTTTGACTCTTACATGCTTCTCTACAGACTGTGGGTTTTAGTAATGTCTTTCTCCTTGAAACACAGAAAGAAATATAAAGCCATAGAGAAATTGAACAAAATGTTACATTTTGATTCTGTTGTGTTGAATTTTGTCCTGAAGTTCATATGAATTCTCTATCAATCAACTCAGTTTGGAGAATATAGCAAGTATTTTTTAAAATGGGAATTTTTTTCTAAAGCCAGTATAATTACAGAAGAATACAAATTGTGACTTGATAAATTACTTCCTATTTATAATATTCAGTGAGGAGCCAGTGTGGGTAATTTTTATAAAAGATGAGAAATTCTGTGTCACTAAATTACAAGTTACATTGAATTTCCAATTATAGCCTCTTCAGTTGATTGAAAACTTGATGAATTGAACTTTTGATAAAACTTTGTTTTTCCTGTGAAAATGCTTTTTTATAGAGCTCATATAATGGAATTCTGATATTGGATTGTTTGGACATTCAAGAAAACAAATCCTGATGGTTATGGGCAGGATGGTCAGCACTGTTGTTGCAAAATATATTATTTCAGGCACATATACATTATTCGTCTGTGATGACCTTCACTGAGTCATGCCAAATCAAGAGATGCTTTTCCCTCTCAGTGGCATCAGAAAATCATAGAATCATAGGATGGTTTGGGTTGGTAGGGACCATAAAGTTTCTCTAGTTTCAACTCACTACTAATTTCGTGTTGAAGCTGCAAGGTTATACTGGAGAACATCAATGGCCCGAGAAATTTTCACTGATAACTTTCAAACATGCTTCGTATTTATGTATCAACAGTGGTATTTGAACAAACAGCTCAGAAAAGTATGTGCTGTCCTTGCTGCCTGTATAGGAAGCCCTGTGCTGGCTAAGCTGATTCTCAGGAAGCAAGAGCACACTGCTGTCTTCTAATCCTGCTGACATTTAAGAGCCAGACTGTTGTGCCCTTCCTGAGTGTAGAGAAACAGGAGAAGGAGTTTTGCCACATCACTTCCACTTCCAGGGATGTATAATTTGTGGTAACTCCCTTTTCCTATCTTCTCCTAAGGGGTAGAATGAGGGACTTTATTCCACACAGAGAGTAACCTGCATACTTCACTCCAAATCTGTTCTGGATTTAAATAATAATAATTTTTAAAAGTCAACAAAAATGTACTTTCATTTAATTAGCTTTTTCTCATTACTTTTAGTGCTATAGAAAGCTCAGAAGAAAAGAGAAATCCCAGGGCCTGTATCTCCTAATTACACATCATAGGGAAGGCTTAGCTGAACCAGTGCTCTGCTGTCCTGGCAGAGCTCTTGTGGATTCAGCAACGTGAACAACAGGGCCACTGACAGTCTTTCAAGCTCTTTAACGACCTCTGTCCCAACATTTTCCATAGGCTATATTTTCCTGTTTACTTTGTGCAAGAGGCCAGACAGCAGTCTTTTATCATGCACATGCTGCCTTCTTCTTGCTGAATCTTAGGAGCTAAGAAGATTTGAAATAAAGGGTATTTCATCTACACAGCATAAGTAGGACTGGAGATTAAAGATCTGAAGTACAGTTTGAGCTGCGTGTCTTCTACACCTGACTCTTTAGGGTAGAGATGATAATAAGGGTAGAGATAAGGCAAGTTAGGCTTGAGGCCCCAAAACCTTTGGTAAAACCTCTTAAAATGTATTTTCTCTTCTGCAAAGTGAAAAAGCAATAAAGTAAAGCTATTGCTTTCCCTTTCTGGAGAAGAGAGCAGACAACGAGCATAGCTGGAATATTCCCTTTCTGCAGTAGTATCTGACTTCCCACAATATCTTACCCATTCTATTCCCCTTCTTTTTCTTCTCCCCTTTTTCTCATCAGATTCTTCACATTCTTTCTCCCTTTCTTACAGGAAATTCAACATCTCCTTCTTCTTTACTGATGGAATAGCACCCATTCTGTTTTACCTCCCTCCACAGAATGTGTAGCAGCTGGAACTGCCACTGTCCCAGGAAGTCGTGAATTTACCAGGTGTAGTTAGACATCTATACCGTCTTATTAGAGGATTTCCTGACTGGGACATAGCTTGAGACAGATCAAACAGTGTTCAGAGCCTCCGAGGTGTTGGAGAGACAAATGCATTGCTTTTAAGATCCTGCACAGGCAAGATATGTAGGCCTGTGCTAGACTGATGGCTAACTGATGTTTTAATGATGTTTTTGAGGGGGCTGAAGCCTGATACTGAGATTGCACTAAGGGACTTTAAAGGAGAAAAAATGGTTAAATGTTCATGAATGTCTCTAGGAATCTTTTTTTTTCTTTTTGAGAGTGAATGGGTGTTTTCAATGTAAAAATGCTAATTCAAACAAAAGTAGTACTGAGCATACACTTTAAGAGTTGCAGTAGTTTATACGCACACACAGACTAAGGACCTTGCATTTTGTTGCCTATCAAACGTAAAGATATTACATGTTTTAAATAGTGGGTCTGCTCTGCCTCTAGGGACATTTCTCTTCATGTGTTGTTGCCTTTTTAACACTCAGATCATAGACTCTTGACAAATATATTTCTATTAAAAATTTGCAGAAAGCTAACCCTCCTCTAGATTGTTTCTCTTCCTCAGATATGCTGATTTTTCTGGGCCCTCTGTGAAAGACATCGGTAGGAATTTTGATGTAGACTCAGAATATGCTTCCTATCTATAAAAGAGGGTATGTGTCCAGCTGGGTGTCTGGCTTCTCAAGCTTCAGGCTGATTCTTTACCTTCATTTTGATGTGTGATTAAGTTCATTGTGGGGGTTAGAGACTTTTCAGTTGCACATTTCAATCCAGCTAAACACAATCCATGAAACAGAAACTGTGCTAAAAATAATGTTGGTTGTGTGGGGTTTTTTTTGGTCTCTTTTTTTGTTGTTGTTTGTTTGGCTGTTTGTTTTTTTTTTTTTTTTCCTGGAGGAACAGAAATGGAATTATCTTACCCTCTGCTCCCATTCTTGCACAGTGGAACAGTTGAAGTGGTAGTTCTTTTTTTTTCCAAAAAAACAGCTGACCTGTTGCTTACTGCACATTAAGGATTGCTTAGAACCTTTGCTCCAGTCATACCCAAGTAATGCAATGCTCATTCTTGTTATAAACCTAAAGCCACTTGAAGGCTACTTTACTGACCATTAGATATTGCAATGAGCTCATGGACTTGATTTCGAGATACTGGACTTGTACCAGTTAGAAACAAACCTTACTCATCATTTTTGCAATGCTTCCAAAAAATAATGAAAGAACTTAATTATAAAGGGTTACATTCTTTTCTTTGATTGAAGAAAAGGAAGAACAAAATATTTTTAGACAGTGCCATTCGGAATAGAACTGAGTGCTTTCTAGTGATTTCCTCTGTATGTAAACTGATAAATATTTCAGCCTAAAATATGCTATACAAAAGTATATATCTTCACACCAAATAACCTAGGACTTCATTCCTTGCAAACTGTTATTTTTTAAAAGAGTTATCATTTGGAAGAAAGATTGAATTGACAGTTTATCCACAGAAGTGCCTACTTTGTATCTCTCAGTGATGTGAAATCTGATACATTGCTATTATATGACAGAATATATACATCCATAAGTGTGGTGTGGCAGCTTAAAAAACTTGAGACAGAAGCTTTTCTGATACTTCCTGGAATTTATTTGCATCGTCTGAATAATTATATTGTTTCAAAAGAAGCCTATGTGTACAATGTTATTCTGAAAATCCTGTTTATGGGCAAAAAGGAAGCACACCTGCATATAATAGAATGAAGCAAATACAATAAATAAGTACAAATGAAATCTTAGTAGTCTAATTAAGGAAAAAACTATTAATTAAATTAGCCAAAAAATTCTTTGTAATTATTACCAAAAAATCCAAGGGAAAAAAAACCCAGTTACAGTTATGTGCATTCTTAGATTCTACCCCTCATCATGGTGTTATGCTCCTGATTCCCCTGCTGCTTTGGTCCTAAGGTTGCTGTTCCATCCCTGAAAAAAATATGTTACTCTTGTTACCAGTTTCTTCTTTCTCATTCTACAGTACACTTATAGTAATTTTAGATGTTTACTGAGGGGCTTTCAGATCTTTTCTGTTTCTTCACTGCTCTGCAGCTGCACATTACACCTGAATTTACTATGAATGGCACTATGGTGCTAGTTATGTCAGGTACTATGTGTTTATTTTCTTTGTTAATTAGAATCTAATTTTGTCCAGCTCCAGGTTTATATTTCTGTTAACTAACTACTGGGAAATTGGTTATAATCATGAGGTTTCCAGTGTCAAGCCCACATCCCACGTCTTATCCCCTTATCTCCATTTTGTCAGATAAATGGCTAGGTAAATAGCTCACCAGCTTAAAGCAATTTTTTATGTCAAGTAAGGGTGAAAAAATTTTCTGTTGAAATGCTTGATACTCAGTTACCATTTTTAGCCCAATTTTCACTAGGTGCCAAAACAGTTGACTAGGTTTAAAATCATATAACTTTGACTTGGTTTTTCCTGCTCAGCAACACCAAGAATATTTTTGTGGGTTTTTACTACACAGTGAAATAGGAAAAGGAAACAACAATTAAACTTTTCATTTTGACACTTTCTCTATTCTTTTCTCTGTTGCATGAGCAAAAAAACAGTTGCAGACTGAAAAGCAGTTGGGCTCCTCTCTGGGAACAGCTTGCTTAAGTGATTTCAGCCTGAATTCTTTAATTTCTGGAATATATCCGCTTATCTGGGCTTAGGTGTCTGCAGAACTACCTGTTCCTTTTGTTCACCTTCTCTTTTCAGCAACCATTTTAATATGGTTTAATTGTGAGATGTTCCAATTACAAAAAAAGATTCAAAAAGGCACCTTAATACCCATAAAAATGGATCTGTGTTTAACTGTGGTTTGCAACTGATTTCTTTTACTTGATAACTTCTTACAAGAAAGTATAAAATGAGGTTTCTCTATGACAAAGTAGGATCTTTATTTTTCCAAAAATCAAGCAGTCAAATAGCAGGAAAAAGTAAGAGATGAATAGGAAAGATAGGAAGGGAGGAGCTCTTATTTTTCTGCATGTATAGAGGTGATCTTCAGTTCCCCTTCCTCTTTAGTTTTATCAGTGTGCCTTTTACTTAAAATGAAGTCATATGGTTTGTGTGCTATAACTTAAATTCCATTTTAAAGTGGAATATATTTCCATGCCATACAAAGTTTTCAGATAATCTGATATATTTAGTTTGTTCCTTATAGAAAAACTATGACAACTTTTTTAATTATGAGAAGAGCCTGATGATTTTCACAGACACACTTATCAGAAGAGTATTTTGGTTTGCTAACAAAGTTCTAATCTCCTCAGCATCAGAAAATCTTAAATTTCCACTAAGTTCTCAGCTCAGTTACCCATATAGATGATTCATCTTACAACATGGTAATTCATTACCATAGTTATAAGTAAAAAATGGTCCTGTTCTTTTTCTACCAGAAACCAAGGGATAGCAGAGTAGCCCAGAGGACTATGTCTCTTGTAGACCATGGACGAAAACAGCTAGTAACTCAATTATTTCTAGTCTGTTTGAAATGAAAAAAGCCCTTTCCCTCAAGACAGGTAGACTTGAGTCCAGAGGAAAAGTTTGAAAGGCATGCTCTCAGATGGGTCTGTTCAATGAGGCATTTTGTTTCTGTTCTGCAGGGATCATGAAATGACAGAATTCTGTTAGATTCCACACCAGAAATGTACTTTCAGGCAATACCTATATTCCTTGCTAGAAAAAATTTTCACTAAATGTGATACTTTCAAAGTTTACCAGTATCACATTATTTTTGAGAATCATCTAAAGATTCTGAAGAAAAAAATTTCTTGTCCATGAGGGCAGTCAGGAAAATTAAAACCCAGTAATAGTGACAACCTGGTTAGTGTTCATTGCTCAGTGGAAAAGAAGGAGCCATGGGGTAACTAATCAGGGAAGTTGCTCCTGAGGACCTGAGTGAAGCAATATGAAGGTCATACATGCAATCACCCTTCTACATTTCATCTGGATTTACAGCCCATTTTTAATAACTTTTAAGCTCTTTGGAAAAGGCCCCTATATGCTTATCATTTCAGTATAGGTCCTAGATTTAGTATTTTAAGGGACTTTTCAATTGTGTCAAGGGGAATAATTTAGAAAAGGTCTTTTTTTCCCTTTTTGTTTGTGTTTTTTTTTTTTTTTGTTTGGGTTTGTTTTTTTTTTTTTTTTTTTTTTTTTTTTTTTTTTTTTTTGTTTACACTCTATGTTCAGGATATGATCTACAAGAATAAAACACTCACTATCTTGCCATTCTGTATAATGAAATTTAGTAAAAGATCAATTAATCTCATTAAAATAATATAAGTAATATACAGCAAGAATTGATTTCTTTCATAATGATTTTATAACACTGATTGAATATATTGGACTAGATGTGATAACTCCTGAGTAGTGTTTTCTTAACTCCTGATTAAGAGTCATGTGGAAAATCATTCATATAGCTAATGATAAACTAATCTACTCAGGAGGACAGAATGTTTGTAGCTAATTTATCAGTGACCTGCGACACAGTGTGAAAACAATTAATTAGTGGTGTGCAATGTGCAATGTACAGGAAAGGAATACAACTATTTTTAGATTCTTACTAATTTTCTGTGTTTAGAAATGTGTACCTCTTCAGTAGCTACTGAAAACATGTTTTATAGTGTGTCTGCGTGTTGCTTTTACACTCTCTCTTCTCTGTTTTTAATTATAGTACCATCATGTGAGTGTATCTGGAATTAGAACACTGTAGCTGTAGGCCAGCAATAGCTTAATTGTTCAAGATCCCACATAAACTAATTGTTGCTTGTGATGAGCTTTCTTTAGAAAAGATTGTATTCCCAGATTGAAGGAAGCAGGAAGTAAATGCGAGGATGCTAAAAATAATTATGATAAAAAATCAGAAGCATTCTAAATTAAGTTCTAGAATGCTATTTAAAATCACTCATTTGCTTTCTCATTTTGCATTGCCTTTCTTGCAACTTCCATTTGATTATCAATATAAATTATCATGCCTTAAGATTTTTAATATTCAGGACAGACTTTGCAAAGTACTGATTTTGGTCATGAAAATGAACATATATTTAATTTTTGGAATTATCAGATGCATCAAATTTAGTTCTTAAAGTTACTGAAATCAGAAAAGTATCTTGAAAACAATCAGTATAGAGTTAACACAGAAATTTAAAATTTAGCGGAAAGATCTAAAAGCCTTTCCAAAATACTTAATTGTTAAAGATCAATGAAAATAGATAGTTGCTAAACAGCTAGATATCTTCACTTTACATATTATAACACTCTGAACATAGAGTGTTAACAAAAACCATATAAAATATTTATAAAACAATTTTTAGAGCAGGCATCATATTACACTTACTGAACATTTTGACACTTCAGGCAATACCTGGAATTACAAAATATAAAACACATTTAAAAGAAGTTTTCCTATGAAAAAGAGGTTGAAATCACACTGAATAAACAGCAATAACAGTTTATAATGTTTGGAGGTAATAAAAGACATAATTCATTGCATAATGAATATGCAAATGTGGTTTTCTCTTCATAATTTTGACTGAGAAAGGTTTCAAGTGCATTTTTCTGAACACCAGCACTGAATGTCAGTTTTTTGAAGCTCTCTTAAATTTAATCTTTTTGGTCAAAGAAAATAACTTGTAATAGCTTTTAATGTTTGCTGTGGGCCTGTTAATTTCATTGTTTGAAAAGTTAGTGTTCCTTGACTGAAATAACTAATTTCTGTAGCATTGTGATCAGCATACATGGCCACAGATGTATCTGTCAAAGCACATAAGAAACACTTTTGTTTCTCGTCTTATCTAAAGGTATCCTGAAGTCCTTTCCTTCTTCTTCGCTGAAAGCTGTGTGTGAGTTAGAGGGAATTCAACATATACACTAACTACATTCTACTGAAGGACCACACTATCATTTGGAGAATACAATGATTTGATACTGTTTACATAGAAATGTTTTGGAAGACCAGGACAGCAGCTTTTTTTGGGTTAGAGGAAGATTACTGACTATATATGTAATACTGGTTTTCCACTTCAGTGCTCAGGTTTTTCTGCATGAAACTTCAGACAGAGTAGGAGATGAACCCTAAACCAATAAATTGTAGTTGTAGTGTAAATTGACGAGACAGACGAAAAAACACAAAAGAGTGCTAGTTTGAAGAGATTGCATTAATTTCTTACTTTTGGTATGAAAAGTAGGAAATTAATAAAATATTTTTTGACTATTTAGAAAAGGGAAGGAACTAAGTTTCATTTGATTTGTTCTAATATCAAATAGAAAAGAAAGCAAAAGGAGGGGAGGCATGCACAGGCAGAAGAGAAGGGAGGCAAGAGGACTCCCTATTGCAGAAATCTAACCTTCATCTCACATGCTGAAACTCGTCATGCAACCATTTATGTGAGCACACTTGACTAAACTAAAATTCAGCATAGTGGCCTCTCTGCATTTTTTCACCTGATCTATTAATCCTTCTCCTCTGAACTGCTTTGATGCTGTCTCTAAGGGAATGAATTTGTCACTCACACTCCCTCAACGGGCTGCCAGTTCCTTCTTCACAAGAAGACTTCTTCAGTAACAGCTGTTCTTCAGGTGAACACTGTGCTCAGCTGGTTCAAATGTCACCCACTGCCTCCTTTCCTACTCTGTGTTCTGCTTCTCACAATTTTGAGTTCTTTTCTCAGCTATATTTGTCCTTGAGTTTTCTCTCCCATCAATATCTTCTGCAAGGTCTACTTTTTTTTTCATTTTCCCTTACTTTTCTCTCTAACATGTTTGTCTATGGAGAAGTTTCCATTCATATAGTTCACATCACTGTGAAGTCCTGATCAGCAGCTTTGGAGGATCCACATTGGAGATGTTCATGAAGGACTGCAGTCTGTGGGAGGGACCCATTCTGTGGCAGGGGAGAGGTGAGCAGGAAGGATTAGCAAAGAGGAGCTGTTATGGACTGACCACAACCCCCATTTGCCACCTAGAATTAAAAGTGAAGGAATCAAATTGATCCTGGGAAAAAGAGGGAGTGGGGAAGGTATTTAGTTTTTGTCTGTTTCTCACTTTCCAAATCTATTTTAGTGGGCAATAAAATAAATTAGTTTTTCTAAGGCCAAGTCTGTTTTGCCTGTGATGTTGACCTCCCAATCTTCATCTTGATCCATGGGCTTTTTCCATGATTTTTCTCCCTCCATCTTTTTGAAGACATAGAGTAAGAAAATAGCTGAGTGGGTGTCTGGCAGCCAGTCAAGGTCAATCTATCACATGTGCATAAACTACATAATCTTCCAGATATGTCTGTTGCCTGACATTAACTTGGTTGAAAATGATGCACAAGTTGCTGTTGCAATGGAAGTTGTTGGCTGAGTACTTTATAGGTGGAAAGATTGTTGAGTGCATGGACTGAATTCTGAGTCCAAATCTGACATTGAGTCTTTCCTGCCTTAGTCGTGCCACTTGCCTTCAACAAAATTACTAGCTTTCAGGACTTACACTGTGCTGTATGAAGTTTCATTATTTTTCATTGCTACTTGCAATGTAAGAATGGAAATCCATTACAGAATTTCCCTGACATTTGTTAGATTTGTAATGTCTGACAGACTTGCACTGGGAGGACCCTGGTTCACTCACAGTTGTCAGACTGATATTTTTCCCTTACAAACCTTGCTGAATAAAACACTACTCTTAAATTTTATGGCATTTTTTCCTGCACAAGAAAAATGTAAAAATTGCCCTAGAGATGCATGACTTAGAGTTTTCCTGTCTCTTTGTTCCTACTGATTTGGATTCTGGACCAAATACAGCAAAGGTGGTAGAATAGCTCCTGTCAGCTGAAGGAACCTATGATCAAGACCTTATTGAGAGATTTGGATATCACAAGTCTTGTTAATTATAAATTAAAGTTACTTGAAATTAGTTTCAATATAGATGCATTTGCTGCTGTTGCCTTAAAGAGTGAGGAAAAAAAAACTTCAGGCAACTTTTAGTAGGAGATAAGATAAGTGAGCAGGAGCTTTAATGAGCCACCAGGCTCCAGGAATACATTCACACAGGAGTCCCACGTTTAGACCCGCATTACAAGATTTTATAATAATGTCCATCCAATCCCATTCTGTTATTTCCCCCAGTCCTGCCCCGTTCCACTCGTTGCACACCCCGTCGGGAATTGGGTCTGGGGTCTCAGGACCCTTCCTTCATCGTCGTTGTCTTCTTCACAGCACGTCAGGTCCTTGGAGGCC
>JAWWMO010000043.1:18452129-18465230 GCA_035047845.1 Dendrocincla fuliginosa | reverse complement strand
CTACCTTGAAATAGAGACTAAACAACTACTGGAATTCTAAGGGGTTGATATAGGATGGGGTTAGTATGTATAAACATGCAGCTACTGAAGTTATATTACTAGTACATTAGATCTACAATAATTTCTAACATCTATAAAATGGAAAAATCAAAAATCAAAGACTCCCTTAAGCATCACTGCCTAGAACCCCATGATCTTGGAAACCGTGAGCACTCATCTTTTGAGATGACAGAAAAGGCCAGAAAAATCTATGTGTCAAAAATGCAGGTTCCATATGACAAGCCCTGATGTGAAATCTTATTTTATAACCTGCAAGGTTTGTCAAACTGCTTAAAATGAACATTTTTTGTTGCTGTCCTCTGAGGAAGGTTTTCCACATTATACAGCTGCAAGGTCTTATGATTAACTTTAAGCACTATAAACTTGCAGCAGGACTAGCATTCATGTAGCTAAATTTAGCTATCGTGCTGCTGTTGGTTGCTGATAAGCTAAAATTACATACTTTTGATTTGTCTGCTATTTAAAAAATATTTTAGAGGATTATTAAGTTCATAATCAGAATTATCACTGTCTTTCCACACTGAATTTAGGTCTTGTGGCTGAAATGTGATTTCATACTTGTCTATCTCTGTTTTTACAGACAATATGCTTCATAAATTTAACTCCTAATGAATTGACTTTAAAAGAGTGACAAAATACATTCTATTTTTTAAAACTGTTCGACATATTCTATCATAATAGTGGAAAAACTAGACAGACTATTATTAAATGTCCAGTTTTCCCACCTACATGGTGAATAGTGACAATAGTTCCTATAATATTTTCTGCATGGCTGCTTATTTTATCTGTATAAATTGATAATGTCTTTGATAATGGTGTGCAAAGAGTTTTCCTGGGCAGAGAATTCTGGAGTGTGAAATGTGTTTTTCACATCTCAAACAATTTGCCAATGATGGACTCATCTTCTATTCTTACTCTTAGGCCTTTCAAACATTTTCATAACTGTAACTCTAATAAATCTCTACTAAATCCTACGTGTTTCCATTACTTACTGAGCTAAAAGGAGTTAGCAGCAGATGTCCTAGAGGTCAGATATTCAGCTTCATTGGAGCCCCATTTGTTTCCTGCCTTTCTGAGACAGAGTGATAGCAGATTATGCTACAGGGACATGTGATGAACCTCTGACTTCCTTAAGATTAATGGACAGGTGTTGTAATCCACTATGGAATCTCTGGGATACTGCAATGTTGTCCATGACTTTTCATCTCAATGAACAGCCCCAGTTTGAGGAACGTTTAAAATGGAAACACCTAGGAAGATAAGGCATCTTAAATTCTTGTCTTCCTGCCACAAAGTATGCTAAAGTGGGATGGCAAAATAAGGAGGTTGCAACCACAGTAATCCTTGGCGATACACTCTTGTCTAAATTTCCACTTCTTCAGCCTTCAATTAAATAAAGGCATGCCAATATTCTAACATGGTAAAAGATGAAAAGACTATGCAATTTTTGCAGAACATAAAGGAGAATACCGAGGTCTATTTACATGAGAGACTTCCAGGCTATGCGTTCACAGCAGGCAGGATTTATTCAGAGCAGCTGTATGCTATCTTTCAACCTGGCGTAACAGAATCTTCATTATCTCTCTTTTGGGATGGAAGAATGGGATATGTCCATGTTTAAGTTATTTCTAATAGCATCCGTGATGCTACTTAGCTTTGATTTGCAAGACTAAGATGGTTTTTCAGTTTTAGAGCCTCTCAAGGGTTTCTATTTCATAGTTGCCTGATTTCAGCAGTTCTGATCCAATTGTTGAAATTGCTAATAAAGTAGGTCAAGACTAGTGTTTACAAAGGCCAGACTGCCTACCCCTCAAAACATTCTAATCTATAATAAGGAGACATCTTTATCACATTTTTTTTGTAGTGTGTGTGCTGTTTTTCTTCTGTTTTTGGGGTTTTTTTTTGTTTGTTTGGTTGTTTTTTTTTGTTTGTTTGTTTTTTTGTTCCCTTTCAAACAACATGTCTTATTCTAAAACTTCCTGCTCCAGAGTTCTAAGCAGGTCTAAATTAAGAAGTTGATCTATTTAATACATTTATGCTTCTAATAGTCCTTGGTTATAAGCAGACAGTAGATTAAACTGCCAGCAATAAAAGTTCTAGGCTTAAATAGAACAAGTAAATTACTTCAATTGAAGAAATAAATTCAGATTTAACATATGTTGTCTCTGGAAAATAAAACAGATTGCTATTTGTCATAACTAATGTGGAATTTCTCAAGTTATTTCAGAGGATAAAACAGGCTAGGACAAGACTCACTTGGCAATGCATTGCTACCAAGTCGTGTCATGAATGTGGGGACAGATTACACTTGAAAACCATTCTCTCTTTTGTACTGTATCAACATGTATAGGTAAATAAATAGACTTTTGGGCCTCATTTTCAATAAATAAGACTGATGCTGCCTCATCAGGGGTATGTTTCATATGCTGAATTCCGCTTATAAATCTAAACAAAGAACTCACTTTACCTGAAAAACTATTGAAGGCTCATAGAAAACAATTTAGCTGAGTTTAATTAGTAGAGCCATTTTCTTGAAAATTAGTCTTTTGGGTTGTGGTTTTTTTCTTTGTTTATTTTTATTCTATTTTTTTAATGTCACAGTCTGTTATTCAGATCATTGTCTTAACTCTGAAGCCATAACTTCTCAGTTAAAAAAAATATTTATAATTACATACTGTTATACTTTGAATGGTAGGTGGAATAAAAATAAAATTAAGGTTAGAAGCCCTCATGCATGGTTTAGGGCTGAAGCAGAAATTTACAGAAATGGGGAATTTTCTTCCTAATCAGTGGGCTTATGTTGTAAATTCTTTAGTGCAGACTTTAAAAGTAGCAAAGCCACATGTTTTTAATCCTAATTTGAGGATCTTTGATATGATATGCAATAAATACACATATCTTGAACAGTTTGCTCACCTTAGAGCAATCTCATTTGAAGGCCAGTGGAATATACGATAATAACTGGTAAATATTACCTTGACACTGCAAAGAGCTTAAAATATCAGAATAATTTTCCAGCATTGTCTGTGCTTGGTTTGTGTTACAGCAGGATTTGGAAGTGTGTGTGGCCTTTACAAGGAGAAATATATATATATTTAAAATATGCTGAATACCAACTGGTTGGTGATGTTTGTTTTCATCCCCAAGCTGTCTTTTTCTGTCCTTAACTCAGCTGACTAGAGAAAAATAAGCTCTAAATATTTTATAGTCATATCTTTTTAGTAAACATAATAAAGCTCCACATGTTATTTGGATGTATTTTTTGTAGAGTTATCTATACTTTGAAGTCATTTTGACCATCTATTTTATTTTTGTCATACTGGAAATTAGGAACAATATATCTCAGAAACTTCTGCAGCTAACTTCCTTCTTATTCTTGTAAAAGTCTGACAAATAAGAGTCCTTTTCCTTTCATATGGCATAATGCAACAGACCATAATTAGGTGAGGTGAAGGACATTTGTCTTGTTTTAAGAGGGCACTCATAGTTATTGCTTGTCAGCCAAGAGTCAGTGGTCATCAGTGTAAGGAACATGTACAAAATGTGAATGAATTATGGATCAAAATCTAGCTGAAGTGTGCTAGTTCTGATTTGACCTTACATGCATCAAAGCCTTAGGGTCCTCTGGATTTGAAGCAATACCTTCAATCATTCTGCACTTACTCTCTGAAAAGCATAAGGAGCACCAAGCTTACAGCACTGTGGTTAGTGGTTACCACATTAAGCCCAGTTGCCACTCCTGATGCCATGGTGATTATGTCCTCTTCAGAAAGTTTTCAAAAAGGATTTTTGATTGTCCTTATGTGTTTCTGTGCTTTTGGGAGAGAGAACTTGATAGTGTGGAAAAAAAAAAATTTCTGTTTTGATAGTGCTTCTTATTTCTGCTAAAAGTAATTTTTGTTTGGGTTTTGTATGGAAAGGCTTTTTTGGTTGGTTGGTTGTTTTTTTCCTGAAGAATTCCATTACATTCATGAAGGGCATTTAATACGTATTCTGTACTATCAAGTTCAATATGCCCAGGTACGTTCCTGAGCACTGAATAAAGGCAATGTCCTACATCTATGATAATATACCATATCAACGACCAAACTATCAAAACCATCAGAAAGCACAGGCTGTTCATAAACTGCTCATGTGCTGAACCATGACCATCTGGAAGAGTGTGAATTGGCCCAGGCCAAAGGCTTGCCAGAGGCAGTTTACTGGCAGTCAGTTCCAATCAGGCACTGTAGACCTGCATGTACTCTTTCAGGTACTCTTGCATCTAATTCTCCCTCCTGCTCTCCAAAGTATTTAGCTTTCTCGGATACTTGGGGCGCAGCTGTGGCAAATCTACCTCACTGTGGCCATCTAGCATCTACCTCCTCTGCTTGCTGTCTGCTCTCTCATTCTGCTGCCTCTAACAGCAGAAATCACTTGACAGAAGTCATCTGTAATTTATATATTTTTACTGTAACAGTGGCTTCTCAACTCTAACATCTGCACTGTCCATGCAAAATTAAGATGCACAGCTATTTTTCTAATGATGTAATGTCACTGATGTTTCTGATACTTCATCAGTAGCTCCTCTCCTCTATACATGAGTTCAGGCATACATTTCTTATTCTGAAGAGTACAACAGATCAGTCAGGCAATCACCACTGTAGGCCATGAGAGTTACAGTGGGGTAAATCCCTACAGCTGAGATGCAAATTGACCTCTGATCCCCTGAGCTTTGGATTAACATTTTGTTCTCATATATTCTCTACAGGTTACAACATCTTTAGGCTTAAACTTATTATTATATTTGAAAAACTGAATCTGGCTGGTGTATGGCTAACCTTTGTAAATGAGGCCTTTTATTTTGAATGAAGTTACTTTTTTACCAATATTGAAAGTTTGAACTTTTATTTCTCTAGAGTGAAAAACCTCATATTGAATGTTTTCCTGCTGGACATGAAAAGTTCCACCTCTGCTTCCTCTTGCCATCTGGGACTTTACCTTGCTTGTTCTTTCATTCTCTTTGATTCCTCTTCTCATCTTCTTAATTAGTTGTGATTCAGGTGAATGCAAGCTGAAGATGCTTCCCCTCTGGGAGTGCTATTCTGTCACTGGATCAGGTGCAGATGGCAGAGCTCTTGTTCACTTAATTGATTATTAAAAAGCTGACATATGGAAGGAATTGCTTTCTTTCACTTTTCAGCTTGGGGAAATTGTCATACTGTATGAGTAAACAACTTAGGAGGTTACTGAAATCAGAGTTATCAATAGAGTAGAGGGGTGCTTTTAGAATTCTCATGAATTCTCACCTCTAAATATTGGAAGTTAGCACTCGTTGCTACCATTTGTAGTTGCATTTCTGATAAGTTACTTATGAACGCAGTTTTTTTGCAGAATTAAAGAACTTCTAGCTGCCTTCTGAGTGGTTTGATCCTGTGAATAAAAACAAAAATATGAAAGGTGTAAAAATAATCCAGGAAACACGAGAAAGTTGGAGAGGAAATAATGTAGACAGAACATGTTCATTTTTTCACATGATATATTCTCTGAAGTTTGTACTTCCATGTTGCTATTAAAAAGTTCTGATTTTCATCACAGTTTTTATAACCAAACTGAATAAAGGAACTATGCTTTTTATTTGAGTACTGAGAGCACAAAGTCTGTATTTCAAAGTCATGGAAAAAACTCAACATAAATCTGGCCTATGAAGAAATAGGGGATGTTTGACTACCGACTAAAACTACCAGTGTCTCCAAACTTCAAAGTTGTTGCTGATGTAAAGTGGTTCATTGGAACCTGAATGTGTTGAGATTTTTTTAATTCAGCTTCTTGATTTCTGGTTATGCACATCAGCTCATATTCCACATATATAAAGTATTATCATCATTAGGAGACTTCATGAACTATCCTCATGTGTTCATCAGGGCAAGCTGCAGTCAATGTCTCTCTCTGATGTCAGCTTGAGTCACATGTACATTAAATTTCCTAATTTTACTTTTATTTTACATACTTTTTGTTATGTTGCCTCTCATACTTAAGAATAACTTTCTGTAATATTCAGAAACCCACCACTTTCTTTAAATTATTAGTAAAATTGGGAACTCTGATAGCCATAACTTCCAAGAGCACTGATGACATGGGTTATTATGCCAAGATTTGTCTTGTACCTACTACAAATTTGATATTAGAAATACAGATTTAAACTCTCTGGGGTAGAAAATAATCTCTTTCATCAGTAGATTTTACAATAGTTAGTATAGGAAGTTCCTGGTTATATGGTATTACAAGAACTTACAGATTTCATCTTCTTGAGTCAACAAAGTAATAGCAAAATCTGCTCCCAGTGTCCTTTCTCATAGTATCCAATAGCTAAACAACGTCACGATAATGTTTCATATACTATTGTATACATTGGCAGCTGGTACCACTTGAAGGCTTGGAAAGTTGCTCAACATAAAATACAGACATTACTGATAGAAAGAATTCTTGCTACGTGACATAAACAGGAATATAAACATAAAATGAAGGATGATTTGGAGTAGACATATTTGATATTGTTAAAATCTAGTCAAATGCAGAGTTAAGGATTTTGTGGTAGGTCAGTGTTTCATTAGAAGTACCACATCCAACTGAAGTTAAAGTCTTGTGACAGAAGCAAATTCAGAATAGTTGCTCACTTGGCCAGACACTTTTGAACATTTTTCTACAAAAGAAGCTGCTTGTAATTTTTTTTAATTTCTTCATAAAATGCTGTTGCCATCTATATGAGCCAGCATATGGATGTTCAATTGTATAGTAATATGCATGATTAAATGTAATAAGAATGACCAGGGAACAAAAAGCTCCCTGTTTTAGTATTACTCTGCAACCAGAACTACTCAGAACCTGATTGCTTTGCACAGATTTAAATCTCTGTCCATGTTTCACTTTGCTCTTAAAGGCCAAAACCCTTGTATGACTGTGTAGTGATTTTAAACTGAGTTGATGTTGTATGAATGAGTACCAAAGCAGTTCGGGAGAGAAACTAATTGTGTCATGTTCTTCTTATTCTGGCTGAAGTCTTCTGAGCAATGTCACTGAAGGGATTAAAACCCAATATCTTTATGTAAAACTCTGAAAGTGGAGAATTTGAACTTCTTACACTTGGTGAAGGAAAGATGGATTTCTTGGCTTTGCTATCCCTATGGGCTGTCTTTAAAGTGACAATGAGGACAGAGGGTGATATCTGGTGTGTAGGATCAAAGCAAAGAACGGGCTGGTATGGACCACCTCTGTGAGATGGGACTTTTACAGGTTTCTCTCTACTTTTATTGTCTCTCTCCTTTCCCTGTGCTACACTGGTTTCTACCATGTTGTATGTAATGGCTTGCTAAACTCTCAAAAGGGTGTAGAGCCAGTTATAAGCCTAATAAAATGCTTCCCTACTATTTGCTTAATTAAAGTATGACAATCAAGCCATATGGTCTAAATGAGACTTTCTACAATTTGAACCAAAGCCAAATCTTAAATGTAGAGGTGTCAGCGTAGAGGATTAATTCAGGGATTATTTGATTTAGGAGAAACACAGTTAGGCTCTTTTTATATTTATGAATCTGCAGCTGTAGGCAAAAATACAGAAACATAAATTAAGCATAACTATGACTTGTTGGTAATAAAACCAGAAAGGCAATGAATGTTTCAATCAATAGCATAATGCTGTATATTGAATTGTTAGCAAGCAAGTTGGCTCTATCAGCTTATCTGAAGTTGTTGAATACAAGCCACTATCTCTCTGTGACTGACTTAACATTCTTTACCCAGTGACATTGATATGTTGGGGTCAACAAGCAAAACAGTGTTGAAAGGTATTAGGCTTCTTATCCAGGGAAAAATGAATGAAATTTTTATCAATTAATGGAGAGAAATTAAATTCTGGAGGGAATCGTCTATTTTTATATTTCAGTAAAACCCAATGACATTGGTTACAGTGCCCTGTTTTTGAATTAACAAACAAACTTTGAACTAATACCTATCATATATTATTTTATTGCTCAGCACTAATATGAGAGGAAATCACAGATATGCATCTGATTTAGAAAGCTGAAGGACAGTCATTATATATCTTCTAAAATAAATTTTGATCAACACAGTTATTTTTAGAGAAATTGTGCATAGGAGTGCTCTAAATTAATATAAATACAACTAAATACTAAAAAAGCCAACTAAATACTATAAATACAACTGCCATATACAAAGGCAAACCCACAACCCTCACTCTTGTCTGTGTTTTGGTCTTCCTACTGGTCTCTTCATAGCCCTTTTGTATTGTGTTCACATCTCTGCCAGCAGAGAGCTTTATGCTGGAAGAAGTCTCCCAGTAAATTCTTTTCCCTAATGAGATATCTAACTGCAAAGTCCATTAGGTTAGTGTAATTTTTTAGAGGGTATATTAATATATCAAATCATGCTCATATCCATGAAAAATATTCTGTTCTGTGTAATAATTTTTTATCTATTATATCTTGAAGACAAAAGTTACTGCATTAGTAAGGGGAGGGGAAGTCAGTATTGATTGTACTGAAAGCTAAACTGAGTGTGAGATTGCCCATAAGGACAGTTTGGTTTGGGAGAAGCTTCCCTGTTTACTGTCTCTTTGTAATTTATATACCAAATATGTTCAGATTCAATATAAAAAGACTTTTCAGTTGTCAAAAATTATCTAAGGCAAACTGCAGTTTTTCTGCAAGTGTTTTCATCTGTAATAAAGATATTTGAGATGATAACACATATCCACTTCACAGTCTTTTCTCACAGTTAATTAGTAGATATTTTCAAAATAGAAGAGGGCTATAGAATCACAGAATGGTTAGTGTTGGAATGGACCCACAAAGTTCAGCTAGTTCAAACCCCCCTGCTGTGGGTAGGGATGCCATTCAAGTACTGGAATACTATGTCTAGTTTTGGGTCCCTCAAGAAAGATACTGAGGTGATGGAGATTCTAGAAAGTACGTTGTATGAGGAACGACTGAGGGAACTGGAGTTGTTTAGCCTGGAGAAAAAGAGGTTCTTATTGCTACCTGAAAGAAGGTTATAGCAAGGTGAGGTTGGCCTCTTCTCCCAGGCAACTAGAGAGAGGACAAAAAGAAGTGGCCTCAAGCCTCAGGTTGGGTAACAGGAAGAATTTCTTCCCTGAAAGGATTGTCAAGCATTGGAATGGACTGTCCAGGGAGGTGGTAGAGTCACCATTCCCGTAGGTGTTCAGGAAATGACTGGATGTGGCATTTAGTGCTATGGTCTAGCTGACAAGGTCATGTTCAGTCAAGAGTTGGATCAGTGATTTAAGATATCTTTTCCAACTTTAATGATTCTGTGATTCACTAGATAAGTTTGCTCAGGGACTTATCCAACATGACCTTGAACACTTCCCGGGATGGGGCATGCACAATTTTTCTGGGCAATCGATTCCAGTGTTTCACCACCTTCTGAGTAAAGAATTTCTTCTTAATATCTAATTTAAGCCTGCCCCTCCTTCCTTGTCTTTGTCCAAAGACAGGAGAGCCCATGCTGCACAGAGTAACATGATGCCTGCTTTGTGCAATACTACTCTAGAACAGCTGTCATCACATCACTCCTTTATTTATCAATTGGCCACATGATGTTTCCATAAAATCCTCATCTAAAGTTTTGGCCCTCAAATTCGGTCAGTGAACATTTACATATTTATTGTTGGAGACTTCCTGGTGAGTTTCTTGTGCAGCAACCGAGAAAACAGCCACCTTACCTCTATGCCATTTGTACTCAAAGGCAAGAAGTATATCTATGTTTACAGCAGGATTGGGGAACCAAGTATGGGCACTAGCATGAGCAACATCTAAAATGCTTCATCATTTTCTTTCTTCTTGACACAGGTTTTTCTTGTGGCAAACAGCCCTATCTAAGACAATGTTTGGAGTACAGCACATTCTTGAGACTACTCTCAAAGGCAGTGATATCTCAAAGGCAGGATTGCAACATGGATTTTTCTACAGTACTTAGATATAATACTATGGGATGTGTGTTCTTGAGCACTAATTTCCAAAGAACTCTGTCATGTAGCACCAGGACCAGGGCCACTCTGTAGCAGGGGATGAGACAAATGTGATCACAGCACAGGCAGCACATCAACAGGGTATCGTCCCACAGCATCTGAAAAGACAGGTCCCAGACAAAGCAATGAATACATCCAAGTCCGGTAGGAACAACAGGAGATGGATCTAGCACATAACCAAAATGTACCTCCTGGAGGCAGAGGTGGAAACAGAGACATTTACAACAGTCCACTTATAACGTAGCATCAAAAAGGATAAGGGACCTATGACCAAGCTTAAATGGATCTCCTGAATCAAATCACAGAGGTTGTTGTTGGAAGTTCCAACAGAAGCTGGCCAGAGAACTAAGGCCTACTACTACATTCAGGTCCCTAAGACATGCAGTGACTTATTGGTTCCATTCTAGAAAAGAATGTAATGTACAAATGCCATGATACCAGAGAATTCAAACTAAAAACACGCTTACACACTAAGTGCTGTAGGTGCACCTTATGAAACACAGGAGAAATCCAGGACAGCCTCTGGGTATGAGTGACACCAATCCCTACTCCGAGAGAATTTAGCAGTATAAATGCAAACAGTTCTTTCGCAAACAAGGCTAAAACTGTTTTTTCCTCTAATGATACAGCATAATCTGTGTGGCATAATTAGATATTTGAGGAATCTTTCTCCCTGTTTAAAGTGAATGGACTCTTCATCATTAAGTGTGACTAGTGTAGGACTTACGCTGAGCTGGAACTAACCCTTGTATTTTTAGCAAAATAAATTGTGTCTCCTTGAATTATTTTACAAGAAAGATGGTCCATAATTCTTTTGGCACTGAAATTTGGAAATAAATTAATTATATAGTTGT
This sequence comes from Dendrocincla fuliginosa, assembly GCA_035047845.1. Taxonomy (NCBI): domain Eukaryota; kingdom Metazoa; phylum Chordata; class Aves; order Passeriformes; family Dendrocolaptidae; genus Dendrocincla; species Dendrocincla fuliginosa. The sequence continues at coordinate 18,454,271 of JAWWMO010000043.1, read as the reverse complement.
GTAATATATTAGTTCGTATGCAGTTTAGTTTAATATTTATGCAGCTTGAAGTTCATTTTATTTTTGATGCATAGACCTTTTCAGTGTGGAATTGTGCATGTTTTGTTGTCATTTATAAGAGATACTGGTTGTCTATTTTTTCTGGAGAAGAACAATTGGCAGTACTTATGGATACTTGGAATAAATCTGTATAAATTATCCCTGACAGTAAGAGGATATGACTATGGCCAGAGGCAAAAAAATCAAAACCCAAAAAAGTCACAAGGGAAACACAGAAAGATGGGAAGGGTTTGCTACTTTTTTCAAACTGAGAAAACTACTGTCTATTTGTCCGACATAGTATATATTTAGTGAGGAAAATATCTAGTGCTGCACATGATTCACTATGGAGTGTATTCAGGGTTTTCATAGAAAGCATATGCACATTAACCAAAAAAGACATGATAGTGATTTGAAAAAAAAAGAAAAAAGAAAAAAATCTAATAAATGGTTCATACAATCTGTGTAAGTACGTTGTTCTCATTGTTCTTCTATTCCACCTCTCTTTCCAGGCTCACTTAAATGACTGCCTTGTAAGAGATGTAGGCTTCCATTTATGTGGAAGTGAGTGAATAATTCGATTTACCTGACATATTTAGCCTCTTAACCAGTTTAGCTTTCCAACAGCATGGAAAGCTATGGTTGTTATGGATCATGGATTCCTATGAATTTATTTGGAATACATGGAAATAATGTTCGAACTTCACTGAGAAAGCTGTTTTCTTCAAGCTTTCTATACATACTTTCTTAAGTATGTAATGTTAGAAATTCAAACATGTTGTTTCTTTTTGCAATCAGAATTAAAGTAAGACTTGCTGGTGAGTTTTATTGCTGATGACTGGGAAGATTTTAGGAAAAAATAAAATAAATGCATTTTAGAAGTATTAAAATCATACAGCATCTTATACAATGAATATGCAATAAGTACAATCAGTGGAAGAAATTATTGATAAATATATATCTATAAAATTGTTTTCTTTTCCTTTTCTGTTAAAACTCCAATGGTTTTTGAATCTGTCTTTTCATTCCTGGGGTTGTATTCATATTCACACAAGCTGTGAAGTCCTCAAGGCAGACAGTCCGTTTCCCTCTCAGTTTAAGTATCATGTGTATCTTTTATTCCATATTCATCACAGGGATACTGATATTCAATTCTTGGAGCATCTTTTTAAAGAAGCTAATTTAAATAAGCTTATACTCTCAGATTAAAAACATTTTCTGAAATCAGCAGTTTCTCGGCTACCTTTGCCAAGAGACAGGGATTTTGCTGAAAATCTAAGACCAGAAGTAAAACACCAAAAAAAAGATGGAGGAATGTGAGAGTGGAGGACAGAAGGTAGTGTCAAGGGAAACCAGCTGTTAAATGAGGCTTCAAGGGAAACTTGAAAAGACTGACAGATGTGCTACACTTGTCAGAATTCAGAAAGGCCTCCATAGACTGAAATACAGAACTCACCTACTTAATAAGGTCAGACTGCAACTCTGAATCTTATCTTTTTGATGAGACTCAGGACACCTGGATTCACCCTTCTGCCATCCTCTTCTTTTCCATAGTGTTTCAACATTTCACAGTGTCAGTCCATAGTTTCACCTGAAAACAAAAGTAAGAGCTGACAGATGCACAGCAGTGTGTTCCAAAATTGGCTGTTTTATCTGATGTGGCTGGGTTTAAATGGCAACTCCTGCTACTAATCTTTTTTTTTTTTTTTGGTTATATTTCAATAAATTTGTCTCTCTTTGGCCATAATATAATTGACTTTTGTACTACAATGAGTATCCTAAGTTCCATAAATATTGAATGCTCATATAATTCTGTGAAATATGAGATGTTTCTATTTTGGAGATGATTTCTAAACTACAGAATTACAATGTTGTCCTACAGTTCTCATCAATCTAATGCATTCGATGAAAAAGAGATCTATTATTACACACATAGTATAAGCATTCTTTTTAATTATGAGCTTGGTCAATTCCCTGGTCATAACTGATTTGCTGCATGATTCTGTGTTAAGATACCTCTTTTCCTCTCCTCTTTAAAATGTAATGATATAAATGATATATTTCTTTCTTTTTTTTTTTTTTTTTTTTTTTTTTTTTTTCCAG
>JAWWMO010000043.1:18418000-18434833 GCA_035047845.1 Dendrocincla fuliginosa | reverse complement strand
GTTTTTTGTTTGTTGTTTGCTGTTGTTGTTTTCCCCTAGGTTTAAATGCATATGTAATCCTAATAAAGAAATCTGGAAATCTGGACCCTGTTTAAAGTTGGTAGAAGTTTGTTGTTTTATGATTTGCTTCAGTGTGTAAAAATTTAATCTTAGTTACTTGAACAGAAGGAATTGACTATTCTTGATAAGTTCCTTGCAAAAAAAGTAAGTAGGTGTTGCCTGTGTTTTGGAGCAGTTGGGAAAAACATGTAGTCGTACCAATTAAAGAATATTTAAGAAAGCTTTATGTAATTACAGCACAACTTTCTAGTAGCATGAATTTACCATGAAGGCATTTCATTTCCAATGCAAGTACTGTGTATTAACCAGTTAATGTGCATGAAGGACTTTGAAGAGCTATTTAAGTGCTGATCATTAATAATAATGTACCCTATGTAATGCTTTGCTGTCTCTGAGACAGAAGCATGGTTGCATGATTTTGTCAAAAACTTGCCAAAACTATAATTTCAGTGAAAGAAGTAAACTGGCCAGGTGCCAAGCAGATAGATATTAAAGACGTTGTTTAGTATGTCATACTTGCAAGAATGAAGACTTATTCAGAGCAGGCAAAGAATCCAAAACCCAAGTATATTTCTGCATGTGTTGCCTGTTAAAATTCAAGTTCTGGTAAAATTCAAAGATTCAGAGTATTGTTGAAATATGATAAAAACAGTGATACTGGAAGCTGTCAGATACCATCATGTCAGTGCAAGAAGAATGGTTGCTAATTAAAGAAAGGGAGATATAAGACCATGAGAGATGATGGAAGCCAAGAACTTGACAACATTTTGAAAATATTATTTATAAGTATCACAGCTATAAGCATACACATTTTAGAAGAGAACTTATGAAGTGTAGAAGAGGATAATCTTTGAACAATAGATGACACTTTTTAAAAGTCAAATATGAGTTGCAAATCTTTATACAGTGAAAACTTCTAATAATTATTGATTTTTTTTTTGTTTTCCTTTCATAGTTTATTGCCAATAGATTTGTTCAATTCTCCTTCAGAAAATAGTACACAACACTGGAGTCACAATATTGAGCTTATGCTGATGCATTTTGATCCTGTATAGCTTATCCTGTAAAGGATACCTGCCAATATATTGGACTTGTTATATTTATTGACAGGAATACTGTCATGCTTTATTCTGTTAGAGCAAGCAGAAACCTTTGATTTAGGCATGGGATGCTAACTCACTCACCATGGTTATTTAATCTAATCATAATGTTCTTTTCATATTTTCCTGTTGGCTTAATTGAGGTCATTATCTGTCAGGATAACTTACATAAACATATGATGACATTGGTAATGTTGGCAATATTGCAAAGAGCAGCATTAAATACTGGATGAAGATATGGAGGGGAAATGGTGGTATAATGCATTCAGTACAGCTTTACTGTTCAAGGTTATCAGCTTTAATAATGAAAAAAATGGGAACACAAAAATGCTACATGTTTTGCAAGCATCACAATAAAATTTTTAAATGTTCATAGAATGTCATAGAACTGTTGACACGTTTTAGATTGTCATTTGATTGATATATAATTTAAGGTGGTGGCTGGCATATACAAAGTATTTTTAAAATACACATTGCAGTACACGACTTCCAATGCCTTCAAGCTTGAAATATGGAACTATTATGAAAAAAGAAGCCAAGCAAGAAAAAGATGGGATTTCATTTGTCAGAACTTAAACAGCTATAAATGCTTCATTGCTAATGAGAGCATTTAAACTACTGAAAAATCAGTGACATGACCAAGAATGTAATCTTATAAAACATACAGTGGAAATCTGAAATATTTCTGCTGGGTTTCATAAATTAGAAAATTTGGGGTTTAGTAGTTTAGAATATGATAACTATTCCCTAGACTAGGACAAGGTTAAAACAATACACATGAACACAGCCATTAACAAACTGCTTTCTTAACCAAATGAAATAACTTGGGTTTTTTTGTTTTGCATTATCATCATGGTAGTCAACTAAGTATAGTTAGCTCTGTGTTGTGTAAATGACTGAGGAAAATATATTTTTCTTTGGTCTGATATTTATTTTCTCAAATGTGTGTTGTTTGGTGGGCACAAATATTTAAATAATAGCTGTTAGAAATTAATAATTTTCATTCTAAATGTATAGAGAGGTTTCAACTAAACAAACTGCAGAAAGCTGTGAGATAGATACCATTAGACCCAGAATAACAGAATCACTGAATACTCTGAGTTGGAAAGGACCACAAGGATAATAGAATCTAACTCTTAAGTGAATGGTCCCTATGGGGATCAACCCCACAACCTTGGTGTTATTAGCCCCATGCTCCCACCAGCTGAGAAACTCTTTACTATTCACTTTGTATGAATACTGTCTTAAGATTCTTCCTTCCTTCTACTGAAGGGAATAACAATTTCTTTTATCATGAGTAGAGAAAGTCCATCGTGAAAAAGATTAAAAAACAAAACAAAAAACCCAAACCAAAATCAAACCAACAAAACTCCCCCAAAACCAAACCAAGCCAAACCAAGAAATCAACCAACCAACGAACAAAAAACGAAAAACCCCAAACCAAACCAAAACAACCCCAAACCCACCAAGAAAGAAAAGAAATGAAATGTGACCATTAACGATTGGTGTTACTTCTGAAATTGCCCAGTCATTTTTTGGAAATCTTCTATCTGCATATGTGTATTTTTCAGTTGAATATTGCCTTATGTAACGCAAAGAATAAAGAGAGATCAAAGTACTAAGGGAATATAAAACATTAATATTCCATAGAAACAAAAGAGATTGGATTGTTGGAAATCTAAGAAATAGTACTGCAAAGGAAGCAGAAGTAAGTAAAAAGAGGAAAATATGAACTGCCAGGCACTTCAGAAGTCTGAATACAGAAGAACATGAATAACTTTGAAAATGTCTGCCATTCAGTGGTACAGCACAAGTGTTTGATTGTGTCTTCAGATCAGCAGCCAACTGGGAGAGGAGAGGGCAGTGCTGGGCATGATAGGGGGGAATCTAGATGGTTCCAGGGAGTGTGAGTGACCCTGAGCACAGCAAACAGCAGTGGGTAAACAGGGACACAGCACAGCTGTGAGGGTGTGGCACAGCATTTGGCACAGCAGTTCAGGAAGAGAGGTCGAGCAGGAGGGGTTCCTCTCTGGCCATCCAGAAGCAGTCAGTAGAGGCAGCAGGTGGTAAGGTAGAGGAAAGAGATCTTTTCAGCCCCAGTGTTATGAACACACTAGTTTGAGCTTCCTCAGTTATGGTGTTGACACACCATAAAGCTTGATCCTCTGTAGCTGCAGAAGTCACTGTGCCAGCATGTCAGAGGTCCCCAGACAGCCAAACATCTGCATCATTAACCACCGTGAAGAATATTAACTCACCCCAGCCAAAACCAGCACAGAAGGAAACACATTTTTGGACAAATGTGAGGAAAAAGAAAATCACATATAAAAAATAATCTGTTTAGGTTATATGCCTGAGGTATGACAGGCAAGATTAAATTCTTCCTCAGATTCATTCCACCTTTCTCAGCATTCATAGCATATACTTAAGTGTCTCACAGGGTGAGTGCCTTAGCCATTAGCTCTTCTATACATTGGGTTCCTCCTCTCTAGGGCTTTGCATGCTGTTCTACATTTTGCCCAATCTCAAACCAAGAGACCCATCTCAGTATTTTACAGATTGGAAAACTTGTTTTCCATCCAGATCCATTTGTAGTTAAGTATTTTCTTTGTCCTTATTTTGAAGATCTTCCTTTGAGTTCTTGAAATAAGATGAAATGGACAGAAATCTGCAGGTATTATTCCATTCTCTCACTTTCCAATATGTCATGATGCACAGCCACTTGTCTGAGCATAGGTAATGGGTCTAAAGAAGACTACACTGATCAGCTCTAAGAGCCCTTCCCAACACCCCAAGGAAAACAAAAAGATTCTTTGATGCAGCTGACTTTGCAGAGTAGTGACTTCCCATGACTGGCAGTTCACGGATATGTAAATTCTGTGCAGATAAGTTGGGAGTTTGCTACACCAAACCTCAGCTCTGGTCTCCTTCACAGCCACCAGCTTTTTGCAGTTCAGCTGGTGGTTGGAGTTTTTATTTCTTTTAGCAAACCTGCCATCACACCAACTTCTTGACAGTATTTCCAGCTGAACTGATGCTTGAAATTAGGGTCTTCATCATTTAAGGTAGAATTAGAGGAAAATATATACTTTTGGAATCAGGGAATACATGTCTTGCAATTACCATTCCTGTGGAGTTTTACCTGCAGTTTATAAATCATAACTTCTGAGAAGCCAGTAACAGAGCTGGTTAACATAGCACCAGATAAGTTAATAATTTTATTTTTTGGTCATTCCTTTTTGTTTTCCAGAGAGAATGAAGCATTTATTTTTTATTTTGGAAGACTGTAAATACATCAGAAGTATTTATTCAGTCCTGTTGGAAACACAATCCCTATGTTTGTGCTGAGAAGCAAAATAGTTCAGGCATGGGTTCAAGAGCTGTGATTAACTATACTGTTAACTGTTAGTATGATCTCTAGCTTGGTTTTGTACTTTGCCAGCTGCGCCTGGGCACAGTTAGGGAGTCACTAGGGACAGGAGATCATTCCTAATAGGCCATTTGGACTTGGCTACTCTGTTCTGGGAGGGAAGCTCTATGGACCAGTGTGAGTGGTGCAGTTCCAGCTGGCCTCAAGTCCACAGAAGGATCCATGACCCATTTAATTTACTGGTGTAGATGTAGCAATAGAACTGTGGTCAGCACAGAAAGCAGAAAAGTTTCAGTAATCAAGAGCACTTTCACCTTAATACGAGCAGCCCTCCAAATCACCTTTTCTTAGACCTGCATAAAAGCTTCTTTTCTTAAAAATAAAATATAGTTTTGAAGTTAGAATTATCTTTACCTTTTTAATTTAAACTGGCCAAGTTAGGAAGTGCTCTAGGGAAGCATTTTTATGGTGCTTTGAGTGATTTCATACTTATCTATTTAATTATCTTCACTCATAATAAACTCTGCCTTGTAACAGTAAGTAGTGCTCTACCTTGTTCTAATTAATGAATCAGTTAATGGGAAACCTGCAGAGTCAGAGTATGCTAATTTAGAGAGAATCTAGTTAATTTGTTGAAACATACTGATGGTGTTGAAGCTGTCCAAGATTTGCAACAATAAAGTAGTCCTTTCAGACAGAAACCAATGGCCACTGTCAGTAAAGCTGGAGTTAATGACAGAGAACTGATTCTTTAAATGTCACAGCGCTGAGAGATGCTACCCTTGAAAATGATGCTTCTTTAAAGACATTAATGAATAATACATCAGAGACATGAAGAGGATATCTGTGATTGTGTATTAGAGTGTAGCTCTGAGGCACAGCCTCCGCATATGGCTTTTGGTGCTGAACCCATTCTTGCGTATTGACATCAGCCAATTCTGGGACTCCAAGGCCACACTGGATGTGCAGTTAGTGCAATAATAAACAGGAAACAGTGTACAGTGCTGGCAAGCAGTCTGCCTGTGTTTTGGTAGGGAAGGTAGCATGTGTACCAGATAGGGCTCACCAGATTACTCCAGTAAAACAGTTGTCTTTCAGAATATGGAACTCAAGTGATGTCACACGTAAAACAGATGAAAATTTGTAGTGGTAAGACGGAGTTTGAATAGCAAATAGCTAAATAGAAAAAAAAAATAGCATTTTGTGCTACACTGTAAAAAAAGAGAGCTTTGAGGGAATTTAATTGGTTGGTTTGCATGAACATCGGGGAGAAGCAATTAAAAAGAATATTATGGGGAAGATAAATAATTTCTGCCCCTTGAAGAAGATAACCTCTTGGAAAATAATAAAGATCAGGTATTATCTGAAATAAAGGCATTCAGACAAATTGATAGACTGATGAGCAGTAGGTACTGGGCACAGTACTGTACATGTGTCTCAGTGCTGGAGTTTGAGAATGAAGCCTTTGTGAGTATAACAGAGGTTTGCAATTTCTAATTAAAATATTTTGTATTTCTGAATACTAAAATTTGTGTGAATGTTTGAGGGGATGACTTTATGTATCTAAAATTGTTCTGAGAAGATCTTGAATGCTGAATACTGAGAGATTTTCTTTGAATAACTAGTACAGTGGTTTAAAAGTAATTAAAATATAATTTTATAAAACTTCCTGGTGTATGGAAAACAAACAATCTTGACTTCACACAAGAATATAACATGGTTTTCTCCCTAAAGAGTTTTCAGTGTATGTAAACAAAATGGGAGGCAAAATTGGAAACACTGAATGTGATTTTCAAAATGTTTGGTAGATCCCACATGGAAAGGCTTTGGGGAAGCTAAATAACTATTATTTTGCAGGAAAAGTGCTATCATATATTAATAACCAGGTAAGGAATAAAAAGCCATTCAAGCTTTATCAAGAAAAAAAAAGAGGGGTGTCCCGACCTTTCATTTCATTTACATAGAGTTAAGAAAGTTCATGTGAAAGAAGGGAGCAAAAAGGTGGCAAAATCTATATATGTCACAGCTATTAATATTAACCAACTCAGGAAACTTCAGAAATACCTAACATTAGAAGAGCTATACTGGGTTAGATTATAAATCAGCTTTCTCCGGGTCCCTGTTTCTGATAGCAAATATATAGGAAAAGAACACATCAAGGAAAAAGGCAAACATAAATATTTCTTCTGGTATACCTTCCTAGCTAATAGCTATCTGCAGAACAGAGACTTACCAAGATGGAAGATCTAACTGAGACTTTATATTCAATAGATTCAGGGAATCTAGTGAATTGGATGTGCAGCTTGATGGCAAATGAAATTCAATAAAGATAAATGCTAAGTAATGCATATTCCAGTAAATAATGTGATTTAAACCACATTACTGGGCTTTAAATTACCTGAACTCACTCTGGGAAAAAAAATAAATTAACAATATCTAAGGCTCCAATGTGAACCCTTTATCTTTGTCATTTGTATATTAACTATTTGTATTGCAGGAGAATCTCCAGTCATTGATCATGCTTCTACTGTGCACATCCATTACACAGAGACAGTAAAAAGTCTGCAGCCTGAAAGACATTGCAATCTGAGTGTTCCAACAGACAGGCAGATGTGGGGGAACAAGGAAACAATGAGGCAATATTGATTGGAAGGATAAGCAGTGGTGTCAGATTAATTGACCTTTGCTCATTCTGCATTGGTGGTCAAAAAGGAAACAACATGTTAGCATGTATAATGGCATTACATGAATCAATGAGTTCTAATCTTACCATCTCAAAAAGCTACAGTAAAGCCAGAAGGAATTTAGAGCCAGACGAAAGAAATTATTCAGAAAAGAGAAATGTGAGATTCAAAGGTTGGGAACAGTTAATTTAAATGGGGAAACATGGTTTCAAGATGCGAAATAATACAGGAATATTGACATGAAAAGACTGTGTCAAGTGGATTTCCCTCATCAGCTGTTTACTTAAAACAGACAAAAATTTACAAAACAGCATCTGAAATACAATTTTTTCTCATGTGCTGTATACTTAATATATGGAATGAGCTGTTATTGTCTGATATCCCTGTGACTGATGTCACTTTCGTTCTATTCAATATGGAGCTGCAGGTTAATCTGGATAACGCAATATTGTAGCTGTGATTCTCTCCTTTTAATGGAATGCACAGGTTTATGCATCCAGGCATTGTCCAGCCACTCTCTCTTCTAGGAAGGACAGGAAAATAGTTTTCTCATGGACAGTAGCTATTAATTGTCCAGCACTGGGTTTCTTGCTGCTGTCTCTGAAGCACTTAACTGATACCCACCTAATGCTAGAGACCCACTGTAAAAAAACAAGGCATCTGGTGAGGTTGGGCTGATCTAGAGCAGCAATTGCTGTGACCTTTAGTGAGAAACTCTGTTAAATATCAGAATTGAGATTAGAATGCATGCCTATAAATAATTGGTAACACTTATTTTTTACTGTGTGTTTAGTTCTCGGTTCTGGCTCACTGTCTGACTGCAGCAGGACTATGTGAGCATCTCAGGGACGTCTTTACTTCTCTCTCCCTTCTCTAGTACTATGGGGCAATGTTGAGCTGATGTAGCTGCAAATGGTACTGCTAACTTCAAGAACAATTAGAAACTGCACAATGAATAATTCAGCATTTTGTCACTTCAGGGGCTTCCCATTCTGCTTTTATAATTCAGAACACTTCCTTCCCTCCCCCTTCTCGTTAAGGAGAAATCCTAGCTGTAGAGGCAACCTCCAGGGACTGAATGCTGCTTAACATGCAGGTGGCATTCCCTGGGGTTTGTGGGCAGCCCCAGCTGGAGGCATGTTGACTGTGTGCATGTGGGACCTCTATGAGACACGGCCTGGTCATGCTCACGCAACAACAAAACTTAAGAAGGCATTTACTGTTAAAATATTTTTTCTTTCTTATTCCCTACATTATCTGAGGAACAGGATGCAGTATGAAATTAAATGGAAATTGTATTATCTAAGAATCATCATCAACAAGATTTCTTTATATTTTTTCTTTAATTATTATTTCTTTCTTTTTTTTTTTTCCTGCAGCAAAGAAAACTGTTACTCTGTTCTAACAGGGTCTGATTAAGGAAGGAAAGGTGAGTAAGAAATGAGTGGGCACTTATACATACCATAAGTGCAACAATTTCCTAGCACTTAGTTTTTCTGAAGAGCTGAAGACCTCTTGTTGTCCTTCAAATGAAATTGCAGTCATTCAGTGATGTTTATATGTACAAAACAGACAAATAAACAAACAAAAAACCTTCCTCTGCTCGTGCTGCTACTACCATTAGGAGCGCTGCATTGTGGTGAAAAAGCGTTGAAGAAAACCTGTACTTAAAGAAAAGCTTTAAAATAGGCTTCCAAGGACAACATATTGTTCCAGCTCCGAATAGAACTGTGCTTTTTAAAAGTCAAGGCTTGCAACTCAGTCTATTTATAGTGCCAAGATTTATTATTGCAGTGTTCAAATTTATATACACAACACTAAATATTATGTTATGAGGGAATAGTCAGTGTGGTCAGATGAACGCTAATATTTTTCCTCCTTTTTTTTGGTCTTTTTTACATTGTTCAGGCATTCAGCATATTTTCTAGCACAGATTTTAAGGAATTACTCTGGCCACGTTGTGATCCATAACAAAAACAAGGCCAAAATCATTGCAGCTGACTGCTGCAAGTGAGTTATTAGCAAATCTTTACTCACTCTAGTATTTTTCTGTCTAGGAAATAAGCTACACATATGAGTATAATGCTCGGCATTGCTGAACATCCCTTCATAGCTCATGGGCCACTTCAACACCTGCAGAGCACAGAGAACATTATAAAGATTGTAGGCTGATTGCAGATCAGGGCAGATACATTTCTTACCACATCTTCTGCAGTCCTATCTTTCCATTGTGTCTCTTTAGCAAAGCAGGTGAAATACAGCAAATAGTATTTGCTGAATTATCTCAGAGCTATGGTTTCACCAGCTAAGGTTGGACTGCATTGAGAGAAAACTCCTCCTGTGCTCCCAGAGAGAACTCCGGAATTTTTCACTGTGGTCTTCCAGATCATGGAGTTTATCCCATTAAAAGGCAAACCCAGTGGAAAACAACTGGGTTTTAGCAGAACAGTCCCTGATGTGTTTGATTGCTCAGTGGTGGTGGGGGGGTGAGAAACCACATGAGTTTGAGTTGGACATGCATTTCAGATTAGCTTCCAACATCAGGTAACTGTACCCTCAGTTACTTCCTTTCATAGATCTCTCTTCCAGAATTCCACAGTGTTTCTGACATACCAACTAAAGGCAAAGAATGATTGTTGTTTTCAATCTCCATCTTAGTTTATAAGATGTTCAGAATAGTGAATATTGAAGTTTGAATATACCCTTGTGGCATTTCTACACTGTGTTTGGTAGGATGTCATGCCAGAGAATATGGCTTTTAGGAGCTTTCACATATTTGTAAGGCAATTTGTAATGTGAAGTTGAATCATGCAGACAGTAGAGAATAACATATGTCTTCAGCGTTTCTTTACTGACAATTTTGCCAATTTTTAGTATTGCAACACTTCTGCAGATAAGGCTATAAGAGTACATTGTTCCATGAACCACAGAACAGATGAAATTAGTCATTAGCTGTGACTCTCCAAAGCTGTGCACGTTTGTGTTTGCCAGTCAGTATGCTCAGCTGACTGGCCAGTAGGTACATGTGTTCTGCTGCCAAAACATGACATATAACAGATGAATTCTGCCTGTCTTTCCCTTTCTGGCATTCTTCTTTAACCAAGCAATATTCTTCATGGAACTTGCAGGAATTTCATTATCTTTGACACTTCAACTTCTCTTTCCAATTCACTGATAATTAATCAATAATGCAAAACATAGTAAATGTGGTCTGACAAGCAAATGTATAATCGGCTAAGCTTTATATGCCTTGAGAAACCAATGTCAAAATACATATTAAAAATAAATGTTGGGACGATTCTTTCTTCTAACTGTAGCTAGATTCTATATTGCAGAGATTGAAACATAATATTTATATAAATCCTGACACGCTTGAGCAGAAAAACAGTCCAGTTTTCAAAGGATATCCAAAAGCTTTTGTTTCAGGGTCTTATCTCCATATCTTTTTTTTTCTATTGATGTTTAACCACTCTACTGTGTATCTTCATTCGCTGGGTCTTTCACTGCAGATCACATAACTTTAGGCAATAGTAATGTACTATGCTAATATTGTTATAATATGCTATTAATCAGCATTATATATATATTTCATAAGTTAATTGACTGAAATTATAAGTGCCATAAAAATCTTGCAAAAGGAACTCCACATGAGTAGAGACAATGCAGTCCATTTTCCTCCTCTGAAAGACTTTTATCTTCAGATGCTCGTTCATTGCTTCCCATTGTCTCACGTAACCTGAGAAAAGATACTTTGTCTTCCTACAAAGTCTATCCTTCTAATGTGCCTACAACTGTTTAGGCTACAACACTGCTATCTGATGACTAATGGTGCAGTCAGCATCTGAGCTATGCTGCCTTGTGTGGGAAAAGAAGTTAGGTGGTTCTGTGGCTTCTAAGTCTGGATACAGCTTAGGATAACATTTTTTACCACTTTATATTATTTAAAGTGGCAAATTTCACAAGAAGTAGGTCTCAAACTTTCTTCTCTAGTCCTAGCATCTTCTCCTTCACTTTTGTCCCAGATGTGTTTGTCCCCATGTAGGTATTTTCAAATGACCAGCTTCATTCTCTTCCATATTGCATCTCACCCTTTGGATAGCTTGTTCCTAGTGAAGTGCTAAGCTCTCCTGTGTTTCTGGGTGACAGCTAGTATGTCAATCTGTAAACTGTTCAAAATTTATTAATATTTTCTTGCTGTTTCCCTTAGTTTTCATGTGTATTTTCATATTTATATTGGTTCTGTTGGCAGGTCATCTTCCCCCCCCCCCCCCTATGATTGCATAGAGAGCATTACAATAGGCCTGGGGCCTGGCTGTGACAGGGAACTCCTCTATGTTAATATAACCTAGTGAATATAGGAAGGTAAAATAAACCCTCTATCCTAATGCTGTTAAAGAGTAAAAATAGAGATGGAAAATTCTCATCAGTTTTGTATGTGTGTGTCCATATAAATCATAAAATCATAGAATATCTCTAGTTGGAAGAGACCCATAAGCATCATCAAGTCCAAGTCCCAACTGTATATATATATATAGATATATATGTTTGCGTATGTAAGAGAAAAAACAATATTTAATATCTTTCCCTTTATCTTGAATTTGGTTATGGTGATTCTGACTTTTAATTTCAAAGCCTTGTGGACTGTGTCAGTACCACTGACAGATGGCTGAGGAAAAGACACCAAGATTTCCACAGTAAAAATCATTTAGACAGAATGGCTGAACTAAGCATGTGCTTTGTGAAGTTGGAAAGAAGATAACAGAATGTTATGACTAGCACATTTCAACAATCCATTTTTAGAAATGTCAATTTCTCTAAGTTAGTCAGAAAACAACAGCCCTTCACGGTGCCCAAACCCTGACCCTGAGTTTGAAGAATGTCCATGGCTAGCAGTTGCCAGCAAGTAGTAAGTGTGATGCCAAACACCTCAGAACTGTTTCTCATGCTACATGGGGCTGGCAGGAACCTCTACTCCAGGTTATACACCATGTGCACAGAGAGTTCAGACCACACATGAAATTCAGACTGACGTCTTAAGATTGTATAATATCTGGAATAACTTTAGTACAGACCTGGCATCCACGATCTCAGCTCATTCGATTATTTAAACGGTCCTGTCTCTCCAATTTTGGATCCTTCCTTGTCACAAAACCAGTACAGTCTTCACTGTCCTAGTCCCATTAGCACCACACTTTGTAGGTTAACCATGTGACTAACATTTATTTATTTATTTATTTATTTATTTATTTATAGTATTCTGGACAAGAGATAATTAGATAAATTATTCTGTCCATCTAAACCTCACCTATCTGAATACACATTCAAATATCCACCTAAACTTGGGCAACAATCCAGACTGCCTTCTCCTACTCAGCTCCTGAGTGACATGGAAGGGTTTCACAGAGGTTGACACTTCACTGATGAGGAACTATAGGCTTTTGGATAAATGTATTAGATGTCAGTTTCACAACAAAACAAAAGAAAATAACTTGAGTTAAAATAAGCATTAGATCTATTAACTTCTTGACAAATGACCTTGTTGATGAAAGGAGGCTTTTTCTTTCTGGAGAAATAGGACAAGAAGAGCAACAATCCTTTGGAGAGTACTGAATAGACTAATTATGTAATTTCGACAGATCCCCATCTGCAGAAAATAGACAGGGGAAAAATTAGGAAAATGCTGTTATTTCCCTGTTCTTGCACTTGGTGGCCTGTTCTTGACCTCTTCTTCCATTCTTCTGGCATAGGCTTATGGTTACTGGTTTAGGTGAACTCTTGGTCTGACCCAGTACATCTGTTCTTGCTTATTTTAACTGCCTAGTCCTGTAAACACCTGCGTTCCACAGATACCTTTTAGTCTGGTGTGGAATTTCATTAGGTGTACATAATTTTTTCTCAATGCAAGCTCAGAATCAGATGAATTTCCAATTCCTTGAAGAAATCTGTTCTGTTTCAAGATTTCCAAACAAGCCAACTAATCAACACTTACAGTGAATAAGAACATTTGCTCAGGCAATAGGGGACCTACTTGCCCAGGCAACTTGTTACATCTTTGACATTCTTGAATGCTATCATATACTCAGTCTCCTAATATATCCCCAAATCTGCAGTTTTCTTTTTGTGAACTGAAAAGCTTGTTCAGATGCCAAAAACACTTCTGCCTAGATTGAAAAAAATTCCTTATTTTCAGCCCTCAATAAGAAGTGGAACTGTGCTGGTTTGTTGAGGATTTTCTCCTTGAAGCACTCTGCATGTATCAGAGAGACCTGATGATTTCTCTTCCATTTTTCTGCAATTTTACAAGTAAGACCACCCTGAGACGCTGCATCACAACGATCAGCCTTGCAGCTTTGGATGATTACTGAGAAGTCCCACAGAGACTGCTAACAGCATGTAATTGACTGAAGGAGTACTCCTAAAGAGTAGTATGAGGAACTCCCTCATCACTAGGCTCTCACAATTTGCTGTTTACTTTTGAAAAGTTCTATTTGGGATTGGAAGGGCGCAGGGCAGAAGGAGAGGGAAGACTTGGCTGCCCTTTTCCCTGCTTTCAGAAGGAAAATCTCAGCAATATTCATTCAGGATGCTCTTGTTTAGTCACTTGTCTGGATTGTTTGCCTCTGCTTGAAAGAATTAAACCATCTTCAGAAAGTAATCTTATCACATGAGAGACCAATTAGACATTTTGTAATCCTATCACCCCTGTGCTGAAATTACCATGCCCAGTTAGCAGTAACTCTGCTTCTAAGAACAGGGTGAGCAGCAGCACAGCATGAATTATTTAACTCGATGCTGCACTTCCTGTTTTCAAATCACCGGAATAATACTGGCACCACAGACAGTAATTATCCTCAGCATAGAGAAGAAACAGTTAATGGAACCTGCCTTTTAAATCAATATTATTAATTCAAGGAAAGAAACAGCATGTACTATCTGACGCCTATGGAGTTTTGATCCAGGCTTGATGTCATGCTGAAGTAAGTGGTTGCCATGGAGATTGGAGCTTGTGTCTGCGTATGCCAGCGAGCATCGAGGAGTGTTTTTGGAGAGGAAGTGCCCATCTGTAGTCAATCACTATTGTTCTGGCAGAGCCACATGCCAGCCTCGCTGCAGTCCTCCTAACTGCGTCACGACACAGCAGTGTCAGCCCCTCTGAATAAAGACTCCCTGTTGAACCAGATGTATCCACCCTGCCATTTTCACTGTCAGTTGATTATCTGCCTGTATTTTCTGACTGTGCTAATGCAGTCTTTTAGCACTGTTTTCATAGAATCCCTACAGCTTGATATCTTGCAAAGCTGGATGGGTCTTCTTGTGTTTGCTGGCTTTCTTTGTCGCCCTCTCCACTTGATCACGGGAATGCACCCACACTACGCCAGCTACTTTGCTTGCTTTCTTTCCTCTTAGACACGGAAGACCTTGAAAGCCTTTCTCTTTTGTACAAATTCATAGCAACCGAAAACTGCTTGTAACAGATCCTTGTATTAAATCATCATTATTAATTGCCAGCATATGTTTCTAGAACTAAGACTGGCAGTTTGGCACAGTCCACCATGATTATTGAATATACCTGTTTATTAACCAATTAAGTAATGGGTTAGTATGCCAGTAGCATATGAAATCAGGGCACTATTACTAACTGGAAATGTCAGACAAAATTGTTTCTGCTACCTGAAGACAATGCGATGAGACATATTCCTCAATACCAGGTGAAGTTTGTGGACTTATTTTCTTTACCTCATTAAGTACAATATTCAAAGTAACATCTGATAAATTTTGGCTAGAAATTCTGGAAAGTGACCATCTTGAATGCTATGCCCAGAAAGAATCAGCTATGATGCAAGCAGATTTATTTAACTATTATCCCCATGGTTTTTCTTCTCTTTTCACTCATTTTCCTCTTCTCTGTATCACTTTTATATATGTCTTATGTCAAGAACAGGTGTATTTGATCTATCTAGGCTTCTCATTGAAAATGACGCAGGAGGTTTGCAGAACTGAGACTACATGTATCCTTCTCTGCTATCATTCTTGGAAATGACTGAACATTTTTTTCAGAAACATTGAAATGTATCAGCTTTAAGTTGGTATCTGTCATGAAAAACTGCAGGAGAAACAATGAAAGTTTAGTAAATTCCAATAAGAGTAAATGTTTTGATTGTGAAGATTGTGCCTGCTGGGGGTTCTGGGGTCTTACCTAGCCACTGAACATTGTCTAAATACACTGCTACTTATGGTAGGTCAATTACAGCTTGAGTACTCCCAGCCTAGGTACAGGTGTACCATTCAAACCTCAGCTTGCATTGTATGCTAACTTTCTTAATTACATGATTAATGCAATTTAATATTTGGAATCTGCCCTACTGCTATAAACAATGCAAACATTTCTTTAGTCCTAGATGGTATGGCTCAGGCAGAACTGCTGTGGCAGCATGATTGCCAACTGCAGGGATGCACAGGGAAAGAACAATGCCTTTCCCTCACTACTACCCCCTCCAACATGTTTTATTTATATCTCCCATTCCAGCTGGCATGCACACTGGCAACTCTGGGATCTCTGACCCTGAACTAAACTGCTGCAGGGCTGATCAGAAGGCTTGGCAGGTACTTGGTGAATCTGAACTCCTCAGGAGATGTGTTAATTTTTCTGAATCTATGAATTTTAAGAGAAATTTCAAAGGGATGTTTCTGAAAGCTTTATCAGTTCTGCAAAAAGTATGTTTTTACTGCTAGATTTCCAAAAGAATTGCCCTATCATGTGATTTTTCATTGTAATTGTGTTTTGCTGTTTTGTGAGAGTTGACTGATGATTTTTGAGGCAGCCAGTCCAGATGAAGAGGCCAGCCACAGCCACAGCCACAGCCACACAAAAGAAGCTAATTTACAAATGGAAGAGCATCTAAGTATATCTAATCCAAGTGAGGAAACATGAGTTTTCACTTCTGAAAGTGAGTGGAAAGTTGGATTTGTGGTAATGGGAAAAAAGCCCTGAAAACAAAACATTACCCTCTAGGTGAAAACCAATGGTGGTTGGAAATCATGTAAGGCTTAACAGGGAAACAAACAGTATTTGGAAAGATGGATGAACATATATGTTAAAGTGTATTTAAACTATCCATCAGAAATGCACTGAAACTGGCGTCTGGGGCTTATTACATCTACAGCATTAATGCAACCTGCCAAGAGGTGAATTCAACTCTGGGTGGGCAATCCATAATAATTCTGGTTACCCATGTAACATTTCTGGTGAAGCAGGACATATGCAGATGAAAGTCAAATGAGATTCTAAACAAGGACACCTCAACCTCTAAATCTGAAGAATTCTCACACGGTACTTCCCACATCTGAACTACATTTATTGATTTAAATTATAATTGCCTCTGGGGCAATGTTCACCTTTTCTACAAGAGATTACTAATTTCAGATAGAGGAAACTATTTTGTCTCTCCAGGCTGAATGGTTTGGTTTTATTTTATTACCCTACAAAACTACCACCAGAAAAGAGATACAACTGCTGAATACAAGTGCAAAGTTCTTTTTGTCGTTTTAATTTTGTCCATTATTGCAACACTCCAGCCCTGTAGCTGTGGGCTCATGGCTCAGCCAGGAGTTTTACTTT
>JAWWMO010000043.1:18373198-18417900 GCA_035047845.1 Dendrocincla fuliginosa | reverse complement strand
TATATATATATATATATATAAGGTTCTTTAATATCTCAACAGAGTGTCAAGGGAATAAGCCACAGACTTGTTCCCAAGAGGTACCTTTATTCATTTAGGGGAAAAAATAAGGGAACTTGGCAAAGGTTTAGAAAGGGCACTACACAAGCCACCAAAATATTCCACCACAATACCAACCCAGCACATACTAACCCACAACACTTAAGATCCAATCCCTCCAGCTCCAAGCCATCCAAAGCATCAAGAAAGGAACAAAGAAAGAGTAGCAGAGGGAACAAGAAGCGAGGATAAAGAGGGCATGACAGATCATAAAGCTACCATTGGAACCTTGTAGCAGACCAGCTTCCACGTGTCCACGTGGCAGGGCTGTGACACGTGGCAAACATATGCCTTTGGTTTTATCTGCTCTGGTCTCTATGGCCAACCTGCCCAGGCAGTGCCTCTGACCCCCGGCCACTCTGGGGTCCCAGCTCAGGGTGAGGGGCCGTGTTCCCACTGTCCCTACCATTCAAGCTGGGTCAGGGGCTCCAGGAGCTGAGTAGCGTTATAGTTTTCCCAGGTTGCTTGTGACAACAGACACTCCAGGGCTCCTCGAGTGGGCTTCAGGGGCTGCCATGAGGGATATGACACCACCCCAACTCTGTGAGGTTTGATCCATCCCTTCCCCCTCAACAAACACAAACACATGCACCCCCACAAGGTGGTTCTGACCCAATAATTGCTGATCTGGTGTCTGATACAGTAGGGAAGTAAGACTTTTCGTAACCTGAAGAAGTCTGTATATAGGATAACAAGGGATTTTATTGGTGTTGGTTACCAATTTTGAGACACTGAGGTGTGAAGCTGCTTTCTGTTTGCTTTTTCACAAAACTGAATTTAGAATTCTTTTAGTGTAATGCAAAACATTTGAGTCTCTTTGTGATCCTACCCCATAGGTCCTAGGACTTCTGATTCTAGAAATGTTCTCTAAGAAGAAAGCTCCCTACTTTTGTTGGAAAGCTTTTGTGTTTCAGTATTTCTAAATAAATAAAATACTGTGGAATTTCAATTAGTATAAATTAGTTTGATGAACATTAGCAATTTTTTAATTATTTTTAGGAAGTCAACATTTTTAAAGGCATGGCCTGATTTTAACTCTTATATTATAAATGTAACAAAGTCTTGAAGTTTTGCTCTAAGCTTAAAATGAATGAAGAATATAAAAATATGATCAGGTTTTTCTGTTTCTACTATTTTTTTCTTGCTCATTCAGATTCTTTAGCATCTTTTCATTGCACTTGAAAAGAAGTGTTCAACCTCTGTCAGTAGCCATGGCCTATTTTATGTTCTGAAAAATCTTGCCAGAATGGCCCCCTCAAGCAACAAATGGCCCAATTTATTTATGACAGTGCCAAAAAAACCTATTTCCAGGATGTTCATAGGTCAAGAGCTCCACTGAAATAGAGAATGCCTTAAAGACCTATTGCATTGTTTATCATTTAGTGTTTGTGTTGCGCTCATGCCCTGAGGCCACAATCAAAATCAAGGAAGTCTAGGGAGATTGAAAGAATGATGATCTTGCTTGCATTTTGAGACTAACCTTATAACTTTATCTCTACATACTGTTACCCCTTTCCTCTAAGGCATCAGCTTACCCTTCAAACAAGTTTCTATTTAAAAATTTCCTTTCATTAGCCTACAATTTCCATTTTTTGCCTGACTACTGTCTTGAGGTCCCTATTTGCCATAGTGGTTACATCAATCAAAAGCATGTTTAAAATAGCCGATTAATTGATTTCTCTATTTAGATTCCCTCTTCTTTTATGTGCATGCAAAATTGTATATGATATGAATTTTTCAAACAAATCCACAGAAATCACAGTACATTTACTGTAGCAATTCAATTCATGTGAATAAAAGTCTATCTGTAAGTAGTTAATACTTGCCAGTGTTTGTGTCATATGATGGTACCTCTTCTTCCTTAGATAGCCCAAATTTTAAAATACAATAGTATCTAACAGTGAATACAGAATGAATTTGTCACACTTGTTCTTACTGATGAACATGTTACAAAGAATAATGTAACAAAAATATGCTTTTGGTTCTATAGTGGAACAAAACAGATATGAAATTGGTCAGGCCTCCAGAATTCACATTACAATTTCTTCATCTTGAGGAGGAAAGATAAGTCTGAAGGGAGAACAGGATAAAGGGGAATATTTAAAGTAATTTTATGGAGTTAAGGGAGTGATTTGACAAGAGGGCTTAATCTCTATTTGTTCTGGTTTAGGGATAAGTTTTGCAGGGATTAATTAACTTCATGCTCTGTTCATTTCTTCTTTGTGCACTCTGTGGAAATGACTGTTATCCTTTAACTTATTTTTTCCTAGTGTAAAATGCTATAATGCTAGCTTTTTCTGTCCACTTGGTCAGACAGCGGTCCAGTTACTCATTAGAGTAGGAATTTGTATTTCTGAATTTTAGTTCCCTTGAAGTCTTTTTATGCTTACACTCTGAGTCAGAATAAGCAGAGTGAAGAATGAGACTGCAGAGCACTGAGATCAGCAGTGTTTTCAGCATCTGCATGCAATAACATGATTTGACTGACTTGTATGGACCTGAGCCCAAAAACTACAGAAAGGAATCATTTAGGCTGTATCAGTTGACATCTGGAAGATGTTCCTACTATAAAAGTTAAACTGATTACAATATGAAAGAATTTTCATAAAAGCTGATAGACTTGTCTCAGTTTTGTGCTTTAGCCTGTATTCCTCTAGCCAGTTTCCATCCCACTGTTTGTAAAACAGCTTGTATATCTTTAATAATAATATAAAGCTGGTTCAGAAAACTATCCAAAATTCTATTCATCTCTACTACGTGGAGGTTTGGTTCACTGAAGAGAGAGAGAGAGAAAAAAGAATTCAAAGTGTACTTTATCTTCAGTACAATTCAGGTTACTACACAGAACCTCCTACTCACCACAGTTCAGTGAGTCATGCATGCTAAGCATTATGATTCCTCTTTTTTCTTTTTAATGTACTCTGATGCTAATTTTCTCATTTACAATTATAAATGTTACATTCATTTAAAAAAGTTGACAAAATCAAATTGCCAAAAATATGTAATAATGTGTCTGAATAATTTTAACTCATTCTCAAATCCATTATTGTAACGATATTACATTAACTTTGTACAATATGTGCCTTGATAAAGTATTGGGAAAGATGCTATTAACCGTATTTGTCAAAACTCTTACTGTGTGATTAGTTTTTATATTACTAAATTTGAATAAAACATCGATCATAGAATGGTTGAATTGCAATGCAACTTCTACTAAAATCTTGGCTGAAAAGGATTCCTCTTCACTTACATTTTATTACCCATTTCACCCCCAACCCAGATTTGGAGTTACATAATGGATTTTTTTCTGTCCTTTTGGATGTACTGTTCTTTCTTAATATTTGAGGAAAATGAGATTATGAATCCACTTGAATCCAAAGAGATTTCTATGTTAAAATAAAGGCAGGGAGCTACATAACATATAGCACCTTTAATAATTTGCAGCAATGTCCAAAGGTGTAGCTCTATAGGTATAAAACCCCAAACAACTCTATCAGTCAGAAGGAGCTGTTAGGTGACTTTTATGATCTGATAAATGTCCTTCTATAAAATGAGGTAAAGTGTTGACAAAGGCAGTAGTATGCAAGCAGAAGACAAAGTATTTTCTTGATTTCCTTTGAAGGAAGATAAAATTCTGTCTAGGTAAATGGAAGTTTTGGCCTGTTGCATCTGAACCATCTTCCTAAATATTACAGAGCTTACATTTGAAATATTACAACAATATCACAATAGAATGCAATAGTTTTGCAAACTTTAAGATACTGTATTATTTCAGAATTCAAGTTTGCAAAGAGCCCACAGGTCTGGCTATGACATGCCATGAACTGGTATTCAAAGGCACCAGTTTCCTGTAGCAGAATAGTAGCAATAAAGCCTGTCAGAGTTCTTCTGTACCCATGTTCAGAGGCCTCACAGGGAAACAGCCATCCTGAGATGTCAAAAGTTATACAGTGAGTGATCTTTAATTATGGACTTGGCTGAAATGAATGAGAGAGTTTATTTTATTTTTTTGGAGAAGACCTGAACTTGCTCTGCCTACAGCCCACTTCAAGATGACACAAACAAGTTCTGGTCTGAAGGCCTGTGCTCAATCTGCTGTGATAAGCCCTGTTGTGTGTGTGGTGATTTTTGCTTTGGAGTTTATATACCTCTGTCATGATGAAATGCAAGCAAAGCAAGCACAGGTCTAGGCACCGGACTGAAGATTTAAAGGGCATAATGTAAGGCCAAGGCTTGAATTCATAGTAGTCCCTTGACCTGGAGGTAAGAGTTTCAGAGAGTTTCCCTTATTCACACAAATATGGGAGACAAATAATACGATTGAGAGGAAAATTAAATACCACGATGCTTCTTAAGGAGCAGTCTATAATTTCTTTTTTTTTCAGAGACAATTTGCACTCAAAAATGACTCTTTAGATGAGGCTATGTAACTTGTAAATCAAGCATCATATATTCTGGTGCCTTTTTGAGAGCCTGCATGGTAATACAACTAATGTGTTATACAGCTTGTGTTCCCTAACAAGTCTGTAGCCTTTCTGTTATTTCTGGTCAGTAAATTATTTGTATTGGGGTGCTCAGGTGCCCCTTCAACACAGGGCAAGTCAACACTGGTAATGATTCATTTTGAAATAATGCTAGCACTCTTGGACCCTCTCACCACTTTTGTCTTCCTGAAAATTGGTTTTTTTTTACTCTCAGAAAGTTGTGTTAATACCTGCTATACTCAGTATAGAATCAGCTTTAAAAATATGTTGCACCATTCAAGTAAGATTAATAGACTCACAGAAGTTTTTTTTGCCTTTCTGTTGTCTGGAGAGGAAATCTAGCAAGTAGATTACATCAGAATCTGAAGGCAGGCTTCAACTGGCTAAACATATGTTTTTGTGCACTTTCTTGCCTAGAGTATTCCAGATGTCTGCAGATGTGGTGAATATGGCTTGTGGCCTAAATAGAATCAAGGAGAAGAAGATAGAAATTGCTTGAGCAACTCAAACTGCATTAGATATCCATGTTGAGACAGACTGAGACACTGAATTTGCATATGTATAGGAAGGTGACTGCATGTGAGCCAGATGTTTAAGTTTTTACTGTAATCAATGAGGGTGCAACCCAGTTGCTTAATACACATTACCTGAGATTCCCCAGGGTACACAGCATAGTCTCCAGCTGTTATAACAGAAGAGTGTGGGCCACCTATAGGCTCCACAGCATACCTGAAAGCCTTCAGCTGACATCTCGAACATCTGGGAAATCTCAGATGATGCTAAACACCACAGGTTATACAACAGAGATGAATGTCAGATGTGGTCAATATAGCCAGCAGAAGTGAGAAAGCTAATCAGCTCCCCCTGAAATAGTCATCCACTTTTGACCATCTCAGTAGCTCTCTGTACTGCACTGACTCTGTTGACTAGATTAAGAAAGACTTAACTTCGTGATCTAAGACAGTGAATGTACACCTAGTTTCATGTCTGGCTATGGAGCTGCAAGAGGCCTGAAGTTACGTGAGATGAATCCCTTTCCCATCAGTCAGTACATGAACACATGACAGGCAATTCTTCCACCCTCACAATAGTAATGTCATCCTCAGTTTGAAGAGGCTTGTCAGGCTGTTAGCAACAAGCTGTTTATTTAAAATGTCAGTTATGTAATGTATGACTATTTAAATGTTTTTTTTTATATTAAGATAAATTAACATAATTTAAAAATTACTCTCACTTCCCACTTTATTCACTCTGAACTTACCAGAGTTTTGGTTTTTGCTATGACATCATTGAATACAATAATTTAAACAATCTAAAATTTCAACAAATGTCTTCTTTCTCTTCCATGTGCAGGTTTGATTTGTTTTCGGTTTTGTTTTTGTTTTTTTTTTGTTTGGTTTGGTTTCTTTTTTGCTTTGGAGTGAATTTTTTCTCCAACATTCTCTGTGTGAAAGAGCCTGCACATCCCTTAAACACATCATTTTGTAGATGAAAACCTAGCAGACTAGATCACAACACCCTCCCCCCTAAATCTGTCAGGTATTGAACTTTACATTGGATTAATTCCAAGGAATAAAATGATGTAAAGTATAGCACTAGCGCAAATCAATGGTACAATTCAGTTCACCTTAACACTAGTACTCAGAAAACATTAGAGTTGCTGGCATAGGGATTGTCATCCCTATCAGTCTAGATATAAACTCCATGACTTACTTCAGAATTGTATATGCATAAGTGAAGAGAACATATGCTCTTGCTACATGGGCACTTTAGTTATAGCAATGATAAACTAAAAGGTGAAGTAGAGAAGTCAGATGATCAAGCAAATAGACTCTTTTGAAGATTAAAACTGCTTATCCTTAGTTATGTCCCCATTCTTGCTCAGAAGTGTATCTTTAAAAAGCAACCTCTAATTTAATCAGGCTGCTGAAATTCCACAAAACATTCCACATATGTGCACACAAAACCAGAGTGAAGGTAAAAACTATAGAACATATTTAGATACACAGGAGCACAGAAGGAAGTAATGATCTGACCTTTTAAATTTCTATGTCTATTTACACAATCAGGTATGTTTTCATCTTCTTTGAAGAAAGGATGTGTAAGATGCAAGCAGCTTTCTTGGTTCCTTGCTCTACTCAACTTTGGTAGGGTTGATGTATGTGACTGGCAGCAAATGATTCTCAAAGGCAAAGGGGAAGTGGTTTAAATTGTGACTTAATTTCTTTCCTAAGGCACTGATGGACAAACGCAGCCATATGTTATGCTTTGCTGTAGTGGAAAACAAAAACTAGCTCCTAATACATAACAGATTTATTTTTGCAAACAGATTTCCATCTGTATTTTGCTCTTTCCTAAACACAATTGTCTTCAAGTTTGTCCATGGTAGAATCCACTGTGGTGTGTGCGGTAGTATTTGTCAAGAAGACAGTTTTTGATAATCTATAAAAAGGCATTTCATATACATATAAAATACAGATATGGGATTTTGTAATAATGTTATATCCATCAAAAACCTGATTGAAACCAGAATATCAAAAGCAGTAGAAGACCCATATTGTTTATGGATATAAACTGCACTACAATTATCTCTGGATACAGACATGTTTCAATAAAGTTCCTGTCATTTGTACATACAAATGAAATAAATTGGACTCTCTGATCATAATAGCTGTGAAAAAACGTTCTTTTTCATTTTATTCTGAAATTTCTTATAATTTTGCTCTCTTACTGCTGTCTATGACAGCTTATCCTCCTTTAACAGTTATATTTTGCTTCTGTTATATGCTTTGGACACACACTAAGGAACCTTTAAATTAGACAAAAAAAAAAAAAGGTTTTGGCAGAGGCCTAGCCCTCTGTTTCTTTTTTACTCTCCTAACCATACAACACTGCACATCAGTTTTAAAGATTTGAAAACTGAATTTAGAAAGCAGCAAAAATTAGGAAATAGTGTGTTACCTTTTTCAGTGACCAGTATTTCCATAAAATTTTTTGCTTTCAGCTGACAGTTTGTATTATGAAGTTCCGTAAAGGAGATTACAAAGACTCAACATACTCTGAATGGTGCATGTGGTTGCAGAGACACGGAGCAGTCATAAAACCAACTCAATAACCTGAAGTTAGTGCATTTATGCCCTTTAACTGAAACAAAGCATTACGTATTGATCACTGAGGACAGTGCATGTTGTCTTGTGGTCCTTTATTTCCTGTGACATTCAGAGATAAACATGAAGGTTTTTTAATCAAATTGATTTCTACATGAATGCAGATTTTTTCTTTCCCCTCCCTGCCTCATAGTCCTGCTGAAGTGCTCTTGGACATTCAGTGGTTTCAGGAATTACTTGTCTGTATGGCTAATTTGCGCTCCTTTTTTTAAAAAAAAAATTAAAAATGAATGGCTTATTTGTCTGAGCTCTGGCCTGGGTTTGCCAAAAGCTAATCTTTCCAATACACATGAGCTCGCTGTTAACATGAAGGAGACAAATGAATTACTCATCACAGAAGAAATGAGCATAAGTGGGCATCAGAAGTGCTGGCTGCTATATTTAGCTTATAATACTAATATTAGAACGTCACAGTCATGCCCGCTTGCTTAATGGCAGTCCTATGAGATTCTATCTAGATTTTATGATCTTATATGGAAAGTAATTCAGCTATTTGGGGAACTACGCTGTGTGCATACAAACAGTGAGACTACTTACGTCTGTTCTCTGTGTTATCAGTACCATTAAAAAGTCACATCACTTGGGAGGATGTGCTGCTTTATAGTTTCTGCTTTTATTGTCTCTAAGGAAACCACTTTACTTATCCACATGGGCTATGCTTGCCATATCCTCAATTAGCACACAGTCAGGGCAAGGAAAACCAGTGCATCAGAAATTCTGTTCTTAATGTAAATGTATTAGTATTACTTGGTTTTTATGCTTTTTAAGTCCAGCTCTCGGTTTTAGCAAATGTCCTGCCTTTTTGTAGGTTGCCAGAGGACTGAGCTGGCTTGGAGACACTGTCCCACAATTCTGGTCAGCACTTTGAGAGGAATCTTGCTGTTACTGAAGGCCAGAAGGACTACAAAAGACTGCCTTCTTTTTTTTTTTTTTTTTGTAATAGATGAAGAATAGAAGGGAAAATGATTAAAGAGTCTACGGCTGAAATGTATTTTAAAAACACTTATGCTCTCTCCTTCTTTCTTAATTTCATAGAAAATACTCCTTGTGTTTATGGAATTTAAGGGGAAACTTTTTTTTTTTTAGAGTAGAAATTCATACCAAAGACAAGGTCAAGAGAATTATTTTTTTTACCTGAATCTACTTCTTCTCCATGATTTATCAAGTGTCTTGAGGGACTGCTTTTTAAAATGATAGCTTTTGTCACACACTGCTAATTTTAGACCTTTCAATATTTTTTTAAGCTTAACATGTTTCAGGCCCATTAGAAGCTGGATGTGCCCATTATGTGAATAAGGAAAGCTTCATAACCACACGGAAACCCCCATCGACAGTTTTAGAAGTAGACAGCCCTTTGGATGACACTGTTGAGAGCTGAGAGAGTTTGGGGGAGTGGGAGTTCCTTTAGCCCTTCTGGCCTCCATGGTGCACATCATTCTAGCAGACCAAATTTAATCTCTCTTTGCTGAAGAGAATTTACTGTGATTCTATCTTCAGCAGTCCTGAGAGGTCTTGAGAGAGATGGCATCATGTCCCTTCACAATAGGACATTAACTATGTCAACTAAAACTTCTGGGTTTCTGACCTATAGGTCAGAGACATGTCAGCTTGGAATTGTGGTAGATTTTCTATGAATATGTTTACCCAAAGCACTGACTGACCAAACATTTCAACGATTCCTTCCAGATGGAAAGTGTATCACTATATTGTACTTACAAAAGACATAATTTCAGTGCAACCCAAGCAGGAAAGGATTTAGAACCAGTCAGGGGTTTTATAGCTAATTTTCTCATGGAAGTTCAATTTATCTAAATAAATATATGTATAAACAAATACTTTTATTTCAATCAAAGATATTAATTTTTCAGGACAAAATAATGTTGCATTTCAGTATTTTAAAAGTATCAAAGAGTGATACATCATTTATTAATGTAGCCAAAGAGGTATTAATTCAGATAAAATTGTCTTATGTAGGAAATAAAATGTGTCTGTTTCTGACTAACAGACAATGGAATTAGAGGTATTAACTATACATTTAAAGTCATCTTTCTTTTAAACCAACAACTCAAAATGATAATAGCAGAAAGGTATTGCAATCATTTATGTAGATTCCCTGGGTAGGGTTAAAATAAAGTTTCCATTTTTAGGGTAGATAGAAATATAAGAGACACATATGAAAAATTATCGTATAGGTATAAATTACCTCATAAGGGTTTACAGCTGCAACATAGCTTTTATAGATGTGCATTTATAGGTACTAATAAAGCCTTAAAATTGCCTTTGTAGCATTTCATAATTCCTACATTTCAAAGCATAAAGCTGACATAATATTAAAAATATGACTCAGAAGCAAATTTCTGAAAAAAGGTTAAATTGGTTTCATTTGTGATATATTATGCACTATAGGTATTCAGTACTCCATATAGTATATTTCAATATGTTTACAAAAGCCTATAGCTCAATGAAATTTAGTATAAATGATTATCTGTTTGAAAGTTCCTTCATTATTAGCTGATTTTCATTTATTATTTCAGTCATACAATCAAGGAACTGAAAAGTACTGCAAGTCTTTGGTAAGCAGTCACTGCAAGATTCATTTTCAGCATATGGGGAAAAGTATGTCCTATGAGACAGTCACAGATTATCAGGGTGATGAATCCTATGCTTGTGAATAATTATGATGTTTCAGAAATAAGGACAGGTTTCCTGATAACATGGGAACAAAAACGCTTGCATTCATGCTGGTTGTTAGCTGTACTAATTGTTTTAACCAGCTTCATGTTTTAAAGATGATTTATACTTCTTTTTCTACACATATGCATTGCCTGTACAAAGACATATTGGAAACTTTAAAGTCCTTGATGGAAGGAGAATGCATCAGCTGGTTTCTTCAGGTCCTTTCTCCACTCTCCTGGACATAGAACAGGATGATTTCAGTGCTCCAAAGTGAGATGTTGTGCAAACTTGTCTATTTGGGGCTTAAAACAGAAGTAAGCAGATAAAGGGTAGCATATTTTGCCTGGGACATGACTTAGTCAATATGATTGTGTAATGCAGACCCCTTTTATAAGCAATAATATGACAGAAAATATGACACCGTATGTTTTTTAATTAACCCCCATATCATTAAGCAGTAGAGCGAAAAAGTACATGCAGTATCCCTGCACAGCTACTTGATGTTATCCGTCTGCCCTTTTATCTGTCTGTGAGCCAGGAGGAGAACCAGAACATCAACAAATAGCCTCTATTCTCACAACTCAAAACAGGAGAATAATAACAAGTTGAATAAATGGAAGCAGAAATATTAGATTTTACAATATTCCTTTCCTTTGCCCTGTCTTCTGAAGTGTTATTAGTAATAGAGGTAAGTAAAAGTATTGCAAAGGTCTAGTGTTCTGTTACCTGCCAATTCTTATGTCTTCCCCAGACACTGAGATTTACAGCCAGCTATAAGGAGATTACTTTAAATCCTTTTCCATCACTATGAAGAATATTCTTAAAGGGACCCTGACAGGTGTTGCAGGCTCATATTTTGATTTGCATTTTGGAGTTATAATCTGCTAGAAAGTTGGCGTTTAGGAAGTCTTTTTTTTTTTTTTAAAAAAAAAAACAAACCAACAAAAAACAACAACATTTCTACAGGTATTGAAAAAAACCCCAAACCCTCGACCTGGTGTGTTACTACTTTATATTCTTTGGTAAGTACAGGGAGGCTTATTAATATAGATTTTTTTTTTTTCCATACCACACTACTTTTGTGTTAAAGATTTCCAATCTAGGAGTAATAAAGCCTAAAAATGTTACAGTAGGACACTCAATTATTTCTTTAAAATAAGTAAGTTATCCTGGATTTATCAACAGGATCTGCAGAACTCATCCTGCATCCTGCCAGCCCCAACGGTGTTTTAGGCACAAGCAAATACGAAACTCCATTCTCTCAGACTCCTGCTCATCACCAAATCCTCATGGAAGACACCAGAGAATGTTGTGTTTTCAGGCATTTTTTAACAACTGGCTTCAGATATTTATTTATCAGCTACTGTGGTGACTACTATATGTGCAAACTAACACAAATGCATGCATGCAAAAATCACTTAGCACAGTTTTTAATAAAGATGTAAGCAATTATTATAGAGAGGACAAGTTTGTTTCCTGGCAAAGAGATACAGTAGAACTGACTTTTGAGCTCATATTTGCCTATAAAACATATTACATAGATCCATGGCACCACACTGATTTATTCATCATTTATAAATTATTTAGAAATGTCCACTAATAAAGGTGCACTTTTACATTGCTGTCTATAGGACACAGCTATTGTGTGAAAACTCTGGCTTCTACCAGCCCTTGCCTCTGGCCCCAAAATGAATGCAATATGGTTTCTGCTGAAGTTTCAGGCATGTCCATCTTTTAATTGGTTTTTTATGCCATGTATACCATACGGCCAGAAATACTGAAATATAATACATTGTCATTTACTGACTTTAGGGAACTCTTTCTCAATTTAATTAAACAGGATAACTTGCTAATGCAAGTGCTTCCTATTACGCATAAGGAGCTTAAAATGATAAATGAATTACAATGGAGGCCCTTTCTGGAAACTGAGACAAATGTTTTTGACTGGAGAGATGGGCTCCCATCTGCAAATATTTAGTGTTTATACTTTTCTGACAGCCAGGGATGAGCCTTTACCTCCACAAAAAAATATAGGCAACTTGCATTGGATTAAGTTGGATTAACATCTCTCTACTTAAATTCCTATTGCCATTTCTTCAGTCGTGTATTTCACATTGACCAAAATGACAGTCATTATTTGCATTTATTGGACTGAGGTTTTGTATTTGAAAGGATCCCAGTCCAGAATATTAGTGTCCTCATCACACAGTTTTCTCTGTCTGATTGAATGTGATTTCAGGTGAAATATTGCACACAGGTGCACGAAGATCATAGATTTGAGTTGGCATCTTTAGTTTTCTTGTCCACCATCCCTGAACCCCAAAC
The DNA here is from genome assembly GCA_035047845.1 of Dendrocincla fuliginosa. Lineage (NCBI taxonomy): Eukaryota > Metazoa > Chordata > Aves > Passeriformes > Dendrocolaptidae > Dendrocincla > Dendrocincla fuliginosa. The sequence continues at coordinate 18,405,149 of JAWWMO010000043.1, read as the reverse complement.
TACACAGTGTCAGAGGGCACATTTGAATCTACCTGTCCAGTATCAGAAGGGAGCTATGAAGTAAACCTAAAGATCAAAAGGATCTAATTTTAAAATGGGTATTTTAGTTAAAATATCTTTTGTAAAATAATGTGAAGGACTTAATTTTCAGGCCAGTATTGAACAAAAATCAGAAGTCTAAATCCCAAAAAATGTAGAAAAATGAGATCTTTATCCTCCAAACAACTCTAGTTTGAGCAGCTTGCGAGTATCTCTCTGAAATTCCAAATACAAATCCCAAAAATGTCTACGAAGTGGTCTGTGAATATGTAATTACAGACTCAAAGGACACTTTGGGGATATTCAAGGGATTTGTATTTGGCATTTCAGAGAGATACTTTCAAGCTTTTTTAATTTACCAGAAGCAAGGAACTCAAAATTCCAAGAAAAAGCAACAAAGCATGTGAACTGTGTTACCTGGTGGTTCCAAATATGTTTTTGCATGAAAGACTAACCATGTCATATCTTCTAACATGTAGTTTCTACATGTCTGGTTTATGTACAAAATAAACTGGAAATATTTCAGCTCTGTTCATAATGAAATTTGTCATTAAAATGTATGCATCTTCAATGAAAATTGCACTTTACACTTATTTCAAGGGATCTGCACCTGAAATTGTCAACGAGGTCCTTGCAATGCTCTTCTGAGAATGCCAAATGCTCTTCTGAGAGAGAATGCTCTTCTGAGTCTGTGCCAAAAAAAAAATCCTCAGAGCAATGGCAGAAAGATTTCCACCAGAGGGGCCCCATAAACTAGGATTACCCGTTTATGTAGTTAAACAGGAGCAATTGTTGTTTCATCTGCCTTAGAACAAGTGCTTCCCCAGCTCCCTCCACAGTGTCTCTGACAGCATGAGAGCATTATTTCTCAGCACCAGCTTCTACCATTGCCTTATGAAGAATTTATATGTTTTGAGTTTTCCTTCATGGCAGGTGTCCAGCAGTGCTGTACTATAAACCTGCCACAAAGAGTGAAAAAAGTGCAGTTTTCAGTTCAATTGGGGGTCCAGACTGATGAGCTCAGACAGGCCAAACCTCTAAAGGTTAGTAAGTCTAAACCTCAGCTGATTCACCGAGCACCATCAAATTATGTACTATTAAGGAGGCAGCAAACATTTTTAACGACTAATTACTTGAGAAGGTTGTGGAGGGTGATTAATAGACTCAAATCCTTTATTGGAGTTCTCTTGAGGAACCCTAATGAAATAACAAATTCAGGGAGACGACAAATTCTTTTCCTTTTTTGGAAAGTAGTTATTAAAGCTGAACAATGCTGCCAGCTGAAGGCATCGTTAAGGGGATGGCTTACTGTTGCACACCAAAACCCCTACTGTGATAAATGGCAAATAAAATACGTCTTTCATCCACACATCAAGGCAGTTGAGGACGAGCAAAGCAGGGCTACCAGGATCGGTCTCCTTGGCATTACCAGGCATGGATGGCCTGTAGAGGGCTCTCAAGGTCCTCTGTTGAGCCTCCTCACCCAGTTTCATGGGCTGCAGCTGGAGGTTTTCTGAGGTCACCGAGGTCTCTCTCAAAAGAGCTAAACAAAAGAATCCTTCAGCATAAGCATGCATTTTTCCCTTTTCTATGGCCTTGCTGTTTCTATGTACTATCTCCAGCCACAACTTTGCCTACATTATTTGGTTTAGCAAACAGATGTTAGAAAGCCACTGCTAAATATAAGTCTTCCCTGTAAGAGTCATTGTGAAAAAAAAAGGAAAAAAATACAACAGGCTTGGAATAGGAATGAATGCTTTCAGAATTTTTTGTCTACTGTCATCTTTGAGGCAACTGTACTGTAGGCACACAGAACACAGATGACTTGTTTATATTTAGTTAGCTCATTTTCTTCAGTTCCTAGAATGAGCTGGGATGTGCTTGAAAACAAATATTGCATTGAATATCATTCTTTAAAGCAGACTGTACTGCAGAATACATGTCATATTTGACACATAAAGTGAATAGCAGAACCAGCTACACAGATTACTTTAATAACCAAACCCAACCTGCAAGCAAGTGCTATATGTGACAAGGACATGAAGGTAGCAGCAAATTAAATTTACATATATATTTCATGGCAATTAAACCCTTGTCTTGTGAGTTAATGGCATATTTTAATTGCTTGTAGCCACAGTTTTCTTTTGTAAAAATATCTGTACTGGAGGAAGGAAAATGCCCTTTCCCCTTTGCCAATTGTGTTTTAAATATCAGATTCTTGTTGTGATTATCTATACGGGTAGAGCTGAAAAAATCAGAAGGAATAGATTATCAGAGAAATCTTAGTTCCTGTCTTTCCTTGTCTGGCTATATTGTAAGGAATAACACTCTAAAATTAGGATAATTGGACTGGTTTTCATTTCTAGTAGAGCTCCTTTATGAAAGGACATATCCTGTAGCAGTCTTTGTCATCACCTTCTGGCATTACCATTTGTTTGTTTGCCTTTTCAGGAAAAAAGGTTTTTTCTATTTTATTACCTTTACTTCATGTTCCTGTTTCCTTTCCTTGTAGTATCAGGGTGGCTTTAGCTAGGACAAAAGTTATATACCAAAAACTTACATCCTGTTTTTCTCTCAGCAGCAACAGAGATGTAGAAGTAATCATGTGCTTTTTCTTTCTTACAGGATCTCTGCGTAAGCCATTCAGAGTACTAGTTGGTTCTAGTGTTCTTAAGTGTGGTAGCAGCTGCCATTGAGTTTCTGAAGCTGAGTTTGCTGTGACTGCGCAGTGGAAAAAAAAAGTGTGATAGTAAGAGAGAATGGTAGGCAACAACAGGAAGCAATGACCATGTCACCAGGTGGTACAGAGTACAGCCCTCAAGGCTGATGACTGAGATGCACAAAAACCACCCAGGACTTCTCAGGTGTTCCCAGCTTTATAGGGTTTTACTATTTTTAATTGTCTTTAGATTAGCTAAGGGTAGAGTACCATCGCTCTCCATGTAAAATGGCTGTGGGCAGTCAGAAGTGCATCTGGTAAGACTGTCAGGCACACGTATAAACAGTATTTCTTTGGACTGCTATGTAAGCATCTGTAAGTACCTACTAACTGGTGCTGTTGAGAGAGTTTTCAGTCTTAAGTCTGCTATACTGTAGAATATTCTGTAAAATCCCTAATCTCTTAAAGTGGGGGAGACTGTAAATTCCTTTAAGTAGGTAGGTCCTATAGATGTGAGGAGAAATATGAGGCCTTTCCTATCAGTCATTGCTCAGGAGTCATACAGCACAAGCCACTGCTGGATATTGGGAGAGAGAGAGTCAGGCAGTGGCTAAAATTTTCTGTAAATATTACAGTATATTTAAGTTTTCCTGGACACATTCTGGTTATTTTGGGCAGAGATTTTCTATACAAGGATTTTGAAGACTTTATGTGTTTTTCCAGGCCCTAGCAGGTCATATCCTGCAACCAAAAGCCACACATCTGGAATTCTTCAAAATATTGCAAATCATCTCCATGTGCATCAAACCATCTGCAGATGTGCAATGTGGCTTGTTCTGTGCATGCCCAGGAGGTTCAACATGTCCTAAAAATGTTGGGTTTACTGTGCACATGTAGAAGATACATGAACATACGTTTCCAGACCAGATGCGCTGAGTTGTTATGCACTGAGAAAGGTCATACTGGAAATTTTGACTCTAAAGAGCTTTGATCTGAAGGATATTCTAGCCTTCTGTGTTTCAAGCGTTAATCTTCTGTGTCCTTTTCTCTAGCACTTCTATGAAATGTTAGTAGTCACCAGTGAGGTCCTAACACAAGTGGAGCTGCCTAACATGCAGAGTATCTATTTTGTGGAACTGTCAAAGGTACAGAGGTTCAAATTCTTTGTGTTTCTACTTCCATTCAATGCCCCTTACCAAATACCTTACTGGACATTATGCCCCGCTGTCCTTGCTAGATCACAGAGTAATGAGCATTGCTTCCCAGAAGCATGTTCTCTTGGGAAAATATGACCAAGCAGGTTGGAAGAGACTTTAAGAGGTGCCAGTCCAACCTGCTGCTCAAAGCATGGTCATTGTGGCCAAACTGCTCAGTTTGTCCTTGAAAAATCTCTGAACTGTGAACAGCTTCTCTTCTCTCAGCTATTGCCATGGAGAAAAAGAAAATCACTTCATCACAGCCTCTCTAGTTTGTTTTATGGCTGTTGTTTCATCTGCTCCTGCTGTACACCTCGGTACAAGCCCAGGTTCATCTCTTTGGTTGCACCTTCTTTAGTACCTGCAGGATGCTGTGTGCTCCTTCTGAAGCCACTGCTGCTCCAGGCTGGGAAGAGGCCCCTCGGCCTCTCCTCATGGGGCAAGTGCACAAAGTACTCCAGCTCAACACTGTCCTGCTGTCCCACCACTAAATTCTCTCCAGTTCACTGCTCTGCTGTAAACTCAGATGGTGCAGACTGTACAGAGTTTTCCAGGGCTGTTAATGAATTTGGAGCATGAGGGATATCTCTTACTGTGACCTGCTGGATGTGCTCCTGCTGATACAGTCTAGGAGGCTGCTGTTTTTCCTTTCTGCCAGGACACACTGGTTCTTGTTTAGCTGTCTGTCATTAGGGCGCAATGAGGGCTGGCTGCTCCCTGAGGCCAGAATTTGAGCTCAGTGCCAGGGCTTTCACAGCAGGGTGTCTCCATCCAGTGCCCATCCCACACTGTGGGAGCGAGGTGAGCAGGGCAGGCCTAGAGATGGCGCCCAGACTCAGGAACAGCCTGGTGGTGGCCAGGCAGGCCCATGAGGACAAGGCAGAGCCTAAATCAAGGTGAGAAATCAGTCAGGCAGGAAAATCAGTTGCATTGTCCATCAGGTCAGGTTCAGATGGCCATAGACAGGCATGGGCAAGGCCACAATGCCATCCTGGGCAGGTCAGGCAGCAGATGAGAGAGCCTCAACTGAGAGCAGCTGCCAAGGGTCAGAGGGTGGGAAGCCCTGTTCTCCATTCCTACAACTCCTTCTCCACAGCAGCTCTGCTCATCCAGTTGGCCTCAAATGCAGCCACCTCTGGCATCCAAACCCTGGGAGGGCTGGGAAATGCGTCCAGGATGCTGACAGCTGTCTGCTGAGGTCCCACTTCCTTTGCAGAAGAGCTGCTCCCCAAACAAGTTTAGGCTTAGTCAGTCTCAGCCTGTACAGTAAAGTGCATATTTCCATCCCATGAACAGGAATATGGATTTGTCCCTGTTGAATTTCATAGGATATCTGCTGTTGTGTTCCTCCAGTCTGGATAGGTGCTTCTAGATGGTGACCCAGTGATCATCTACAGTCATCAAGAGATGGAGTGAGTGTGACTTCCATCTCTTCCAGACCAATGAAAAATATATTACACCCAGACAATACCAGTATGGACACCTTAGGATTTTCATTTGTAACCAGCCTCACAGTGTGTACCATTAGCTCTGTAATTCACTGATATTCAGTCCAGACCATAACATCCCAGCTTGGATAAAATGGTACTGCTGGGGACCATATTTAGAGTCTTGCTGAAATCAAGATAGTGACATACACCAGTCAACTTGTCAGCTACAGAACTAGATATTTTATCACAGGAGACAATCCTATGAAATCTCTTTCATGTTACTAATCCTGGATCACACAACAACTCTACTTCATTTCTTACTTGCTGTCCTTTTGATTCTTGATAAAAGATTTAACTAATGGCTCTTTAGAGATTTTTAGCCATTCTATGTGTATTTTATTCCTTTAATATTTTCTTCAGAAAAATACATAAGGGAAAAAGAAGAACAGGAAGAGATAACAAGGGGAAATCATATGATAACCTTGTTAAGCTTCAAAATTTAATAAAGAATACAACAACATGGTTTTATGGATCAGATGCTCTTGCATTTGTAATTCAAAGAATAAATGGGAACACTTCTTATTTCAAAACAGTAGGATCACCATTGTTATTTTATATACCCAAGTTTTGAAGTTTGTTTTAGAGACTTGGAGGAATATTTTTTCTTCAGCCTGAATGGCTTTTAATTTCACATTTCAAACCTAGAATTCTAAAAAACACATGACAACATCCCTGTTTCTTGTAAATCTATACTAACTTCACGATCAAAGAGGTGACATAAAACCCACTGAGGTGAGCACAATTCTTCCTTTAACATTAGTAATTTCTGGATCAAGCAGCACCAAACAAAGCATGCTTAGTTAATTTTTAATTCTGTTACCTATAGCTTTTTTATGAGCATGTAGAAAGCCATATATAGGATGTAAAATAAAAGTCTGAAGTGAATAGCAGCTTTCCGATATGTCCCAGGTGCCTGAGCATAGACTACTGCTGTTGAATTACTTGTTACTGAAATTAAATTTTAATGTTCATATGATAAGCTTGTTGCCTAAATGTTCTTCTGAATATTTGCTACTTGATATTTGCAATGAGAAATCTGCTGGCTAGTTTTGAGTGACCATGTTAGTCAATGTTTTTGATTCTGTTCTTTTATTAGAGTACCAAAGCTAAGACTATTAATGTAATGTGTGACTCTTGGATATAATCATGAAGACTGCAGATATCATAAAGACAGCAGATAGAAAAACAGAGCAAGGCATTTTAAAAAGTGTTAAGATGCTCAGGGTATGCCTTTGTAATCAAATGCACTTAGCTCTATAGTGCTGTGCCTGAGCTAACAAGCCCTGTGTAGAAGTGGGACTTAGTTGTTTAAATAACACTAATGTCACTAATTACACTAGTGGCAGGTGATTCTTGTCTAGTGAAACTGCAATGAGTGAATAATACCTGCATATGGCCAAGAGGATGTCTGCTGTGTCTTGACTATATAAACTCATGATAGATTCCCAGAATAGTGAGCCAGTATTATGTTACTTCTATCCTCAGTGTTTTCGAAGGTATTATAAAGAAATATACATTGCCACACAGATGGCTAAAAGGCAGTATTTCTGCTTTGCTGGGTTTTCTTCAGAACTTGAAACATTAACAGCATTGGGTCCTCATTCCCTAGCCTGGTACCCTTCCAGGAATTCAGGCGCGAATCCAGTGAGATCTTGTCAACTGTAAATGTATTGGATTAAGTGTTTGGGTTTAACAAAGTGCCACATTCCAGTGAAAATTTTTCATTTGAACATTTCCATCAGCACTACTGGAGAGCTCTACCAGCTCACAAAGGGTAACTTCCAACATGGTGTCAACATTGCTAATGTGTGCAGAAAACTCCCAGTTTTTCTGGCCTTTTTTTATTTATGGTGTTGTTTTGGCTTTTTTGCAGTTGTTTTTTTGTTTTTAAGCAACATCCAATAATACTTTCAATACAAATATATGGATGTACTAATTCCTATTTGCATTTAGCAAATATATCTATGGACAAAAATCGAAACATATCTAAAATGAAATTACTTTGGGTAAAGTACAGGATATATTTTTTTGATGCTAGCACAACCATAGCACAAAACACTGGGTTATTTTACTGTAGTACAAGTCAGTTTAAAAACACCCCAAAAACACTAGACATTCCTATCTGGGTTTGAATTGATGTTTCAAATTAATATCAAGGTATTATGATTTCTGGAATTTATTATGCATAATTGGTACCAAAATATAGCAACAGTGTGAAACCCAAAGCTGTGTGCCATTTCTAAATTTTAATGGAAGTATGAGTTAGTCACTTTCTTAATGATGTTGTAGTTTGTCCCTGGCTTTGAATAGTTCCTTTATTACAGTAAACCCATAGTTTGTCTTATGGAAGGAACCATGTAGCCCTCTCTTGAAGTAAATTCAAACAGCAGGCTCTCTGTGACAGCTATGTGTCAATGTGAATGCTGCTGATGCTGTCAATCCCAGTGCCATGCAGTTTTCTTCTTGTAGCACAACACTGGATAAGAATTTCCCGATGGAGCCACTCCAGCTTGCTGTATATGAGTCAGACCATATTAGGAGCCTTGGGAAATTCTTACATTTGCCTTGAGCTCAACAAATTGCAATATCATCTTTCTTTTTGAACTTGCTGGTTTATCATAGAATCATAGAACAGTTTGTTTAGTGGAGATTTTTTGTTAATCTTACATTGCAGTAACGTATCAACACCTCGAAATTTTGCAGAATGTGTCAAATGACTTCACTTTCTAAGGAAAAAAAAATAGGGGGATGACACAACTACAGTGGATTTTGCAAAGGCTAATCAAACATGTTTTCACTTTGCAGTGAAGTGTGGTGTTGAGTCTCAGGCTAACCATTATATAAACCAGTATTCCCACCTCTGTTGATATCCAGAAAGCAATAGTTGATTCCTGATGCTAATTTGCTGTTTTAGAGCTGGGCTGCTACAATTCCTGGTTTCTGATTTAGTTTGGATCAGCGCTAGCTTAGACACTATGTATAATATGCATAAGTTCCTACACAGGTAATTTTTACTTTAATTAAAGCAAGGCAAGAAAAAAAGAAATGGATAGCCATTAGCCCCTGATTACTTTCTTTGTTTTTCTGACACACTAGGAGATTTTCATATACTTGTCCAAGTCAGGGTTTTTTTTACTTTTTTTTTTTTTGGTCAGCTTCTGCTGAAAATATGTAAGGATGATTGTGAAATGAAGAATGGAGGTTTTATGTTGCCTGTGTTACCTTTTGAAAAGTCCTAGAAATTCTCTTGGAAGTCCCTGGGTCTAGGGTGTACAACAAATTTCCCCTTTGACACTTTTTTTGCCTTCAAACCGCACTGCTTGAGGTTTCCTTTTCCCTTGTTTAGTGTTAACTTCAAATGCAAAATAGTCTCTCTGTAAACGAGACTTTGATCACCCCTTGCTCAGCTTCAATGTTTTAAGAGCTGCCATTAGTATCCTCCCTCTTTCCCAGCCCTATTGCTTGAAGCCCAAATCCGTATTTCCTGCTACATCTTCCTATATAACGGTGTCCAGTGGACTTCTCGTTTTGGGAGACTGTAATACCATCCTTGCTGACATATGGCTTACTCTCAGCTGAATGGTTAGTCACTAATGTAAGAGTTTCATGCTAACACTGGGATTTTTAAATCCTACCAGCAGATTTCCAAAATCACCATAGTTTCATGGGTAAAGAAAATGAGAAAGGCAGGAACATTTTACAGGCTCAAAACAACTAATGTCTAGTAAACATACATGACAGATCACATATTTTTACAATCAACTTGAAGTTACTGCTTTTAATTGCAAATATCTGTATAAAACAGTCAGCTGAAAGATCCTCATGGAGAGAGTGGGATTTTTTTCTTCATTGCTTTCAGCAAATTAAAATGAGTGAAAGAGGTTTTATATCTGAGCAAAAGTGGAAGATCCCTTATTAGATAATTTTTAAATGTGAAAAAAAGGTCTTGTGACTAATCTAATTTATATGAAAAACGTTAGGACAAACTCTATTAGAGCTAGTACCTTAACCTCTTCCCATCCTAATTCCTTATTTCCTTAGATTGTGCTGTAAGGAAGCAGCCCAATTGCTGATTCACAGGGTTAGTCTTGGCATCAGCCTCTTGACTGCTCTTAGGACTTGCACATGAGCACTTGGAGAGAACAAAAGGCTGTGTTTGGCAACTGTCTCTCCTTTAAGTCACACCATTCAAATCAATGGCCAGTACATCTGAATAGACCATGGGAGTAGGTATATGTGGGAGGACTGCAGTGGCAACATTGAGCTCAGGTGTTCCAGTAAGAAAAACATGGCATTGAAGAGCAAGCATCTCATATTTTCCCTTGATTTCATCTCAGACTTGCTGGAGTTTTGAAAGAAAATTGAAATTCCATTTAAACAAGCTTGTTTTCATCTCCTTTACAACTTTCAATTATTGACAATGGCTCCAAAACCTACCTGATTTTCATGTCCTTTAGAAATATATTTCTTTATTTATCTTTTATTTGTCACATTTACTTTATTACTAAAACTGCTGTTCTTGCTCAAAGTTATAGTAATTTTACCTCTATGGGAGAATAAATCTACATTTGATATTTAAGATTGTTTGTACATAATTTTTTACCATTATATTGAAAGAGGCGTGAACAAAGCTTGCATTAGAGATTTTAACTGGCCAAACCAAAAAAAAAAAAAAAAAATCAAACAAAAAAAATGTTTTGTGCACTATTACTATGTACTGTGACTTCAGGATGCATTTTACAGTATAATTGCTGGATTAGGGAGATGCTGGCTGGTGGTATAGCTGCCCAACACAGGGCAAAGTCAGGATAGCTGATTTAGCCTAGCCTGTCTGCTTGGGTTAATTAGCCAAAATTAAAAATAATTAGTGAGGTAGATCAAGTGGAACAGTATCTTGCTGCAACTATCTAGTTTCCGATTCTGAACCTGGTTTCCTCTTAGGCAATTCAGCACTCTGCTGAGCTGTGTGGTGTGGCTTGCCCTAAATAACTCGTCCAGGTTCAGCTGAGTACAGTTCAGAGCCAGGAATAGAATTGCCATCAGTTGACTTCATGACCTGCCTGAAACCATGCTATTGTTGGTTTTCTCAGAGTTCTTGATTTTATTTTTAAAAAGCCTTCAATTTTTCAGCTGAGCAGCTTGAGGCATAAAGAGGTCAGTCTATGGCACTACTGGGAGTAGTACCTGGTATCCTTTGGAGAGCCTATTCCCTGCTCTTTGGCTCTAAGCGGTAGAACATGCAGCCTCCTTTACACTTATTCCAGAAATGATCTATAAATACAACAGCACCAGGTTTGTTTTGAGCCCACACATAAGGAGTTTATTTGAAGTCACCCTCAGGCAGCCTTTTCAGTTATGAAATAAATTCTGAAGTTACTCTGCTGTGGCTGAGACTTTATAGACATTTTCCAGGTTATGCAGTGAGTAGTATGTAATTTTACTTGCTGTTTAAGGTTCCAGAATGGCGTAGCTTCCCAGATCTGTAAGATAATAAGCTTCTTCTTCATATATATATATTTAGGCATTCTGCCAATTCCTCTCCCTGCCCCCCAAGCCTCCTTGCTCCCTTTATTTTCTTTTTTTTAAAGTTTTCCTCCTTCCTCCCCTCACCCTGTAGGGAAAGGGAGAGCTGACAGAAGGAAAGAAAGGTTAGTATGAGCTCCATTACAACTAGGGCCTGTTGAGGCTTTTTGTTAAATGAAGTGTGAAGCAGATTGTTAATGGCCTTTTTAATTTCTCTTGTGAAGGATTAGCTTTAGCTTTTTCCTTCTGTGATAAAAGAGTAATTCACATACACATCACTGTTAAGATCCAGAAATACTCAGCTTTGTATATCCTTTTTCTGATCTCAGTTGGACAAATGAGGTTTATATACAAGCTAAGGGTTAACAGGCTGCATAGCAAATAAGAATTCATAACTGTTTTCTAGTTTTCACTGGTTACAGGGTAGCTGATGGCTAAAGCTGCACATTTATCTACATTACCTTAAGCAGTGGCTTAGTAATCCTTTCACTGGTGCACTCAAGAAACATGTGGTCTTATTCATCTTGAAAAATAATAGGAATGAAACTACATAACAGTCAAACATATTGTGCATTAAGTAGCATGTAAGTGCTGAAATTGTGGTGTCTGCATCGTGGATGAGATACTAAAATACTATTTCTGAGTAGAAATTTGTTCAGTCTAAGGATGTCTTTGAATTTAGGCCTATGCATAAATTACCCAAAAAGACATACAGTTACAGTTTTTGCTAAACAGAGGACTCTGAGTCTATACCTTTAAACTCCCTATTTTATACTGAAGTTCTGCTTCTGGCTATCCCAGAACATTAAAAGAACAGACAACATAGTGACTCAAGCAAATCTGACTGGAAGATAACAACCATTGTATGCATAATTAATAGAGGAGGAAGAAATAGTTTGGACAAATATAAAAGCATTTACCTGACCTCACTTTAATGTAAGTTTATAAAAAAGTTTGAGTGAAAGAATAATGAAAGGTGTGGAGTTGTGTAGAAAAGAAAGCAAATATTAAATGAGTTGTAGACAGATTGTGCTAATCTAGCCAGGGATTGTTAATTTATAAAAGAGCTGTTACTTTTAGACAAGGGAAACAGTAGGTTTAATCTACCTACAATTCACTAAAGTGGATGCTATGGTACCAGCTAGCTAAAAGGATTATTACTAAGATTGGAAATTAAGCCTGAGACTGACTGAAAAGAACATGCCAACAAGCTACCATTAAGAAAAATCCTGAAGAAAGTTATGACTGAAGTTCCTCAAAGATCAGTCTTGGAACCATTCTTACTTAATACTTTCACTGTTTTTTTTTTTTATGCTGAAGTCACTAATGCTTATTAAATGGTGTTGAACTCACTAAGTTAGCAATCATCATGAAATCAAAGGTATGCTGGGATATTTTGCAGGAAGAAGTAGTTTACTGGCACAAAAGGGAATTGAGATAATAGAAACAGGATAAAATATTAAAATACAGAAAAAACATCTCTGTCTTGAAGAAGTAAAATGTATTGCACTTCAGGGGTGATTGGTGGACTAGAAGGCACATATTATAATAGCAAATAAAAAAAATCTTGGCTTAGCCTCACAGAATGAAGGCTGAGAAGAGATATGATTGCTCTCTAAATGCATCAGAGAGGAATAAACAGCAGGGAGGGAGAAGAACTAATTAATCTAAAGGACATTGTTGGCACAAAAATAAAGGGTCATTGTAAAATTTAAGTCACAAATTAGAGGAACTATCAGAGGAATGAGGAATATCCTTCTTATAGAAGTAATGGAATAAACTTAATTAACTTTAACGTAGAATCTACTTGGTTTATAAAAGAGATTATATGATATGATTGTCTGTAATAGCAGACAACTAGACTATGTGAGTCAGAAGGCCTCTGACAGTCTTGTGCCCAGCCTCCTCTTCACCAACTATTGATGCTTCTTTCCAGAAGATCATACAGGAGAGAATACAAGGATCAACCACCACCAGGTTTAATTTGTCTATACAAAAAAAAGCAAGCAGTTTTTTTCATAGGGTGTTACATTTCATTTTCATGGACTTCCCTAGAGGCAGGATGGGATCAAGGCAGAATATTACCTGGAAATAAATGTAAAAAAAAAAAATAGTAAAAAAAATAATAAAAAAAAAAGAAAATAAAAAAATCTGACTTTTAGTTTGATAAAAAACCCTCATGAAGTCAATCAGTTATGAGCTTAATGCTTATATGTGAGAACATAAATTATATCAGAGGATATATAAAAGTGTAACTCAATCTTTTAACTTGTATAATTAGTTTTTCCCATTCAGAAAAAAATGCATCTTGTCAAAGATTCTACCCTTTATATTCTACTTATTCTTCATCCTTTTTCCGATTCAACCACCTCTCCCCCACCCCCAAACACCTTTTTAAAAAAGTTGGCTCTGATCTTTTATCGATGGGTGAGGATGTTGAAAGCTTTTGTTTGTTTGTTTTATTCTTAGTGCACTGAAAAGTCACCATAAATAGAAATCACAGAAATAATTGTGATTTTATGTGTCTTTACTTATTCTGTACCTGGACTGTTGGTTCAACAGGTTGCTTGCCTTTTAATAGGATAGAAAGTAATAAACTCCACTTTGTTTTCCACTTGGCAAAGTACTTTTTTTTTTCTCTTCTGTAGAAATCAGTTATGTCTCATAAAACTGGCAGAGAAATCAGAACCAGTATCCATAATTGCTGTTGTAAGAGTCACAACTAAAAACAATTTAAGGGTTTAAAAATGTTTCAAGTTTTTCAGAAATCTTTGCTTGGGGATCACAAAGAATTAATTCATACTCTTCTTTCGTTCCCAGACATAAAAGGTAAATGATGATCGGAGAAGAAAAATCCTAAACTATTATTGTCATGCAGATCAAACTTTTAATTAACAATATGATATTAATTATATTGAGTATGTATTATGAGTTAAGTCTCACCTTCCCGTGATTTTATATTAGTATCTTCAAAGGAAAAACATGCAAAATCTCATTGTTCTGACTAGTTTTCATTCCTACTTACACTCCGTGCTTTCCCTGCCCTGTACAGTAGTTTTCACAGAAGAGAACATTTGGATTGCTTAAGTTTCACTGTGAATGACAGATGCAGGTATTTTAGCTGCAAAGGGTGTTAACATACTACTTGAAGGGCCATGAACTGAAGAAGACAAAGAACAGCTTTCTATTGTTCTGTTACTACAGCTTCTGGCTAGAAAATTACAAAACCAAGAAGTTAGAATTTATTTTGAGACCTAAATAGGAGGGAAAAAAATCCTAAATTATTTTACAAGATCATTCATTTAAAATGAAAACTTTATTTTAGAAAAGAACATATTGTTACTTTTCATATATGTTCTCAGTACACTTATAAAATAATTGTTGGTGGAGATAGTCTCCAAATAAAGGTCAGTCTTAACACCGGACAAAGATGTGCACTCTTCTGTACAGAAAATCGCAAGTGTCAAACAGCTGAGAATTATTTGTGTTAATTTTCAGTAACCATTTATACTAAGTAATTAACTGTTCTCTCCTGCACAAGCTCACTGTCCACACTTCAGCAGATTGTGATCATAACTGAAATACAAAACAATATACTATATAGTATAAGTGATTAATTTCTGGTGATATACAATCAACAGTGTAATTGAAAAGTGTTCGATAAATGAATGCACCACCTTATGAAATTAATATGTTGTGTATTATGTGACTTTTTGAGTAAATAAGCTTGTAAAAAAGTAAATATAAGCACACAAGCTAAAATTCTCACCTCAAGCTGTGTAGTTGTGTAGTGACACTTGTGCTCTGTACTGTTCAGCCAAGTAGTTATACTGGCAGAAACACTACCTTGTATAAACTGGGAATACTTGTGGATGCAGTCACGATGAAGGCTCTGGCCAGAATGGTTTTTAGCTGGAATGTGAGAAGATTCAACAGCTCTAGGAAAGGATTTGGAGCAGTGCTTAAGAGCACTTCATGATCTAGTATATACATGAAAGTAGTAAAAGTACTGACATAATAGAGATGTGATACATGAATATTGGGAACACCCTGTTCAGGGACACTTGAGAATGTTGCGTGCTGATTTTTTAATAAAGGATGATATAACGTGAGAGAATGTAGTTTTCAAACTGTTTATTAATGCAGCTGTTTAACATGATCAACTCCATATTAAAGCCCAGTAAAAGCTGAGGTTTTGTTGTTATAACTGTTCCAATGTATTTGGAATGCAACAAAACTGGCTTTTGGATGCTGATTTTTTTTGGTTGCATTTTGGTTTGGATTTTTGTTCATCTGTTTGTTTGTTTTTCATTTATACACCAGAGATCTGACTTGTGGCAGCCTTTTAGATACTGATACCCTAGAAAAAATAACTGTTTTGGGCAGAATGGTTAGCAGGTATTTGGGATACCCCTGATTATTTTCAGAAAGAGGAGAAAATAGTCCTAGCATCAAACATTTTTTAATACACATCAATGTATTTAGTAGGAATGTCAAAAGTTCTGTTCCTTATGCACAAGACTGAAATATTAAGAGGTTGGTCCCAGTTTCTCAGCATTCCATGTCATTCATTCCTAGCCCACATAGTTCTACCCCTCCAAAATCTCTCATTTCTCTTGCTCCTCCCTCATTTTGTTAGTGACCTGGTTAATTTACAATGCTCTCATTTACTGCAGTGATCTCAGGACACATAAATGGATAGAAACTCTTAGCTGAGGAATCCTCTAGGAAAGAGAAGACTAGAACCTCACTCTTCAATTAAGGAAAGTGACAACATTCCCTACACTTTATTAGTGCAGAAGTGCATGGTTGCCTCTGTTAGTCTTTGCAAACTTTTCACAGCAAACCATGGAAGTAAGAAATTTAGAAGCAGCGAACAGGTTTGATTTAAATAAAAACCCAGCCCTACCCATTATAACCTGGGAAAGAGGTAGACTGGCACAATTAGCTATTCCATTGCAGTTTACACCAGCAGAGGCCTGATGCTTGAGCAGAGGGACTGGGAACACACATCCAGATAAAAAGACAGCAGAAACAGGAGACAGAGAAAGGAACTCCAGGGTTAATTCTGACCATAATTCTCTCTGTAATATTGCATAAAAAATTATATTTGCATGAACAAAATAGAAATGCATTTTTGTCTGCTTCATAAAGATTGTTTTTTCAAACAGGTAAAGATTATTAAGGAATGTTTTTTCAGACCTACAAAGATTTACAAATATAGTAAATGGAACTTCCGTGTCCTTTCCAGTACTCTAACCCTTCATGTTTTGATTAAGTCAATAATGTCACTTATGAATGATAGGTTAAGGATTTTGAGCCTGATTTTGTGACTATTTAGCCATATGTATGCATGTTCAAAATGCAAATGCAATTGCACAGCTAATTTCTACATGTAGGCAATTGCCTTAACAGATATACAGACAGCATAATTATATCTGCAAGTGTGCATAATTTACTGTGTCTGTGTATACAGTTACTTGATTTATTCATGTAACTGCAATAATTGCACACGCAAATACTGCTATGTCTGAATTATCTGAAAAATTTAGCTGTATGTGGGTTTTGTATCTTCTTTCAATTTTGCTGTCTACTTAAAACAAGCATTGTATAAAACAATGAATATGTGATAAAAGTATCTTACATTGTTAAATACTAATCCTTTCCATTGTATTTTCCATATTCCAAATATAACTTGAGACCATTGTTAAAATGCTAGGTATAAAGAATGCCAGGCTTTGCTTGTCCTGTAAATGGTACTACAATCTATTGTTCTGGACAGATACTTGCTAATGCACTCACACACGACATTTAGGTTCCTAGACATAATCTATCAAAACAATCTGAATTTCCTAAGTCTTGTTTCTCTACTAAAGAAACAACAGTTTCAATTTTATCAATGTCTTTCTTATTGATTTCAGCTGAATTCAAAAGTGAGGAATAAAGCATAAGCAATTTTCAATTAATTTGTGGTGGTATGACAAGTTAGGTAGAAGCTTTTTGGGATTTTTTTTTCCCGCATGCATTCTATGATTGTAAATAATCTGGTAAAAATTTTATTCTGGTAGACAAAAAATTTGAAATCATACCGTGAGGGCTCACCACATTTGCAGAGACATGAAGTGCATTTCTAGCACAACACCTTTTGCTAAAATTTCTGGTTTTTCTAGGTGCTCCTCTCCTTTTAGCTAAACCTGATGTGTATCTCAAACATTGCAAACTCATTCAAGTGTAAACTGGATCAAGCGTACTAGTCTGCAATACTTTGCATGTTTTAGGTTATTTAGAAAGCGTGGCTAAACATTTTGCTCATTCGTTAATCCACTGTTTTGCACTTAAGCTGGAGATTGCATAGAATAATTTTCAGGCCTTTATTCACCTATGTACTATTCATTAATAATTTGTTTGTAAATAATTTTTAAAAAGAAACTTTTCGATATCGAGTGTGAGAAAGGTTTTGATAGACAAGGGCTGATACATTTATTTTAAATTGTTAGCACACTTTCTCCTTCTTTTGGTGTTATTAGTTATATAATGGTCACAAATAGAAACAACTTTTTGGAAAACAGCTTCTTTATGAAGCCTCAAAACAGCCTTAATGTTGGAAAAACCTAAAGTATACAGAAAACTAATACTAAAATTAGAGAAAACAAAGATATAGTTTATTCTCTTGGTATATTAACATATGGGAGAAAGTATTTAATGATTCTTTTCAGAGTCTAATTTCATGTTTCATGAGGAAGGTAAAAATTTACTATCAGGCAGAGACTGATGGAAACATATTGGTGGGCTGTGACTATGCATTTTTGTTGCTAAATATTTTTCTGTTCTTTCATTCCACTGAACACTAGAAGGGCCCTACAGAAATTCCTTGAATTTCATATCTTGGATGAGTTCCATGAAGTATTTAAGTCATATGAAAGCAGCTATTGTTAAACCTTTCCTTTATTTTCCCATTTAAAGCCACAAATTAAGACCAGTAAGGAAGTCATCCAAAACATTTCTGAAATTATTAGCATTCCTTTGTTGCATAAAACCTTATCCGCAACAAATTGGTATTACATTATCACATCAATTAACCATTTGAGCATTTCAGTAGATTGATGCTACAGGAAAAATTAAAGAGAATCTCGAAATTATGCTTGCATATTTTAACAGCTAAAAAAATCTTTATCTACTTTAACTGTTGGCCAGTAGTAGTTTCATTACAGTTTTCTTCAAGAACTGTATTCAGTTCACAAGTTTAATTTTGTTGCTATTCAGCTTGCATCCTTCTTTTATATACATAAACGTTTATGCCTATTTAGCAAATACAAGCATGTGCAAGAAACTTTGACTAATTTCCCATGAAAAGATGAAAATTTGAAGGAAACAAGCTCAGTGTCTGCACCTGCAACTGTAATGCTTTTTAAGCAATTAAGGGATTTAGTTAGTAGTGTCACCTCAGACTAATTTGAAATATCTCCACAGAAGGAATATATTAGATTCCAGTGTGTACCTCCAGGAGTCTGAAGGGCTATGTGACTTTCCACAAAATTTAGGTGGGTCTGTCTGACAAACTAGTTCATCAATTATCAGTCTTTATGCAAATATCTACAAAAAAGTGAAGCAAACCCCCCAAATCTTAATGGACAGTGCAAATGGCTTTAATCCAAATATACCCTCTGTATATATTTACAGAGTTTACGCTTTGCAAAAATGAAGTTTTCCTGTTTTCATGTTTGCCATTAAACCTGCAGATTTTAAAAATTAGCTACAATTTCAGTAAGTATTCAACCTGTGCAGTTTGTTGTCAAGCATTTTAAATAGTCCAAATATCCATAAAAATGACTGAAGTTTCAAGGTGTGAAATTGGTTGCAAGTATTTCAAAGGAAATTGTAAAGCATAAAAGAAATGGAATAACATCCCTAGTTGTTCTTCAGCTCAAGACCTGACACCTCTTTGAAAGGTAAGTGTTAGGTAGAACAGAAATTGTTGAAAACTGTACAAGAATAAGGAGTTGTAATTCAAAGATGTCTGTCATGAAAGGCATCTAATGGGGCCTTCTGGCCTTGAAAATATGAATCCATGAGTATAAATCTCTGAAACACAAAATGAAATGTTCTTAAGTTTTTTGTCAGGCAAAATATTTTGTCACTTTTCCACAATGTCAGTTGCAGCGTTTTTCTGGAATATAATTCTCAAGAAGATGCCACTTTATTCGTGAAAAGAACTTTTCATTTTAGCTGGTTAATAAAGCATTGTGTTTAATAGTGCTCCTTTTTGAGCAAGCTGTCAATCTGCTTTGCTTAAAGGGTTATAAAAGCATTTATCCAGTGTGTGAATTCATGCTTCCAGGTATTTTCAAAATCTGTTTTCCTCATCTCTACATTGAAGAAAAGAGGGAGGGAAGGGAAGGCCTTGGGCACATTGCAGACACTCTGTGCTATGCTTATTTGAGATTTGAATGAACTTTGGCGTGTCCTGGCCATTCTCATGTATCTCATTTGCCATTTGACAGTGCGAGACAGACAAGAATACCAGAAATCTTGTCTGTTGATGTATATTACCCAGCCTGAATTCATACTGGGACAATGTGGAGAAGTGTAGCTAGATTTTGGAAAGAGCTTGGCCTTAGACTACAGCAGAAACTAAACAATACACCCAAAAACTGGAATGTGGCTAGTTAGACAGAGCTATAATAACAAAACATAAATTCAAGCTATATGCAGTCTCCAATAAAGGCTGTGAAGACTAAGAACCCAGACGTAAGATTTTGCAGTAGTATCTGTCCAAAACCTCTTGTACTTCATGGCAAGATTTCTATTTCTAGACATATGTTCAGCCCTCTTGACCAAGGTTTTTCCCTGCCTGGTGGCTTCTGCATTAAGAGATGTCGGTCATCCCGTTTTGTGCCACTGAATCCTGTATTTCCCTCTGCAGTGGTGGGTGGCATTGAACCTTGCAGCTCAAGAGGTAAGCAGTGCCACCTCCCTCAGCTCCTCCTCACATAGCTAACAGTGAGAAGGGAGCTGGTCATCCGTGCCTGAGGAAAGGCTTCAACACTCATGTTCAGAAGCTGCAGTCAGATGGAAAGCCCAGTCTCGTATGGATGCAGAAGTCCAGGGGAAAGGCAAAATTCCATTTTCTGACCAACTTGATCCTCTGCTCTGTTCTCTGTCCTAGCTGTGGTGGACCTGTTCTCAGCTTGTGTCCCACCCCATCCTTCATTGTGAGCATTGTACAGTCTCTGTGGGGTGTATTCCAAGGCCAGAGCCACAAACCCAAATACAGACGTGGCAAGACTCCATGCCTTGAGTCATTGTGTGACCCAAAGTCTTTCTGAGAACCATTTGACTGGTATTTTTATGACTGTTGTTTTCTAGAGCACAAGTGTTAAAGGCCTTAGCTTACAATGTAGACACTTTAAAACAGACAGTTGTGTATTTGTACCATTTAAAGTATATCATACTTAAATTGTTAAACATTACACTGTAGTAGGATAACCCTGCCTGGATGTCACTGGATTGTCACTCCAGCCGATCTCTCACTCCCCTCTGTAACTGGACAGAGGAAAGAAAATATAATGAAGGATTCACGAGTTGAGATAAGGACAGGGAGAGAGCACTCACTGATGATCACAATGGGCAAAACAGACTCAAAGTGGGGATATTAATTAAATTTATTACTTACAGAATCCGAGCAGGAGAATGAGAAGTAAAATAAATCTCAAAAACACCTTCCCTCCACCCCTCCCTCCTTCCAAGTTCTACTTCCTCCCGTACAGTGGTGCAGGGAGATGGGGAATGTGGGGTTATGGTCAGTCCTTGTTTCTCCCGCTGCTCAGGGAGAGAATCCTTCCCCTGCGGCCTGTGAAGTCTCTACCACAGTTCTTCATGAACTTCTCCAGACCGAGTCCATCCCATGGGCAACAGCTCTTCACAAACTGCTCCACATGGGTCACTTCTCCAAAAGACGCCGTCCTTCAGGCACAGGCTGCTCCAGCATGGATCCCCCACTGGCCCACAAATCCTACCAGGAAAACCTGCTCCAGCGTGGACTCCTCTCTCCACAGGTCAGCAGGTCCCTGCCAGGACCCTGCTCTAACATTGGCTTCCCATGGGATCACGGCCTCATTTGGGCATCCATCCGGTCCAGTGTGTCTCCTCCATGGGCTGCAGGTGGATCTCTGCCCTTCTGTGGTCCTCAATGGGCTGCAGGGGCACAGATGTTCCACCATGGGCTGCACCACAGGCTGCAAGGAAACCTCAGCTCCAGTTCCCAGAGCACTTCCTCCCTCTCCTCCACTGACCTTGGTGTCTGCAGAGCTGTTCATGTGTTCTCACTCCGCTCTTCTCTGTCTGCAATTTTCGTCTGCACAAAACCTTTTTTTGTCCTTCTTAAAAAAGTTATTACAGAGGCATTACCATCATTCCTGATTGGCTTGGCCTTGGCCAACAGTAGGTCCCTTCTGGAGCTGGATGGCATTGGCTCTGCAGGACATGAAAAAAGGAGGTTATAATTTCATTCCTTTTAAGAATAACATGCAGAGGTCTTCTAAATCAGAGAACATAATGAAAATATAAAAATGGACCACTGCCTTTCTTTTGTCTACCAACAACCTCTGATCTCCAATATAGGAGGTTGCAGATGTTTCTTCTTACTGAGAAATGTTTTAAGACCTGTACCTTGTAAAGAATAATTCTAAAAACAATGTTAAGAATAATAGTTCAGTTACCACTGGACAATAGATTTTCTTGTGGTTAAGTGATGGCATGTAAAAGACCACAGGAGGTGAAAGCAGGTATTTTTACAGTTTAAAGAAAAAGGAAACACTAGATCATTTTACCTCAATATGACAGATGAACAGATTTCACCCAGAATGGCCTGCTCTGGGCTGAATTGGGGGTGTTGCTGAACTATATCTTGTTTTTTTGAGTCAAACTTTCCATCCGGAGACATCAACAATTATGGAATGCATCTTTTCTCTTGATAGTTTTCTTCATTGACTTATCCCTGTCAATGCTAAAATTTTGAGTGTTCATAATTTCTCATTTGAATTTGTCTAGTTTCATTTTTTTTCCAATGGAATAGACACTCTTCAGAGTGCCTATAAGAAGGTTTTATACAATACATTCAAATCCCCTTTCAGTCTGCATTTTTATAAAATAAAAAGAATGGCATGTTACAGTCTCTCACAGAAAGACATTTCTTTTCACATTTAAATATCTTTATGGCTTGCTTTCTGGATGATTTGTCAATGTCATTTTTTAAAAATAGCAATAAGAAAATGTCATGCAACATTTCACTACTAACCTCAACTGACTATGCAGTCTTACAAGCGTGCCTTTTTTTGCATTGTGGAAGAATGTTATGCAAACCGCTGGGAATGAATATCAAATTGCTCATCCAGCACTTCCCAGATGAATCTCAGCTTTCCAGAATATAGTCCTTCATTCTGTAAGTATAGCCTGCCTCTTTTTACATTTTTTACTTTGAATTTAGTGATGTTTTAATTAATTTTGTGAATTTACCAAGCAATACAGGAATGCTTTATGTGATTGTCTTGGTCCACTAATTATCAATGTTCTTTCTGAAAGACTTGCAGAATACATTAGAATCAATACTGTGTTTAATTCTTAATCAATGACAGAAGTGCTGAATAACATAGAATACTGATCATCATTAAATAGGGTTCCCATTGAGAGCAACCTATAATCAATTAATAATTGTTCAATGTGCATCCTGCTCGTTTTGTATAGAGTTTTCTTTTTAAAGAATAAGTGTTGTGGAGTACAAAGTTAAACTCTAATACTCCTGACAGCTTATGTTATGCAATTCAGAGGCAGATGGAAATAAAAAGATGAATGGAAAAATCTTTGTGAGGCACTTTGCTTCACAGTGAACAGCTGAGAATTCATGCTGTTTTGACAAGACATACTTTCCAAATAATCATTCTGATTGGCCTTAAGGAAATCCTTATCTTTCTTGCATTTTTTTTTAGTTGATTCCCATAACAGATTTTCCATTAGGTTTTGGAATATAATAAAATTAGGATGAGGTACCTTAAATTAGAATCAAATTCATGTTTACTTTCAGGAATTTGTTATACAGTTTTTGATCCCCATCAGTCATAAAGAAATATGGGATGATTGACACTTTCAGTCATACACTAACTATTTGAAATAGAAATTTTTAAAAGAAACCCTGGAAAAATTTAAAAAATTATATTAAATGTTTTATTTTCCTTTTCTTCAACGTATTTCATTTAACTTTTTTAAATTAGGGTTGGTTTTTTTTGTTGTTGTTTTGCAATTTATTACCAAATGTTTGCCATGGGCAGTGCAAATCTGGTTCCTGTTAGATCCAATGGCCAAAAATATAGTATCATTAGAGATTTAGAATCATTCATGTGGTACTATATTAAGTTTCATATGGGAAAATACCATATGCTGCTCTCTTCAAGTTGTAGTTTTACAGTATACCAGCTTGCTTGACAACAATAGTTTAAAGCATTCCCAACCCCTTTAGCTCCTCAGCTGTGCTAACATAAGCTTTCATGAGGTTGGACTCTTGGCTGAAACAATGAACCAATGCAGGTCAAAAATACCACAAGGGAAAATGCCCTTATTTTCAAGCTAGGTGAGTTCAGTGATCTTGGTGACAGTGCAGCCCCACAAAGAGTTGTGTCAGCTCAGCTGTGCCTGGAGGTGGTATGAGGGCACACGCACAAGCAGCTGGAACGGGGATGCACACTGGGAACTTCTTGCTCTTCCAATCTGGGTACGCAAAACTGGCAATGTTAAAAGAGTGTGAGTTTTAGTTAAAGTTACATATCAGCCAGCAATGTGTCAAATGCTACCTACACACCTTTCAGATCAGGATTTGCCTCAATTTCTGGGAGGGAAACTTGTGTTTAAAATACTATCACAGACATACTGCCATGCATGAATACAAAACATAATGTTTTTTTGTTCAACTGTGACAGAGAAAAACAGCAGCAAAAGTTTTTCCATACGTATGTGCTATTTAAATCATTCAGGTCATATAAGGGATCTCAGGCAACATCCTTAACTGTTCTAATGTTACAGGAACTTCCCTGTCCAATCATTCTGGAACCACTCTGGCAGTCACTCTTGCACCACCTCAGATGGGACCGAAACCACTTCACAGCTACACACCCCACACTCACACAGTCCGACCAGGTTTCCTTACTGGCTGTACCCTGGATTTCCCATAGCAGAATCTCAGATGTCCAGATCTTGAAAGCAATTTAATCATGGTGCAATAACTAAATAGAAAAAATAACAGCTCAAGCTGGGTGCCTCCCTGGAGGGACCCCGAAAAAGGAGCTCCTGGGTTTTTAACACCCTCACAGTCTAACGGCAGGAAAGTCTGGGGGTCATCAGCTCCTGCTGTGTCTCTGAGTATCCCCTCACATGGCTGGGTCAAAGGTCCCCGTGCCCTTTGTTGTGCAAAGGGCTGGTAGTTCAAGGTCAAAGGGTTGGCAGTTCAAGGTCAAAGGGCTGGCAGTTCACAGCCTCTTTTCTTGGGCTCAGGCTTGGGCTCCCCTTCCTAGAGCTCGCCCTGCAGCTGCAAACAGATTTGTTTTAACACACACAATTGTTTTAATTTCATGTATGCAGTAAAAGCCTGATAAGATTGTGAAACTACCATATAAACAGTTTGAAGGACAAGCGTCTGAGATATATGATTAGAAATAAGTACGGATCCATTTTTCTGCACTTTCTACACTCTTTTATTACACTACTGATCTTAATGTTAACCATCTTCAAGCTTAGTAACAGCTTCATTAAAATGCTGTCCACTAGAAGAAACAGAAAGCAGGCTGTTTCATAGTGGGCCCTACTGACACATATAATGGTTTAATTTCTGTCCCCACCCCTCTTCAAAACTCTGACTGACTGTACACGATCTGTGGGTTCAAAAGTGCCATATGTAAATGACTGAATTCTTCTGTAGAAGTAGATGGATGTAGTGGTTGCTGTTTGAAGGTCTGACTGACACTGTGATGACTTATGTATGTGACAGCTCCCTTGACTTCAAGGCCATTTGAAGTCAATGGGAATACTCAGTGTGTAAAGAAAATTGCAAATTCTTCCTGCATCACAAAGTAGTTTAACATGAAGAAAGGACTGAGCTGTCAAATAGAAAACACAAACATTAAATGGTAGTGCTCTAGAAAGAGAGTAACTGAAATCAGAAACCATTCAGTGTAGCTGATCATTATTTGGATAATTTTTCAAAGTGAAAAGAATCTCTGCCAAAGGTCAGTGTGGAAATCTTAAGAAGAAACATTTTTCTGTGTTCATATTTATCATGTGGAATATGTGAATGAATTTATTTTTGTGCATATTTTCCAGTTAGAGGCTTGTAGGACAATATTATACTCTTCCTATGCAAAGTGAGGCACTGGGTTAATTTTTGCTATTGACCTCTGAAAAATCTATGCCCCCCTGGAGAAACACAGTGCTGTGACATGTTGCTGTGCCTGAACTAAGGTCAGTCGGGCATCAGTACATTTTGAGACAATAGTAAAGACAAAAACATAGCAACACCTGCTGCAAAATCACACTTGCTTGAGAATGATAACAGTGAACCTTCATCCAGCAGTTTACTGGACCCTTCAGCATGAATTTTTGTCTTTGTGGTAGTGCTGTGCAATTGGAAAAGGAATCTGGAGATTTTGCTATTCA
This sequence comes from Dendrocincla fuliginosa, assembly GCA_035047845.1. Classification (NCBI taxonomy): domain Eukaryota; kingdom Metazoa; phylum Chordata; class Aves; order Passeriformes; family Dendrocolaptidae; genus Dendrocincla; species Dendrocincla fuliginosa. The sequence goes on along the minus strand of JAWWMO010000043.1, from coordinate 18,379,545 downwards.
CACAGTGATAATCACTTTCTTGGACTTTAACATCAGAAGGGACCATTTCATCATCTAGTCATGCTGCCCACACAAAACAATAATATTTCTTCTGGATCTGCCTTCAAGAATAGTAGTGATGGATTACGTAGCAAACACTTTTGGGAATTGCAGGCAATCTTGATATTGAGAAATCTAGAAGAGAAAAATGCACACATTTACTGGTGAATTCTTCATATCAAATATTGTTATGTTCTTTTTACTGATTGCATCTTACCTAAGGGTTCTTCCACTGGATCTTGTGGAGGAGAGCTTAGGTAAGCTACTCAGTCCTGTTGCTATTCAGTCCTCTAAACACTGGCCTTCACCAGGACTAGAGGCTTCTGTTGTACCTCCACACCATACTGCCGTAACTCATATTTTTGTGTTTCTACTTTGTTTTTTCCTCTTGATCAGTAATGTTTCACGTAACAAATCTGCTGTATCTCTCTGATAATGAAGATCCTTAATTTTTTTTTCTGTTTCACATATACTTCATATAAGTGTGTACGGATGTGGTCATCCTGTTTTCCTATGTAAATCATCAGACAAAAGGAAGCACTAGATCTGAGCCCATTTCATGTTCTACCTGTTTCAACATGACCTTTAAGCACTGCTTATGAGCTACCAGTGACAAGTAATACTACTACATTTTCCTGCCTCCTTTTGTCATCTGATCCCTTCTAAACAGTTGAACCCCTGGTTTCTAACTTTTTAATCACACAAAACTTCCCAGCAGGATTAAGCAGTATTATGTAGAATTTACAGCAATGAGCGAGCAATTCTACTTTTTGTCCTGTTTATTATATTGGTAGGTAGGCAGCTAGAACAGTTGTGGGATTTTGTTTGTTTGCTTGTGTGTTTTGAGATTCCTCTCAAAGAACCTAACATTCGGGTAAAATGATTAATTATTTCGTAACCTAAGAAACTGACTGTGCACTAAAGTGGACACCTGACAATGAGGACACAGCAGCTAATGTGCTATGTGTTGGTGTCACTCACCTTCCTGGAGGCTGGACATATGCCAAAGCTGCTAGAGTTGCAATATCTTCCCAAAGCTGTTACTGAACCTCAGTAATGCAAGCCAGTAAACACCCAACAGCAACTGTTTCAAGCAGTCCTTTTCTTTGCCTTGCAGATGCATCTAAAGTCAGCCATGGGAGGCACAAGTTAACTTAATATAAAGTATTTGGGTCAATGCATTGATATGTGGCAGCTGTGAAATGGAGAAATATGTAAAACTAGAGCAAAGGGATGACCAACAGCACAGGTCCCTGATTAACTGCAGGCATTGTGGTGATCATGTTCAAGACAAATTTTGGGAATCTTCCCTAAGCAGTGAAAGCAGAAGTCTTGAAGGAACAGTTCTTGAAAGACAGTTTCATAATGGTAAGGTATTGTACAACAGGAGAACTTTCTGAATGTAGGAATTTTGCTGAAAAATACCTCATGGTGGATTGGAAAAGGATGTTTAGGGGGTTTTATTATGATGTACCTGCATAAAATATTTGCATAGTAAAATGTATTAAAAATCAGAAAACTAACCTCATTCTGCCATTACTTTGTAATGTTCTAAGTCAGGAATAAATCTGGAAAGAAAGAAAGTATTCTGCTTAAAACTGTTGAGGCTTTGTCCTTTTCACTCTTCAACCTCACTTAGAGGTCAGTATTTATTAATTTGTAAGAAGTCAGGTTCAATACCTGTTTCATGTAAAAGTAAAATGTCTTTCAAGACCATGTAACAGTAGAGAATTTTTAACTGTTATGGATCTCAGCTGTTTACAAAGTTATTGAAAGGGTTAATATGCTATCAGTCATGCATATGAAATTTGGAATGAGAGGAAGCAAGCGAATTTGAGGTTGTTCTCCTTCAGTTCATTCAAGGTTCACTGAACAGGAAAGTGAATTTTTATTATCACTTCCTGTGAAAAGAGCAGTTGACAGGGCCCATCAGGGAACTGCCAGAAACCTCAAGAGTTCTGAGTATGAAACCCAGAGTCCACTGCAAAGTTTCCATGACAACACACTCATTAAAATAAAAGGAAATTGTGCCTGATATTTACAGCTTTCAGCATACAGTTGAAAGCCTTGTATCTCAGATTTCCAAAGTATTTACACCTGGGACCCAAGAATGCAGGCTGTCAAGAAATAAAGGGTAGTTGTAACATTTATCTGTGAAAGTGGAAAGGTTATTTGCAGGTTAGACAGCATGCTTCAATTTCTTGAATTGTAGTGAACATTTCTTCTGTCTCTTCCTGTGGTGTGCTAAAGAGTGAAATGGACTTAATATTAGCTTGAAAGCAGTCTTAAGGGAGTGTTTTAGTGAGAGCAGTTTTACTCAAGACAGGGATATTCTTCCAAGAAAAGGGACTTAGCTCTGAAAATAATCAAATTAAATTTATTTAGCTACAAACATCTAAACTGCAGAAGATAAATCATCACGGCTATTTTGTCAGGCTTGGTAGCAATCAGCTACATTGTGGTAAAGAACTGCAGGGATGAAGAGAGACATTAATAACACAAATTGTTTACTTGAGGTATTAAAGTCCGGTTGAGCTGTTTTCTTTAGTATCCCCCACTCCTTACACTGCCCTTTCCCACTCTCTCCCTTTGCAATCATTTTGGCTCCCTCTCTGTGGCGTCTATATTGAGTTATTTTACTTTTATGTAGAAAGTGAGAAAACTCGAAACGGAAAGAATATAACTGAATAGAAAAGAGCAGGGATGCCAGGGTAAGTGTTTTGTCTGACCTGGGCCAAAACCAGCTCTTATTGCCCCTAATTCTTCCATTTCTGCAACCATACAAGTGGTCAGGCTATAAAATTACTGTTGGTTGTTTTGGCATTAAAATGAGTGAATCTCATACTGTTCATTTAACAGTAATCAAGAACATTGCTCTTAATAGATATCACAACAGGGTTAAAGAAAAGCGAAACGTCTTATAAAAATATACAAGCACATGTAAATATACTTCAAATTACATAATTGCCTGGCCTATGCATTAATTATGCATTTTACTGAGTCTTCGTCTTCCCTGATTGTACAAGTATCTTTACACAGGCTGCTCGCCCAAACAGGTATCAAATTGCATTGCATGAATAATGTCTGAGATGAACAAAAACATCAGTGAGGCATGTGTGTCAGCTGCTTGGGAGGATATGTTTATGCATGTGATTATATCAGAATTAGCCTGTTTATAGCTTCTGATTTAGTTAAGTGCCTGTGAGGTCAGACAGACTCCTCTCTTTCCCCTGGTCTCAGTGCCTGGGCTTTGACTTTCTTTAGGTCTGATTCAATACAGCAGCTTTTGTTGCTTTGCTTTTTACATCTGGTAAGATGTAGAAAGACACAGTTCAGCAAGTAATCGCTGTCCCTGCCTCTGAGGTGTCATCAGTTACATGCCCTCAGGGAAAGGGACACATTTTACTGCCTCCCCAGTTCATCAAATTTAACAATTTTCACAAACAATCCTTGAAGGAAGTTTAGAGTGCTGACTCCCATGTCCAGAGTTTGTGGTCTTCCTGTGCTAGCTGTAGCCAATTCTGGTCATGTTATAGGTGGCTTCTTTCATTTCTGTGATTTCTGTATTCAGTGTCTTTCCTTTGCATACTGACACAACAAGATCTTCCCTCCAGCCTCCCAGAAAACCACACTGTAGTTTTGGTAATTGGTTAGTTTCAGATACAATATGAACACCATTTTGACTACTGGAGGAAGGTAGAAATCCTAGTCTCAGGATGGCCTTTTTCCCACCTACATACTGGCTCTGAATGAAATCACTTTGTCACGACCTCCCTACAGGCAGAGTTGCCAGTAAGAAGCCCACAAACTCTTCAGCTCTTGTCAAAATGCACTGCAGCACTGTCTACTAATTTTTTTCCTTTCACCACCTTCTTACGTTATAGCCACTGTATCCACCAGATAGATCTAGAATGTATGTAACTCTTCCAGACAAATAAGTGTGAACTTCTGGGTCCTCTGGTAGGAAATATGAGACAAGAATATACTAAAACTGTAGTGATTAAGAAGAGACTTAGCCTGTTCATAAAGTGCAACTGTAATCCTAAAATGTTCCACATATCAGTTCTCACAAATCAGCAAATAACTTCTTCTCAGAGCAGAGATTCTTGGAAATCTCTAGGCCCTCTACATCACAGGTTGTATTTGAGGTCTTTCAGCTTCATTTCAAGACTTGGCTGATCTTTAACAGAGCTTCTGACAATAAATTTTATAGGAGTTAAATCCACTGTAACCTTTTGCCTGATGCTGCCTTTTTTTCCCCTCTGTACAAAAAAAAAAAGCATCAACTTCTTAATTCTTCAGTCATAAGAAATATATCCCTGAGATATGCCAGAAAAGTACAGGATCTGAGCTTAGAAAGACTAAAAAAATTATGAAAGTTAGTGTGTAAAACAAGCTAGGGGGAGTCATCTGAAGAGCAAGAGGATCTTGATAACTACTATGCTTTTTATGAGTCTCAGACGGATATTTTGAATAAACTAACTGAAATATTTGGTAGGCAGTTTCAAGTATTCAAATGGTTTTGAAAATATGAGAAACACTATCAGTGTTTCTTTAAATGTTCTTTGAACCCTTTTCAACAGAGAATTCACTGACTGTGTTAAGGGAAGCATAAAATATGAAAGAAATATATTAGTGAGAGAAAGAGAACATGAGGCCTTTTAATACAATTAATTCTTTTTAAAAATTACTACTGTTAGTTGAAACCATTAGGTATCCCTTGACAAATATTTTTGACAAGTAACATCCAGCAGAACTAGTACTTTGTTTCTACAGTGATCCCATTGTCTTGATGGTGTAACTCAGTACAGATTGCGTTTCTGTTTTCTCAGGATGATATATTCAGTCTTATGAAAGCACTTTACACACTGGAAAAAAAAAGTTAGAAAGCTTTAATAGATAACACTCATGAAGGGATTCACTGGCAGTACCACATTGCAGATGTTGATAGCTCCTTGAGCTCCAATGTCACCCTGTTTGTTGTGCACTGTTGACTAGCATCACCCACTCCATGGTGCTGGGGAGAAATTCAGGAATGCACAAAGAGTGGCTTAATAGGTTTCTTACAGAGTTGAAAGATTAAGAGTTTATAAATGTCTTGGATAAATTCTATTCCAAGCACACTCTCGGTGCTGGGGAAGGTCAACAGATATTGTAAATGTTAACGAATTTGTGGTGCTGGACCTGCTGTACAGGCTGCAAGCAGATTTACAGGACAAACGTAGTGGGTGTCTGCAAGGTTAGGTGCCCCTTTACTAGCAACTTTGGAAGACTCCTTGTTTTGTCAACCAATATAGTCATCTGACTTCTCTGGGATTTCAGCTTTGTTTTCATCAGAAGCTTCATGTGCCAACACTCAGCCAGTCATAAGCTCTTAATTATCCTCTTTACATACTAAAGACACCCAAATCTCAGTGAGCAACCACAGGCCTCTCAGGTCCTGCTTTTCCATCTGTGTATAGCAGATTCTACTAAACACAGCTGTTCTTCTTATTCTCTTCTCTCTTCTCTATCAAAAAGCTACCCACAGAAGTCTGTGAAGTGATTTGAGTTTGGGATCTGGAAATTTTGGACCGTAGAGTGAATAGAAATATGTGGGGATCAGAGGGGTCTCACTGTGAGTAAAGTCAGATGACACACATTTCATGCATAGAAATCCATCCATTCTGCCTTCAGTAGTCTTCTAGGGTGTGGTGGATGGGCTTAGCATATATTCCTAGGATTTATTTTGTGGAGTAGTGATTAGTCTGATGGACAAATGTTGGATATATTTGTGGATAATGCATGATTCTAAGACATAACAAAATCCTGATGTTACAGGGATACTAGTAAGGAAGATTTCTACTAGGATTCCTAGAGACTCAGCCCCTTCCCAGGGCTGTGCGTACAAGGAATAGGAGGCTATGAAAGTAGGGAGCTATGTTAAGTAATTGCCATTTTATTCAATTTACTGGAGGAGTGAGTGACCCATCTCCTACTTCACTGGATCTGAAATGGAAGAGGGTGATTGCAGGAAGGAATGTGCTTATTTAGCATCATCACGTTGGAACAGAAATTTTGAAGGTAATATATTGTGTCCAACAGTTTAACATAAAATTTAAAAAATCTGTTTTGCATGAACTTATTTTTGATTATATATATTGTTCTGGATGTGTTTTCAAAAGAATTTTTTGGAAGTTTTGATGAAAAATGAAGTAATAGAAGAACTCTGCAGCACCAGCCATCCAGTTGTGGTTCACACTAACCATATGTCAGTACAGCTTGGAAAGAGTACTGTTCAGAGGAATCAAAGATATTGGGGGCTGGAT